>OW026308.1:21855455-23055455 GCA_932273695.1 Apotomis betuletana
GCATGTAGCCGATGTCAAGCACCGTCGTTGCAACAGGTCTGCAGTCTGCGAGCATGTCATGGACAATCCAAACCATTCAATTAAGTTTGATAACACTTCAATCCTTGCCAGAGAGAAACGATATTTTCCCAGAATGTTGCGCGAGGCTATTGAAATCAAAAAATATCCCAATTTCAATAGAGAAGATGGTTTGTCATTACCACCGGCTTGGGATCCTGTTGTACATCTAGATTATCAAGGATCAAGCAAGACACAAGACTGGAAACCTTGGGCCTCGAACGGTGTAAAACAAATTAGTGTTAAAAGTAGTATATGTATATGTAGAGTTTTTGTTTAAAAGTATTTTATAGTAATAAATAAGGCAATCTGGGAGTTTTCTTTGGCGGTTCTTTCTCCTCAGTAAGCCTTTAGTGAACCGCTGGTAGATATTTTAAATAAATAATAAATGCCCTTCTGGCACAAATGTGTAACTGTCTTTACACATTAGGCCCATCTGGCATGTATGAACACCTTTATTTTAAATTAATATTTGCAAAATGGGTAGTTTGCACAAATGTAACTTTGACAGAGAAAAATTATGTTTTTCTCAGTCAACCTTTGACAACGGTATCTGTAAACGTACTGAAACGTCAGGGAGGCTCAAATAATTAATATACGCGATATAATCCGTTTAAATTGTTTTATTTAAATGTGTGACAGTCGCGGAAACCGAAGAAAACAAATACCTACTAAAAATAAAATAAAATAAATATTTAAGGGGGGCTCCCATATCATACAACAAACGAGATTGGTTGCGTTAAATTTGCACCTCATTTGTATGGGGCGCTATACATACCAGGTGCAAACTTAACTTAACCACTTAAGGATGGAGAGTGTTTATACGGAACCCTCGGTGCGTGAGTCCGACTCGCACATCAGGCAGATAAAATATCATGTACATCAGATGACACCAGAGTTTTATTAATATACATTCCATCTCAACTCATAAGGCGGCTTAGAGTCACGGAACGTGCGATAGAAAGGGCTATACTCGGATATCTTTGCGTGATAGAATGAGAAATGAGGATATCCGCAGAAGAACCAAGGTAACCGACATAACTCGCAGGATTGCACGGTTGAAGTGGCAATAGGCAGGCCATGTAGCCCGGAGAATGGCCGTTGGGGCAGCAAAGAGCTAGAGTGGCGACCACATATAGGAAAGCGCAGCGTGGGACCCCGACTAGATGGACGGATAACCTCGTGGTAGCTGGGAGTCAGATGCGGTTTGCACGGGAGCGCACTTTGTGGCGAGCTATGGGGCAGTCTGTGGCTGATAGAGACATTCCGATTTGACGCGCTTGGCTCAGTTTGTAGTGCATTGCAGCTGCCTACTGTGCCGGTGGTTCTGGGTTCGAATCGTTACCTACATGTATTTATATATTATAGTAAGTAAGTAATTATTTATTTTACTTATCTGCCATGATTTCAAACCCCCTTGTTACAAACCCTATACAATATCGCCTCACTGCACTTTTCACACCAATTCATTACCCCAAAGTGTCACGCCACATTTACATATTAAACCGCCTTAGCCAAGATGGTGGTGTCCCAGAGGAAATCATCTCGCGCGCCCCGTGTTTGTCTACGAGATGCAGTGACCAGTGATGCGTCTCAACTCAACCCCATACGTTGAAACGTACTCTAGTTTATTCGGCTGTGTAAAACCACACTGCAAACACCTTACACGTTTGCAACTTAATATCTATAGTTTTCTATGGAGAGGTCATAATTTCAGGAAAAATCTCAATAGCATGATGCAGGATCGTCATTTGTTTTACGGGCGCGCGGCGCCGTGCCAACCAGGCGCCATCTGTTTCCTTTGTCCTCGCATCACGCCGAAACGGCTGGACAAATTTTAACCAGTTATGGTACAGGGATAGCTTGACACAAGAAAAGAGTGTATTCCCACCTGAAAGGCCGGCAACGCACTTGTGACTCCTCTGGTGTTGCAGGTGTCTATGGGCGACGGTAATCGCTTTCCATCAGGCGATTCGTTTGCTCGTTTGCCCACTATGACATAAAAAGATGGTTCTAGGGTACTTTTTATTCGTCTAAGGTAAAGAAAAAAATACGCGGACGAAGTTTGTATAACGTCTCATTGTTATAAATTGAAACGGTTTTTCTTTAATAACTGCTAATGGATAATTTCTATTGATAATTATGAAAATATCTTTTATGGTAGGAAAACCAACAGTCTATGACTCGCAGGCATTTTGATGATCTCATGATAGTTATGACCTAGTTATATGTTTTTTTTTAATGTCGTAGAGGGCAAAAGAGCAAGCGGATCGCCTGATGATGCGCGTACCGTCGCCCATAGACACCTGCAACACCAGAGGAGTCACAAGTGCGTTGCCGACCTTTCAGGTGGGAGTACGCTCTTTTCTTGAAGGTTTGAAGGTCTTATCGGTCCCGACATACCGCAAGTGATAATTAATTACACAATGCAGTCGTGCGAGGCAGGAAATTGTAATTTTTCAAGTTACTTTCCAGGCCGCGTTTGCGTACATACACCAGATTCTCATGCGAGTAATATTCTGGAACATTTATTACGCTGCCGCCGAGTGCCTTTCTGCGAGAGGAATTCCAATTAACAAGATGCTGGGAAAGAATAATGGAAGAGACAACGCTTGAGCCTTAATTCCACCATGTTTACAGTTACATGAACGTACTATGTGATGAGTGATGACGTAGTTATACTAACCTAACCTAAATGGTATTGCTTACTACGATTGTGAAACGTTTCATCGTAAAACCTAACAGTAAGTACCCTTACCATGAGATTACAGTGACCGTACTAGCTAGCGACTGCGTAAATGATTTGTATGGAGAATTGTAGTTCTACAAAGTAACCGCTAGGGCGCTGTACTTTTCTCCATCGTTTACGCTCTCGCTAGCGAGTACGGTCACGTTAACTCAAGGTAAGGGTACAGACCTTTCAGAGATTTTGGTTTTCATATCGATATTTCGTGACTTTCAGACTGCTGGTTGTCTACCGTTCTTAAATTTATTTGTATTTGTGTTACTAGTGTTTTAATAAAGCATAGTTATTATCATACTTATACTGCTTACATTTGAAGTGTCATAGTAGGTAATTGAACTATTTTAAATCCAGAAGAAAATTTGATGGCATCGCCTGCATAAGAGGGAAGGAAGGGATAGATCAAATAAAGCTGCCGCAACTGTACGAGAGGCTGGTCGTGTTCATCATACAGAAATAGTTCACCTTGAGGATATTAAACCACAGAACCTCCAGTTTCCGTTGTTTTTAGCAAATCCGAACCCAATCCATCCGAAATAATTATTAAAACGGTTTAAACATGTAAAAAATTACAGGAACGGTCCGACAAGTTTCGTACTCATATGGAGCTCTTCATCAGGGACAGCTAATCCGTGCTGCACTGCACGTTTTTATCAATCCATCCGAAACGTGGTCTTTTTAGGGTTCCGTAGCCAAATGGCAAAAAAGGGAACCCTTATAGATTCGTCATGTCTGTCTGTCCGTCTGTCTGTCCGTCTGTCCGTCCGTATGTCACAGCCATTTTTTTCCGAAACTATAAGAGCTATACTGTTGAAACTTGGTAGGTAGATGTATTCTGTGAACCGCATTAAGATTTTGATGCAAAAATAAAAAAAAATTAATAAATATGGGGGGCTCCCCATACTTAGAACTGAAACTCAATTTTTTTTTTCATCAAACATACGTGTGGGGTATCTATGGATAGGTCTTCAAAAATGATATCGAGGTTTTTAAAATACTCTTTTTCTAAACCGAATAGTTTGCGTGACAGACGCTTCCAAAGTGGAAAAAAGTTGGTTGGTGGTTGGTGGTTGGTGAAAATTAAAAATCTAAAAAAAACATATGATGTACATTGCTATAAAAACTACCAACGAAAATGGTTTTGAACGAGATCTAGTAAGTAGTTTTTTTTAATACCTAACTTTGCACCTAATTTATATGGGGCGCTATACATACCAGGTGCAAACTTAACTTAACCACTTAGGGATGGAAAGTGTTTGTACGTAACCCTCGGTGCGCGAGTCCGACTCGCACTTGGCCGGTTTTTTTTTTCTACAGGTACTTATACTTACCAAAGGCCTGTATCTTATTCTCATTAAAATAGTTTCAGACTGCCGTCTCAATAAGCATTTCTCGCGGTAGTATTAACATTAATCTTAACGTTAATTTCTATAAAACAGGCAATATTTCTCGTCTAAACGGACAGGCAAAAAGCCTATATTTCAGAAAAACAGCCCCCAAGGTGTAATCAGGGAGAGCTGGTTGTTTGTGAGTGCTACCTTCAACTGTTTGTAATTATAATTGGTCCCTCCCTCTCCCCCGATGGTCCCTCAGCGAAAGTAATTAAAAATAATCGAGAGCATGAATTATTTGAAAAGTTTCTGGTTTGATCCAGTCGGGAAATTAAGTATTGTTGACATTTATTCCTTAATTATGTCATTTGAAGCTGACTGTTAGTTATATTGTAAGGGTGGGATTTTACACTTTGTTAATTTGTTGATGAATGGAGAGAGGCTCTACAGGTTCAGAGTTCATAGTGTAATGAGGTTGCAGTACAGCGTAGTCTCGTGGTATAAGAAAATAAGGTCATACCTTCGGCTAGTGAGACTTTCTACGTCACTGACTAGTTGCCGCTTTATGGTAACAAAATAATTATTAGCATGAAATGTCTGCCGCCAGTCGTACAAAATATTATAATTATGCATATGCATTACGATCGTCATGTTCTTTGACTAAGTTTTATTTTGTTGTCGTTAACTAATTTACGATTTTATGAGATTCATAGAGGTTATACTCGACCCCCTAGTAGTATTATGGATACACCACTGGCAACACAGACCCATTTTCATACAAAGATCAAAGCTTAAAGTAAAATTTAAAAAGGAGCTACCTGGGGGAAGAGACCGGGAATCGAACCCGGTACCTCTGGATTGCCGGTCCAGCGCGTTAACCATTTCGCTACCCTAGCTCCAGGAAGATCTGACGAATTTTTCCTCATGCTTTGTGTGTCGATCTTCAACACAGAACCAACCAACCAATCATAGCGTGATGACGTCAAATATATCATCTGTCATTCCAGAGTGCCATACCTTATTTTCTTATGCCATGCGTAGCCTGAACTGATTATTTTCTTGTAGTTCTGCAGCCACAATATGATGGCTGGGTCACTCGGGGATTTAAAAAATTACTACTGTGAAGGTTGGACTTCACTTTCAGTGGAGTTGGCCACTGATATAAAAATAAATATAAAATACATTTTAAATTAGAAAGAATGGACAAGTGACATCCGTCATATTTATAAAATATGGAGTCTTAAACTAGCACTAAGAGAATAAACAACTAACGATACCTCTCGCTTATTTCCTGCTCTCTGAGGCACACCCCACAATTGGTGGAGGTGCGGGGTACCCATACGAGTATGGTTGCTTTTTCTTTAAATAGCACAACATAGTGGCTCTTTCGCCTGACGGTAAGCAAAAAGGGGAGCCTAAGTCGCAATGGCAAACGACAAGAAACCAACGGTGCTTTTGTCAGTTGGCACTGCTATGCTGGATGAGACATGCTTCTTCACGCTTCACTGGTAGAAAAGACCTCATGGCATTAAGTCCGTCATTTGTGTCTACGTTTTTGTAATGCGCAGAGTATAAATATTTTTTTAATATTGACAGAAAGGTAAAAAAAATTGTTGTCATCCACTGCAATGTAAGCAGGGCTTGAACCTACGACCCTACGTTTCCGGCGTAGTGCACCTTTATTCGACACTAAGGTCAATTTAACAAAATTAACCAGTATTTCCCAGGAGACCAAAAACGCGCAATGTTTTTCTTTAACGCCTAAAAATTACTATGGAGGTAAGAAAATTCCGCCAGAATTTTTGGCACCATGCCAAAGACGTTGCTTTAAGACATTAATATGTAACTTAATTTAACTTGTACATTATTTACGTAATATAACTTGGCTCCTAGTATTTAATGGCTCAATACCTTCTCGTTAATTTATTGTCGCACAGCAGCTATCCAAATTCTCCTCTGGTTTGAAAAATCGTTCGCATATATCACCACTTCGGGGAACTCTTCCTGATATCAGACATATATGTGGTAACAGGACACAGTCTTTAAAAGAGCCTTAGAGGCCTACTTGCAAAATAGAGTTTTGAATATTTAATTTTTGTCACTTATAACGTTTTTTGTTTGTTATAAGTTATAACAAACAAAAAACGTGGTATTTCCGTCTGCTTGATTTATCTAAGGTACGGACATGCCGTCTTCCTATTCCATGAGATAACTTATCAAATCCTATCCGGAGCGCAAAAAAAACGAAACCATTTCACCGCAAAGGCGCAACCGTTCTTACACTGAGCCATTCACATTACGCGCAGAATTCCTTTTTTGTCCATTTATATGAAAAAGAATAAGCATTTCGTGCACAACACAAGAAAGACTGAACACCTATGAAAAGTAAAGTAAGATACGTCGTTTTAGTTTCTGGGGTGTGATTTGGAGCCCCGCTGGCCCCGGGCGCGAAAAAGAACAAGTTTCCAACAGAAACAATTTGCATAATATTTGCATTGGTACTGGTTTTATTTAACGTCGCTTTGTTTGTAACACCTTGTGCGGAAAAGCTAGAATACTGAGATTGAGGCAGGAGCTGCCGAAAAGCTTAATATCGGTCCGAATCTAGAGTCTAGACCCCCTACTCTACATTTGACCACTGACACGCCATGTAGCAAAATTTACTAAATCAATTAATCTTTCACATAGTCCCAAAGTACCTAAGCAATGCTTGAACTATAGGTACTAAACGATGATAATAACATGCATAATACTATAAGTACATAACATCCATAACCCAGGAACAAATATTCGAGTTCATCAGACAAAATGCCCTGGCCTGAATTCGAACCCAGGACCATCGGCTCAGTAGGCAGGTGTACTACAAACTGCGCCGCGTCGACAATGCATCGTAACCGTAACCGATGCGTTTTGTAAGGTCTTATTTATTTAAACTTTATTGCACAAAATACATAAGTAAAAGTACAAATGGCGGACTTAATGCCATGAGGCAATCTCTTCCAGTCAACCACAAGGTCAAACAGAGACATTATTGGTGCGGGAAGGGTGTACAACAATACGTGTATACACATGTTGCAAATGTCGAAACAAAAAAACACTAGTTACGTTGAATTAGGTCTTCTTGTTTCCAACTGAAATAACGCCTGTATAATAGTTATGTCGGGGGTGACATAGTCACTGTGTGACAAAACCCCTTTCTAATTAATAAAGATAATAAAAAAAAAATAGTTATGTCTGTTATGTCGTCCACTTCTGAACATATGCCTCCCCCATAGGTCGGTACAAGGTGCGATCTTGTGCATACCGCAGCTATCGACTCCCTGCGACCTTACATAATTATTAGGTTACATGTAATTTATTGTGCCCGGTAGTACTTGGCTTGGCTTTAGTTGATAGTTTTAGTAGGTATACTACATTGGATGCAGCAAAAACTCAGTCGTCGTTTCGTCATCATGATGCGCAGATCTACGTCGAGTTCATTCATAAATTCATTAATTAATTCATTCAATGATCCGTCATAGAACTCCTCGACGAGCTACCAGGTAACGTTGATGTCACGTAACATACTCGTAAAACTAACTTTATATCCGTCATTCGAAAGATCCGAATTGCCTGAATACCTAAACGTAAAAAAACTTAATGCTAGAAGAATAGACACATGACAATATTTCCCAGCTGCGGGTGATGTGCGTATAGACGGCGTTGTGCGTAGGTAATTGGCGCGCATTATTCTGGCGAGGGCTTTCGAGGTGTCGGCGCAGAAAGGGCACTCCACATATTGCGGCTGCGCAGTGGACGCGGCTACAGCAGACTAACTCCGCTACTAAATAGTACACGGAATCGAGCCTTTAAGTCCGAGGAGAGACTGCCTTCTTGTCTGTGTTCTACGGTCTGTATCGGATGTGTTCTGAGGAATTGATTGACATGATGACGAAATGGCTACTTTTTACCATCGCACTGCTCGCCATCGGCAGGGTGTTCATCTTCACACACTGGGGTCTAAATGGTCGAGAACCGTGCGGTTTCAAAGGAATTTCCTACCGCGAACACTCCGCATGTGGTCGCCTCCCTGTCGAGGATTTCCCTAGGGGCTGCAGTATGCGGTTCTTCAAGAGGGGAGTAAATAGGTTCTTAAAGGGTCGCGCGGTAACGCGCGTGTGATGCTGCCGGCATCGCAAGCGTCCATAGGTGGCAGTAACTGCTTAACATCAGGCATGCTTGTTTGCCACCGCGGTAATATAAAAAAAGACGCACTTGGTAGGATAACGCCGTGTCTTCGACAATGCATGTCTTACTATCACGTCATAGCAGCCGAACAAATTTTACTGTTTTTGGTACAGGATGGTTGGAAACTCGAGGATGGACATTGGATACATTTCGCACGACTACAGTTAATAAAGGAAAGAGATTCTGCGGAAAATGTTGCCTGGGCTATTTCTGGTTAAAGATATTTCTGTGGTTTGTTTAACAATTTCTAACTACATATCCCCGATTTGTTTTTCGTAGTAACTAACCATTCAAGAAACTGGTAATGACAGACATGAGCATAGCTCATGCATGTTTCTACTTGACATCAAATGGAAGTCGAGTTTTTCTACAAACTTGATAGGTACTGATATTTTTAAAAGTATACTAATTTCCCGTTCGCCTAAAGCCGTGTTATTGGTTATGTCAGAAACCGATAGATATTATACATGTTATTTATCCATGCTGGTCTGCTGTCGTCCTATGCCTTGTACAATATTTTCGTTTCCATTTAACAGCGTGGTAGTAGCGGGAGCACGAAATTCGCGGAGTAAAGTTGCAATTTGAGTGACGGCTTCACGCTTGTTGCACGCAGCCGGGGACGGGCGAGTGTATTGGGGCTCTATTCGACACGCACTTATCAAAAGTGTATAATAAAAATCCTTTTCACGTGATCAACAGTGTTTTATTTCCTTTTAACAGTTTTAACATATTTCCTTTCTACTTCACAATCACTCTTAGTACTTCGCAGTCTCTGTTATTCCTCACAGTGTTATCTCTGTGCCAGTTCATCATCAACTGCCCTGCCATCTATCATGCCAATGTCTTTACACTCTCGTTATTCAAGAAAACGTCGTAGTCGGCGATATTACTTTTCGCGGTAGGACAGCAAAGTCTCAGTAATAGCGTCCCGTTTTCACCCATTGGGTACGGAACCCTAAAAACTATTGCACATTTTTACATTTAAGAAACTCCTTTTTTTAACAATATGTTTTGGAATAAATACTAAAATAATTAAAGCTTACACGTGTGTCGAGATATTTAAAGCCGATCGCTAGTTTTTAGTAAAGCTTAATACATAAAAGTAAAGTTTAACATTATACTTCTATTAAACCATTGATACAAAGATCAATAACCTGGCGGCAGAGAACGGGAATCACGCATTAAAAATTTTCTTTGTGTTTTGATCTCTGTATCAATGATTTAATATCAAATTTATTTTTTATTTTTTTATTTTTTATTTTATTTATTTATCCACACTTACAGCTATTTTTACAGGTAAACCTAAGACAATAGCGTAACTATTTCTATAATTTTACATTATTAAACTTACTCCTATTTATCTATACTACTGTGTTTATAACTAATTACGAATAATGCAAACTTTGTGAATCCATTCAGAGAACACGAAAATAAATCTAACTCTTCCGCTATTAGATTGAGAGTGCGTATCGCGCGGGTCAGCGGGGCCTCTCCGAGCAGATTGGTGCGCCCGCGCGGCACGGCCAGCAGCTGCGGCCGGCGGCGGCGCCACACGTACCTATCAGGGACACACAGGCTCACACAACTCAAAACCTGACCGTTAAATGCTTTACCCCTAATTAATTTAAATATGTATGTCACCATACCTAACTCTCTGCGCACTCGCAGCTCGTTGTAACCGACCATACCCAACACAAATAAAGTCGGGTACATGAGAGGGTAGAAAGGATATACTCCATACCTTCTCAAATACAAGAACCTTATAAATTTATTTTGGATGCGCTCGACCATTAGCTGATATTTGGTTTCATGTGGAGCCCATATAACAGCGTTGCATTCCAGACCACTTCGGACCAACGCATTATATAAGGCAATAATCGCTCCAATATTAGTAAACTCGTGGGAACGACGCAGCACAAATCCCAACATTCTGAAGGCTTTTTTACTAATATTAACAATGTGGTCCCGAAATCTTAGATCCGATGTGAATTTCACTCCTAAGTCTTTTACCTCTGTTGTTTTATTTAGTTTCGTTTCCTTTATTACATAATCGTAAGTGATAGGGTTATGTGCTCGAGTGAACGAAATAGTAAGGCACTTGGACGTATTAAAATGCAATTTATTAGTTTCACTCCATGAAACTACACTGTTTATGTCGTTTTGAAGTCTTTCACAGTCTGCGGTACTTCTTATAGGTAAATATACTTTTAAGTCGTCGGCGAATAGTAAACAGCCCGCACTTTTGATAACCTGGGGTAAGTCATTGACCATAATAATAAATTGTAATGGGCCAAGGTTGCTTCCTTGACTCACTCCAGATCTTACAAAATACGGGTCTGACCTATGTCCATTGTATTCGACGAACTGTCGCCTGTCAGTCATGTAACTTGCGAAGAACTTTAACAGATGCGGGGTAAAGCCGACGCCGGCTAGCTTTCTAAGCAGAATGTCGTTATCGACTACATCAAACGCTTTTCGAAAGTCGAAATAAGCGGCGTCCACCTGCCCCCCACTGTCCACTTCTGGAATAATCTGCGTCACATAACTGAGCAGGTTACTGGTTGTGCTACAGCCCGGTCGGAACCCATGCTGCGCGTCTGATAACTGAGGCCGTAATTGGCTATAAATAACATTCTGCAAAGCTGATTCGAATACTTTGGCAGGGGTAGACAACACTGCGACCGGTCTGTAGCTATCCACACTTTCCCCCCCTCCCCCTTTCGGAACAGGGACTACCCGGGTTATTTTCCACAGGACTGGAAAGACTTCATTCTCCAAGCACATATTATAAACATGGAGGAGCGGTTCGGCGAGCACAAACCGACAGTCTCTATATAAGAAAGCGGGTATGCCATCAGGCCCAGCAGACCGCTTCGGTTTGAGATTCGCGAGTGCTCGCATCACATCGTCAAGCTGCAACCTCTCGAGGTGTACTCGCGCTGAGTCAGCCGCGCGCTCCGCCTCAGTCACCGCTGCGTTGACATCTAATTCAGCAGGAACGGTACTATACACTGACTGAAAAAAATTTGCAAACTCTTTCACACCTGTTTTGCCATCGAGTGCCACTCCATCTTTCGATAACTTCTGGGCGTTTTTATGGTGTGTTTTAGATTTGATATAATTCCAGAAAGCTCTCGGGTCCTCGGATAAATGGGTTTGAACACGGTCCTGATACTCCGTGTAAGCTTTCTGGATCATATCTTTTACCTGCGCCCTACATTTAGAAAAAGATACATAATTTTCTTGAGATCGGTCGGCCTTGTACTTTTTATGCAGTTCAGCTTTGTTCTTTATCTCACGAATTAAATCGGTAGTATACCATTCCGGATAGTTATATCTCGACGCTACACGCTTACGCATTTTGGTAGGTACACACACGCTAACGATATTATTGATATTGTAATAAAACCAAGACAAACTCTCTTCTGCATTATATAAATTATACAATGGCGTCCAGTCAATACTAGCGAGTAACGCGTATAACCGTGGATAGTCGGCTTTTCCAAAATTCCACTCCTGCCGATGGCGTGGAGTGCCGGTACTACTATCGGTATCGGTACAAACCTCTGCCGACACGCCCCCCGCCAACGCGACCGCGACCTCCAGAGGCGGATGGTACACATCGACCGGGACCAGCGCCTCCGAAGCGGCACGTACCGTTACGTCCTCCTCCTCCAAAGATGTTAGTACTAAGTCCAGTTGACGATTATTACAATTTGCTACTAAATTGTGGTATGTACCCACATAAAAAAACATAATGAGACATTACCTAGGTACATGTTTCATAAATTTATTATACTTCTATTTAACTGTACATATGAGCAGCTGTGATTTTATTTAAATTATTCAGCTATAGTTTAGGGAAAAAAATGGGTTTGCATTTCATCTATGCATGTTGTCAAATTTTTGACCGCTGAGATCTACAAAAAATTGGGCAAGTGCGAGTCCGACTTGCGCATGAAGGGCCATAATCTTTAACAAGTTTGTTGTATGTGAGCCCACTTTAAATATTTATTTTATTTTATTTTTAGTATTTTTTGTTATAGCGGCAATAGAAATACATCATCTGTGAAAATTTTAACCGTCTAGCTATTACCGTTCTTGAGATACAGCCTGGTGATAGACGGACGGACGGACAGCGAAGTCTCAGTAATAGGGTCCCGTTTTTACCCATTGGGTACGGAACCCTAAAAACTATTGCACATATTGTTTAATTTATGTGTTGGTAAACTAAGTCTTGGCGCACGCCTACGTTGTGATCTTCATCCCAAAACCTGAAGGCTAATTGGTAACTTACCAATTACCATATTTATATATTTGGTGTTTGAGCTTAATGCTCAGTCAGTACATTTCCAACCTTAAAGTTGTGTTTTCTTTTCTTCTATTATATTGTCTGTATGTTTGACAAACCCGTGGTTCGCTCAAAGGCTTTCTTATATTATGCTGCATTGTCGGTGGGATTCTCAGTGTTGTTTCCTTGCATAGAAATATTATAAAGGAACCAGGTCACTGGCATTCCTGTACATCGCCGATATTGGAGCGGCCATCAGCGGAGCGCCACGACAGGGGGAATAGCGTGGAGACGACTTGATCGGCGGGTCTAGTTTTTAAGTTTATTGTTACAAAAGTATGGAAACAAGCTTATGTTACAAACATAACATTTTGTAGAAAGGCAATAAAAAAACGCGACAATCAACTTTTTCCCGGAGTTACGCAAGTATATTTTTTAACAATATTATATGGACGTTTAATGTTTGAATATTTTAGGAATGGCCTAACTATTACTAAAATGTACACAATGAAGAATTTATTAGAAAAGTTTTAAATATTAAAGGAAATACTTTCTTTACATCCTTTTGGCCTGGGGTGTATATTTAATTTGTATACCTACAGATTGTAAACATTTTGGTTTTACGCAAGCAAACGTTACTGCTTTAATAAATAACTGATTTATCATTATTACGATGTATTATTATGTTGAACACAAAACCGTTGGAAAAGATGTATTTTGTATTGGGCGATAACATTTAGAAACCAAAGCCAAAAACCGAGCTAAATAGCGTCATGGAAGAAGAATAAAAAAAACTATTATGCTTGCGTCTCCGCTCTTCCGTCCCCGTGGCGTTTAGTAGCGGCGCCTACGTGAAAGCCTACGGCGTAGCGTCGGGGGACTCGTAGCACATGTCGTAGCCGTAAAATATGGCCGTGTGTGCACTTTTGCCTATTTTACTCAGCAAATGAAAACAAAAACCACACTAATATTGCAAATGCAGCGCCTCTTGGACAACTGTAACGCGACTTTATGTCGCGCGACAAATATTACCCTGACTTAGGTTTCAAGCACTATCCCGTCACAATTAACTGAACCTGTACTTAAACTATCAAAATCAAAGTTCAGCATATGTTGCTGAGCTAGGGAGTCCTAACTTTTTTTCTTCGGTTTCCGCAACTGTTACACATTGAAATAAAACAATTTAAATGGAGTATATCGCATATGTGGATTATTTGAACCTCCCTGACGTTCCGGCAGCTTTCCAGTAACCGTTGTTAAAGGTTGACTGAGAAAACGTTTCATTGTAAGACTTTTTTTTTACTAGTTGAATAATATATATTATCTACATTATTATTGGCTCGTCTAGCCGATTTGGCGTGATAAGGCGAAAGCGAATTCCTGAAATCATGGCCCTTCTGCATAGAAAAATCATTTTTGATTACTAATCTAGAATTTTACAATAGTACCTATAGATGTTTTTGCTTGACTAAGGAACTCTAAAGTGCTGAGAGTGTCCGATAACGCAATCAGTCGGCAGGTGGCGACGGCACGATGGAACACTTTACACGGGCTCTGATTCGATAAAGGAGTAGCGAACTCCGCTGATGTACTTACGGGTTCTTTACCGGGAAAACGTTGAGGAATCCTTTTTAGGAGAATTTAAAAAAGTTGAATTATAAATAAATGAATATCGGACGACATCACACAGATCCAGTCCCACAGTAAGCTCTAGTTAAGTAAGGTTGTGTTATGGGCACTAGACGACGATAATCCATACTAATATTATAAATGCGAAAGTGTGTCTGTCTGTCTGTTACCTCTTCATGCTTAAACCGCTGAATCGATATTGATGAAATTTGGCATAGAGATAATTTGATTGAGAGATTTAAGATCCGAGGAAGGACATAGGATAGTTTTCATCCTGGAAATTATACCTAAAAAGATTAAAAAGTGAGTGAACGTTTCTGTTGGGGTGCGGTGACCCTGTAGGAAATGTAATTATTAGACCAAAAGCACAATTGCTCTTACATTTGCTTAGGCGTTTTAATAATCCCTTTTATCAACCTCCACGCGTACGTAGTCGCGGGCAAAAGCTAGTAGTACATAACTGAAGACGCCGGGGAAAAAGGGCTTGCCGGGTGAGTAGGTATAGACGTGATACTTGCCTGTTATAACGCACGTTATGACAACATTTCATTGCAAGTTTGAAAAAACATATTTACGTATATAAACACATACTAGGGTAAGGTTGCGATCATTGGACCGGCTCTTTCATTGGACCGCGTTGGTTTCTCGGAAACAAACAAATTTCTTTCGAAAAAATCTTTCGAAATGGCGTAGGGAACCCCAAATAGGTAGCGTTTAGACGCCATCGTGGATTTTTAAATTTGTTCGTTTCCGAGAAACCAACGCGGTCCAATGAAAGAGCCAGTCCAATGATCGCAACCTTACCCTAAATGCATAAAGAATATCTAGATGTAAGAACAAATATTTGCCCTTGCCGGGATTCGAACCCTGGCTCGCTATGCAGAGCGGCACCACCACTGGGCCAATCGCGTCGTCAATAATAAACAGAATATATATATATAGAAACAGTTAACTTATAGATGTGAGTAGTTAGAAGCCCCTGCCCATATTAACAAAAGATGGTAGATAAGTCACGCGCAATAATTTGCCAACAATAATAGTCCGTAAGCCCGCTCCAAGATTGCCTACGTAATATGACATCACGATAAAATGCATGGCACACGGTCGAAAAAGTTGTGCTGAGCGAGAATCAAACGATTATCGCACAGAAAATTGGCCGGAAGTTTGAGAAAATCCTTCACTTCCGGTCAAAATTTTAGGGGTGTACTTACGTCATGTGACATCATTACGTGACAGATGGCATCATGTAGCCCTTTAATCGTAGAGAGTGTGAACATAAGTCTGCCAGTTCTAAAATGGCCGGAAGTGCTTGGCAGACGGGGTCAAAGATGGTCATCGGGTACGTTTTCCTACGTTTTGTGGTATCTTGACGAAATTGATTATAAATGTTTTAAAGTAATAGTGTCTCTAAAAATAAAAAAGTCTGCCAAGACATATCTGGCCGGAAGTCCTTCAAAAGTGATTTTTATTAGGGTTCCGTAGTCAAACTACCCCCTTATATATTTGCCATGTCCGTCGGTTCGTCTCTCCGTCCGCGGCTTAGCTCCGTGACCAGTACTAGAAAGCTAAAATTTGGTATGAGTATGTGTATGTATCACGACGACAAAACGCTAAAATGATATCTAAAAAATGTTTTTTTCGGATAGGTTACCGGTCTCGTATCGTACACCTAAAGTGGGGGTGAATTTTTTTTCCCACACTAGTGTGTGGGGTGGCGTTGAATAGGTTGTCGGGCCGCGCTCAGTGTAGGGTCCCTCCTTCTTGCCCATCCTTCACAATGTTGTTGCTGTCCTATGGTACCCCAGTGGTACAGAGGGCCTTCGTCGAGACGTCGCCATCCGCTTCTGTCCTGTGCCTCGCGCTCCGCGTCACTCCAACTCAGCCCGGCCGCCCGCAGCTTGGTGTCGACGGCGCTGCCACGTATGCGCCGGTCGGCCCTGTCGTCTGCTCCCGCGCGGCCTCCACGTGAACGCAACCTTGCCGATGTTGTCCTCTGGTCTTCGGAGGGTGTGCCCTATCCACTCCCGTTGAGCGATTTCTCGCTTGATCGGGATTTGGTGGCATCGATTGCAAAGATCTTCGTTGCTGATAGTTTCGGCCAGAATATGCGCAGGATGGATCTAAGGCATTTGTTGACGAACACTTGTAAATTGCTCGTCAGACCCTTGTCTCTTTCCAAGTCTCGCAGCCGAAGAGCAAAACAGACTTCACTATGGAATCGAAGAGGGAAATCTTGATCCGCCGGGTGAGCACGTTCGAATCCCAGACCTGTTTCAGCTGGGCAAAGGCGCCTTTAGCTTTCCTAATCCTCGCGTCAACGTTGTCATCGGAACCACCGCTGTTGGTCAGGGTGCTGCCGAGATATGTGAACTTTGCGACAGATCCCAGCGGTGTCCTATTGAGTCTTATGGGTCGGTTTTCGCACGACTGAACTTGCATTTCGACGGTCTTCCTAGCGTTTATTCGTAATCCCTAAACTTGAGCTTCCTCTCGTAACGAATCCAGCTTCATTTGAAGATCGGGCAGTGAAGACGAAACCAACACAAATGTCGTCTGTGTAGTCGAGGTCCTCCAGATGTAAGCTTTTATTCCATGTTATGCCCCTCGGTGTTTCTGTTACTTTCCGCATGACGTCGTCGAGCAGGACTATGAAGAGCAGCGGCGACAGGAGGCAACCCTGTTTGACTCCTGCACTCATTGGAATTGGTTCCCCTAGAACTTGGTCGTGCACTACTTTGCAAATACTGCCATTATGTAGGGACCCCTCTCTTTCTCAATAGACGGGCTTAAATCCCGAGGTTTAAATTACGAGAAAGATTTCAAGTTCTATAAAAAGGCCGTAAACGCTATAGTAAACGTATATACTGTAATTACTTATTACCTTCTGGAAGTTATCGATTATACGCGCCAGATTGAGCGGAATGTTTTAATGCAGTATGGCACTTAACTAATATGTGTAATGTTCGAATTATAAGGACACCGCGCGGCACTTACGTCATTTTAAAGAAAATTATGAAATTTTGCGGTAACTCAAAAACGACTCAACCGATTTTATTAAGCGTAGTTATCATTGAAATTACTTATAGGTCATATTTTCATGAATTTATCTATATTTTTTTGACTCAATGTTAAAAAGTTAGGGGGGAGGGGACGCAATTTTTTGGATTTTCGGAGCGAATATTTATAAAACTGCTGACTTTATAAAAAATAATGTTTCGAGACCCCTATTATCTTCAAAATACCTATTCAATGCCACCCCACACACTAGTGTTGGAAAGAAAAATAAATTCACCCCCACTTTAGGTGTACGATACGAGAGGTACCTATCCCAAAAAAAAAATATTTTTTAATTTACCGTTTTGTCGTCGTGATACATACTCATACCAAATTTTAGCTTTCTAGTACTAACGGTCACGGAGCTAAGCCGCGGACGGAGAGACGAACCGACGGACATGGCAAATCTATAAGGGTTCCTAGTTTGACTACGGAACCCTAATAAAAATCACTTTTGAAGGACTTTCGGCCAGATATGTCTTGGCAGACTTTTTTTATTTTTAGAGACACTATTACTTTAAAACATTTATAATCAATTTCGTCAAGATACCACAAAACGTAGGATAACGTACTCGATGACCATCTTTGACCTCGTCTGCCAAGCACTTCCGGCCATTTTAGAACTGGCAGACTTGTGTTCACATTCTCGACGATTAAAGGGCTACATGATGCCATCTGTCACGTAATGATGTCACATGACGTAAGTACACCCCTAAAATTTTGACCGGAAGTGAAGGATTTTCTCAAACTTCCGGCCAATTTTTTGTGCGATAATCGTTTGATTCTCGCTCAGCACAACTTTTTCGACCGTGTGCCATGCATTTTATCGTGATGTCATGTTACGTAGGCAATCTTGGAGCGGGCTTACGGCCTATAACATATCACATAACAAACTAATAAATAATAAACTAATAATAACAAACTAAGAAATATGAACCTATACCAACAAAATCGTATTCAAAACGGGACATCCATAATTTGTCTTTCGGCAACTTGCATTCTTTTAGTCTCAAAAGCGTGAGATGGAAAATGAAATTGCAAATAAAGTACACACCATATTTAATGGTAGATGTTGATATTTATGACCTAGTTATTAGGCAGCACGACTCAAGAGTCAAGAAATGTTCTGAAATAAATAAAAAAATATATCTCGAACAACCTCACACAAAATCAATCTAGTCCCACAAAGCTCTCGGCATCTTATGCGCACTAGACGACGTTAAACGTAATTATATAAAAAAAACATACTTAAATACAAATAACCCATGCCCCAGGCCCAAATATTCGAGTTCATCACACAAATATATGCCCTTGCCGGGCTTCGAACCCAGGACCGTCGGCTCAGTAGGCAGCTAACCACTGCGCCAACCGCGTCGTGGAATGAGTTTACAGAAGGCACCTCCAGATGGGAGATACGGCACGCGCGCCATTACTCTCAGTGACATAATCAGACTGCGGCCTATTGTGCATTATCTAAGGGGAAACAGAACATTACTGTACAATCCGAAAAGGTAATATGAACTTAAGACGTTTGAAGATGGTTCGCACCTTTTGAGTCATATTGATTGTTTGTTACCAAAGTTCGATGGTAATAAATTAATTTACCATTTTCATGAATAACTTGTAAATATTAGCAGTTGTTTCTAGATCCACCTACCGACATGACTGACGGTATATTGGGGATTTTTAGTGGTAGGTATACTAATTTATTTTACTGGCAACGACAAATTTTTGGTAACTTCTTTGAAAGTCGGTGAATGTCACTGAGGTACACAAAGAGGAAACAAGACTAAAATATTCAGCAAATTTCAAGTATTTTTTGCATAATAAATCCAAAACTATCCTCAATGATGAAAAGCAAGATTCAGTATTTCTTTTACAAGAAGAACGAAGGATTGAGCAGCATTCCGGTAAACAATGTTTTGAATTTGGTTAATCACAAATTACTTTGGGGATAGACATACCTAAAGAAACGTATCTCGTACCTAATTAATAGTTTGCCGGAGGTAATTTAAGACGAGAGCCAAAGAAGAAAAAATCAATAGAATGTAAAAGAAACATACTAATGTATAATGTACCACTGGATTTGTATGACATTGTAAAAGTTCCTAATAAATAAATAGATGAAACAATTTAATAAATTAACGGTCTACGCCGCGATCAAATCGCAATAAATAGGTATATCGTTAATTTTTTTGTATTGAAATCCGTGATAATCACGGAGATCGAAGATAATGATATGGTAGGGAGAAACCTTTGTTCCGAACGAGCCATAATGCTAATGAGCTAAGTCAACACTACTCCGACACATCGTAGTTTTATTCCCCAAGCACACAAAATGAGTATTTGCACACACATAATGGATACGCTCAAAAAGCGTAGGCTTGATAAGCATTATAATCCTGATCAAAATTTTAGCCTCCGCCGGCCGGCAGATGGCGTCGCTTCCTCTTATTGCCCTGACCGCGGACAAAGCCTGGACACTGAACCTTGCTAAAATCCTTCATTAAAACAAAGTAAAACAGACTTTAAGCCGTCGGGCTCAAAGTTGTAGCGATCGCAAGAAACGCGTGGTTCGCATTTTGAAATATGCAACTAGTTTATCACGCAAAGTGCCTTTTCAGTCTGTTCGAAGGATTGTAGACTTTATGGGGTTGTGTAAGGTGGATATGGAGTGTCGTGTTGTGTTGGTAGTCGCTTAATATTCTAGAAGCTGACCTGGGTCACAGCGTAATTTGAGTCAGGATTAAACGACTACGGGGGACGCCATTTATTCTATTAGATAATGTAATGAATAATTAAGTCTATCGCTCTACCTTACTTACGGAGATTTAAAATACACTTTTTAGCTAAATAAATAAATGTGGCTGCTATATGTCTCGTAAATAAAGGTTTTGCTTTATTTTGCGAGAAGTTATCTTTTGTATGTTGATAATCATAATAATGGCGGTTGAACTATGTATGTTGATACTAACAACCTATAAAAATAATCAGTTGGCAGCTAAATTAACAAGATGGCATCTATTCCCTGGGGATCGTGCCAAGTTATTATTTTAGCTGTCCGGAAAATAATAACCCTTTAAAATTTGCGTAGACTGTGCACGGGCAGACCTTGCTCGTAGAACCGACGACCGCTGGGACCGGCGGATTTTTAAATGAGTCCGAAAGACTCGGCGTGAGCAGCCCAAAATGTGGACTGATGACTATTGAAGGTCGCTGGGGTCCCGGAGATGCGGGCGGCGCACGACCTGTTAGGATAGGCCTATGCCCAGTGGCAGTATTTAAGCTGATTATGACCATGACAAAAAACTGAACGTCTAGATGAACTTATGACTTTTACCTGACTAAACTTGTCATTAGTCAAAGCTGTGAGAAATGTCTACAATACGGCTAACGGCAAACTATTGGTACCAAGGGTCACCAATTATTATGGGGACAGGAACCTTATACGTAGAAAACGATTCCCATACTTGGTCAATAGTTAGCCGGAAGACATATACGACGAGAGCTTAATTTACAAAGATCCTTTAAGGATTGGAAATATTTACTTGTGTAAGTAACACATTAACTCACCTTTACTATGTAACGTCATGTATTGAGATTCTCATATTAATTCTCACAGACAAAAACCATTATTTGATTTTGTGGGACATTGTTCTAGTATATAATACTATTGTGCGTTCGTAGTAATAAATATATAAGAAATAAAACTTCATTATTAAAAGATAATAAGTAAATTCATTTTATAAAAGACAACATTTTTGGTACTAAAAATACAAAAACTAAAAATTCCGCGTCCCATCGGAGCACTTCATTGCAACTTGGGAGGATGCAAATATTTTACTTTTCTGAGCTTCGGGGAAGCTCGGAACACTTCGAAAAACTTCGGAAAGTTAGGGAGTTCAGTGGACGCTGATTTACTACCTGAATTGTGAGTCTGCAGTTGATGTATGGAGGCGAATGCAAATCCGGCATCGGGAGGTAGGTAAAGAGAGAATTAACATAGATGTATTACACTCTTGAGTAAGTAGTACTGTAGTTTTCAGTAGGCTCAAAAAACACAATTCTTATAGCGAGTGAGAAGCTAAGTATAGTAAGGACATTATTGTATTAAGTGGTTTACACTTAGGTACGTGATGTCAGGAACGGCCCGACATGTTATACACATACAGTAATTAAATATGTCTCACGAAAGTTTTAATAAGATTATGCAAGTACATATGAAATTATATACCATTCGGCGTAGACAGCGCGAGCAATACTTTATATGCTATCCGTTTTAACACTCACGGATAGTACCTACGTCAAAGAAGTAAATTAGGACCGTCATGATAAGGCACACCGTTTGTGGACGGCGAATTTTATGTTGAGAAAACTGCCACTCCATCTACAGCTGAACAGTTCTCACAGTTATTTTTATTTGAATGTAAATGCGTTGTGCCGTTTATGGCACATCACTTTTTTGTATGAGCTTTGTTTTTATGTCATAGGGGGCAAACGAGCAAACGGATCGCTTGATGGAAAGCTATTACCATCGATCAAAGACACCTGCAAACTCCAGAGGAGTCACAAGTGCGTTGCCGGCCGCACAGGTAGGTAGTAGTACGCTTTTGTAATGAAAATTTGAAGGTTGTATCGGTCCCGAAATGCCGCAAGCGACGCATAGTTGTGGACTGCCAACTATCTAAGTAGTGAGGATGAAAGGATTGTCGCGTAGAACAATGGCGGAAAGATGCGGCAGCAATTTTACTAAGCAGACTGTCAAGACTTAACGGAAGTGGACGAAGTCAAGATCGTATTATGATTATCAATAGTCGATCAAACAAACATTTGGTATAATTATCAAAACGGTTTATACTCCTGTAAACATTGTCAATAACGGCCCGACATGTTTCAAACTCATATGGAGCTCTTACTTTCGGTGACATCGCCAATCAGGGACAGCTATCCTACGCTACGCGTGAATGCTGCGCGTGCGCGACTCGCGCGGCGGCTGGAGGGAGGAGCTCCTGCTCTTCACTACTGGACTGTCTTTGATAATATTATGACGTTAGATATCTTTTTGTTTAACCAGATTGTACAACACCGTACTCGTCCTCGGGACGCCCTCTACAATAGCGGCTAATAAAACACACTATTGGGTTGCGAACGAATAATATTTATTTCTTGAAAGCCTATATACATTCTCCGGGAAACAAACGATACCGCGATGCAGCATTGCCCTCAAAGTAACACCGCCATCTACCAGGAAATTCGACTAACCTATTTATATATTACATATGGCGCGAACATACCGCCCGCCAAGAACAACTGTTCTTAAATCACATTAAAATGATTGATGCATGCTCAAGCCCTCTTAATTACAATCTATGTTTCCCTGATGTAAATAAAAAGGTAAATAACACAAACTTAAAGTAAATATTGAATTTAAATAACTCTTGACATAACAGTGATAAAAGTGTAATGATACAAATTAAATGAAACTGTTCACTATACGTGTCTCTGTTAAAACATGCTCGAATCTATACGTTAGATGATTACAATTGAGTGAAATGTTCAATAAACTAAGAATTCTTCAATTGAAAAACTGTTCGTGGAATATAACAATTTGACTAGCCTAACTATTCTAAAACACAACTTGCATAACCTTGTCCAATATAGGATGTTCTAAATTCATTTGCTTTAATAATAATCATGCTGTTGTTGAAATATACCTTTAACCCGTACAACTTCTTCGATATTACAAATAAAAACAACCGGTGTATTCTTGTGTCGTCCTACTACATATTGGCAAGTAAATTGCCGCCCGCCTACTCGGAATAGTGTTAGCTCACTAGCCGTGGATTAACCAAGGTAAGTACACTTATTTTTATGTGAAATGTTTATAATCTTTTTTAACTAAAAATATCCCCAAAAGCTAAAAGAACGTAACTAATTCAGTATGACGCTTATTGCTCTTGAAATACTTAACTTGCGGTATTAAGTTTGAGTTGGTGCTTAAAGAACTACATTTATACAAAACCTGAAATACGACCCCAGGTAAGTCCCACTATTTTATTTTTGATATCCGTTTTTTATGTAGGTAATTGCTTTTTTATTTATGTATGCTTGCTTGCTTATGTTTTACTCATCATTGCTTCACTGTTGCTTGACTAAACCCCTTTTTTGCTTGTATTTCATTTTCTTACTTCTTGCTCTACTTCTTGACATCAAATCCATTTTTAAAGCTTCTCATTTGCTATTATATGAATCAATTATCTCTTTTATTTTTCTTCTTGATTTTACCCTTATGCACTTTGTATTCCTTTACATTGTCTTCCCTCATTGATGTATGATATGATACGTATAAGCCCTCTGCTTTGTTTCCGTATATTCCTTTTATGTAATTTGCTTCTAAGTACTTATCACATGCGTTTTTGTTTTTCTGTTTCAGATGCTCGTCTTTCTGCAGCTTCCTTCCCTGATAATGACGTTTTCTCAATACTATGTCCCGCGATCGATCATCCGCGCAGTCTAATTTTCTGTCTCGAGACGAGATGTTCCCCACATTTCGATTATTTTCGTCTCGTGTTATTGTGACGTTATAAAAGTCGTCACTTCGCTGTTCTTTAACTGACAGAATCTTCTGTTTGTGAGACGGCTCCGACGGTTCTTCCACAGGTTCTACGTGTGTATGCATTGATACAGTATTTGTGATAGGTATGTATTGACTTTTTTCTATTTTCCCACTTAATATCCATCCCAGGGTGGTATTTTGTGCTATCAAAGACCCTGACGGACATTTGATGACTCCTTGATGTATAATTCTACTATAAATCTCCGCCCCTAATAAGATGTCTATCTTATTGGCAGTTTGATATTCCGGGTCAGCTAGGGTTATGTGTTCTAACTCCGGCCATGAGGTGATTGATGATGCTGATGCTACAACTGACGCAGGTACATACTCTGTCAGTTTCTCAATGACATATGCTGAAACATGAATCACACAACCTGAATTGAGACGTGAACTGATTGCTAACTGTACCATTGACCTTGCTTTAAGGCGCTGTTCACCTCCCAACCCTGATACGAGTCCCTTGGTTGGTGTGGTTTTCAGTCCAAGCGACTGGACTGCCGCTTTCGTGATAAATGAGACTTGAGATCCCTGATCTATGAGAGCTCTTAAGAGCTGATGTTTCCCTCCATTCTGTGACTCAGCTTTCACTAAAGCCGTGGCTAGCAGCACCTGATGCGCCGCTCCTTTCACAAAATGGTTTGTGATGTTCGTGGATGTTGATGAATATTCTCCCTGTGTTGATGACTTGACTTGACTCGTGATTGGTGCAACCTGATTGCCAACTGACTCCCTTGAGACAGCTGGTTGATTTTCGCCCTTTGGATGTAATAATGAGTGGTGTCTTCTGTTGCATATTTGGCAAGACGCGGTGATTCTACAGTGTTTTACCGAGTGATTACTTCTTAAACAATTGAAACATAACCCGTGGCCTTGGACAAAGTTACGCTTGCTGTTGAGATCAGTGTTTATAAATTCCCTACAACTTCTAAGATAGTGATCTCCTTTACAATATACGCAGGTTAACTGAGCAACATGTAACATGTGGATTGGGTTTGATTTGCTAATTTGATTACTGTGATTGATATTATCAATGTAGTAAGTGCGCTGTATCGGACCGTGATTTGAATTTGTATCTAAGTACTCTAGTGAATGGTATTTTGTTTCTAAGAACTCTCGAAACTGTGACATGTTGGGTAACTTATCTAAGCGAGACAACTCACTGACTTTGGTCTCCCACTGTTTTCTACTTTCAGGATCTAATCTCTGGCTGACTATATAGATTATTATGACATCCCACGTACCAGTGTCAATACCTAACCCCTTAAGTGCATTTAATGTTTCGATTGTTACATCTAACAATTGTTTGATAGCGCTGGAGGACTCTGATGAAATACCCCTTTGACTGAAAAACCGTTGCAATATGCAATTTATCAAGTATTGCTTGTTGTTATAACGATCTTTCAAGAGAGTCCAACATTGCCCGTAACTGTCATTGGTAATGGGGATATGCCGTAACAATTGCTCCGCTTCTCCTTTGAGATGACCTTTCAGGTAGTGTAATTTTTGTACATCATCAATTTCGTTGTTGTTGTGGATGAGTGATATGAATAAATCTCTGAAACTCATCCATTCTGTATATAGTCCCGTAAATATTGGAATTGAAATCTTCGGCAACTTGACATGACTTGACTTTGAGCTTGAAGATCTGTCATTTTGCATCGATGTATCAGAACAGCTTGGTTTCGGTTGCAATCTGCTGAGCGCACCTTTAAGATCGCACTTGTAGTCCAAATAGTTGTCATCCGTTACATCGTAAACTAACTCCGTACCATAGACAGACTGAGCTATTTCCACTTGTGAATATTGTTGAATCAAATCAAGATGTCTCGTAGAGAACTTCTCCCATAATGATTCCAAACTCTCTAGTCGCGTTTCCACATACTCTACTGTCACACGCTCCTTAGGTGACTTCTTGAAGTTAGTATATGCTTTAGCGATGCGTACAGAAATATCCACAAGAACATTGATATCCGTATCCATGTTTAAATTACAAATCTCAAATTTGTATGAACGTGTTTGAAGTTCAGAAATTGATGAAACGTAGTCCAAAGTTTGAATTTTAGAAATTAAAAGTCCGATGAAAATTTACAAGTCTTGATTTTTCTCTAAGTCCACTGAATAAATCTTGAAAATTTTACAAGTGTTTGAAACTTGGGGGTGAATTCGGGCATGGATTCCCCGTCTAAACACTTTTTGTAAAACTATTCTAAGTGTTTAGGACTTGTAAATGTTTTACTTCTAATTCACTAAATTTTCAAAGTCCCAATTTGACAACTGTCAGTTTTGTTTTGATTTGATGACAGGTCACTTAAGTCACTTTTCACAGACACTACTAAAACTTTTTAAAGTACTCACAGTTATTCTTCATGAATATGTAAACACTGCACTTATCCTTGTTCGTCGGCACTGACGTCACACCCGTTGACAGGAACTTCCGGATCTGCCGCCTGCTCACTCCGGAGCTGCCGTTGCTCCCGTGACGACAACCCGTCACCCTTTGAAACTACGCCAAAAACGACGAACACCCGTCTTCAGCCATCCGGCTCGATTAGGACCATGTACAACACCGTACTCGTCCTCGGGACGCCCTCTACAATAGCGGCTAATAAAACACACTATTGGGTTGCGAACGAATAATATTTATTTCTTGAAAGCCTATATACATTCTCCGGGAAACAAACGATACCGCGATGCAGCATTGCCCTCAAAGTAACACCGCCATCTACCAGGAAATTCGACTAACCTATTTATATATTACATATGGCGCGAACACAGATAGAAAATTAAAATCGTCGCCACTATCTTGTCCCGTCGTGTCGCAAATTTTAACCCTTCCGATTCCTACACTTCTTTTATCTGTTTACTAACAAAATACCCATTTTCCATCCCAATCTCCGCGGGGAGAGGAAGAGGATCAAAGATGCACCGGGTCGGGTCATATTTGCCCCGCCCAATATCATGCTCCTGTGCCCGCCAATATTTGCCCGAGTGAACATGTTATACCGAGTGTTTACCATTTTTTATTGCTTTTATGCATACTTGCCTTGCCATATCCCTTTTAAAAATATATTTTTTTCATATTATGATAAATATATTGATAATTTCAACCAACTTTTTGATATGAATAATGCTTTTTCCTGAGTCCTATTTCATGCTTTCATTGTTTGCAGTCGAAAATAAGTAAAAAAAAAACAGGTTTCTGGGTGAATTTTGTGTAATTCGAGTAGTTTTTGAAACAATAATTATAAATGAAAAATTCAAACTGTAGGTTCAAATATATACCAATAAATCGCAATGGCCCTGTTCTAAGTAGCTTAACATTGATAATATGTTCAGAAACATGTTTGATCATAGAGAAAAACTCCTAAGCAATCAGCATTTTTGAACGGATAAGGAGCCAGCCAAAGAGTCCGATGTATTGTAGAGATGGGCCAAGTATGGATTTTGCTGACTAGCCGAATCGGTACATAAGTTGATTAAATCGATTTTCTAAGCTAAGGTTCAAGTAGGTATAGAAATACCTACTACTATTTAAATGAAAATAAAGAAGCTCTAATGTATCGGAGATTTTGATAATTTTAAGATTGACTTGTTAAGATAGATTATAGATTCCTATTTGTAATACTAGCTGCGCCACGCGGTGGTACCCGCTTATCCCACGGGAACACTACACTTTTTCGGGATAAAATGCCTATGTGTTAATCCAGGGTGTCAGCTACCTTCATGCCATAATTTATCAAAATTGGACCAGCCGTTTCAGCGTGAAGAAGTAACAAACATACACGAAAACACACTCACAAACTTTCGCCTTTATAATATTAGTGTGACAAGGAATTTTGATAAATATCAAATCGAGATTCAACGCTCAATGCAAAGCCGCAAAGCAAACTAGTCGGCGGCCCAACGCAGACTAAAAAAGTTGTATGTAAAAAACCTTGTCTGCTAGTAAAAGCTTCTATTAAAGTTAAACCGTGTTTGCAGTGCGTGCCGCGATACAGGCCGCCATTTTGTTTCCAAAATAAGAAAATCGAATATTTACAATGAAGTGAAGTTGGTTTACGCTAACAGACTAATGTCTGCTGCTATCTGCTGTAATAAAAATACAAAGAAAAATCGGCCAAGAACATAGCGGGTCATGCTCAGTGTAGAATTGTCAACATTTTTTAAGACAAAAATTTTATGAAATACTTTTCCGCATTCCGCTTAGAAAGAAAATGTAATCATTGTTTTTATATTTTTACTGAGATTACTAATTAGTTTATTATGCACTTATAAAAATGTACTCATCCTAAAGATAAGATAATATTTTGTTCATCACACAATGCGTAATACATTTTATGTATTTACTAGTGACCCACCTCGGCTTCGCACGCGTGCAATGCTGATAAATTACTTATGCATGTATTATACATATAAACCTTCCTCTTTCCTCTATCCATTAAAAAACCCGCATTAAAAGCATACATAGGGCCAGACAGACAGACAGCGCATACCTAAATAATTAGTATATTCTTTGCTCATTTAATAAAAAATAGTACATTATGATACAAGTGTGCTAAGTTGGTCATTACAGTCGAGGCGGATTTGCAGCCCGAGCCGTAGGCGAGGGCGTAATAGAGCCGAGAGTGTAATGACCAAATGCACACGAGTTTCATACGACGTTTTTCAACACACTTGCGAGGAAAAAAACACCCGTTTATAAATGAAATATTTAATTTTTAAAACAAATTGTGAAAGTACAGTTATTGAAATGATACACAGTGGATTTCGATCGCATTTGTACAGTATGTTTTAGCCTTCGTTGAACGTAAATTTTCGTATTTTTTTAACTATGAATGTGAATTTTGAATGATCGTGGTATTATGTTTTTAGTGTTAGTAATTTTTGCTAACAGCATTTTGCCGTGATTTTCTATGTCTTTTGTAGCAATATTACTCAGTTCCTGACGTCTACATGCTCCAGTAATACCGAATATTAACGAGACCTGAAAGTAAATAAAATACATATTTAGCCTGCAAATTACCTAAGCATGTCTGGGCGGATGTCCAGTTATTTTTGTAACAAAAATATTTGAAATCAGTCTAGTCGTTTAGATTTGACATGGCTTGCCAAACAATACATACACACTTACCTACATAGATATATATAAAATAGTTGAGTAGATGAGTAGCCTCATGAGTAGTCGTTTTAATTTTTTATAAACATAATCTTTCAGTGTACAGAAATTTCGTAGGTATTTAAATAAAATAACAATTTCAACTGACCTTTTTTGCTAGGTACTGGCTATCCGGTTCTTCTTTCAGAAACTTTTCGATGTCCTTTGAGGACAATACTTTAAATTTTTTACTTCTGTAACCATCTGAGCGCCTCTTCAAGACCGCAATCAGATTGTTTTTATGTCAATACTATTTTTGTTTCGAACAGTGCTTTTTAACATGGAGTAGATAGACCACAGCACAGCGAGGTGGGCTTATATTTATTTGCTAGCTCATAATAATAAGCTAAAAATACGTTTTCCTAGAACAAATGGGCTTTTTTGCTGGATTTCCAATGAATAAAATTTTCATAGGCTATTGGATACTTTGCATTAGATTTCAATGGCAAGAGGCTGTCAGTAGCATTTTTTGCATCATTAAGTATTTCCGGAGGCATCAATTCCACATCTAAAATCTTCTTCATTACTAGAACTCGACATTTTTGTAAATCTAATCACTCACAAACTAAGTACAGCGATAAACTCGAATAAACAAATTTCATGCAAAGCAAAATGGCGCGGAGATTTATTTTTTACACGCCTTCCATTGGTTGAAATAGTTATGCGCGCGCAGGTGCAAAATGGAAGCAATGAAGAAACCGTCAAACAGCCAAATATTAAAAATATAATAATATTTATATTTAATTATTCCTAATGCAAATTAGTGTCAATTACATGACAAAATTAAATAATTTCATGAAAATAATTTTTAATTATTGCGTTTAATGTATCACAATTACTTTATTCACAAAAATTTTGCTTATTATATAAAAGTAAAAACTCTTTGTTGAAATTTAAAAAAAAACTGTAAAGTAAAAGACACTAGTGCGTAATAGAAAAGTCAAAAGCACGCGTGTTTTATAGGATACTTTATGGCCATAGAAACAGTTTAATATGGACCACTTTACGAGCAAGTGTGTTGAAATAGTATATTGTGTCATAAGGGTAGTAAGTAGGGAATTACTAACGAAGGACTATTAGAAGCCCGACGCCGAAGGCGGAGGGCTTTTAATGTCCTGAGTTTGTAATCCCCTTACTTCCCGCCTTACACACAATATTTTTCATCACATTTGGGAGTAAATAACAAATAAATAAGTAAATATTAACATTAAACGATAACGATTGACAACTAACTTTTTCTGTACCTATATATTTTTTTAATTTACTATAAGCACTGGCAAAACGGCCATCAGCTTAAAAAAGAAAACAAATGTACACAGAATCTTACTATTTATCATTAAACAAATAACAATTAACAATATTATGCAGCAATAATTAACACCGTAATATTATAAAACTTAAATACGAACAGTTTTTTTGTTACAAAACTAAATAGTATCTAACCAATTATAATATTTAACTTTTTTTCTTTTTTTTGTGTCGTCTACCACAGATAATGCTAAGAACTGCGTTTAGTTTAGAAACTTGACAGGCTATACTGCCAGATTGTAACGATAATTCAAAATTAAATTTAATAAAACAATTGCAAAATACACTTAAATAATTGTAATACATAATTAATATTAATGCAGTTCATATACCATATTAATTCAATACACAATAAAATTTGCTGGTAGGCAAGTTTTGTTGATACAACAAAAAACCTTGGCTGGGTTGAAACCTCCTTAGTCTTTAGCAATGTACGAGTGCGTACTATATTTTTAAAACTAAAACCATAACTCCCTCGGGAGTTATAACAATTTATAACTCCCGCGGGAACTATATAGGCCTTTGTCCTTCAGTACACCCGCATGTAATACCATCTTTTACGAGCAAATGCGATGAAAAAATATATACGTAGTTTTGCCGAGTGTTCCATTTTTAAATTTATAAGTAAATAACCAGCCGTTGTGGTGATGTATTACTGGCCAGTGTCAATTAAATGAGCAAGGAGTATCTAATTTCTTTTGGCATGCCCCTTGTAAATTATTGAATTTAAATGTGTGACATTCGCAGACACCGAATATTACAGGGATATGGGTGAAAAACATTGAACTGAAGTATATAGGTAGGTATATCGTATGGGCAGTGTAAACACACTAGCTAGAGTTTTTCCCAGGGCTAACCAACCGCGAGGCCAACCCAACCCTTCAGCTTTTACCCTCTAACGAAGCGTTCACAAACACCACTGTTATATACAAAACGACATATTTTCTTAGGTTATTATTGTCGGTTACGTCCTTCTTGGTTAACCTTTTACAATGCTCGTTTGTAAGGTTTATCATTCGCTATCACTCATCTGTATCAGTAATGTTGTTCAGAGAATAACGCAAATTGCGGATTCAGTTTTTGTACTACCACAAAGAAGCAAAAATAGGGGAACATTTAACAATATTTAGGTACATAGTCGGTCAATTGACCGAACGAGCAAAGCGTCTCCGTTTCAGCTTGGTCAAATTATCTTTCGTATGTCCGGATGTCCGGCTTTCCGGCTATTCTCGCCTGTAGGCTGCATTTCTCAACCGATTCTCATGATTTTTTGTGAGAAGGTTCATTAATTGTTTTTGAAGAGTCAGTTTCTTTTTTAAAATGGTTAAGATATGGGGGTTGAACACTTTTAAGAAGTAAATATTTCAGCCATTTTGAAACATGATCGCCAACTCCACAGCTCACAGAGCCACTAGTTTAAATTTAATAAAAGAGAGAGAAACAGAATGTTATAAGATATCTATCGCAAGAACAGACAGTCATAAACGAGAGGATTCGTAGACGAACCAAGGTCACCATAGCAAACTGAGTAAGCGAGCTGAAGCATAGCTCGATGAACCGATGGCCGTTAGTGCAGAAAGGTTCTCGAGTGGAGACCACGTACCGGCAAGCGCAGTGTAGCACGGCTACCCGCAAGGTGGTCGGACGACCTGGTTAGAGTTGCGGGGACTCGTTGGATGCGGGTCGCTTCTATCCGGCCCATGTGGAAGTACATTGAGGAGGATGATGATGATGATGATGATGATGATGATGATGATGATGATGATGATGATTATGATCGCAAGAACACACCGCTGAAACCGACATGGTACTAGTAGTCTCTCGAACAAACCATTGAAGAGTCGGTACACATGGAATTTTAGGATTATGGGCTGGATCACTACATTTTTTCGGGATAAAAAGTAGCCTATGTGTATCCAGGCTGTCAGCTACAGTCCGACCAAAAATTAAATAGTAGAAATTATAAATTGAAAATACTGTAGTGTCGTCCCCGTTTTCTTATATTGATTAGATAGGGAGGACACTACAGTATTGCCACTTTTTAATTTCTACTCTTTTTGGTCGAATTGTACCTTCATACCAAGATTTATCAAAATTGGTCCAGCCGCTTGAGCGTGAAGGAGTTACAAACATACACATAAACACACTCACTAACTTTTGCCTTTATGATATTAGTGTGATTTTCGGAATAATCCCAAATCAAAAATTTACCCTGATGCTGATTTGACAACACATATATAGGTAGGTACAAAGGCAATATTAACGGCGATATTATCGAAGTATCTCCATGGAAAATTTAATTTTACCAATATTAATGGCATAGTAACTGCACCCGCCGGTATCGTGGCACGGACGCAACAAGCCCTCTTGATTAACTTGCATAATGCCGCCATTTTGATCACCTTGCCCGCCATTTTGAATATCGTCGGACCTCTGACAGGGCTCCCGGATACTGGGATATAATCTGGGACATGTCTGTAACGAATGGAATTTCATCAACAACTTTTAAACAGATGATAAAAACATTTGGTATTCGAAAACTAGTTACGCAGTTTCAGAGCCATTGTGATCTCATAAGGTTAACGTCCGGAATATCTTCGGAATAGTGTCGGGTCAGTTTCGATCTTGGGTCAGCATCAAAACTGTTAACGGGCTTTTGTGCTGAGTAATGACTGTCCGAAGATCTCTCTCAAAATCTTAGTTTTGTACGAAACAAAATTGCCACTATCGGTCTTCAGCTTAGTCAACTGGCTTTGCCAATAGACAGATATTTTGCGAACACTATGGAGCCTTTGCTGTGTTCGATGGCATTTTTGATGTTGTCTTAAAATGCTTCGCATCACGCCAGAGGGATTTGGAGATCTCTCTGTTTAACTGCCTATACATACCGATATATCAGCTCAAGACCCGTACCAATATATAAAGTTAGTAAGGTAGACTAAAAAAAATTTAAAAATGAGACAATATACTATAATTCCCTAAATATAACGAAGTTAGATGTGATACTCTTGTTACTTGGTAAAGTATGATACCTGGATCTTTTTATATTTTAGGAAAGTAACATTTCCGAAAACCCAAAGATCTGGCAACCCTAACCTCAGGGCTCCTAAATGTATGCATAGCGTTACTCTATCGCCTTTATTGCGGTGAAGTTGTTATTAAAAAAGTTACGAGGTTTTGCATGGCAGTCGGCTGTGCTCGAGTGTCTTGTAATCATAACCTAAATCAAACTCGAGTCGGTTCTGGCATAATTTTAAGAAGGCTGGCGTTATGATTTTGCTTTTCATTTAAGGGTTTCCTCACGGCCATAAGTTACTACTGCTCAAGTTAGGTTGAATTAATGTCGAATTACCATGTATTGACAAAGAATATATATACTAACGTAAAAAGAAACGACACTGACACTTGTGTGCAGTAACAGAACTCGCGGCTATGTGTGCGTGTCGTGGGGCGAGCGGGGGCGAGCGCGGGACGCGCGAGGTGGGGAAAGTCGAGCCCGGCTCGACTGACTCAAAGGGTCACACCGCCGCCGTCTCTGCTCGAATCAATTCACATTGTTCGCTCGCGCCGCGTCGTATGCGCTTTCATACTTTTCGATGTACCTTTACCTACCTTTTGATATGCCTTGTGAATGCAATTTTTGAAAAAACTGTTCGTACGATTTCGAATCTTCGCCGTAAGTAATTAAAGAGAATAATAAAATGTTTAACCCTTAAATGCATGGTGTAAGATGCAGCTTACATAAACAAAAATGAATTACTGGTTGAAAACAAGAAACATTTATTTGAAATAAAATAATATTTTTAATTTTATAATATTGTGTTTTTTTAATTCATGCATTTAAGGGTTAAAGTAAGTCGCAAAAACAGAAAATCTATAAAAGTAAGCAATTTCTAACATATGTCAAGACTATTATACTAAATAAATAAATATCAGAAAACCTCCCACAAATCAACCTAGTCCCAAATTAAGCTCAAGAAGGCTTGTGTTATGGGTACAATGCGACGATATACATACTTATATAGATAAATAAATACTTAAATACATAGAACATCCATGACCCAGGCACAAATATTCGTGTTCATCACACAAATATTTGCCCTTGCCGGGATTCGAACCCGGGACCGTCGGCTCAGTAGGCAGTTGTTTAACCAGTGCGCCAACCGCGTCGTCAAAATATTTATATATTTTAAACCTTAAATAAATAAACATCTTTCATTAAGTAATAATTATTATTTCATTGTGCCGCGGTAGCTAAACCGCCAACCCTACGCGTAGACGCGGCACTACAAGGTCACTGACGCACGAGTTACACCGATAGGCCCTTGTCGCCCCTGTGGTATTGATGTTTTGACGACTCGGTTCTCCAACGCCAGTTTGTAAGCACCTGCCTACTGAGCCGGCGGTCCTGGGTTCGAATCCCGGCCAGGGATTTGTGTGATGAACTCGAATATATGTGCTTGGGTCATGGTTGTTCTATGTATTTAAGTATATATTTATCTATATAAGTATTTATATCATCGTCAAATACCCATAACACAAGCTTTGAGACTAGATCGATCTGTGTGAGGTTGTCTCATATTTATTTAAATAAAAATAAAAATAAAAGCTTGCACCTTACCCGATCGTGTTGGGAACTCTGCCCTCGTAGTAAGTCCAACCTCGAGAAGGAGGTTAATCAACGAATTCAACTCGGCTGGGCAGCGTTCGGGAAGCTGCGTCATATCTTCTCATAGAAAACTTCCAGTGCCTGAGGACGAAAGTCTTCGAACAGTGCGTGTTGCCAGTGATGACAGAACAGAGACTGACTGACTCGACAGACTGGTCGAGCGAACATAAATGTAGTGTATTTAAATCGGTGGTCATTTCGTGTTTTCCAGTGTCTGCAGTATGAAACATGAGTTACGTTTAAAAGTGTATCTATATGTACAGAACCCCTCGCCCGACAGTTAACTCACTTACGCGCCGCGTGATTCGATTCCGCACTTATTCACTGAGGATTGTTCCGCAGCGTACATTACCATGGCAAGGCTCTGCGTCCGATCAAAGAGCTTATTAACTAATTTAAATACCGTGTAAAAGGATTGGATTCGATTCCGGATGCGTCAATTTAGAAATGATTGTCTGAAGACGACACCTAAATCTCTAGAAACCATTCATTTTAGTTTTTTTTTCGGAGGGTTTAACAGTGTTATCAAATTGAAGACCATTGTTAGCATGTATGTTGGCATCTAGGGCATGGCAAACACGATGTATTTAGTTTAAAAATATACCTACACGAACCTATAGAGTCACTTAAGCGCCGCTTGATTCGATTCCGCTCTTATTAACTGAGGATTGTTCCGCTGCTGCCGTACATTAGCATGGCAAGGCTCTGCGCCTGCTCCGTCCGTAAAGTGGGTAATTAACGAATTTAAATACCGATGCGTCTGTTTCAGATAATCTGAATGAAGATACGAATGCATGATAATCCAGTATTAAAGAATCTGGCTGAGTTCATTTAAAAATTACTCTCTCGAGAGAGTCGTCTCGTACCCTTACCCATAGTACCTAGAAAATATAATATTTTCGTAAAAATGTTGCTCTATTTTTCGGTGTTTGTCAGTTCATGTCTACACCTACAGTCCTCCACATCTCAGGAGGGGGCTAACTCACTTATGCACCGTCTGATTCGATTCTGCTCTTATTGACTGCGGATTGTTCCGCAGTAGTACATTAGCATGGCAAGGCGCTGCGTCCGCTCAAAGAGGTCATTAGCGAATTTAAATACTGGTGCGTCTGTCCCGTACATTTAAATATCTAATGCGATTGATTGTCGCGGTGATAGGAGACGATGAGTGTGTAAAAGGGTCTGGATTTGCAGGACGTTGAATTAAAAACAAAGTGATAATCACTAGCCTGAATTTAGAGGGTGCTTTTAAGGTGGCGCAACTGATGAGCGCTTGTTCCACTTTGACTTTCGTGGACACAAAGTGGATTTGGTGAACAATGTTGAAATGCTTGCAGATTTTAAATAAGATTTCTAGTTGTGTAGAGTAAGTCTCGATCATGCCTGAACAGAATGGATTAGAAAAATCAAATTTGACTCCTGACTTTAGTGATGTGCTTTTTAGGGTTCCGCACCCAAAGGGTAAAAAACGGGACCCTATTACTAAGAATCCGCTGTCCGTCTGTCTGCCTGTCTGTCTGTGTGTCTGTCTGTCTGTCTGTATGGCTGTCTACCTGTCTGTCTGTCCGTCTGTCACCAGACTGTATCTCATGAAACGTGATAGCTAGACAGTTGACATTTTCACAGGTGATGTATTTCTGTTGCCGCTATAACAAAAAATACTATAAACAGAATAAAATAACTTCTTAATTTGGGCTCCAATACAAAAAACATGATCGGTTGCGTTAACTTTGCACCTCATTTCTATGCGGCATCATACATATTTCTAGATGCAAATTAGTAGATAGATTTTTAAAATAGTTAAATATTTTTTTTCATTTTTCATTTTCATTTAACTTAACCCGGCCAGTTAAGGTAAGTGTTTGTGCAAAACCCTCGGTGAGCGAGTCTAACTCGCACTTGGCCGTTTTTTTTGCCTTTTAATGATGTCACTTAATGACTCTCACTCACGGCTATTTAGACGACACATTGCTCAAAAACCCATCGAATTACGCCCTTGAGCGTGTCCGGAACATTCTCGAACTGCAAACTCCTAATAAAAAAACGCTCGAGCCATTCCAAGTTCCGTCCCAAGACATCGTTAAAACTGCCAACTAAAAAAATATAAGGACTTCTAAAATAACAAACAAGCTACGTGTCCAACTTGAATGAGGCTCATCACAATGACTTGTCACCGTTTAAACTGTTCTTGTTGCTTTGAAAATACAGTCCCATTTGGCTAATCAGATACAGTCCAAGAAAGAGGTCACCCTATACCGTGTTAATACAGGATGATTACTAAATTATTGTTTCTAATCTAACGCAGTTCGTGGCGAATTCATCGTATTCACTTTAGAAGCAAACCTTTAGTGTTATTTTTATTTTTAAAAGTAAATATGGTCACCCTATCTTATTAGTATAGTTCTATTTCTGTGGATTAGAGATACTTTGAGATTATTGCTTTAAATATTTTCAGCCAGCAAATTAAAGTTTGAAATATAAAATACAACTAACGACATGCCGTGACAGCTGAACATAAAGAGTAGGGTAACCATGACACCTAAATATTAAATTTATTATTATTTATTCACATATTTATTTAATATCTTAGGTTAGAAATTTTCCAAAATACCTCTATGTATATAAAAAGTAAAATACAAAAAAAAAAACTGAACATAAACGAATCATTCTGTATAAACCTGTTTAGTAGAGTTATTACTTACTTCTGCTACTGACTGTACCTCACGTCAAATGTAAAATTAATCTTATCGATTAGTTTCAAGGTTGATTTTTGTTTGTTATCGAGTAGATAGGGTCGCTCCCCAAGGGACAGTCCGGTAAACGTGTTAGTCATGACGTTTCATTTGTTTTCGGAATCGAATAGTGGCTTCATTAATGATGTTTGCGCAGATGCCTATTCACAGTCCATGGGTTTTGTACAGTTGAGCTCATTTCCAGTGGAGCACAAAATTAATCTAAATGCTTCAATTATAATATCTGGAACTACCAACATTCATTACTCCTCTACACTACAATCGACCGACCGGCCGACCGAAGGGAGGCCGGATAGTGATACGAAGTCGGCTAGGCATGTATAGTTTCTCAAACATAAGCAATGAAATGAAATATTCATCATTATCATCATTGCATCTACAGGACGTCCACTGCTGAACATAGGCCTCCCCCAGTGACTTCCAGATCGGCCGGTTGGAAGCGACCTGCATCCAGCGGCTTCCTGCAACCTTTACCAGGTCGTCTGTCCACCTTGTGGGTGGACACCCACGCTGCGCTTGCCGGTGCGTGGCCTCCATTCGAGAACCTTACTGCCCCATCGGCCGCCCCGCCCACTGCCACTTCAGCTTACTAATCCGTCAAAAAACTAAATATTACATCACTCAATAAAAAAATACTTCAGCTGTTTAGCCAGTTCATGAACACAGACGCGATGTTTAAAAAAATGCTTAGGCCTTAAATTTTGTATAAAATTCCTTCAGTTCTCTCGAGTTGTTCCGCCCGAAACGTGATACTTCGAGGCCTGTTGTAAGGCACGTTAGGATGACATTTAATAGCATGTTTAAAAACTAAATCGCTGCAAATCCATCTAATCACTTCTAACCGTACATAAAACACGAATCTACTCATTGGTCCCGCTCAGTGACCACACTTTGGACTGGTCGTAAAACTCCCCGACGTGTCCACAACTCCATCAAACAACCGTAACGACACCCTACTGAACACCGATAATGTAACCCGGCTAAACCAAAACAACTTACGAGCTATCGCCATCCCAACATCTACACGACTTTTTTATTTAACGGCGTTATACCATTGATTTACAATACTTTTATGTCAGAAAAGACGTATGTGCATGAGTTTTGAGTGCGTATAGAGCCTTTTGGAACTAGTTTAGATAGCAGACAAAATGTGGTGTTAGGGGTAGTTTTATGGATTGTTAATAGAATGGGTTTAGTAAAGTAGCTATGATTGACTGTAAAAATTTGTAGGGATACCAATTTTGTAGGCGGTATGATTTATGGTCACAATAGTTTTGCTTGAGGTTTTTTCTTCAACTCATGGAAATAAATTTTAGCCCCATCTTAAACCTAAAGAAAAAAAAAGTAAAGTATATTTTCACGTATAAGGGTGTATATAAAAGATATGGATAGTTTTCTATACACAAAGGAATAAATTAAGTTTTGTTTTAATAATTATAGCCCTTAACTAAGTACATATTATTTGAAAACGACTTATAAGGGACTGGCCGTGTAGGTAAAAAGATCGTAAGGGCCGTAAGGTGACAGGAATGAAGGCATTTAAATAATACCCAAGTCATAATTAATTACATATAATCTTGAAAATGGCAATTTCATTACTACTGCAACATTCTTAGCAATAATTAATGGCCAGTTCCAGGCGTGCTTGGAGCTAATAGGAAGCTGTATATTAAGCCATGTCCCCATTTGAGCAGTAGAAATAAAAAAGAAAATAAGAAAGAAACTGAATGTCTTGCCACAACTAACACAAACTTGGTATGTACCTACTAAAACTAACAAGAAGAAATAAAATAACTTGTCCATACATAGTCTAACTTAAAAACTAGAATTGTAAAGGACATTGGGTACTTTACTATGGAAAAATTCCCCACGGCGGACAAAGCTGAAACATACCTCAATTGAAAGCTTTTAACTTGTAGTTTGTCTAAGTAAAGGGGCATTATTGTGGCGTATGGGAATACCGAAATATAATTACATTAATAATTCAGGTACGGTGATCGTACGTTATACTGTATGTAAATGTTTAGTAGGTACTGTATGTAGGTAAATATATTTTGTGTTATTTGATGACTAGCTTGCTATAGATAGCAGTTGAAGTGCCAGACTCATAGAGATTGTGGTTTATAGCCTTGTCAAGTTAGAGTACGCGCACATTTTGGGCGGGCTGCTACGGGCCGGCCCGCAGCGCAGATATCGGTCTCGAGTATTTTATATGAACTATTGCACACTGAGGCGGGCCGCGTGGGGTGAACACGTTGAAAGGTGTTCCCGAGCATCTCTCCTGAGGTGTACGTCCTGTCCTCATTTCTGCCCTTCGTGAGTAGGTTGCGTAGCGTAGTGTGACAATGAAACGGCGAGGACCGCGAAAGACGTCAATCCAGACTACGACTTTGGCTGCTAGTATTCTGTTTCCATCGTTTTCCCCATAGATCCCGTAACCCTTCTCCACGAAGCGGCCTGTTCCGAGGACCACAAGGAAGCCATCGAATCTGTTGCTGGCTTAGTTTTACGCTTTTTCAAGCATGAAAAAGGGCTAAGCATGAGGTTCGCTGGTGGCTTTTCGGTGGCTGAAGCGTTCGAGTCACTGAGTGTGCCGGAAAATTCACAGAAGTCATCGTCTCCCACGGTCCCTCCGGCTCCGGTTATCCGGTTATCGAAGCCCCTAAGGCTCCCTCTCCCCCAGTGGCAGAGCAGAAGGCTCCTAAAAAGGCCAAGACTCCTAAGGCCTCCAAGCTCCCAGCGCCCCCTGCCTCTAAGGCAGCCCCGGCGCCGTTTAAGACGCGAAGTAAAGGTGGCCGCGCCCGCCCCAGTCACCCTCTCGGCCCCTAAGGCCAAGACGGATTCTGACGTTTGGAAATCCCGTTCCCGCACCCCCATCGCCGGTGCAGGAAAGGTAATCCGGAGCCCGATCCTCAGTGTTAACCCCGCCTCCGGGACGTTAGCAGAGGTCCAAAGCCTCAAAGAGCCCCTAGTTATCCCCCTCGAGCAAATCCCCTTAGACCGCGTAACGCAGCCCAAGAGGCGCAACGCGGACAAGATGGAAACAGAATTTCAGGTCAAAATGCCTCGGAAGGAAAAGCGCAAGCGCGCGCGAGCTTCCTCCGAGGAAGTCGGCAAAAAAAAATACAGGTACCTTCCGCCTTCAGCGGACGTAGCCCCCCCGGCGCCTTCTGCGCCCCAGTCCAATCTTGTCTCGACTTATCTAAACAAGTCCAACGTGCAGCCCGGGCTGCACCTGCTCCCCCAAAGACTGCGATTTCTAGTAAGGGTACGCCTCAATTGAAGCATGCGAATGCCATCGCATCTCACATAGCAATTGAGGATGAGCTCAAGACTGCGAAAGAGCCCTCCGTAATACTAGCTCTTTATAAAGAGATAAACACTTTCTACAAAGAGCAGTGCCAACTTCTCTCAGCTCGCGGTGCCAATAGTTACTAACTATGGATAGTACGCCCCTCACGCTTAAACCTCGTTCGTTAATTATTGGCATCTTCAATGCCAACGGTCTACGTGGGATAAAAGCTAAGGTGATGGAATTCCTACGCGCTCATTCTATCGATATATTTCTATTTCAGGAAACTTTTTACAAACCGCATTTAAAATCATTCCGGATCCCCGGTTACGCGATAGTTAGGAATGATAGGTTGGATAGGCCCTTCGGAGGGACCGCGATCTTCTACCGCAGATATATCTGCACGTAATTGCCCTCTCTCTCCCGCCTCTTATTCAGTTGGAGGCATCTGTCTGTCGTATTTCGTTATAAGGTCGCGACCCGATAACGATTGCGTCAGTCTATCTGCCTCCTTCTAACAAACTCTTACCGACTGACTTAAACCTACTTGCTCAACCAGATCCCAATGGAGTCGTCTTCGCAGCAGGTGACTTCAATTCTAAGCACACCGCGTGGGAGTGCGTAGCATCTAACCCAAACGGCGTTCAGTTTTTCAACTTCTTAGCCAGAGAAACAACCGAATTGTCAATCATTCCCCTAGGGAACCGACTCATTTTTCAAACACGGACCTAACATAATTAGATGTGGCCCTTATGCAGAAAACCTTATTAGTTGCGTTCTGTAGAAGTGGTTGTCGCGTTAGATTCCGACCATGCCCTGGAAGACAACGCGGAAGTATCGACGTCGATCTCCAGCAAGAAGTCCTCCAAAAACCGTCAGAAAGTGACTTCAGTAGCTACAGCAGCAGCAAGCTTTCGATGTTTGTAAACAATGAAAACCTTATTGCTGCGCTATAAAAATCTCATTTTCTCAGCTTTCCCATTAGTTATGGGAATAAAAAATACACAGTGGTAAAGCCCGTAAGATTATCTAAAAACTTCAATTGGTTTCGTTTGTGTCCGCTAGTGGGGAAGAAAGTACCCAATGTCCTTTATGGAATATGTAATGTCTAATTTTTTCATGTGGGTACACATCACATTTTTTATATTATACCATTGATACAAAGATCGATGCTTAAAGGTTAGCTTTAGTTAAGGTGTAAAGCCTTTCAAAAATAAACAATGCAAAGATTGACACACAAAGTTTAAGGATAAATTCGATAGGTTGCTTGGGAGTTAGTGGCGAAATGGTTAACGCGCTGGACCGGCAATCCAGAGGTACCTGGTTCGATTCCCGGTCTCATCCACCAGGTAGCTTTTTTAAATTTTTCTTGAAGCTTTGATCTTCCTATCAATGGTTTAACTAAAAGTGTGGCGAACGGTTGGTGCGTCAGCATAATGTTGATCATGTCGTCGACCGACATTTCAGCGCTGTTTTTCATCTATGCTTCCTGATCTGCTACATGCCATAGTGTTATGATTTATTTTAATTTTAAGTCCAGTGTCAGATGTCACATGTTTGGAATAACTATGCGGCAAGTATTATTATCCTCTCCACTTAGAAAGGGCTAATTTAGACAGAAAACATTATTTTATTTGACACTGCAAATTCTGTGAACTCAGAAGCTTCACAAGAAGCGCTTATACAACCTTTATACTGCTAATTTAAGCTGAATAACGGCTGTATCAGCGCCTAATGGCGCCTGTGTGCTATTGGGTATTCTGTCGCTGCTCAAATAAGGACCCAGCGTTTCGCGCAAAGGAAACTAGCATAAATCGGAATTAATTCTCGCATTCGAACCAGCTTTACATAAATTCGAAGACTGGGCAAGTATTTTGCATAAGAATATTGAAATAAGATGCAGTTTTATCTGAGGAATGGATGCAAGGCGCATTAAGATGGAGATCCTCGTTTTTGTGCGAACTGAGAGGAAATAAGGAACTCTAAATATTCTTTTTTTCCTTTGCAAAAACGGGAGCTATAAGTGACTTTGTCTATTTTCTGCAGTCTGTTTGTTTGTTAAGTAAACATGAAGAACTTTTTAAGTCAGTTCGCTGATAATTCTAGTAATTAAGTATTCTGGGCTTTTGTTAGTAGTATAGTTGGGACCTGGAATAGAATTCACAACATGAAACATATACCGCCACCTAGATTGTCCCTGATATATAATATGGCCCGTGTGTCAAAGTATCCTCGTCCAGCGAATGGTCAGTCAACATAAGACAATTATTTCACGATAACCCTATAAAACCTTGTTAGTCGAAATGATTCTTAACTGCAGTTGGTTCCAAGACATTCAGCTTTCATTTATATTTTATAGTAATAAGAAATCAGTCAATAAAAAATTGGTACAATTTTTACGCCCAACGAACTCAATACAGCGTGAACAATTTTTATGAACTGGCCAACCACTAAATCGCGAAATAATCCCCCGTCACTCCTACACATGACAACTGAGCCATCCAATATTATTGCTTCAGGGCGCTCTTGTTCCAATCTAAAATAGTTACCGATATGCAGCTTTTTACTCTCCCCACGAACTTGTTCAAAACTTAACACAAAGATGGCGCCGTCTTGTGTCTGAATATACGTGTTTTGTGTTGTTGGAAAAAGTTTGTTTACTTCATCTGATTTCAAAATCAAGTTAAGTTGAATTCACTTGTAAGTTTATCAACGTACCAAATTTATATCCGTCCAGCAAGACAAAGAATTAAATTACAGTTTTTAACGTCACGTTACTGCTGAACGATTTTCACTGTAGATTTCCGCAATTGCTGCTATACACTATGGCCGCAACGGCTCGTGTGACAACGACCATACATAATATTCATTTGTCTGTTCGATTTATACCTATCAAATTGAATATATGATTTTTTCTACGCCATCCTAATTGTTTCCAATAACATCCTATTCTCTTACTAACCGTCACCGATAAAAAATATAGCTAATATGAGCGATTGCCGAATCGTAAAAATAGTATAAAACGGCGTCCCATTGAGTTATGGTGCGAATTTTTCCACTCCCTTGGTTTCAAACGCGGAATACTGGCAATTCGTACCCAATCCCGTACATTCGTACGGTATACCGTGTAGAGTCGGTGTCCGCCGGTGTTCGTATCGACTGATCGAACGATTTTTGTTTTTTTACTATTTTATACTGCCAGTTACACCACAATATTGGAGCAGCAGTAGGTTAGATTAGCAAACGAAAGAGGACATAATATTAAGTATGAGCATCTTCAAATTTGTTTAAAAAATTTTGATCTCTCTCACTACTATTAAAAAGTGGAACTCTTTGCCGGAACATGTTCCTCCTTTTTACCACATGGGACCCTTCAAACAAAGCGTGAAGAAGCATCTCTCGGGCCAGCATGGCAGCGTCAACTGACAAGGCACCATTGGTTTCTGGTCAGTTGGCATTGCGACTTGGTCCCTTGGACCCTTTTTGCTTACCTTCAGGCGAAGCGAGTCACTATGTTGTGCCAATATAAACAAAATGTAATGTAACAAAAAACTAATGAGATTTTCATTTACATTTATTTGGTACAAATAAGCACCCGAAAAATAGTTACAGAAATAAGATAACACCATCATTTCGGCTTAATTACGTGGTCTCCCGGACAAAGGTCTCCCAACAAGGGTCTCAACCTCTCGCACGGTTGAACGGCCCTGCTACATACACATAACAGCTTCCAGCCTTCGCCAGATACTCGGTTCACTTTGTAGGAGGCAAACACCTGGTTGCACTTGAATATCTTTCTGCCCCAGTGGCTGTGTGTTCTTAAGATACCAATGCTACTTTAGATTGACAATTCTTCGGGCTGTCACTGGCATGTTTTCCTCGGATTTCAACGTTTCTGATTCGATCTCGTGAGAAGCTCCGAGCATAGTTCTCTCGAATGTTCTTTGGGTGAGTTTGTCGTAGGTATAAAATGATTTAATTTGTATAAACCTTGTGTACCTACACACACAAAATAAAGCAATACCATATGACCCTTACCATCGTAATCTAAAGTCCCCCTTCTGCACGCGCTACACTGTGGCTCACACTTTCCACCGCTTCGCATCTCGATGCGTCTGCACAATGCTTCCCCCACAAACAAAACGTCGCAACTGCCAACCACTCCCTACTAACTCACGCCCTTTCTTACAAAGGATAATGCCGTGCATCGGTGAATAACGTCACAACCGTCAAACTTTTCCTACTAACTTGCGCTCTTTCTTACAGACAGGATAATACCGTGTTCCATGAATTAAACGTCATAACCGCCGCAGATTCAGTAATAATTTGCACCTTTTCTTACACGGGTTAATGCAGCACGTCCGTGAATATAACGTCACAACCGCCGTAAATTTTCTAGGCACTAGTGCCCTTTTTCCCTAACAGGACCCAACATGTCAAGTTACACGTTCCATTTGCTCCGGCTTAATGATAATTAAATGCAATGCCGCTATCATTGCTAATGACTTGCGGGAGTAATTCATTAATTTTTCCGACGTATTTTTTGCTATCTAATTTCCGTTTCAATGCGCATAATGCAACAAGTCTCAGCGGTTTGCGGGCGAAAATTAAAGATGTCATGAAATAAACATTATTTTCACTGAGCGAGTGAGCGAAGCGATAGAGTCTCCGTTTCAGCTTGGACGAAAATTATTTCGTATGTCCATGTTTGAATGTTCAGATGACCAGTTTTCAAAATAGCGGAGGTATGCTGGTTCGATACATCAAGAATGACAAACTTTAAATTTTAATTTACCCTCATCTTCGGTTCGGAACATAAATAAGCGATCTGGGGCTTTACTAATTACTTACTGCCCGTGATTTGTCGAAAGTTTTACGTCTTGTCTTGGCCAGGTAGTGAGATTTTCTCCGACTTACGGCCTAGAGTGACGTAATATACTCTTCGCTAAACAAACGTCGTCGTCGTGGAAGATGGAAACGTTGACATTTTATTAATAAATGAGTATGAGTATGTGTTTTTTATGAGTATCCGTTCATAAATGCTGATTGTTTTAGACATTGTTCTCAAACATGTTTCTTAACATGTTATCAATGTTACTACTACAGTTTGAATTTTTGGTTGATAGGTAACTTGTGTTTCAAAAACTACTCGAAATTGACAAAATTCACGCAGGAAACTGGTTTTTTTTTTTTCAACCAGCTATGCTAGGAGTTTCCTTATTTGCTTAGTAGACAAAAACCAAAGAACACTCTTCCACATTTACCATGGGATAAAACTTCAAGTAGGTATCACTGAAAAAGGCGTCGCCCCGGGCCGAGGGGATGTTTGCCAGGAAATCGCTTTCTTATGGAAAGTTATGCGTGAATGGGTTTTGATTGTGATATTGTACAATATCGTGCCGAGACGACTTCACGTGAATGTGTAAGCATTACACAGCTATTGAAACGTTTTTGTTTTCCTGAAGTACTAACTGGTTAAGTCTCCGTATCCGTTCATAAATGCTGATTGTTTTAGACATTGTTCTCAAACATGATATGATTCTTTACAATACATGTTATCAATGTTACTACTTAAAAACTTTTTTCATTGATAACTTTTGTCTCAAAAACTCGAAATCGACAAAATTTACGCAGAAAACTGTTTTTTTTTTTCAACTAGCTATTTTACTATCTATCTATAGAACTCAGGGAAACGTGTTATTCACTTTAAAAAGTTGGTTGAAATTATCAATATATTTGTCATAATATGAAAAAAAATTTTTTTTTTTATAAAATATATTATAAAGGCCTATTAACTAAAAAACATATTTTCAAATTTTAGAATTTATAATACTTTGTATACCGATGAATTCACGATAATCTGTTGCAGCGTTCTAAAACTGCTATACGTAAAAGGGTGTATAATAAAAATTATCTAAACTAAGCTCATCCACTTACCTGCATTCACAATGGCATTGTGTCTAATACAATCCTATCTGCTTTTGTTTTCGTAACCGCCTTCCAGTTACTTACAAAAAAAGGTTAGAACTACATTGCGTGGATATTGAATTTTCAACCTTATTCATTGTTGAATAGGTTTAAAATGGTTGATGATGAGAGATCGTAGTCCTTTTTCTAGAGAGTACGTTCTTGTTGAGAGTCGGGCGGTTGTAAAATTCCAAAAAGTTATGATCACCATTTTATTCTGTTAGTGTGTTTTGTAATCTAATGTCTAAGGAAATAGAGTCAATAATCTATATTAACCTTCCAAGGTGGTTACAATCTGCTTTTACTACGAGCTTGTTATCTTAATTTGTGGTTAACCACTCAATGGTATTGAGTTCTTAAGTGGATGAGCTTAGTTTAGAAAATTTGTACTATAACTAGTTTCGTTTCTCAGCTTTCATGTGTATGAAAGCTGAGAAACGAAACTAGTTATAGTACAGTACAGTGAGGGTGTCCTCACTTATATAGACGGGATTTTCGACACGGAGATTGCGAGATTCCCGTCGATTGGTTCACTGTTTGCGGACGTGCTGTTTCCGCGCGCTCTTGATTCGATTCAACAAACAGTTGAACACCGCTCGGATGCGTTCCGCAACCAATCCTGGCTATTGGAGTTTGCGATGTTTGAATATGATAATTTTAAGCATTTCTATACTATTTTAAAATTATATGGACAGCATGTTAGTAATTTCTTTGTTCGCTAATCACGCTGAACCGCTGTGTCAATAATAATGTCTGCATGATTTGTATTGATTTTCCGGAATTCTAGGTACCTACCTGCCTGGAGGTACAGAAAGGCTTTCAGAAGTTGCTGCCACGCCTCTGCATAAAATAAGCCTATCTTTTGTTTTTACCCCGACAAAAAAAGAGGGGTGTTATAAGTTTAACATGTATATTTCTGTGTCTGTCTGTCGCATCGTAGCTCCCAAACGGGTATACCAAGTCGAGTGTATTTTTTTAAATCGAAAGACTTGTCCGTCGAGTTGGTTTTAAGCTATGTTTGGTGGAAATAGGTCCAGTACCTAGATTCAAATTCAGAAGTGACAAGATCTCAGCCAATATTGAAGCTACGAATACCACATTTTGTAGTTATGTTCAGTTTTACTAGCATTTTCTACATCATTCATTGACTGAGGATCTCATAATGACCTCCCTGTGTCGGGGGTGTTTTAAATTTTTAATTTAGGTTATTTATTAACCTAGCCTCCTGTATTTTTTCCATTTGTGCTATTTCTCATGGGTCGTTCTCAAAAAATCTGCACCGCTGCGTTAATTTTGCATTTTTTTTTAAAGTTGCGATTTCTTCTTTTATTTTTCATAGGATCGCTAGAAATATATTCAGACAATGGATATCACGTCGAGGGAAGTAGTTAAATTGAATATCTTAGAAGATATAGGTGTTTGAAATTTTAGGTCGACAGGTGAAAGACATCAATGTCAGGTAAACGACATTTGTTACCAAGTTATCGACAATTGGGTGCAGGTTTGCGACAAATATGTTCCAACTTCACTGAATTTGTTAGCAGGTTAACGACGACGGTTGCAGGTAAGTGACATTTTAAATAAAATCTACGTTGAACTGTCAAATAGTTAGTGCTTATTTGATTGTTTTTCTTTTTCTTTTTCCTTATGTTAGTAATTTGCATAAAAAAAAAGCATGTAATTCTCATATCATAGGACATTTCTCAGGAGGTTTTTTGAAGCCTGTACTATCCAGAAAGGTCATAACCGACAAAAAGATGCAAAACTCAAGCATACCCACGTAATTTTATAAATGTGTTATGAAGGTTCAACAGCGAATCATTTAAATAACGTTTCTGCATCCTGATGCTGCTTCTTTTGACATATTCTTTCCTACCCGCTGATTAACTTATTGCTGTTTTCGTCATCTTTGAGGAATTCCTTCACATCTGATAACCAGAAAGCCTTCGGCTGCGTTAGGTTGGATAAGTTATGGGAGGTATTGTCTGAAGCTGCCAGCACATCTGGTAACACTTTATAAAGCCTTTACGAGTCTGAATACAGAATGGTGTCAGTAGGAGATGTCACATACAAGAACTTTAAGTTCCGGACAGGGATGCATATGCATATCATGCATAATATCCCCAATACTATTTAACAGATATGGAGCCCTTGAAGGTACGTGGTAGACATCGCCTATTTTGCATCACCCGAAGCAGAAGTGGCCCAACTTTTGGAATGACTCAAAACAACCAGCCTCAAAATGGGTCTCGATATTAATAAATATAAGACCGAGCTGATGATAGTCGACCATTACTAGTCGACAAAGTACTAACCTGCTTCAAGAGTTTGAAACTGTTGATCAGTTCCAGTACCTTGGCTCCATTGTCACAAATAGAGGCACATGGAAACCAGAGATTCGCAGGCGAATCGGAATGGCCAAAACAGCGATGACCCAACGCGGCAAAATATGGAAAGATAGACACATCCCCAACCGAACTAACATGCACCTCGTCTGTGCCCTTGTCTTGTCCATATCTCTTTATGGGGCAGAGACCTGGACGCTTAAAGCCGCTGACAGGCAGAGGATTCATGCTTCAAAATCTGGTGCGGGCGCCGCCTGCTAAGGATTCCTAAGACAGCTTGAAAGTGAAATGGAATACTTAAACTAAGCTACTTCGGAAATTTATATGTTTTTATAACAACTAAACATGAGTTGAGACACGGCGAGTGACCGATAAAACCTGGTTTTTAAATAATTTTGTATAAGTGTTTAAATAATTGTCGTTCACCTGCCGTATGCGTCGTTCACCTGTTTTTATATAGACAAGTGAACGACATACAGGTGATGGACAAAATGAAAGTTATGTCATCAAAACAAATAAAGTATTTCGTTGATGAACTGCATATTTATACACATAAAAGTAGATCATACTTTACGCGTTATAAATTAAAATGAATGCAATAGTACACACGTCAACCAAAATATGGAAGGCAGAATATAGACTACATACCCATTACAAACTCCCGCTCGCGTAAGAGTATGTATCATATTTTTTTAGTGCAGCACACTGACGACGTGTCACTCGGAACAGTGTTAGGTGGCAACTGAAGGTCTCGATTTATGCGGGGTTAGGCAGGGGAAACGAAATAGTAGTCACACAATTGTAATGTTTGTCTCATGACAAGTGAACGACAAAAAATGGCGTGGACAAACTTAAATTGCAAATAATTCGCAAAATAAGCATAGTATTATTATTCGATATGGTAGTATTCAATCTTCATCATATATGAATATAAAATGGAGTACTGAACTTAAGCTAAGTCGGTAATGTATATGTTTTTATTACAACGAAACATGAGTACCTCGCGTTGGGACACGGCAAGTGACCGACAAAACCTAGTTTTAAATCGTTTTTTTGTCTATTAATATACTTTACTTTTAATTGAAAGCATTTGGCCTCTATGTAAAAATTATCTTTAGATATGTGATGATAATTGAATATTTAAAATAATGCGGTGTAAAAAACTTCTTCTAAGACAGACCTGTTGACAGGTGGCGGTGCAAATATTTTGAGAACGACCCTCATATACTTTAGGCCGGTTTGTCGGTCTACCCTATGATTTTTACTATTGCAAATAGTACATAATAGCTGCAATACATGCCAGCTCAATATAAAACGGAAGCCGGGCTTCTCAAAGCCGTATCATCACATCTAAAACGTCTCACAACGTATAAATTTCAATGGCACTTATGTCCTTATTATAACTCAGTAATACTGTTTGTCCCGGGATCATATTTGGACTGTCCCAACAAACAGAGGGTATTATTGTCAAGTCATGGTTCGCGATCGGTATTTTTTACAAAGAATTTGTTGCAATATCATGTATGTGTTTTAAAGCTAGATTGATGACGGATAATGGATTCATGTTTTCTATTTAGGCAGTATAAGTTTTAGCTATATTTATATTTTAAGAAATTCTGCACGTCATTCTCAAGGGGACATAAGATAGAGGTATAAATACAATACGAGTGCCGATATGTGTTGCCAGTGATGACACGGCACTGAGACGTGGTCGCTCACAATGGGCCTCATAAGAAGGCTCAAAGTTACTCAAAGGGCAATGGAACGAGCTATGCTCAGAGTTTCCTTGCGGGATCGAATCCGAAATAATGGGATACGCAAGGGAATCAAGGTTGTACAGTAGATATCGCTCAACCAATCGCCAAACTTAAGTGGCAGTAGGCGGGGCATATTGCTCGTAGAACCGATGGCCGTTGGGGCAGAAAGGTTCTTGAGTGGCAACCGCGGACCGGAAGACGCAGCGTGGTGGATTAGTGATTAGTTCAAATACAATTCCTACTTGCGTTTTACCAGCTTTATGTATGATATCTCACTAGGTAATCATTAATACAAATAAACATAACATCTTTTGAGCGCAAATATCAGCGACACAAAGTTTGTGTCACAAACCGACAGTCAGCAAAAAAGACAGCGCCTGAACAAAAATTCCTACAAATGCGACTCAAAGGCTGGAAAGTTTATTCACTTTGCGTAAGGGAACACAATTCAATACATTCAATACGAGCACAAAACGCACAATCTCTGGCTGTGGCGCTGAAAAGGCTGAATAGTGGCTGTATAGCGATTTAACGCGAACCCTAATGGTGAATGGTTTTTAGAGTTCCGCACTCAAATGTTAATAAGAACCTTGTAATAAGAGCACAAAATTTAAAACTAGTGAAGGATTGCTCCGAAGATCGAAATTCGTAGTTTGTAACGTGCTACCCCTCTCGATCTCGAGTCAAAAAATATTTAAATGAGCGGGACATCGGAGTAACCCTGCAGATCTCTCTCTCTCTCTCTTTCTGTTGATCTTCGCAAAACCCGACTAAGAACTGTATTTTGTTGGCTTTTTGTTTTTCAATTAGTTACATGGTTCATAACATACATTTAAAGGGACATTCTGTAAAAACTGTAAACGCAACAACCAAACAATAAACCAAAATAAAGCTGTGGAGAATTCCTATAAAAAAGTGTTTTGTTTTTTCTAATTGCTTTTTATCTAGGGTGTTACCAGCAGTATTCCAGTTTCACTCGCGCTTGGCTGTTTTTTAAAGTGAATGGTACAAAGGTTGAAAAGGTTTAATCAGTAACAAGTTTGTAACACAGGCTACATTATGCGTAACACGTGCACTAACGTGCGTCTAGAATTCACTGAACTTTGTACTGGGTGAGCAATAGCTGGATGAAAAGCCTATGCCGATTCCGTTTTTGCCACTTTTATAGCTACAAACTCTATAGTTAGTGTATATAGTTGAAAAAAAAAATCGTGAAAATTTTTACAAACAAATCTATGTATAATTTAAAAAAATACTAGACTTGTATTGAAAATCAGTTTCGTATGGAGAGGGTCATGATTTCAGGGATAATAGTAATAGCGCGATGCAGGATCGCCTTTTGTTTTATATGACAGTCGGGCCGCGCTGCTAAAGTTTTTCCTGAAATAATGGCCCACCTAGGGTTGCAAAAAACAGTTTTTTTCTGTCTTGAAAAAAAAACCGTGAAAAAAACAGGTTTTTTCTAGAATGTTTTTTTTTTCAATAGTATAAAATCTTAAAATTTGCACGGTCCTACTTTTATACGGTTGTTTTAGACTTTATGTTAACTATTAAACTAATTTAATTAAAAAATTTAATTTCGGTTTCTATAAACCTAACATTAATGAAATCTGAAAAAAATTACTGAGAATAGCTTAATTTTACTTACATAACATACACATACTTACTTTACTGTACTTACTTAGTTTTAAGTTATATATAAATAAATCACGAAAAACCGTATTATTATCGTATTATTTGTTCATCTGAAAAAAACCTTATGTAGAAAAAAAACAATGGTTCCAGGCTTTTTTTCTTGTTTATTTTCATAAATTTGAAAAAAAACATTTTGTTTTTTTTCTATTTGCAACCCTAGGCCCACCTCCATTGAAAACTGATCTTCAATACTATACTATTTTATAATCGTATAGATGCAGGCTTGAGTAGGTATTACACGTCACTCAAACGACATCTCAACGCTTGCGCTATCAATCCTACATGCTGGAAGGAGCTTGCTGCTAAATAGGTCATCTTGACGATCTACCATCTTTGAGCGTAATCACAACGTTTGAGGAAAATCGCCTCACAACTTTAGACGTGAAACGCCAGTTACGCAAAGAAAGACCTCAGCCCTCCTACGCGTACTATAATTTCACTGGCCAACTCTACTGCATGCCACACGTGCAAGAGAGAGTTTAAAACTAAATTTGGCTTAGCTAGCCATATCAGTGCCCACAATAGACGAATCCATAGTTCTTGCATTCGGTCGCCGGCATCGAAATCGATGAGGAGGACTATATATTTATATATATTCCTCTTTATTTTTTATATACTATATTACATGTGCTTCTACGAATGTATTTATTTGCTAGATGGCAAGACTTGAAAAGAAACGAAGGCCCACAGTCAATACATCCCACCCCAATAGATAGTGAGTAAGATTTTAATCTTATGTAACAAATTGAAGACCCGTATAGATTAATGGCATTTCCAATATGGCGGGGTGCCGTAAGCCGAGCTGATTGATTGAGGCTGCGGGCTTGTATCGACGATGCCAGTTTTTACCCACGTTGGATGGAACGGAACGGATGCATATACCTTTGGGCTAAGACCTACACACGTACAAACACTAAACATTATTTGTGTGTATGTGTGACACCAAGGGGCAGCACAGCAAAAATGGTTTTTTAACATTGAAAACGGTTATGTTTTCCTGATTGAGTAATAGTGCCTTGATTTATGAAATTGTGTCATTTGCCTGTAGTGTCGCAGATATGAGAGGTACGCGGATGGGCCATATGTCAAAATGTAATGAAGCTGAATATGATGTTGTACACTCAGTATACATTTAGCTTGTATCTAAAACATTCTTAGAACGAGTCGATATTTATCTACTCTGCACCCGCTTGAAGTACTTTTTTTTTTTTTTTTTTTATGTCATAAGGGAGCAAATGAGCAAACGTATCGCCTGATGGAAAGCGATTACCGTCGCCCATAAACACCTGCAACACCAGAGGAGTCACAAGTGCTTGCCTACCCGGAGGACGAAGATAGAATGCCTCTATGCTAGTAATTTCACCGGCTATCTTACCCCCACACCGGAACACAACAATGCGAACATTGCTGTTTGGCGGTGGGTTAGCAGGCAAGACGGTAGTTACAATCCGGACGGACCCTGCACGAGGCCCTACTACTCCAATACTACTAAGTACTGTTTTGGCCCTAGGTTGAATGGTAGAGTCGCCATTTGTACTGACTTTAGTTTTGTACAATAAAGTTTATATAATAATATCAGAGCGTACCATATATGTTAAACACTATATTTTTTCTCCTATTCCGCCTCTATTACTCTGGACCGCAGTTTAAGGGGTAAACCGTAGACCCAAATAAGCTGGCTAACAAGAAAAGTCCGGAATAGAATATCATTCTTCCTTGCGTCGAATTCCTCAGAGATGAGGGTCATGGCCTCCCTTTTCCATCACTTTCTCTCGTACGTCCTTCCTCCATCGGTTTCTGTCTGCGGCTCTGTGAAAGGCGTTGTGTACTGTAGAGTCAAGAGTGGTGCGGATCTGCTCGGACCAACGTATTGGGCTGCGAATATATCATTGGAAACGCGGACTTTAGGCACAAGACTACTAAGCCAAAGGAGAATTACCAGTAAGGTCTCTCAGCTTACTGGTAATTATGATTTGGTATATTTCTTGCCAAGTTAATTTGGACTTATTGAACACGGTAAAATCTTTTAACGCAACCGAGTGTACCGCCGTGTCCGAAATAAATCACCGGTGGTAAATAACAGAGGGCGTTAATTTACCGCACACCCTCACGCCACTGTCACACACTGTGCCACTGTACACCATAATGCATCGTATCGTTCGCGGGATGATTATTGTAACGTTCGACTTGAACCATTGATACAAATATAAAATAACAAAGAACAATTTTGATGCGGAAGAAACCGGGAATCGAACCTGGTACCTGTGAATTACCAGTCGAACGCGTTAACCATGCCACCACCCCTACGACAGGAGACAAATATCGCCAATATGTCTAATAGATGGCGTGAATTTACCGCACACCAGCACGCCACTGTAGACTAATGCACCGTTATATATATATATATATATATATATTTACCGACTCATATTAGATGTAAAAAGATCTTTAAATTTTATGCAATGACGTTAATTTTAATGAACCCTAAAACTCATTCTTAAATTGATCCCCAAAGAAGCAGTTAAGACCTAGGTATTATTGAGCAAAGAAAACAAAGTCCCGTTAAAATCGCTTGCATATTTAATTAAGAACACTGTCCTGTGCGCGGCGCGTGGATTAACGCGTGCGAGCGCGCAGATGCACGGGATTGAGGAGATCCCTAGAGCTCCGGCGCACAGTCAGTTTCGAACAGTAGGACAAGTGTCTTATGACAACAACAGTATCGTAATTAACACTTTAATACTCTCACGGTTTGTACACATAATTAATACAAATTATAACGGGTCTATCGCGATATTCCTTATTTACCTTCATAATCTAACGTTCGGCGGGGTTTATCTTCCTATCTACCTTTTTATTAGATAATTTCGTTGAGTAGACTACATTTGGCCGACAGTTTCAGTAACAACTCGCTGATTCACCAGTACAGTGCGACCACGGCGTGTGCAACCCCGCGAAAACGTTAGATTATGAAGGTAAATAAGGAATATCGCGATAGGCCCGTAATAATTTGTGTTATTTGTTGTATGGGCATCAAACACAAAATCGCTTAGCACGGCAGAATCGATACCAAGCATCAGATATGTTTTTTTTAATTCAGTTCGAAATGGCTGTCATTTAATAAAGAAAATTAGGTACCATCACTGGGAGCAGAGTCGGGGAGTTGTGTTTCGTGAGGGTTTGGGCGCTACAGAGGAGAGGCCTTTGCCCAGCAGTGGGACACAATTATAGGCTGGTAAAAAAAAAAGTGGTACCATCATTTTATATTTAAATACTAACAAAAATAAAGGCGGACGTAAATTGACCGTGCCAGCCGGTGACGTCATAGTATGCATTTCTCTTACTGATGTAATATTGAAGTTTCATAAACATTTTATCGTTGATTTAATCTGACAATTTCCATTAGAAAGAAAGAAAGAAATTAAGAAAATTTATTTCGCCGCAATTAGTATTACATATTATAACATACAAATTATAAGTATTGTGCGAAAAAGGAGTCCACTCAGCACATTGCCAAATCACGGGGGTGTCTTGACGGCTGGTATTATGTGGATCCACAAGTTGAGCAAAAAAGAACTGCACGTTATACACTCATATTCCCATTGAACCAAAAATAGAGTGAACAAACTGATTGTAATACATTTATATAAAGTACTATAAGTAGGCATTAACCGACTGCATATATCTAGTATGTAGTGTACTACTGTTTGTATGCTACTGTGTCCCGCGTTGTTTGCTTCGCTGGGAGACGCCAACTGGGGCGGACGTGCTCGCGCGCAGGGATTATCGACGCGCTCAACTGAAGGGAGCTCCATAGCAGCTACGATGTGTCTAGAAATTGTGATACACTTAATGGTAATAGAGCTAATCTGTTGCCCATAGAATATATAATGTGTGACGGTGTTTAGTAAAAGGTCTCATTGTTCGGGTTTCCAATAAGCTGTCATGTTGCGTTTTCCGGTTTAACACTGTCAGTCGCCTCTCGAATCAATATGCATCAATCAACCAATACGCAGGTCACACTAGAAGCTTTACCTTTCTGGTACTTGTCACTTTCAAATATTTGAATTACGAATATTGTTATAAAACACAAACCTATTCATTGGAATTGTTTTCGGCAGGAAAATTACCCGTGCTCGCTTAAATACTATATACCTACTTACCTACAGCATTCGGTGACCAGAAGGTTTTCTTTGTCAGAACGAACCTTCTTTACTTTTAGGACATTTTAAGAAGGAGAGCCATTTTGAATTTTAATGCAGGAGTTATGACGTCATCTATTTTTTGTATGGCATTTTGACATTGTGTGTTCTGAATCCTATCATGTGGGGTGTCTAATGAGCTCTCGTGAGCTGTTTCCCAATTTATACTAAGTCAAAGAAAACCTTCCGATTATCAAATGCCTGAACTGAAACGATTGTATATTACGCTTATATGTTGCGAACACCTCCTACTATTTAGCACTACACCGTAATAGAAGTCTCGAAGCAAATCATGGGTGTTGGATGAAATCGCAAACCGCACAACATTTGCAATTTTCAATCACAATGGATTTCTGACCAAAAGTTATAAGTAGGTATACTTACTCTTAGTAGGCAAAGATACTAAATCCTGTATCCTTGCCTTAACACTACAGGCAGCATCAGAAACGCGTTATCTCATCATCATTAGCGGCGCCGGCGCACGCAGCTTCCGGACCCATATCTCATCCGGAGATAAACGCGCTTTACGTACCTAGCTACTAATGTACGTCTTAGCTAAGGCCTCACATCTGTGAGGTTTGAATTATTATTTTATCAACCAAATGAAGTAGAAAGCGTAAATTAATTTAACTGAGGCGCAAGAATGAAGATTTTGCTTTACGTTTTTTCTGGTCTCAGCACCCGGCCAATATCGTAGAAATATTCTTTCTCAATTATTATACTTCCCTACCGCACGTGTTGTTATAGATTAGATAGCTACCATTTTTAATTAGAACTAAGAGGACGTGATACGTAATTTCGTTCAATATACAGAAGCATCGGTGGTTCAGTGGTAGAATGCTCGCCTGCCACGCGGGCGGCCCGGGTTCGATTCCCGGCCGATGCAGTCTTTTTGCATTTTAATTGTATTTTATTTTTAACGTTTTTATTTCGACTTTGAGGACGAGTAAGTAAGCAATTGATTAAATAGTGACTATACGTTTCATGTGTTTCATACCATCGCAACGTTTTTGATATTTCGTAAAATCTGTCATAAGACTAGACGATTTGTTTTTTGGATTAGATTTGATTTTTTTATTGACTGACCATTTTTTGCTTCATCGTCGGGTAATCCGTTTTCCTAATTTCTAAATATAATTTTTACGTGGGAAAATATACCTGCTTAATTAAGTATCTCTTGCGTTTGAGAATATTTAATGGCTTTAATTACAGAAACTACCCTATAATATCATCTATTTCTGAGCTTTCTAAACAGACATGGAAAACATGGGATAGCAAGCGGCCTGGAACTAAAAGGCACCCTATTCATTCAAAATCAACCAACATTGTAAGCTATTCATCGTCGCATCACAATATTTCAATTTAATCCAAACAATACGGTTTCCTTTGGCTGTGGCTGCTCTGTTTCAAAACCTAACAAGTGACAAGAAATTGGAAACAATGTTCTAACTTATTCTTATGATTTAACTTTAAATTATACCAGAAAACCTAATCTGTAATAGCCAATTGCCCGTAACTGGCTTTGCTTAATTCGGGATTAAGTCGAATAGTGTAAGATCATCGATCCCCAATATTTATGTAGGTACATTTTGTAAGTGAAACTTATAAACTTGAGTTAGATTACATTGTTTTCTGTTAAATTAAATCTTAACCAAACAACAAAAAAAACTTAATTTATACCGGACACGATCTATATCTGTAACAGGAAAACTTTATATAAATATGTTTACAATTGTGTTTGAATAAAAATAAACTATAACTAGCAACACGATTGCGCTTATAACTATATTAAGCGGCTAGTTAGAGGAGCAAACAGAACTTTTGCTTTACTACTGGTACTGGCACGTACTACAGTCGCCATCAGATATATCGCAGCATATAAGGCGTCCATAAATATCTGAACATGTACTGTAACGCCCAGTAAATAAGAGTCGTCTTCAGATAATTATGAACGTCTTATATGCTGCGATATATTTGATGGCTGGCAACTGTACTAGGTTTTGAGACGTGGCAGCCGCTGTATCTCTGAACATTTTGCTTCGCTCGTGGAAGCGGCGCCTGTCGTTGTGAAATAGCAAGATTCATTCAGTTAGACGCACATTGCTCAGTGAAAATAGTAAATTGGCGATTTTCAATGGTGGAATGGTTTTTATTTTACGCCGTGATGCGAGAAATGTAGCGATTGGGAATGCGATTTTCCAGCTAATAGTTTTATGGAAAATGTTTACAATATTTCGGTGTACATTTCGTGGTAAAATCTTTATTATATTTTTTATTCACATTTAAATATGACCGATAAAAGCCCGTACTTTTGAAAAATACTTTTTTGATTTCTTGGATAAATATAGATGAAAAGTATATTAAGTGCAATTAATCACTATTTACATTTAGATCCCTGGATACGTAACAAACCGAACAGACAAGTCTAGCATATAATATTTAAATTTCTTAAAAATCGTTAAAAAATTATATTTCTCATTGGCCCTAGTATGTAGGCTTTTAGTCCAAAATAAAGACTGTTATATCTACATATGTCCAAATCTATTTGTCATGAAATTTTGTAAGTTCGTTAATTACATATTTTTTGTCTATTCAGTTTAGGTACCAATTATTTTCAAAATGCCGGTGATATCGGGGGGGTTGAGAACGTAAAAAATTGCAAATTAGGTATCAGCCATTTCAAAGTAGGTAAGCTCCCGAGAACCACAACACAGAGCCACTATAGTCTCTATCTATTGACTATAACACTGGAAATATTTTCAACTTTCCATACACCTACCTTTCCTTACAAATTTCCGCGAAATTGCTTATTATTAAATCTCCGATATAACCCGTTTACCGTCCCATCCCTTCGTTATTGTAGCGCAAATCTTCGCGGTAAGAAACTTTAATTAAAAATATGTCAGCCACCCTCGGATTAGAGGGTTAGGACGCCGGAGTGCAGCGAATTGGGCGGCTTATCTGACGTATTGGGAATTTGTTATTGTTATTTATAACTAGAAATACACAATTTTGTACCGACAGTACTCTTTTTTTCCTGTAGGTACATACATTATTTAAACAAAAGGATGGAAAGGTCGAGGTTGACTCAGCCTTTGACAACGGTATCTGCAAAGCTACCGAAACGTCAGGGAGGCTCAAATAATTAATATACCTACGATGTTTGTTTTTTGTATGTTATTAATCAGATTTGCTTATCACATGCCTGTTTTGTTTACAGGTACGTTGGCGGCTTATTTTAGGAACTTGTAAATAGACATCCTACGACAACATTAGGTAAATAAAACAATTTAAACGGATTATATCGCGTATATTAATTATTTGAGCCTCCCTGACGTTTCAGTACCTTTACAGATACCGCTGTCAGAGGTTGAAACGTCAGGGAGGCTCAAATAATTCATCATCATCATCATCATCATCTCAGCCATAGGACGTCCACTGCTGAACATAGGCCTCCCCTTTGGACTTCCATATATACCGGTTGGAAGCGACCTGCATCCAGCAAATATCAAATAATTAATATACGCGATATAATCCGTTTAAATTGTTTTATTTAAATGTGTGACAGTCGCGGAAACCGAAGAAAATAACATTAGGTATGTTCACAAAAGTTCTAGTTATTCAAACGAAATACAGGTATTACTTTGCGTTTATTTATAAAATACTGCAGATGGTTCACTCTTTTCATTATTACAAAAGCCGCTTGGATGCGCAAGATACCTACGGTTGTTGTTGGCCTGTGCCACGACCTCACCATAGCAGAACTCGAAGACCGTGCGAAGCGGAGGAAAATAACCCGGAAAGCCGACCCTACCTGGTTACCTCTAGCATAAACGTGACTCTTTCTCACGCGACATGTATTATCTCTTGAGACGGCGGGTGACGCTATGTAGCGGCAAGAGTCGCGAACCATAGTTAGAAGTATTTATGCAAACCGGAACCAACCCGTATTAAACGTTAGTTCTTTATGTCATAGATGTCATAGTTAGAGGTTGGTTCCTGTTCGCATAAATACGTCCAGTGGTGCGAGACGGTTTGGGCTCCGAAGACGCTACTGGGCATAAGGCTCACATAAGAAAGATACTTAGAGATCTTATTTCCAACTTATATAAGTTGTGAACATCTTATGACCATAAACGTGTTATCGCTAACTCGATCCATATCTCCGTGCAAAGCCCATTACTCAAACATGCATCTTACAAGCTGTCTAACTAGCCATATCCTTTAGCGAAACTTTCAAACAGTTTACCAACTTTCCCATTCCCTGCGGGGTGGCGCCACCGTCGCGAATAACTTCAAGTTACAAGTTTACGATATTTCGTAGCTTGCTATATTGGCATTGAGGCTAATATCGAGTGATGCGTCATAGATACGGTCCGGATGAGCTGTGGTGGCATAACGTTACATGCGGTTATGGGTATTTTTATGAAATATTTCAGTTTTCGGGACCTACCGCGTTTTTCATAAATAATAAATAAAAACCGGCTAGGTGCGAATCGGACTCGCGCACTGAGGGTTCCGCACAAATGCTTATCACACCTTAACTGACCGGGTTAAGTTAAGATTGCATATACAAATGAGCTGCAAAGTTAACGCAACCGATTACGTTTGTTGTACATGGGAACCGCACTTAAATAGGTATTTGTTTTATTCTGTTTTTAGTATTTTTTGTAACAAAATCAACAGAAATACATCATCTATGAAAATTTCTACTGTCTATATAGCTATCACGCTTCATGATATATAGACAGACGGACAGACAGCGGAGTCTTAGTAATAGGGTTCCGTTTTGACCATTTGGGGTACGGAACCCTAAAAAAAAACCCCGCAAACACGCTTGTTCACGATAAAATTAAGATTTTTGTTACATAAGTATTTAGTTTGAGCAATAATCGTGGTTCAATATCCTATAGAGATACCCATACTGTAGCTTAAGGACATAAGACATTCTGCCGATGAGTTATTGGTAAAGTTTAACCACCAGCCGATAACTTGGTCCTTCATTAATGTTATCAATAGACTTGGCAGACTGGCATTATCTCTGTGAATAGGATTTGATGTTAGCTAAAGCTAGGTAACTTGTGGATTGTTGCAAGTTCGGCCAAGAAAAAAGCAATGATAATTGTCGAACTGTGCAGACAGTATTGAAAGTATAAGTTTTTCATGTTAGTGGAGAAATAAATAGAATTTCTTTGACAAAATAAACTGCGGGTTGACGATAATAATAATAAATATAATGTCGCTAATAGTTACTATTACTTAATAGAAATTATGATGTTGAATTATTCATCTACAATAGAAATTTCTTAATACGTCATGAAATAAAGAAAAAAATTGTGCTTTGAAACATGCGACTTCATAAAATTGCAATTTCATGATGATAATACCTAATGAATAATTGTATGAGAACCATGTGCAGAAACGGTCAAAATGGCAAATGAGCTGTTTTTCCATACACATATTGGGCCATTTCCTAATCCATTACGTGACGGTATCGTAATAATTTGTAGGTATGGAGTGTTTTCAGCGGTCCTTAAGATTGTTAAACTTTATAGGTAATTTCTGACTCTTATAGTACTTTAATTAAACATAGTAGCCTTCTTACCCCATATAAACAACTGATCCAAATAAAATATAGGATTTTTAGCCCTATTAAAAAAACAAAGTTGCCGCGCCGGTGTACGGGTAGCAGTCCCTGATGAAGATCTCTGTACGAGTTCGAAACATGTCGGGTCGTTCCTGACAAATTTCACGTGATTGTAAGCCGCTTAATACAATAATTAAACATGTCTCACGAAAGTTTTAACAAGCTTTAAAAAAATCATGCCTATTAAAAAAAAACCGGCCAAGAGCATGTCGGGCCATGCTCAGTGTAGGGTTCCGTAGTTGCCAATCCTTCACTATAGACGGGCTTAAAACAGCGGCTTTAAGCCCGAGGTTTAAATTACGAGAAAGATTTCAAGCTCTACAAAAAAGGTCGTAAACGCCAAGTAATTGTAATTACTTATTACCTTCTGGAAGTTACCGATTAAACGCGCCAGATTGAGCGGAATGTTTTAATGCAGTAACATGGCACTTAACTAATAAGTGCAACGTTCGAAGTATAAGGACACCGCGCGGCACTTACGTAATTTTAAAGAAAATTATGAAATTTTGCGATAACTCTAAAACGGCTCAACCGATTTCATTCAATATAGTTTTCATTGAAAGTACTTATAAGGTCTCATTTTCATGAATATTTCCATAATTTTTTGACCCGTGGTTGAAAAGTTAGAGGGGGGGACACATTTTTTTTTGTTTTCGGAGCGAATATTTACAAAACTGCTGACTTTACCAAAAAATTATGTTTGGTGACCCCTGTTATTTTTAAAAGACCTATTCAACGACACCCCACACATTAGTGTTGGAACGAAAAATAAAATTCACCCCCATTTTAGGTGTTCGGGAGGTACCCGAAAAAAATATTTTTTTTTAGTTTTTATTTTACCATTTTGTCGGCGTGATAAGAACATACACATATTCATACTAAATTTCAGCATTCTAGTACTAATGATCACGAAGCTAAGCCGCGGACGGACGGACAGACGGACATGGCGAAACTATAAGGGTTCCTAGTTGACTACGGAACCCTAAAAAATGGTGACAATTCCTTCAATTGCTCAAAGGTTAACTGGAAGAGATAATAGGGATAAGTTCGCCTTTGTACATATTTCATATCTTAGCAATGTATTTATAACCAGTTGTTGTGTAGAATAAAGTGTTTACATACATACATACATACATACTACAATTATGGAAAAATTGGCAACCCTGTATAAACGCGTGTACAAATCTTGAAGACCCCTCAACGTTTAATAAAGCCATAAAACTTATTGACACGTTTTTATGCGTTTCTAATGATGTCTAACTAAATGCACCGACTGTCCCCTGCATTTAGCACTTCAATAGAAAATCATCACAACCGACAGTATAAGTTTAGGATCATACGACATTATAATCAGCGAGTGATTTGAGGGGTCATTAAATGCTACAAATGCAATAAAACTGCTCACAATGCCAAACAGGCGTAAGTGATATGATTTTAGTACTGAAATATGCTGTTTTGTGTACTGGGGTGGAAAAATTGAAGTCGTGGGGCGCCGACTATGTCATATACGAATTGAACATAAAAATAACCCCTCAGCGGGTCGTAAAGTTAACGAGTGGAAAATAACAGTTTGTACAATTGATGTGGATATAATAGTCCGTGTTTAAAGAGGAGTTTGATTTACTATACCGGGTGATTAATCCAAATGGTCAGTACGGAGAAGTCAGAAACTATAAGATAGGGAAATTTTGTTCTTAGGAACCATGGCGTCGATTTTAGCTTTAATAAATGCTGCTTTTTAGGGTTCCGTACCCAAAGGGTAAAAACGGGACCCTATTACTGAGACTTCGCTGTCCGTCCGTCCGTCCGTCCGTCCGTCCGTCCGTCTGTTACCAGGCTGTATCTCAACAACGGCGATAGCTAGACAGTTGAAATTTTCACAGATGATGTATTTCTATTGCCGCTATAACAACAAATACTAAAAATATAATAAAATAAATATTTAAGGGGGGCTCCCATACAACAAACTTGTTAAATTTTTTATTATTATTAAAAAACCCAATTTTTTAATTTTTTATAAATCTCATAGATAATTTCATGCGATAACTTACAGAATTTTAACCAGGTTCAATTCCCGGTTAGGTGTAAAATTTATAAAAAAAATTGAATGCTTTTATTAAATCTAAAATCGCCATGGTTCCTCAGAACAGATTTCCCCAAGTCTTATAGTTCTCATTTTCTCCCTAATGACCCATTTGGATAAATCACAATTGAACATAAAATAACCCCTACTCTTTTAAAAGGAACAAGGCCTCTCAATTGCGCTGTACGGGCTGTTGTTGCTTGTGTATAATGCCTCCATTAAAAAAACATTTTTTTTAAATGTAACTGTATGCCGTAGGTACAACTTAAAGTATAGATACATTTATTTTTCTTGTATAACTGCCATAAAACGTGGGCCCAGCCGCATGCTCAATCGTAAAAGGAGATTGAGTCGGATCAGATTTTTGACTTTTTGCCAAACTCGTAAATCAGAAACGGCTACAAGCGGGCCATTTATTCCTTCCTGGAGCCGATTGTTAAGTAGCTGCCTTCTTGAATAACTTATTCGATATCTGTACTTGTAGATTGGTAAAAATATATGAAGTAGCCACTAAATAAAATACGAAAACAAAAATGGTTTTATTTCGGATAACAGAATCTATCATCATATCTGCTGATAGACGTCCACTGCTGGACAAAGGCCTTCCTCAAATTTCTCCACAACGATCGATCTTGCGCTGCCCTCATCCAATACCTGTCCGCGAACCTTTCTGCCCTAACGGCCATCATCGATTCTACGAGCAATGTGCAAAATTCAACGACGCCTGGCGATTGGGATATCTACTATTCAGCAATATCTTAACGTTATCATTGCAATTCATTGAAGATATCGTAAAGCTTCGTTGAAATCTCCCTAGTTTGTATACGACATTATCTAGGTACAGCTAGTGTATTAAGTTTGCGTCATCTGTACACAGCTCCGTAGCAACCAGGTGCAAACTTGACACAAGCATAACTCCACAGTATATTCCATGCTATGCCAGTCCACAGTATTCCACGCCGCCCGCCCTAGCTCATTCGCTCGCCGGCCTCCACGGCGACCGCCCGCCCTCGACTCGCGACCACGATGCCTCGCGATTACTGTGAATGAACTCGTGACTTCGTGACGATCTTTTGTTTTTTATTTTACGATTATTGAATTACGACTACGACTATTGCGATTGAACTGACAAGTGAATTGTGTTGCGTGTTTTAGATTTAGGCTTTAACTTTATGATTAAATAATAATAATATTTACTATTTCGTAAATTGTAATTCGGGTAGTATTTCGTAGATCATACTTATTAGTATTATAAGGCGTATAATCTTAGGATAATTCTCTTAATCTAACCTATTTTAACGTAGCTGAATTTGATAATAATAATAAAATAACACGTTTAAAAATATCGATAAAGTTAAACAATCGTTAAACAGTTAACTGGCGGTGTTAAACAACACAAACAAAGCCGGTGTCGATGGACTTATAGAGTAAAAAAACGCATTCTAAAAGGGACTTTACTAACTGTGCACTAGGGTGGAAATAAAGTATTTTGTGGACAGTTGGACGGTGCACGAAAGTAAATATTTACGGACGGTCCGAGCACGACGCGCCGTACAGGTGAGTTCGACAGCATGCTTTGCATTTTATAGTGTTTTTTAAACGTTATAGCGCACTTCTTTTTTATTATTCATGTGCAATATCTAAAGATATTTACGTAAACGTTGAGTTTCAAATTTAAGTACAGTGATTTAAAATTTATTGCACGATACAAAAAAGTCCAAATAGCGGACTGAATGCCTTTAAGCATTCTCTACTAGACAACCAATGGGTTAAACAGAAATATGTAGCCGGTTTTTTAGTATTTAAATGGTTAATTGTTGTTGCTTTAAGCGTCTACTCGTGAAACGTGTCAGCCACGTTTCCGTGGTCATCGTTTGACAAAATATAGATAAATTTTTATCTAGAATTTCTAAGTTCAGTTCTACTACTGCGTGTATTTAATGAAAAGAAATGTTAGTTTTTGCTCCAGAACATTTAACATTTTCCACATTTTATATTTCCGTCGATGCTTCGTCGTAGAATGACTTCGATCTGATTTTCTTTAAGGTCTGCGAGTAAGTACATTTCTGAGCATTCGTGCAATGTATTTATGCATCTTCATTGACAATGTCTACTATTTATATTCTCAATATATATTTACGCTTGTATATAAATGGAACACGCTTTTCTCGTGACTTCCCGACGTGACTGACGTGTTTTGCTTTTCCTTTAGAGATTGTGCGTTTTTCGCAATGTACCTAGCGCTAGCTCTCTCATACAGTTCTCTAGTTTAAATTCTTATTATAATGCAAAATATAACGCTGATCGTTTTTTTTTCATTGTTGTGAAAACAAATTATCTAGCTTTCTTAGTGCAGAAACTTCACACTAACGGATTATAATTGACATTTAAAAAGTAACTAATAGGACTGTTCATTCAATACCGTATTCTGATATTATTCATATAGAAGATAGCTTCCAGTAAGAAGCACCAGGTACTAGTGCACAATTGGCTTATTTTCCCGCCAGCAGTGGAAAAAGGCAAAAAAACTCGGCGATAATTAGGTTTTTTAAACACATGGTAATTACGTTCTTTTAAACAATGGTTTTCGTGCCATTATGTCGGGGTTTAACTAGCTCCCGTATCCAACGGGATGTGCCGACGCATGCCGGGAAATTGACATTCCCGCACAGTACGGTAATGACAATGAGGAAACTCGCTCATTACCGTGCAGCGCGCCTTAATACGGAGTAGTTGGTTAACTACTTTACACTCCATGTTGATAGTTTGTAAGTTAGGATGTAAAATGTAGGATGAAAGGTTTGTTAGGATATACATTATGTAGATTTTTAAATTTTAATTTTTATTCTTTGGGACTCGTGCATTTTTCAAGATTTTAAGTGAGAGCGTCGTCATCACTCTCTCGCTTAAAAGGTACTCCATTCCTATGCATGTGATGTATAATAATAAGTAGTCTATTTCTAAATCGCGATGTTCCATTTGTCTATTCTTCGCAATTCGCAAAAAGAAAACAATTCCGTTTTGTACCGTTTCTTTGAAACAGGCAAAGGTAAACATGATTTATTCAATCGAAAACTCTTTCATATTCTCAACTTTATACAAGTTCGAGGTACCTGTTCCTTTAATCAATAATTAATTAATATAATGTAATGGGAAATGAGTAACACACTAATAAATGATTAATAACTTAATATTTGAACTTTTTGCATGCTGTGATACGCTAAGTGTGTGATCTAAATACAAACCATTTACTGCACCAGCCAAATGTAACCACACTTAAAGCAGATGAAGATTTTCTTTTCATTTCTTTTAATTACATTAATCAGGCTCAGGCTAGGTGTGGTATAAGCAGTTTGTTTAGGTACTGTGCGTGTTCTGACTGATTGGATAATCCGACGAACGTATGTTGGGAATCCTAATTAAATTAAATCTGCTGATAATTAAAAAACAGATGGATACGTTTACGCGGAAAGATCATTACTAGGCATTACTAGGACTTCTGATAGCATGGTAGAACTTGAGCTAGCTATGGAGCCAATATTAAGAATAAAACATAATCATACTCATACTGATACTATTCATTATTTCATTCCAAACTGCATTTATGGTTATTGTGGTTAACATTCCCAAGCATTGAATTACTAAAATTATACTTTTTATTTTTACACTATTACAAACTCTTAGATTTAACTATGTCAATTTTCAATTTCTTGCATTTTTTAGTGATAGCTGGCTTCGATGCCTGACCCTAAAGCTACGTTTTTTAGTACAAATGTACTAAAAAACGTGTTGTAAGTTCAATCAGTTCAGTGTTTTTTATACAGACAGAGGTAAACGTGATTTATTCAAGGAAAAACTCTCTCATATCCTCAATTTCTGACAGGTACCGGTACCGTTAATCAGGGTAGGTGCGGTATAAGTATTTACTGCGCGTGGTTACCCTGATTGGATAACCCGACGAAGGTGTGTTGGGTCTCGTAATTAAATTAGCTAAAAATGTCTGCCTCGTGAAAATGGAAACTGAAAAGCTTCCGAAACGTTGAGAACTCAAAGTAATTTCTATACACGGCGGTACAATTCATTTCAATTGTTTAGTACAAATAAAAATTTATTTCGGACTTTGAATCCATAGTGTTAGTGGTACACTGGTTACTAGGAGGTACCAGCACTTTCGCCCACGTAAAACATTTTCTTTGTCGTTTTTGGTTAAAAAGTGTTCATTATTGGATGTCCAATTATTCCTGTACTAAAATTTATTAAAATCGGTCGAGCTGTTTCGATGTCATGAGTGGATAAAGAAATATTTACCAACAGATGGCCTCTGACACGCGCCCATTAATAATCCTGCATCGCGCTTAGATATTTCCTGAAATCATGAAATAACTACCACTAGAGAGAAGTGCTTTGGTTTAATAGTCTACTAAAAAGGCGAAAATCGAACTTGATAGTGTCAAAATTCCGACTTATATCTTTGCAAATTGCTAAGAAATTATTTATAACTAGTTGCGCCGCACGGTGTTACCCACTCTTCCCAAGGGAACACTATATTTTTTCGGGATAAAAAGTAGCACATGTGCTAATCTACGGTGTCAGCTACCTTTAAACTAAAATTTATCAAAATAGGTCCAGCCATTTGAGCGTGAAGAAGTAATAACATACACATAAACACAGAAACTTTCGCCTTTATAATACTAGTGTGATATTTATGGATAAAATTTTCACATAATGACTATCTATTACTAATTCAATTAAATATTTGCCTTTAATCAGACTGGTTTAGTATGAGCGTGTCTTTGTTGATTGGCGCTTGCCGAGCCTCGGTAATCCGGCGAAGGTGAACATGGTAATGAAATTAGCCGAAAGGTTCGCAATGCTTACCTTTTTATTTTGGAAGTGTGTTCAATTCAACTTAAGCGGCTTAGGCTGAGGAGAGTTTCGGGATTTCGGTTACGTTTGCTGCTGATACTTTGCCGCTTTGTGCTTTGACGAGGTTGCCGCGGAGGTGTACGGGCAGCCGTCCCTGATGAAGAGCTCCATACGAGTTCGAAACATGTCGGGCCGTTCCTGACAATTTCACGTGAGTGTAAACCGCTTAATACAATAATTAAATATGTCTCACGAAAGTTTTATATTCTATTATGTATGTTTCTGTTTTGTATGTGTGTTTCTGTTCTATTATCATTGGTCGACAGAGGTGTAAAAGTTGCAATTTTAAAAAGGTGCCTCCGTACACTATAAATAAATATTAAGGGACAATCTTACACGTATCTAATCTTTCACAAGGATGACTGGTAAAGAATGCCTCATGGCATTAAGTACGTTTTTGTACGATAAGTTTTCTTTTGTGCAATAAAGATTAAATAAATAAATATTGCCACAACTTATCTGCTTTTCCCGATGATTGACTGGTAGCGAATGCCCAATAATGTGCGATCTGTTTTTCATTTGTGAAATAAAGATTTTGATTGAAGTTTAATAAATAAATAAATAACGGACAACCTCACACAAATCGATCTAGTCCCACGGTAAGCTCTAGTAAGCGTGTGTTATGGGCACAAGACAACGATACACATGTTTATATAGAAACTACAAAAAAAATTAAACACTACTAACAACTATGTACAAAAAAAAACCAAAAAGTTGCTCCTCTGGCATGGTACCGAAAATGCTGGCAGCATTTCCTCGCTGAACAGCTATGCTGATACGTTGTGCGATAAAGCTGCCAGCTCTTTGGTCCCCAGTGGTCTCTATAGATAAACATACTTATAGGTAAGTAACAAATAACATCCATCACCCAGGCACAAATCGAGTTCATCACACAAAATTTGTCACAAATATTTGCCCTTGCCGGGATTCGAACCCGGGACCGCCGGCTCAGGCAGCCGCTTTACCACTGCGCCAACCGCGTCGTCGAAGTTTGCCTTGAAGACACTTAAATTTTCAGGATATTATTTATCAGTGCCAAATTTTACAATGACGTTCATTTAAATATCGGCCAAGTGCGAGAGTTCCGTACCATTATCTTTAAGTTTGTTGTATGGGAGCCCCCCTTAAATATTTATTTTATTTTATTTTTAGTATTTGTTGTTATAGCGGCAATAGAAATACATCATCTGTGACAATTTCAACTGTCTAGCTATCACTGTTCTTGAGATACAGCCTGGTGACAGACGGACGGACGGACGGACAGCGAAGTCTCAGTAATAGGGTCCCGTTTTTACCCTTTGGGTACGGAACCCTAAAAATCACCAAACAACACACGATGCGTCAGCGTAAAAAACTATCACTTAACCCTATTAAATTCACGTCGTGTGCAAAAATCGAGTATTGAAATTTCTACCCTCATAATACAGTGAAGTACGCATTGCTATGCATCCCTCGTCAGCTTGTTCGTTCACTCATTCTTCCGTTCTTTCCATTCATTCGTCGCTCGGACCAAGCACTTCTCAGTGAAAACGACGCATTTCGTGTGGAATTCCTTGTGAGTTCCGACCTTCTTTCCACGGAGTGTGACTTCTTTGTTTGTTGTTGGTTTCTTTGGTGATTGTCTTTTCCCGACGCCCGCTAAATGAGAGGCAAGAAAGAAACGTTTCTAAGGAAATGTTTGAGGTGATATTTATGAAGAGTGAATTGTTTGTTCGTTCAATAAATTCATTATTTTTTTCTTTTGTGGTTTATGATTACTGGCTGTTTCATAAGGAAATCTGAGCATAAAATTTTACTTTCATTTCAGTTATACGAAAAAAGACACCTAATAAAATATTATTAAATTCGTCCATTAGGATCATTTTCTTATTTTGAAACCGACAATATTTACTTGTAAATGTATTTTTCGCTTAAGCTAGGTTTTGTTAATTATAGACGTAGATCATCGATGATCGGATAAAGACATATTTAGGCTGCTTTGTATTATCGGAAACTGCAAAGTGGTAGTGCAGATACCTACTGACGGTCCTGGGTTCGAATCCTGGCAAGATTTAAGTATATATTTTTCCATAAAAGTATAATTATAGCGTCGTTTAGTACTGTACTTAATCACACATCAAACAAGCCTAGGTACTAGAGCTTACATTGATTTGTGTGATTGTCAGGATATTTATTTATTCTATATTATTTACTTACTTATTTCATAAATACGCAATTAACTGTATATCCATATAGTTTAACACGTTGTAATACGGTTTATATTCGTTTAGGATTTGCCCTCGTCCAGTCACAACAAATCGGCCATAAACACCGACAAATCAGCGCGGAACCCGCGTAATTTAATTGCGAGTCACAATGGGTCGTGATTGGCCTGCGTGCGGAATCCCAATGTCCGAGCTACATGTGTACAACCCTTACCATGAGTCTACAGAGACTATACTCGCTATATAGCGACTGCGTGAGCGATTTGTATGGAGAATTGTAGTTCTACAAAGTAACCGCTAGGAGTTCTCTGTTCGCCATATAAATCGTTTAAGCTATCGCTAATAGCGAGTACAGTCACTTTGACTCATGGTAATACTGTACCCTTACCCCGAGTTTATATGACCGGACTCGCTAGCGACTATTAACCGATTCGTACAGTAAGTTACCTTACCATGAGTTAAGGTAAGGTAAGGTAACAGTTTGAAAACTACTTTAAGTACTAATTGAATCAGTTTTGTGTGGACAACTGGAAAAATCTTAAAAGTCACCTAATCTTAATCGGCGCAAGTCGTACAGCATCATCTGTAGGTAATAAACGTTGGTCTCATCACGCGGAAACTGCAATATTGGTACAGGGATGTACGAAGATGATTAAAGGATACTTTTTACCCGACTACGTTGCGGGCACTTTCTAGTTGTTATTCGTAAAAAAAAGCTTTACAATACAGTAGAAACTCAGCGGAATAGTTTTAAATACGCGACAGTACGTGACCGCAGCGAGCGGTAATCGCCCGCTGTTGAGAGCTCTCCTTACAAGAGCGGTCGTGATACAGGCTGTGGCCGAGTGACAGCGGATAGTGGCAAACAGCGGAATACTGCTAAACACGTGACAGTTGGTGTCTGCAGCGAGCGGTAGTTGAGAGCACACCATACAAGAATGGTCGTCATGCAAATTTTGTCGAGGTACAAATTTATCATTAACCTAATCCACACAGAGAAACTAAGTAAAAGGCTGTCAAAATACAAATTACACTTACTTATTTAATCTATTGCGAAATAACATTACAACATAGTATAAAACAAAATCGATTATCGCTGTCTGTCCCTTATATATGCTTAGATCTTTAAACCTACGCAACGGATTTTGAAGCGATTTTTTTAATAGGTAGAGTGATTCGAGAGGCAGGTTCATATGTATAATACATGCATAATGTATCAGCATTGCACCCGTGCGCCGTGAAGCCGGCGCGGGTCGCTAGTGATTTATAAAACGATGAACTATATGAAGAAATACAACGCCGCTGTTCAGCCGCAAGACGTGGCCTTAGCAGGCTTGCATGTTGCGAATAGCTTCACAAGCAGATCTTCGCCGTCTGATGGCATGTTTGCATGGAGTCCTTACATACTAATACTATAATGCAACCTACTGTCCTTGCGATAAGCGACGTACGTATATTAATAGGTATGCATATATTTCAACGCTTTATCGTACGTTAGCACATATAATAGGTAGGTATTAAAAAAAATCTAGCCCGTAAGTGGGATTTTTTACCCGCTACAAATATCACTTCCTTTATAAGACGTTAAACTTTAGATAAACCACGGGCGTTAATTCGTAAAGCCCCAGATTGCATATTTATGGCTCTCACCGCGCGCTCGGGCCGCAAACATGCCATGCGATCTGGGACATTCACGACTTCACCGCACGAGGTATCTATGTAATGTACTATTGTCTTGTCACCATCTTGTCACTGTCAGAAAGAAACCTAAAAAATATCGGCCAAGTGCGAGTGGGTCTGTAAGTTTGTTGTATGGGAGCCCCCCTCAAATAATTATTTTATTTTATCTTATTTTTAGTATTTGTGGTTATAGCAGCAATAGAAATACATCATCTGTGAAAATTTCAACTGTCTAGCTATCACCGTTCTCGAGATACAGCCTGGTGACAGACGGACGGACGGACGGACGGCCAGCGAAGTCTCAGTAATAGGGTCCCGTTTTTACCCTTTGGGTACGGAACCCTAAAAAACGTCATGTCTGTCAGAGAAAACAAAAGGGAAGTTGCGAAATATACAAAGTATTTTAAGTGTATATTTTCATATCTTACGTCGTCCTAAAAACATTTCCCAAACCTGCTTATTTCGCAGACGCTTCCACATCCCGCCATAAATATCATGAAGAATCACACGCGTATAATATATTTAAAACGAACCACGATAAGAGAGGGTTATTAATGGGCAGACGGATGCGGTAGGCTTTCAGGAGCCTAATGTAACGGTGACGGTGCACCTTTAGGGGTATACCATTAAGTCTGTGAAAACGTGTTTCAGTGCCCTTACCATGAGTTAATGATCGTACTCGCTAGCGACTGTGTGAATGATTCGTATGGAGAATAGTACAGCGCTCCTAGCGGTTTCTTTGTAGAACTACAATTCTGCATACAAATTCGTTAGCGAGTGCGTAAACGAGACGATTACTGTAAACTCGTGGTAAGGATACATACAGGTCGTTTTGAATTTAGGTACTCGTAAGTAGTGATTGTTAAAGGCTTTGTCGATTTTTCACATTTCTTAAAGCACTAGGCATGATGATGGATGTTGAGTTATACCACATACTGTAATTATAAAAAAAAAAAAAAACAAATTGTTAAACAAATTGTTAAATATATCATGAAAAAAATATATATATTGCTTTGAAGTAAGTATGTAATTTCAAAGGTAACTAGTACGCAAATTTTGTTTAATTTTTTGTAATATCAACTTATCAAAGCAAATTTGAAATTGTTTTACCCTGATTATTAATTTACATAATTCAATAAAACGAATAAAAATATAATTATGTACCTAGCTAAAGTTGTTTAATATAATACTGACCGGCGATCCTCGAATCCCAGCAAGGGCAAATATTTGTGTGATGAACTCGAATATTTGTGTCTGGGTCATGGATATTATTGTATATTTAACCCTTTGAACGCCAAGAGCCACTAAAGTGGTCGTGTGCTGTCGTGCCTACCACGCCAACGAACACTAAGTGGGTTATAGCGGACGCTGTCAAGGAAATTTTCCTGCTGACAGATAAGGTATATTTCCGCTCTTTCTTTTGTCAACTATTGCCGTATAAGCCCCGCATTTTAACTTGGGAGGAAAAGCGTTCAAAAGGTTAAGTATGTTTATCGTCGTCTAGTGTCTATAACACCAGCCTATCTAAAGCTTGCTGTACTAGATCGATTTGTGTGAGGTTATCCGATATTTATTTATAGTTTATATTTTTTCTTTATATAATGTAAATAATTATATGACAACCACGTACCTGAGCGCACTCCTTCACGGTCAAAATGTCTGCGCTCTGCGACGAAGCGCGTGGTTAGTGTGAAGACGCATAATATTTACACACCCCTACCTATATATTGGCACATATTAGTAAAAAATCTTAGAATAAAGTGTATGATATGTTATTAATTATTCACTAGAATACATATCTTTAGGAATTAACAAACCTTTTCATCCAAATCACGCTCGACATTTGCCAAATGTCTGTCACATTCCGCAAATCCAGAACATTTCTCGAAACCTCGCGTATCCCTCATCCACACTTATGTGGTGCCATTTCTTTCGCACCAGAATAATTCGAAGCTCTTCGTAGGCTTAAAAAATGAATCTTTCCTTTATTTTTAAGAAGGGCTTAAATGACGGGTGTTTTCTTTAAAAATATGACCTTTTGGTCGGGTGATACCGATATTTGCTATTTTCAAGAAGGGCTTAAATGACCAGGGTTTTCTTGATAAATATGCTCTTTTAGTCGAAGTGCTTGGGGGTGATAACGGTGAAATGTCGGGGTTGGCTAAGTGGGCTAACAGATAAGTAAGGGTGAGTCGGGAATATTAATAAAAAATGAGCGCGTAGTAAATCGTAGGAAGTTTCTCAACTGTAACTGGCAAATTAATATAGTGGGTAAAATGGTAGACTGAATAGACTGGTAGGTAGTGTAAGTTTGCTTTTAACAAAAAACGTCTCGAAGCCGTTTTTAAATGGTGTGTTTCTTTTTAAAAGAAGAATTTTGCTTCCTATGAGCATCGATATGATACAATCAGAAATGATATCCGCAGATGAACCAAGGTAACCGATACCTATAGCTCACAGGGTTGCACGGTTGAAGTGGCAATAGGCAGGCCATGTAGCTTGGAGAATTGACGGCCGTTGGGGCAGCAAAGTCCTAGAGTGGCGACCTCGTATAGGAAAGCGCAGCGTGGGTCGACCTCCGACTAGATGGACGGATGACCTCGTGAGGTTAGCGGGGAATCAATTGATGTGGTCTGCACGGGGTCGCACTTTGTGGCGAGTCATGGGAGAGGCCTATATTCAGCAGTGGACGTCTGTGGCTGATAAGACCGAGACTGTTCTCGATTTATTCACAGTTACCATTTTACTGATTTATTTCGGTTCAATCCTCTGTGTGTCAAAAAACAACAAAAGTAGTGAAAGAACCAGGAAATTGCAGGCTTCGTGCTCGAAGTAATTTGCGCCTGACGACTTTGTGCCGTGCACACAGATAATGAGGAAAGTGAGACATGCTATCGACATTGCGATGCGGTTTTGGTAAGGATATTAAGTGGACTTAAAATTTAGCGCTTCTTTTCAAGTGTAATGGTTCATTGACGATCTTACTTTTGCCGACTAACTATAATAGTTGCGTGGTTTAAAGAAGTCGTTAGTATTATAATACTTTTCGATATTACGTTATTGTAGGTGCGCAAGTCTCGCTGGCGCTCCCTTGCTCAGTAACGGCTCCTTATCCATTCAAAAATGCTGATTGTTTTAGACATTTTTCTCTATCATCAGACATGTTCCTAACATATTTATCAATGTTACTACTTAGAACAGGACCATTGCGATTTGTTAGTATAATTTGAAGTTTTCATTGATATTTTCTCAAGGATCAATCTGAGAGTGATATTGGTGCCTAGGTTGGTAGGATAGTCCCACTTCCATTTTCAGCCACTGTAAATTACATAAACACATGGAGTAGAATTTGGTTTGACGGTTTTCCTGCGCCGGCGTCTATGTATCACGCTAAGTGATATTCATGGCGCGTCATTATTTATCAACTCGGCGGGAAATTGTGCTTTATGGCGCTACAAGATGATCAACATCTACCCAAGTAAATCATTTATAATTTAGTCTATGTGTGCCGGAAGATGGTTATCGTCGTTGCATTGTTATTTCCAGTAACATACCTATAGTTATATATATATACTGTAGTGTGTAGGGGGCATATACAGGGTGTCCCACGGCTATTCCACATGGAGGGTAAGTACCTTAAATATTTTAGATAGACTATTTTCGTGAGACGTCCTTTTATTTTTAAAATTAAGTCATACTACATTCACATAATAAAAAAAAAATGCTTCACTTACCTGGGAATCGAACCGACCGAAAGTGTTTTTACTCTTTTTGACCGGACTGTATATTGTACACCTATAAGGGTTTAGGAAACAATCAATTTTTAAATAACAGTACACAACAGGCGGTCGCTAAAAAGAACTTTTCCAGACAACCTTTGGATAGTGAAAATCATCCTTTGCATCGGTGGTTAAAAATGTAAATGTAAAAAAGAGAATTGAATTAAATTATGTAAATTGTCGAAACTCCAGTCGAGGCTAATGTCATACTTAATTTGATTCCCGAGGGAATAATCGGAAAACTCAAAACTGCTGGTTCATTTTAATTTGAGGAGTGGCCAAAGCTCGCTTGCTTAATTCCTATTGAATTTTTATTTCTTCACTGGAACCTAATAATATCTCAAATATTCTAATAACGTTGTGAAGCCGATTATTTGATAGGTTAAATTCGTAAATTGTGAACATTTTCTGTTATTTTAGGTAGACATTGCCTACTAAGTTGTGAATTAAAGTGTACTGTGGACAGGGATTACTTTGAGCCACGGGGCAACATTGATCATCGGTTTTTAAGCATGAATACGTCTAGTTTTAAAAACATAGCTGCCGAGGTTGCCTATACTCTAACCAAGAAATTTTATAAGCGCGTTTAAAAACAAGCTGCCTATAGTTAAAAAAACTAGTGACTAATGTTACCCCGCTGATCGAAGTAACCCCTTAGCACGGTACCTAATGTTAGAATTTCAACTATTTTAGCTAATAGTTAATTTTAGTTAGGCAAAAATATTGGAATGAATTATTCTACAAAGCATTAAGGTAAACGTCCCAATATTTGCCATCTTGAATGTTATGTCATTAACAAAAGAGGTGACAGCATGGTGTCAACTAGTAGGCACGCGTGTCGAGCACAGGGACGTTTACCTTACATTTTTTGGAACTTTATTAAAATAACATATGTCAAAGCAGAAAACCATTTAAAAGGACTTTGCTCGTGGCACTTTTCACTATGCTATTTGAACATCAGAAAAAATATCCATCCGTTAAAAATATCACCGATTATAAAATTTACCTTTCACATTCGATATTCGACAAAACGCGCAGGCGAAAATTAAAATCGTTCGAAACATTCAAAAATTCGCGCGTCAATTGTCGACTGAGACATGATTGATCCGGTTATCGGGATCGCTAATAATAATAGTGTCCCCGGTAATCCCCCTTGATGGATGACAGCCTGCACACCCCTTTTAATTGCCAACGACTGTACGTCAGTCACGGGGTATTTTCGATTTATATTAAAATAAGTTCGATTCGACATTGTCCCTTTAGTTTTGTAAGGAGGGCGCAAGGAATATGTAATATAATTTATGCGGTGGGGACGAATTATTTACCATTTAGTTATGACTCAGTGTAGGTGGCGAATTTGGAATATTTCGTGTGGCAAAAAAACGCTTTTAATCTCTTTTGATCCACCCTCAAAAGCCTGATCTTATTGGGTGCAATATGGTCTAATTTAGATTCCGTCCGTGACGTTAATTTGTATTATTTTTGTGATAAATTGTCCTTGAGATAAAATAGATTTTAATTTATTTATTCATTCGTTTCAAGCCTAGGAAAAATGGAATGGTTCAACATCTTAAAACAGTAATTGGCGATCACGTATGATGATGATGATGATGTCCTCCTTGACGTATCCATCAACGGCGACACCCTGTCAACTGTTTCTGGCGTGTGCGCACGTGGCTCGTGAATCCCAGTTTCTTCACGAACACACGATCACAAGTGGGACAGTGAAGCTGTCCGTCTGCGTTTTACGTGTAGCTGTAGGAAGGCCTGGGTTGCGCCTTTCGAAGCTCGCGTTTCGCATCGAGGTCTTTAAGGTGGAGGCATTTATAGCCTTCCACGCCTGTCTTCACAGCCTTCCGCCATTCCGGCCTATGCATCGCAAGCTCCTCCCACGAACCACACGTATACTCTACTATTAGTCATTAGTCGCAACGTGAATGAAAATATATGCATATATTATTCAGATAAATAAAATCAATTCCCTGAGGTTACTCGCTTAAGATTACTTGCTCAAATTGGAAAAGGTCCTTTGGTATTTATCGTATCATCTTTATTCTACAGCATCATATCATATCTCACCTTATCCCATCGGCTCACGCTATGTCTCGTCTGTTTATTCTAACAATACGAGCTAACTTTATCCCCCAGACTTGAATCCTCTCACGGTCTAGACTCTAATGTTTCTAGACGATGGATAAAAACTACAAATCTATATAATGTACTAGCTGCGCCGCGCGTTGTTGCCCGCTCATCCCACGGGAACACTACATTTTTCGGGATAAAAAGTAATCTATGTGCTAATCCGGGTAGTCAGCTACATTCATACCAAAATTTATATAAATTGGTCCAGCCGTTTGAGCGTGAAGAAGTAACAAACATACACATAAACACACTCACAAACTTTCGCCTTTATAATATTAGTGTGAAAAAGCTTGATAATCTCGGCGGGATGACTTGGACGCATTTAGTAACAAGTGGAGGGAGCATGTAGCCAATAGAGACGACTGGCGCAAGAGAGGGGAGGCATTTGCCCAGCAGTGTGACACAATTATATTAGGCTTAGGCTAGATAAAAGAAAACACTCGACCTTCTTAAATATGACTACATATAGTAGCACTGATTGCTACCCTATTGATGAAACTCACACACAACATATTCATATCAAAATAGACTTGCATTTCTCTCGCGAAATAATAATTTGATTGGCCGGCATCGATTAATGAAACTGTCATTTGCTAAATGCGCGGGATTAATTCAATTATTAAGCTTGGTTAAATAAAAGCGCAACAATACGCCAGTTTGCGTGTTTGCCGGGACAAAGCAAATATGATGACGCTGTATCCGATACATCTGCGTTACTCCAAACTCGGAACTCATTTATCATACGCCCGACACAACCAACTAACCGAAGCGTTACTCAGGGCTTCTATGCCAACTGCATGCGGCCGGGAATCGCTTGTCGGGCGCAGCGAAAGGACACAGTTGTTCGAACAATACTATTGTTGCTATTTTGTGTATTTGAGCAGTCCTTTTGGTAAACAGTATTGGTTGCGGTGTCAGGGATCGGTAGACAAAATATGACTAAAGAGGGAATAAAATCCAGAACCATTCTAGTGTATATTTTAAATGACCTAAATAATAACTTAAGTATTTCGATGGTATGGTGACACTTTCACTGCTGGCTCGTCTCTAACGAGATCACCACACGTGCTATACTATGACGACGCGGTTGGCGCAGTTTGTAGTGCAGCCTACCGAGCCAGCGGTCCTGGGGTTCGAATCCCGGCAAGGGCATTTGCTTACAGTACAAGCATTGCTTAGTTTGGGACTAGGTCGATTTGTATAAGATTGTCCCTTAATATTTATTTATTATTTATTTTATTTTTATTTAATAGCTATGGTACTACGAGGTTATAGTTGAATTGGTCGATTTGATGGTTTCTGCTCAAAACCGTTTTTTTATAGTTGGCTTATTGTCACCTTCGCAGTCTTGGTATGGAGAACGCGAATCCGACATAAGAGCTTCTTAAGCTTATTTTGGGACTAGGTACGGTTTAGTTTAAGGAGTCCGCGGTTACGCCTTCCGCTCGAAAGCGATGCTGGCGTCTCTGAAATTGTTTAAATTCGTCATCATTTTTCTAGTTCTCACGGGAACACTCATGGGCGTCGCCAAGGGGGGGCAGGGGGGGGCAGCTGCCCCCCCCTAGAGATCCAAAAATATGTCCAGTCACTTGACTTGTCTGATGGATCATACTTGCACATCGAAACTCAAATGAATTCAGTAAGTAATAATTCCAATCCATTCCAACTCCTCCACAAAATGGATGTAATTAGGAGACTAGAAGTCCAGTCAGAGGCTAGAGGGAGATCGTTGATGAGATCGCCAGTGTATCTGCTACCGTCAGTAAAGGTCATGAAAAGTGACTCTACGAAACGAGTGGGGACATGTCTCACCGACAGGTGACACTTTGTAGAGACTATGTAGAGTGTACCGAAGAAGAAGAATTGTCCATATAATATAACATTGGTACAAAAAAAAGAGAACTACTCAAGTGGCGCTGAGCTACAGACCTGAGTGTGAGTTTGTTCTAAAATTGGTATATTTTACGTTTCCAGCCCCAATATTTAACGCCATTTTGAAAAAAGAAAACAATACTGAATCGACAAACGTAGACCAGGTCTACTGGGCAGCCTCGAGTCTTTACTCGTCGCGTCCAGCAGATTTTCGGCTCGTTGCAAGATCTCTCGGTCCGTTGCTTCGTGATAAGTCTGCACTTGCATCAAAATGTATTGAATTATTGTCTTTCTCTGGTTACGAAAAATTTCGCGCTCGCTGCGCTCGCGCCTTATACTCGTATCTGACTTTGTTTTGACCCTTCCTCTTAAAAAATTTCGCGCTCGCTGTGCTCGCGCTTTCATCTAGTTTTGTTTTGACCCTTCCTCTCAAAAAATTTCGCGCTCGCTGTGCTCGCGCTTTCATCTGGTTTTGTTTTGACCCTTCCTCTTAAAAAATTTCGCGCTCGCTGTGCTCGCGCTTTCATCTAGTTTTGATTTGACCCTTCCTCTCAAAAAATTTCGCGTTCGCTGTGCTCGCGCATTCATCTGGCTTTGTTTTGACCCTTCCTCTCAAAAAATTTCGCGCTAGCTATGCTCGCGCTTTCATCTGGTTTTGTATTGACCCTTCCTCTCAAAAAAATTCGCGCTCGCTGTGCTCGCGCTTTCATCTGGTTTTATTTTGGCCCTTCCTCTCAAAAAATTTCGCGCTCGCTGTGCTCACGTTTTCAACTTTTTTATTTTGGCCCTTCCTCTCAAAAAATTTCGCGCTCGCTGTGCTCGCGCTTTCATCTGGTTTTATTTTGGCCCTTCCTCTCAAAAAATTTCGCGCTCGCTGTGCTCGCGCTTTCATCTGGTTTTATTTTGGCCCTTCCTCTCAAAAAATTTCGCGATCGCTGCGCTCGCGTTTTCATCACATTCATGAACCGTATCCCTCCAAAATTTTCGCGCTCGCTCCGCTCGCGATTTACGACTAACTACGTTTTGCACCGTCCTCCCAAAACTTTTGCGCTCGCGTTTCCATCTCATTTTTAATTAACACTTTCTATAAGGTACTTGCGCCAAAGACGGCCCTGTTCCTAAGATAACCCACAAAGATAGCCGTACCATATATAGTCCTATGGTACTTACCGAACATGGGGGCGAAATTTGAATTCCTTCAAACTTCCTTATAACTATAAAATTTTGAAGTGGGCTATTTTAGGAACAGGGCCATCTTTGGCGCAAGTACCTTATTTACGTGCTTGGTGAAGCTTCCTATCCTCTAGCATGACTTTACAACAATTCCTTTTCCCCACCCTGCATATATGTCAACTTGCCCTGCCCCCCCCTGGACCTTCGGCTGGCGACGCCCTTGGGAACACTGAATGTTAAAGATCCAGAAATTTATCTTTGTTGCATTGGAGCTTCAAAGTCAATAAAAAATAAACTGTCAATCTCACGGAACCTTCTCAATAGCCATTCGATTCGACATTGCCAGCAATTTCATCGCTCGCAAAGCGTCGCGTTGACGTCCACTGATCGCCAGATGGCGCGACGCTGACTGATTGCAGCTCGATATTATGATGAATATGCTTTTTTCATCTCATCGGTGTTTCATCGGGATTAATTTGCTAATAAGTTTTTTGATCGATGATATATTTTTTATTTGGAATTGGAATACTGTGTGAGGGCTATAGTTGGAGTACAAATATGAATCAACATTTATTTACAGTATCACTTATACCTGTTGGGCGAATGATGATCGCAGACATTTCACATAATATTTATCTTGTAACGGCATCGATTTTACGCAATATTATTACAAATTTATCACATTTTGTGACAAGATTCCTCCCTACCAGTAAGTCAGACTGTGAACGATTACGAACCTAACGTCTCTCCATGTCACAGAAAAAATTGTTTACTGTAACTTAAGATGCATTTTTAACCACCAACGAATAAAGAGGGGGGTGTTATAAGTTTAACACGTGTATCTGTATATTTGTGTATCTGTGTGTATGTCTGTGGCATCGTGGCTCCCAAACGGATCGATTGATTTGAGTGTGTTTTTTCAAATCGAAAGAATTGTCCGTCAAGATGGTTCTTTTGGAAATAGAATCAGTTGCTTTAACAAGATTTCAGCCAATATTGAAGCTAAGAATTCCAAATTTTGTAGTTATGTTCCGTTTTAGTAGCGTTTTCTATATCACTCTTTGAATGAGGGTCTCATGATGACCAGCCACTGCTGTCGGGGGTGTTATACATTTTTAATTTAGGTTACCACTTATTCTGAACAGTTCTGAGCGAGTCATCGTCTTAAAGACTAAACTTACACTACACTTACACTAGACGCGAACGCCGAAACACCGCCGGTTCACACTTCACCTTGTTTAATTACGCTCGCTTCGCCCTCCCAGATTTACGGCCATGTGGGGGATATGGCTCCCTGATTTACTACCCGCATTTTTACCTGCATGCCTTGATGAGCGATTTTGGCATTTATTACGAGCAGTAAAAGCCTTTTTTGTTGTGCGAGTGTAATTGCAGCGGTTATCCCTAATTGTCGGAGATTTAGCGATAGTGTGTTGTTTTCGTGTTCTGTGAATTGGTTGTATGTGTATTAAAAGAAACATAGTAACAAATTGAGATTTAGGAAAATTTTATGTGATGAAAGTAAAAACACAACTATAGAGCACGTTACTAACGTAGACACGATATGAAATGAAATGAAATAATTTTATTCAGTAAGTAGGCCACAAGGGCACTTACAAGTCAGATTGTGAATAATACTTTTCCCTGAGTTGTAGATAGTAACATAGCTATTTCATGCATACATACATTGCGTGCAGGCGAACCAGTTTTCTGAGTGAATTTTGTCAATTTCAAGTATTTTTTTTAAACAAAATTTGATAAGGAAAAATGAAAACTCTAGGTTTCAAATATATATATATATACCAATAAATCACAGTGGCCCTGTCCTAAGTAGTAACATTGATAATATGTTAAGAAACATGTTTGATCATAGAAATCTCTAAAACAATCAGCATTTTTGAACGGATAAGAAGCCTTGTTATGTACACAATGTATTTTTGCGCCTTTATTAATACACTGAAATACTTGGTATTAGGTACTCATCATTAATCTAAATACATTTGCTCAATTCATTTGTCAAACGCAGGTGCTCCATCCAAATGATTACTCCACGATGACTGCAAGTAACCGTTATGATTACTCCCTTACGCAAAGCTAGCCGCCTCGACAAAGCCCGTCCTTGGGGCGGGATGGGTATTTACATAAAAAAAGCTCCGTCACGAGTTAATGCGGCGCTCCGAGCTTTCTGGGTAGGGATGGGACATCTCGAGAGAATACTGGTACGTTTGGTACAGGCTGTACGTGTACATAGGTACAGCCTCGTACCCAAATGTGCACTCAGATTTTGCTGATTTTGTTTTTATCGGGCTAGCGACAAAACTTTTAAGTCCCATGAGACCCCGAATGCTGTATTAACAATGGATATCCTTTTCTCGTGCGACTTCTTCGGTGTGGTGAAGACGTATCTTTATGCAAAAATCACGCGCTGCAATTAGTCTATCATTTCGTATAAGAGTGCAAATAAGAACCACAACCTTTTCACCGACCCTGTGCAAACAGTAGGTATGTACACTTCGCTTCACAGTGTACTGAACTTGTACTGTGTTTACTATATGGTTTTCCTTTTGACCAACATAGTCGTTATATCATGAATTCATGACATCGGAAAATTGTGCCACTGACGAGAACGTCGCCTGATGTCGTTAAAATTTTCATGATCAAAACTTCGTTAAGTAGTCAAGCCGCTACAAGTATTTTTTAATGCCTGTTAATTTTAGAGCACTTGTTTTTTTATGGCGTAAGTGGCATAATGAATTGCTTTACCGTCCGCTTTGACGTTCAAAATCAAAAAGTTACTTGGGTAAATACTGTACCGAAACGCAGAATGACGGGACATCCCTACCGCACAGCTTTCGGTAGTCATGTGAATTATTTGACGGAATTGTGATTCAGATTGCTATTTAGTCTGTGCCAGTGCCCCTTTGCCTTAAATCAACCGTGTCTCAGCTAAACGAGCAACTTTTGCATTTGCTGTCTGTGTTGACGACGCCATGTTTTCTTTTGATGTGCAGACTCGAACTTCATCTGAAATCAATGTTAGTTACAGTTGTGTTTATAATTTAGTATTAAACTTATTGTGCAAACGATGCTAACCGCGACTTTGTCCACGCATACTCGTTAACCGCCATAAGGATCTAATAAAACGCCTAATTAAAATTGGATGGCAAACATTAATTTCGAGTAAATATTATTCTTAAACTGATAGGTGATCTGATATTCATAGTATGTAAAACCAAACCCTTTTTTCACTCCCCAATGAGTTTATTTCCGTGATATATCTTTGAAAAAAAAAAAATTAACTCCGACACACGACTGAACTCTCTCATATTAAGCGTTAATTGCTCATCAAGACTAATCAGCCCGAGGACTAACGAGCCCAAACACGATGGGTGCATTTTGTGCTGCTTAGCAGTTCCCACGACCACCTTCCGTCTCCATCATCACAACAGCTCCAAGATACCAAATTATTGCATTGTTATGTGAACTACATATACACGCAAAGTTTAATGATGACACGACAAAAAGTAGTTTAAAACTGACTGCCAAGATTTTATTACATTTTTTGTTACAAACTGAGTAATTAACTAACAAACTTAGTTTCAAGTGAACGTAATAAAAGCGTGTCTCATAATAAGTACTTTTTATGTTTAACAGATCTTCATCGAATATGTTTTCTCGTTTCTTTCGCGATAGTTTTTAGATTACAAATTCGGAACGTCAGACTCTTACCAAAGGGTGTCTGCCTTTCAGCATCCCCTATGTTAGGGAGACCTCACTGCTATTGGTAACATGCTTCCGGCGCAGCGCCGAACGTAACTAAGTTAATAACGCAGACCGTCATGAAGCATAAATGAGACAGGACAACCAGCGGCGCCTAAGTGCGCAAGGGGCAGGAAGGGGTGAATAAAAACGTAGGTGTTCATATGTAGCGTAACTGGATTTTATATTTAGGTTTTCTATGATATAGGAGGTAAATGAGCAGACAGGTTGCCTGATGAATAGAGATAACCGTCGCTCGTAGGGTAAGATGCCTTTTAGATGGGAGTACACTCTTTTCTTGAAGGTTCGTAAGTCGTATCGGTCTGGAAATACCGCGAGCGATAATATATTCCACAGTTAATCTGTGCGGGGCAGGAACATTGAATCAGTGAATCCTACTGACATTTCAGTAAACCTAACCAACATAACTGTTATTATAGAGGCTTACTGACATGTCAGTAGGATTCACTTTTTTTGTTCCTCGGAGTAGGATTCACTTGCTGGATAAAATTCCTTCTGTTGTCCTAATTTATAGAATAGTGACTCAAGTTTACTTAATTTATGACAAAATTGCAGTTTTCGACAAAAAGCCGTAGTGTGAGGTTATAATCGTATTTACCAAGACAATTCAGGACGTATGGAGTGTAATGAAATGTATGAAACGCACAAATAGTCAAATATGCTCCCGTAAATCATACTAATATTATAAAGGAGAACGTTTGTTAGTGTGTTTATGTGTATGTTTGTTACTTCTTTGCTCAAACGGCTGGACCAATTATGATAAATGTTGGTATGAATGTAGCGGACACTGGATTAACATATTAGCTACTTTTTATCCCCAAACAATTTAATGTTCCCATGGGATGAGCGAGAAAGTTCGCGCGGCGCGGGCGCGCAGCCAGTAAATAAATATATCGGACCTTCGATTCTATCTTGTCCCGGCAACTCGTCCGCGGCCCGAGGCGTCGCGATAAATAAGCGTCGTGACGTCTGCGTCGCGATCGATGTCCCGAGGGCACGTGGGGGCACATGGGGGCACGTGCGGTGCGGTTTTTGCCGGCTGACTACCGAACATTGATTCGCTTCCGTTTTGTTTACTTTCTGGGAATCGAAGTTGAACGTCTTGAAGTTTTCTCTAAATATTAATGATAATTAAACAATTTTCTCAAATATGAAATGAATGAAACGTCATATCATACGTTATAACAGGCTTCAAAGTATAACGTTTCGGGCGAAACAACTCTAGAGAACTGTTAAGAAATTTCATACAAAATTGAAGGCCAGGCCAGGAAGTTTTGAGTGGTGTATTTTAATATTTCGTATCATCGTCTATACCTATACCTACTCACCCGGCAAGCACTTCTTTCCCAGTAATGTACTATTATTCTGTAAGTAGACTAACAACGGCACTTTTACATAATATTATAAAAACTATCGTTAGATATTTTTTATAATAATAAAAACGGCTCGAACTCAGGTAAAAAAAAAACAGAAACGGCCCAACATGTTTCGATCTCATTATGGAGCTTTCATCTTTTACATACTGTCTGAGCTGAGTCTACATTTGGTGATTTTTAGGGTTCCGTACCTCAAAAGGAAAAAACGGAACCCTTATAGGATCACTTTGTTGTCCGTCTGTCCGTCTGTCAAGACCCTTTTTCTCAGGAACGCGTGGAGGTATGAAGCTGAAATTTATATCAATTACTCAGGTCTACTGTCCCTTGAAGCTGTGAAAAAATCAAACTTCTAAGCCAACGCAATCAAAAGATACAGCCGTTTATGCCGCAAATTTTCGACACTTGCAAGGGAATCAAAACCTACAGGGTGCTTCCCGTGAACTCAGAATCTTGAAATTTGGTACGAAGCAACGTCTTATAGCATAAATAAAGGAATAATTACGAAAACCATAATTTTTTTTTTTAAATACCTAACTTTGCACCTAATTTATATGGGGCGCTATACATACCAGGTGCAAACTTAACTTAACCACTTAGGGATGGAAAGTGTTTGTACGGAACCCTCGGTGCGCGAGTCCGACTCGCACTTGGCCGGTTTTTTTCGTATATTTCCACATGAAAAAGTCACCAACTATTACAGTAATAAGACAAGAACAGACTAAGACAGAAACAGATGGAAGAAGGTCGCATGAGGGAAAGTGGTAGGTCACGACCCTCAACTCTAAGGAATACGACGCAAGGAGAAAGACAGAAAACTTAACCCAATATCTGTGATTGTACATACTTTACCTTAGGTCTCCCTCGCTTCCTATAAGTTAATCCCGAGCTTTATTTTGTAATAAAACAGTCAAACTATAAGACTCAATAAACTTCATGCACAAACTTTGAAACCACACGTCAATACAAAACGTATTTCAATTAAAAAACCTCACAATAGACAAACATTTCGTGATTCGTAGCACCGTAGCGGGTCTACGGCGTAGCACAATGGCTACGGTGGCTACAATGGTTACGTAGCCACAATAGCCATTGGCCGCCGGCCAAGCGGACCGATCGATGGGTTCATTTCCAGATGAAACACTTGCCATATTTGAGCCATCTTTTTGTTTGTTATTAAGTTCCAATATATTACTGCCTTCTCAAAGGAAATAACTTAAAATTTACGTCCAAGAAGAAGACCGATCGTGAGGAAGAAAATTCCATTTTGTTAAATGTTCCTATACAGGGTGGAACATTTCTAAAGACTGGGCTGACAGGATAGTCTCATCTGAGTAATCTACAATCGACCTATTATAATAGTAAAGCCGGATTTAAAAGTGAAAAAAGTCATCAAATTATAATATTTTAATATCAGTGGCAACCCTACTAAATCAAAGGTTTTATATAAATTTTTAATAGACACCAGACTTTAACTAAGCGATGTTCAAAAGATGCTAGGGTTAATATGTAGAGGTTTTTTCACACTAATGTTGAACAAACTGTATCTCAAAAATGGATAGAAATATTTACATAGTTCATTGGTGAAAAATAAAGTACTCAGTCTGAACAATTCCCTGTTTACTTAAAAGTCCCTGGGTCTGTTCCACCCTGTATAATGGTGTTTAACTTTTATGATCGTCACAAATGCTGGTATCGGTTTACCCTTGAAATGTCGACAAACGTTTCATCGAATTTTCATTTCATCGAAAGCATTTTTTTTTCTGAAACCATAAAATATTTTTGAATGTTATAACACAAACCTAACCTAACCTAACCTAATCTATAGGTTATAATTTACAAAATGTCAGAAAAATTACGAGTAAAAATTTGTCGACGAAATGAAAATTCGACGAAATGAAGCATTCGGTGAGGGGGTATCCGGCTGGTATCACAGTACAAGAAATTTTAGTAGACATTTGTTTTACTAGTAGTTCCGGATAAAATGAACTACCGACGTACGCTTGTCGGTCGGCGACAAAACTCGTAGTTCGCGAAACGAGGCAATTTAGTTGTGTCCAGTACCCTTACCATGAGTTACCGAGACCGTACTCGCTAGCGACAGCGTAAACGATTTGTATGGAGAATAGTACAGCGCCCCTAACGGTTACTTTGTAGAACTACAATTCTCCATACAAATCTGCCTACTGAGCCGGCGGTCCTGGGTTCGAATCCCGGCCAGGGCAAATATTTGTGTGATGAACTCGAATATTTGTGCTTGGGTCATGGTTGTTCTATGTATTTAAGTATATATTTATCTATATAAGTACGTATATCGTCGTGTAGTACCCATAACACAAGCCTTCTTGAACTTAATTTGGGACTAGATCGATTTGTGTGAGGTTGTCCGATATTTATTTATTGATTTAAATCGTTGAAGCAGTCGCGAATGCGACGATCTTGCCGTCCTTCGACAGCTCGACCTTAGACAATGACCCGACTCTTGTGAAGTTTTACGACCTCCAAGATAACGACTTAACACTTCACCTAGGACTACACTATACACGACGAGGTAAAATTTATCTCGTCCGGCACCTAATACACTATACTCCACACTACACATAAATTAGGCTTAAACCCACACACACACTTTTTCAATGTATCCGCGGGCCCCGGGTCTTCTACCAACCTAGGTTTTTTTTTTTTATATTGCCTTTTACTGTTTATAGCGAGGAGGGGAAAAAAATAGCGAGTACAGTCACTGTACGCTCATGGTAAGGGTAGTCTGCGGTCTCGCTCGCTGGGTGTGACACCTGTGGCGGTAACGCTTCGTGCGCGTTTTTGAAATTCGTGAAAATCGTGATTGATAACTAATCACTTTAAAAAAAAAAACGACGTCAATGAAGAGAAACGATGATAATAGAAAACTCTCGAGTTACTAAAAAAAATCTAAATCTCGGTCAGTGCCTATGATTTTTTAAGAGTTCTTTCGGTTTTCTCAGGATTTCACCATCAGATCCTAATTTCATGCCAGTGGGATTAATTAGAAAGTTTACCCATTCACTACCCTAAACAATACTTTACTACACCGCTGTGTTTACCCGTTACTCGTTGACTTCCATGGAAACATTCTTGAATAAAAAAAAACCGGTCAAGTGCGAGTCTGACTCGCTCACCAACGGTTCTGAACGAACATAAAAGCACATTGCATGCATATTGCTCTAACGAAAAGGTAAACTGTACCTTCTGTTTATATGCGTTCACTGGTACTAAGCGACAAACTTTATAGGTACTTGTAGTATAAGAGGTATTACTTTTTGCCTTTCATAGTTTTAGGTCAACAGACATGACTGATTCCCTTGAGAGTTCGTTTTTTTCACAACTTCAAGGGACTGATAGACCTGAGTATATGGTTTTAATTTAAACTCGATACCTCCACGCGTTCCTGAGATAAAGGCTCTTGACAGACAGACGGACGGACAACAAAGTGAAACAGGAAAAAAAACCTGATCCGTTGGTGGACTCCCAAATACTGTATATTTAAGTGCTAAACCAAATTAAAGGCTGCTATGTACGTGGTCGGGGGTGACGTGAATTCGGGGGTGCATTGGGGACGCATAATTACCCATGGGACACCCTGTATAAAGCTCTCATTACGCGTGCGTGCGGGCTGGTGAGCCACATGAATAGACAACTATTTTCCTGAAATACACAAATTTATACATATACTAACAGGTGCCCGCAACTTCGTCGTAGACGGATAAAAAGTATCCTATAACCATCTTTGGATGTCCAGCTATCCTTGTGCCAAAATTGGTTAAAATCCGTCCAGACGTTTCGGCGTGAGGCGAGTACAAAGGAAATTATGAAAACAGATGGCGCCAGGTTGGCACGGCGGTGCGCGCCCATAGAAAACAAACGACGATCGATTTTTCCTGAAATCACGACCCCTGCCCATAGAAAACTGATTTTCAGTAAAATTCTAGAATTTTATAATAGTATAGATACTTATGTGGTGTGTTTATTCCTAAATAAAATAAAATAAATATAGTGCAGAGATCTATAATATGCGGACTTGTCAAAATGCGGATTTCGCATGTCGCGCGACTTATTTAGTGTGACCTATCTTGCTCGCACGGTATTGACAAGAAGGTGACAGGTAGTAACTATTTGTCGCGTACCTACACCTAGTATCTTAGTTAGTTTTTAACCTATACAAGTTTACACCCATTTAAATAAGATATATTCGCCTCAATACATATGTAAATATTGTATAGTTACGGTAAAGGACAAATGGTGCATACCTATCTCTAAAACACGAGTGTATTAACAAGATTTTGGATTTATGTCAGTGACAAACTTCGATTCAGCTCTCGATGGACTGAGCAGTGGCAGTACTAGGGCTTCCAATCCTTGGATTTTTTGTATGGACAATCTCGGAATTCCGATATCACCTATACAAAAAATCACAGAATCGGAAGCTCTAGGCAGTGGAGACTCCAACAAATTGCTTCCTATAATTGCATTCGACGGTGCCGTGACTGACTCCATTAGATATCAATTTGGGTACATTTTATATTATTGTTTGGCTCTTCGCTTTACTTGAACAGGGAAACAGCACCCTGGAAGCAAAAGGGAGTATCTTAGTTTTGTATTTTGGCAGTTGTAACCTTTTGGATACGAGGAACACAATAAATGATGTTGTCGAATGATTTGTGATAAACATTTTGTATTTGACAAGCAAATGTATTTTTACTGTATTACAATTTACAATTGATATCGTTCGTTGACATTTAGATACAATGCACCGTTAGGGGCGTACAATATATTGAAGGCACCAATTGACCATTGACGATAATATTTAGTTTTCAACGAAAAACTGACTCGGCAAAAAAAGCCTACATGTTAACTATCGATCTTATTTAATCGGTCCCTCATTCCTGAAGAACGTGAAGGCATCGTATTCTTGATCAGTTGTTTCCAGCGGTCTCAATCCATTGTTGCCTTCACCGCTTGATGTAACTTCCTTGAGGAAGTGGCTTCTCTGACCTGGTCAGTCTATCTAGTTGGTGGGCGGCCGCGGCCTCTCTTGCCTTCCCTCCACCAATCATGGCCAGTTCTTGAGGCTTTCAGCTCCTCTTCACATCACATGTCCATAGTATGAAAGCGACTGTTTTCGGCAGATAGTGGATGAACGAGTTTTGATGCCTGCACCTCTAGCACAGCTGTCACACGCGAGTATTTCTCACGCGCGATAATTACCCGTCTCTTTCTGTTCGGTAATATGAGAGAGTGACGGTTAGAGCTATGTCGCGCGACAAGAGTCGCGAAGCATTGCATAGTTGTGATAGACGGGCTGAGTGGGAAAGAATCGACACATTTCTGCGCTTGGCCGTCCAAGGTATCCTAAGCATTCGCCTCCAGCACCATATTTCGAATGCGTTAATTCTCTGTCTTTCTCTTGCCAGTACTAACTATCGATAATCTCATGAAATTTTGTGAGTATAGGCTCAAGCCTCGAGAGTCGGTTGAGACGACCTGAAAAAAGCAGAACGGACAAACAGACATACGAAAGCGTTTTGAGCCAAGTTGATAATGGAGACGCTCGATCGGTCAATGAGAAAAGTTAGAAAACCTCATAAAGCAGCAGATCGAGTGATCCAATATTAACGTGACGGGTTTATTGCCCCTTTCCTGTCTAGACACTTCACACTCAATCTTTCACATTCCGTTTACCTATGTATATATATTATGATATGTGTATAAGTCTGAGACTTTAAGATAACACGTGAAACGTTTTAGTGGGCTAGATTTTTCTGCGATATCATAATTTCGAGAAAATTGTGCTCGAAGTAATTTCGGTTTTATGACGTAGTAAGTACGGTTATTTAATAAAATATCTATACTATCATAGTTCTAAAATTGTATTGAAAATTCAGTTTTCTATGGAGTGGGTTCATTATTTCAGAAAACATCTTAACATCGCTATGCAGTATTTGTAATAATAGTTGGTGGTTGGATGTTGGTTAATGTTGGGAAAAAATAATTGTTGTCCGCTCATCGCATCGCATTTTATAGCATCAATGATTATTTGACATAGGATATTTTTAGTTTTTTTTTAATTTGATATTGGGCCAAATGAAGGACTTGTAATCATCATCATCATCAGCCTGTTTCAGTCCACTGCTGGACATAGGCCTCTCCCATGGCACGCCACTGAGCTCGATTTTCAGCTCTCGTCCTCCAGTTACTACCCGCTGTCCTACGAATGTCGTCGCTCCACCTTATTACAGGGCGCCCTACACTACGTTTACCGATTCGTGGCCTCCACTCCAGAACTCGTTTGCCCCAGTGGTCATCGGCTCTACGGCAGATATGACCAGTAATATACATAGATAACTAAGAATGAATTGTAATTAATTATAATAATATTAAATTTGTAACATAATTGGAAAATTTTGCACACCTGCATGCAGGTCGAGTATGCACGCACAGAATTATACTTTGTGAGACCTTGTGTTTTTACCATGTTATGGGTTGTTATGAGCAAATGAAATAACCTGTATTAAGTACAAAAATTATAATGATACCCAAAAACCTCTTAAAATGCTAAATGCTTATAACTATCTTAATGCTAGTATGTTAGGCGCCAGGAGGGATTTTATTGTGTATGGGTCCCTGCCTATCCCAATTGCTTCCGGCTAGCTACAGCAAAACTTCTGTCAAGCTTTATCATTACTCAGCAGCAGTAAAGAATCAACGGACAGTTTCACTCTGACTGTATCCTGAAGGGCATTTCCAGAGGCTAGAACAAGTACATTCAATTAGCTTGTTAGTTACGAAAAAAGACCCTAGTTGCTATTAATATCACGCCTTATATACTACACTTACCCCTTCGACTGTTATAATTTCACAATTTCAAAATAAAACAACAAATCTCTGAACTATTTCTAAATTAGCATCTAGTTCTCAATAATCATCACTCATCACGAGGGTAATTTTAACTTCTTACACCATTTCGAGCGAGGTGTGTGCACATTGCTGAGAGATGAACTGGAATGCCCGCTCACCAAACATTGCAGTTATTTTATTTTGTCTAAACAACCAAATGTTTGCAATTGCTAATACTTAGTAATAAAATAGAAAAATATTTCACGAGCTCAGGCTAGAACCTCCGACCTCATGTTTCATAGTCCACCGTGCGCTGCACTGCGCTATCGAGTCGTTAGGAACCATGACGAAATCAACGATCTAATATTGTCTCTGATGGCGGTCAATGAAGAGTCGACTTTATGTTCATTCCTTAAGGCTTACATAATCAAGATAACCCTGTTGTCCAGAGACACTTAATCTAACCATTACAACAATATTCTGGCAAATAAAGAGATTTTGATTTTGATTTTGATTTTGATCGCGCCAAAACGGATGGATGGATTTTAATCAATTTTGATGCAGGGATAGCTGGGCGAAGATTGTTAAAGGGTTGACTGAGAAATATATAATTTTCTCCTAAATATTGACACAAAGATAAATGATGAAAGAAAAATGTAAAGTGATCAACTGCAATGTAAGCATGTAGTATTTATAAAAATATGGTATTTCCACATTAAAATCAAAATTTTCCCCTGTCAAAGTTAATAGGTACATTATTTATACCAAGTAGCATGTTTTTTGAACGGGTATTTTACACAAAACTCACGGTCTGTCTTTGTCTTTTGTGTTAATCTGTGAAAATGTGGTACGTGTACCCATGTAATTATAACACAAATGTAATGTAATTGTTTTAAATATTATTTACGAAAAAATGACTTGCTGTTGAGTCTCGGACTCCTCTTGCGAAATGCCGGTAGATTCATAATCTGACTTGTAAAAGTGCCCCTGTGGCCTACTTACTGAATAAATTATTTCATATCATTTGATTTAAAAAAAACTAACTAAAATCCATACATTTATCTATGGGCAGCAGGCAGAAAATTTAAAAAAAACGTAGAATGTAGCCACGATTATCCACAATTCCCTAAATCCTCGCACACATTCCAAAAAATGTAAATCTTTGTAAAAGCGATCAATCAGCACTCTCACCACTTCGTGGGGACACCGCACGAATATCTAATTTTGTTTGCTACCCCCCACTACCCCCGCTCCTCGAGGGGAGCCCGCCACCCCACCCGGGTGGACGTTTTGATGGATCACCCTTAATGACAGGCGCGAGGGAGGCGCCGTTATCGATATGATGTTATCGATGAGATTACTGTAATTGGGTCGGGGTTGTTGTGTTTCAAGATTGAAAGGGGAAATATTTTTTTATAATTTACAGCATTTTTGATAGGGAGTTATTAGGGGTTTTATGGCAAGTTTTGTATGCTAACGGTGAGTGAGCGTTTTATTTGTTTTAATTTTTTATGACTAAATGTAGCGATAGTACCTACGTGTAATTAAATTAAATTGCTTTATCCCTTTTTACTGCTTCTAAGTATTACAGTGCCTATTTTCTGTTACATTAATTTCAGTTTGATACCTCCATGCGTTCCCGAGAAAAATGGTGTTGATAAACGGACAGACGGAGGACAAAGTGATCCAATATCGGTTCCGTTTTTTGAGTTACGGAACCTCGAAATGGCCAATAGCTTGCTGTTCAATAGTAACATACATCAAGCGTTGGACTTGAACACTCCAGCCCGGCTAGCACAACTATGCTTTACGACTCTAGTGCTACAGCGCTATCTTTCTCACATTGCAGCACAGGAAAGAGACAGAGTGACGGGTAGCCGAGCGATGGGTACCGTGACTGACTGCCGGGAACCTTAAAATGGCCGATAGATTGCTGTTAAATAGTAAAATACACAAATGACATGGACCACCTTGGACATGAACACTATAGCTAGTTCCTAACTTTAAATGGCCGATAAGGATATTATTAGATGTAGAAATTACGCATATCAAAAACAAGAAAAACAATACGAATTGTTAGTAAATTACGGTGATGGATGAATTATTAAAACATTTCTAAGAAAACTCATTAAGAAAATAATAAAATGGAATATGCAGCAATAAAATTTTAAGTATAAATAAAATATTACGTGTGCCACGTTCTGCTGTACACTATTCCAGCACGAATATTTTTTTCTGTTTGGCCTTATTGTCAGCCAGTCATGGCACAGATTTTACAAAACTCGACATGAAATCTCAACATGATTGTTATCGACACCGATACCGATAACAATCGATATGTCGAATCGCATCCCTACGCCCGCCGCCCCAGCATATGCGCTCGCCGCACGAGCGCCACTACAATTGTATTACACATTACAACTCCGACCGTTCGCCGGCCTTCTAACGGATCATCTCGCTCAAATTGCCATTTCTAAGTTTCATAAGTTAGGCGTTTTGCATGTATTGCTTACCCAAGGCCGTAGTTGGGAAGTTTTGTTGCCATACAGTCCTTGTAGGCCAGTCAGTAGAGAAAATCTTCATTGCAGGGTGTACTTAGTAGGTTCCGTTCTTCTTCGTTTCGCTCTTGTCAGAGCGTTCGTGGTCTTCATGAGGGAGAGTTGGGGCTGCTGTCGCCATCTCGTCTGGTTCGCAGCACTCCTGGTGCATTCATGCAATGGTTTGCCCAGAGCAAATTTTATCTGGTTAGTCCATCGAATGGGTGTCTGCCACGTGGTCTCGTGCTCCACTTTCTCCTGAAGAACTAGGCGTTCAATGGAATCACTATTCCACCTTGACACGTGTTCGAAGTACTTGAGTATGCGTGATTGTACCGGAGCAGATATACGCTGCTTGATGATGCCAAGTTTCTGAAGTATCCTGGACATTGGACACACTTGTGCAATATTCGGGTTCAAAGTTCTCTTATGTTGTCGATATTCAACTGATTCGTACGAAACGTTTTGCGTCCTCAAACATCATTTCCTTTATCCTCGCATCACGCCGAAACGGCTGGCGGATTTTAGCCAATTTTGGTACAGGTATAACTGGACATACAAAGATGGTTATAGGATACTTTTTACCTAACTAAGGTTTAAAAAAGTTTTAGTTTTTAGGGTTTGTATCCGGCGCCGTATATACCAGGTGCAAACTTATTTAATCCGGCCAGTTAATACGGGATAAGTGTTTTCATAGTCAGACTCGCACTTGGCCGGTTTTTTTTATAAAAGTATTGTATGTACCTTGAGTAGTTTTCCTTTGTCGTTTCCAAATGAACCGTTCCTCGCCTGGGTTCAGTCCCTGTTTGTTTTTGCCTCCGTAAGATGCTGAAGTTGCCTTGTTAGCACGAAAGTTGGCTGCAAGCATCTCGATCGGTATAAATTGCAATTTTATTAAAAGTTGCAGAGCTCCGCGTCTTTTTCTTTTTATTTTCAAATTCATTGGAGTTTGAAGACGGTGCTGGTATTACGGGTGTGCTTTTAATTAAATTGTTCGCTTATGAAATAGTTTTAAATCTTTTTTAACCTTGTCAAAGTTCAAGAACACTACGGTTGAATCTTGATAAAATGAAATTTGATGGCAGATATATGTCAGTTATTTGGAATTTTAGATGTCACAATGACTTAACGAATTAGGGCCTAGAGTACGTTCAACATATAATAATACTAGGTCGATGCAGGGTCAGCCACCGGCTAAGCTTGCACCATAGATTGGAGCGGATTTTTTTTTTTTTTCGAAATTTTCTCTTCGTCACGACCTAGCGAAATTTAATTTGTGCATTTTAAAACAAAAAATTCTAAAATCGGTTGAGAACTCGCTGAGATCTGCGCATTGTTACAAAGTCCATTCGAGTCGATCCATGGGAGCTTCGCTCGCTTCGCTCGCTCCGCTCCAATAATGAAATATAGATTATAGAAGTATAGATTTTAAGTTAAATTTAATATAAAAATGTAATTCAATTATTTAGATGTGAAATTTAAATGTAATTTGTTTGCAAAATAAATGTAGGTATCTTCTTCTTCTAAATATATTATAAAATTCTAGATTTGTATTGAAAATCAGTTTTCAATGGAGAGGGGTCGTGATTTCAGGAAAAATGTTATTAGCGTGATGCAGGATCGTCATTTGTTTGTATGGGCGCGCGGCACCATGCCATTCTGTTGGGCATAACTTCCATTGTCCTCGCATGACGCCGAAACAGCAGGACGAATTTTAACCAATTTTGGTATAGGGATAGCTCGACATCCAAAGATGGTAATAATAATAAGATACTTTTTATCCGTCTACGGTAAAGAAAAAAAATACGTGGACGAAGTTGAGGGCGCCTCCTAGTATCATATATGAATATGAATCCTAGAATGTCGTTGTTAGGTCTCTAGACCACAACACGAGTACCGGCTATCTCCCCGACCACGTCGCAGGCATATCTCATCTCGACAGGACAAATTGCGCAAATTACTCCCTGTACGAGCGGGAAATTGAGAGGCACGTGACGGACGGACACTGGCGTTTCATTTGACATTACACAAAGTGAAATGTTTGGCGAACTAGGGGAAATAGTCTTAAATTGCACCTATCCTAGGTACAGTTCTTGGAACCCCTTTTATTTTCGATAGTCCTTGCTATAAGGATCTGCAAACTGGAACTCTTTAATGGTTCTCTGCCTTTTCGCCGAATTATGTTTCGTCAAATGTTTCACTTCGCCGAAAGCATTTTTCACTGAAACTGTAAACTATTTAGGATTGTTATAAAACAAACCTAACCTAACCTAACCTGATCTAAAGGATGATACTTGCAACAATCCTAAATAGTTTACAGTTTCAGTGAAAAATTCTTTCGGCGAACTGAAACATTTGACGAAATCAAACATTTGACGAAACATAATTCGGCGAAAAGGCAGTACACCCTCTTTAATACTAAATACTCGGTCTGCTCTCATGCCTAGAAATAATTTAACTTAATAAAAGATCAGTGCTTAAAGAGTTAATGGCTTAAGTAGCATTTAACGCCACCCATTGAGAAATTACAATAAATTAAACCGTAACTAAATTACACTAAATTAAATGTAAATCATAAGCTGTTATGTAGGTATGTCAATATTTAAATTAATATTGCGCTTTATTCTTTTCAGATTGTGACTTCGCAATAAACAAACTTCTACAAAGAGGTCAGTACTTGAGGTTTAATTATACATGTACAGTAAGTTGCAGAAAAAAAATAATCTTCTATAAAACAAATCTTCTAATGCCAATAATCAAATCAAACGCATGAAGAACATAGGTTCCATCAAGTGAGTCCAATTAAAACACACAGCTTCAGTGGCGTGAGCTGCCAGATCCGGTGAGACGTGAGGCGAACCACGCGCCACGTGTTCATACTCATGTATGTGTGTACTCATAGTTTGCCGCCGTATGATGAGACTAGCTCTGGCTGTGACTTCGCCCATTTGACGTGCTCGGAAAACATACACAAATTTGCACCCTGTTATAAAATAAAATAAATATCTGATATCCTACCTGGCACAATAAGACCCGGCAATAGTAACCTAGGGAACCATCTAGTGACCTACTATATTTTTAAATACTTAAGTGGTCTAATTTTAATATTCAATGTATTCAGGGAACGAATTATCAATAACATTCGTCATCACAAAATTAGAAGATATTTCAATTAAAATTAATGCCGATTACCATTTTTGGTAGTGGATATGTATATATAATGTTTAATTACTGCCGGGTAAAGGGTTGAAGAGCTGAAAAAATAACAGCTGAACGCTCGCTGAACGGGCAAGGTTTAATAAAAAATCAAACTGTTTTTATAAATAAAATCTAAACTTTAAAATAATTGTCGTTTTTGATATACAAACACACCTTTTTACTTTCTAATTAGTATAGAAGATAAATAACGGCCTATGAATAGCGTAGCTGCGCTCGCGCACGTAATCCGACCCACGTGCGTATACAGTACCATTATCTGTCCATCTCATCCATGGACGGAAGGTTGTAAGCGCCAGGGATTTGCTACTAACTCAGGCTATTTATCTGCCGAGTAGAAATACTAGCACCTTAGGTCATAAGCGACCAGGATTCCGAACTAAGACGTGCTGTTTTGTTATCAGGGCTTGTAGCGCATTATCTATGTGTATAAGGTCGTAACTGACAGTGATTTCTTAATAATGTGCACTGTTTGGCGCCTGGTGATCAGTAATCTTGCGGGCCGATAGGGCTCAATCAACTTTATTCATACTTCGTGTGTGGCCGGACTATCATTTAGATAGAAGTTTCTAAAGTAAATAACTTTTTGTACAAAATGAGAAAACTCCATACAAAAACGCGCATTTCTCTGGCATCATCATTATCATTATCATCAAGATCATCAGTCCAGTATCAGTCCACTGCTGGATATTGGCACGCCTCCCATTTCGCCTCGATTTTCAGCTCTCCTCCTGCAGTTACAACCCGCTGTCCTTAAATTGTCGTCGCTCCACCTTGCAGTGGGTAGCTGTAACTACGGAGGCCAGAATCCAGCCAGAAACGGTAAACGTAGTGTAGGGCACGTGTACCAACTGTATCAAAACGCTTGCCATCTGAGCATACACTGAGTTATTGGGCACCTTGGTGAAACAAAGATAGATTTGAATCTAGAGCTATACAGCCAAAGCTCCATGAATCTTGCGAACGTAGGCAACGAGAAACTTGCTTCTAGCTAACAACTTTTCGAGTATAAATTTGATCTCTTTAAGTCAAATGATGAGCATTGCAAGTTTCCTTCACCTTATTAAGAATTCATGGTGACTAAAATGCTAAACAAAATATTGTACAAGCAAATATATTGCTGAATTTACTTTTTAAGTTCCTTGCATTACATTATGTAATGCTTAAACTGTTATCGTGAAATCTACTTTAGTTTTCAATATAAACCACCATAAAATACTAGGTATTTCCCAATCGCAAAACGTTACGAAATCCAATAACAAGGCGAAATAAAAAATAAAACACGAGTATTCATTTCTATTTTAACATTTAATTTAAACCAAGTTGGTACTACACAAGTGTGTCTATATAACAATCAACTTACAAACTCGTTGTGAAAATGATGTTGGAAACAATTTTCCAAGTTTTGGCATTGTCAAGCACAATCTTCGCTTTCCGCGTACCGAAGGACCTTTTAAGAACGGACGAAAGCCCATATCCCTTCGTAGTGGTGCTGCATCTGTCCGATCAGCTGCATTATAGGCTCTGTACTGGAGGTCTCATCACGAACCACTGGGTACTAACCGCCGGACGCTGTATTAGAGACCACTTGTCGGAGCCAATGACCGTGCGATACAGCAACTTCACAGCCAAAGCGGAGGAAACTAAAGTATATTCAAAAGTAAATCAGAAATTCATCCATCCAAATTTCGTTTCTTACGCTGACGAACTGATATCAACGAACGATTTGGGGCTGTTGCTTGTGAATAGAATACCTATAAAGCCGGGGAAATTGCTGGCAATCAATTATCGGACTATGATCGGAATGCCAGTTCAGTCCGCATGTTATAGAGCGAGTAGTGCCGACGCAGCATTCGATAATGACCCGATACACCTGTCTGAAGGAATGGTGATACCGTGCCGTAAAGAGCTGCATCATTACGGCCCAGCAGTGTGCATGGCTTTGAAATGTGGGGACAGGCACAAGTTTCACTCGGACACGGCAGGGGCGATACTGCTGTACCGGGGGAGAATCGCTGGGATCGGGATGCTGACAGGCAACGTTTTTCCTCCAGTATTTTTCTACTCTGCTCTCAGTTCGAGCTTGGATTGGATAAATCAAGTGGTCAAAACTAATGTGGCAATTGATCCGAAACCAACAATACCAGTTCGCCACGGTTGACAAAGATAAACAATCAACTTGCATCAAAAATGGGTGGTCCACTTTTTAAATACATCTTTGGAACCCAAAGATTAATTCTGCCAAAAGACACTTTTATATAAGTAAGTGAATAGGTTAATAATGAAACAGTAAAGATGACTTTGCCAACCCGTCAAGACAAGGCGAGGTGGGATGTGAGCGTGGGACCATTTCTACCAAAAATTCACGTTCAGCTATTGCCAGCCCGCACGAGATTGTGTTTGTTATTAGCAACATAATTTTTTTAGCAAGCTTTTTTTCGTGGTTATCAAATAAATGATACAAAAATTCGATATTACCACATTTTAACATTTTCGAAAATATCCCAATTTGTAATCGAAAAATTCATTTGAAAGAGCGTAGGCGACCAGTTGGCCACAGCGCAGAAAATCATACAGTCGGACTACTTAGGTGGATTCTCTCGCCGTGTCTCTCGATATTTCAAAAGCCTTTGACAGGGTCTGGCACGCAAGCCTGGTGGGAAAGCTTCCAGCGTATGGGGTCCCTGAAGGTCTCTGCAAATGGATTGCTGATTTCCTGAGTGAGCGTTCGATCCGAGTAGTCCTTGATGGCTACACTTCGGATCCCAGGGCTATTGACGCCGGTGTTCCTCAGGGGTCTGTTCTGTCTGCAACTCTTTTTCTGCTGCATATTAACGACATGCTTATGCCCGGTACCTTTGGGTATGCTGATGATAGCACAGTTGTTGACAGATACACATCCAGCGCAAATTCCAAGAGGGACGAAATCCAGTCTTGTCGAGAGGCGATGGTGGATCGATTGAACCAAACTCTCGTGGCAGTGTCCGAGTGGGGAGATGCCAATTTAGTTGGATTCAATGCCACCAAGACTCAGGCGTGTCTGTTTTCCGCTAAACGGAGTCCCTTTGACCTGACTCCCACTTTCCAAGGTGTATCCGTTCCGATTTCAGACCACCTAGAGCTTCTTGGGATGACCAACGTGAACTTCGGCCAATACATTGAATCCTTGGCTACAACTGCAGCAAAAAAACTTGGGATCCTATCTAAGGTGAGGCGGTACTTCACGCCGAGACAGCTGCTTCAATTATATCAGGCGCAAGTCCGATCATGCATGGAGTATTGCTGCCATCTTTGGGATGGGTCCGCCAAATACCAACTGGCCGCCTTGGATTCAATTGACAAACGTGCGAAGAAGCTCATTGGCGACCCTGCCTTAGTTCAGGAAAAGCTGCAAAACCTCGAACACCGCAGGAAAGTCGCCTGTTTATCGGTTTTCTACCGGATACACTTTGGTGAGTGTGCTGTGCACTAGGACTGCATGAATTAATTCCACCGTCTCCGTTCAGACAATACAGTACTCGGCGCGGACTTGGATTCCACCCTTATGTTGTCGATATACCACTGATTCGTACGAAACGCTTTGCGTCTACTTTCCTTATGAGGACAGCTAAGGAATGGAACACTCTTCCTGCGCACCTGTTTCCTGAAAAATATAACTTGGATCTCTTCAAGTCGAGAGTGAATAGGCATCTTCTAGCCAAGCATGCTCCATCTTAGGCCTTATTGTCACTTAACATCAGGTGCAATCGAGGTTAAATGCATGGCTATTTTGAATAAAAAAAAAAAAAAAAATTTAGTATGGAAATTGTACCACTGTTTTTTTATCTGACTGACAAATTTTCCTCAAGGTGACGTATGTAGAGGTTCTGAGATGAAGATGTATTCGCATTTTTTTTAACCAGTTGGCACTCCTTTTGATTAAGTTTTATTATGTACCTATAGTTTTTTTTGTACATTGTATTTTTACTTATTTATTATGTCAGCACTATTTGAAAATTTTAAATGCCCTGTCCCGCCCTGCCTCACTCCGTCTCGCCGATAAAAAGCACCATGAATCTTTGAAGTTTTCTGATCTCAATAAGTTATTTTAACTAATTTTGATATAAACTATCATGATGAATTAGTTCTGTTAATATTTTATTTTGTACTGAGAAACAGCAATGACCAGTAAAGGTTAAAAATAAAAACTAAGAACTTGTGGTTTAACAATGATTTTCCTGGAAATTGTTTTAATTAGAAAACCCTACCTATAAGGGATCTTACGCCGCACGCCATATTACGGATTTTTAGTGGTTACTATTTTTTCTAACTGGCAACGACACATTTTTGGTAACTGACGTTGAAAATCGGTGACTGTCACTGATGTAAACATTCCGCAAATTTCAAGTAATTTTTTGCATAATATTAAAACCAAAATTATCCATAATGGTGAAAATCAAGTTTTTTTCAATAGGATTCGGTATTTATTTCGCAAGAAGAACGAAGGATTGAGCATCATTCCGGTAAACAATGTTTTGAATTTGGTTCATGACAAATCCATGACAAATCGCTACTGACGTCTAATGATGCAAATATATGACGTATGCACATTATTGCCATATGAAAGCTGTTTGTAGGGCCAGTTTACCTGGGCCGACCGATGCTTGCTAGGCTAAACCTACTTGTAGCAAGATGTAAAGTCAAGATGTGTCAAGAGGCTCAATGACTGTAAAAAAATGTCATTAAAGTCCTTGACTATTTTAAATTTTTGGTTATTTCAAGTAGTTGGGTGCGCGGGCGGCGCCACGCCGCGGCGACATTTCAAGTGCGCGCGCAAGCAGGTAGCTATACAGTCTAGGCATGTAAAAAGTAACTCTCAATTTGACCCTTATAAAAAAAAAACCAAAAAAAAACAAACATCGTAATATACCTAATAGACTTATTTTCAGAAGCATCATGAATCCTCTAGTTAATACTTTACCGAATGTTATGGAAATGCTAATACTAAAATTAACATGTGCAACCATCTATTTTGTTACTGAAACCAAAGATGAATATTATTTATAATTATGTATAGACATTATTAATCGAATAGTTTTAGAATAGTATTATTAATATTAAAAGTAATATTGTAAAAAACGCTATGTAAATATTACTGTGACAACTGACATATAAAATAACCACTAACTACAATGTTAAATACCATTTTGTAAAATTGACATATAATGTATTTGTGCATTATGAATAAACTAGCGACCCGCCCCGGCTTTGCACGGGTGCAATGCTGAAAAATTATGCATGTAATATACATAAAAACATGCCTCTTGAATGACTCTATCTATAAAAAAACTGCATCAAAATCCGTTGCATAGTTGTAAAGATCTAAGCATACAAGACAGCAGGAAAAGACTTTGTTTTATACTAAGTATGTAGTGATAGTGATGAGCAAGGACCGGAATTCTTCATAGCAAAAATTAAACTTTGAGAGGGTTCAACCAAAGTGTTTTATCGACTATTGATAAATAATTTGCAGTTGTATGGAATAAAATAACGATGTCACTAATTAGCTGAACGCCACTGTATATATCCAAAAGCCTGATTTCATTACTTTAACGATGCTTCGTTAAGTGAAAATTATTTATCGATAGTCAATAAAACACTTTGGTCGAACCCTCTCAAAGTTTGATTTTTGCTATGAAGAATTCCGGTCCTTGGTGATGAGTATGAGTATGAGTAGAAGCCTGTTTGAATCAGGAAGCGAAAGACCGGACGCAACGATCAACGGCATACAAATTGCCTCATTCCTCAACAAGTCCAAGTATAATGAACAGAATTAGAATATGCATTATTCTGTCATAACAAAGGGAATTAATTAGCAATTACGAAGGAGGCGCGTTTTTGGAGGCATCGGCTGAGAGGAGTGCAATCCGGGCGAAGAGAGCACGTGTCCATTATACCTACGTGTTATAAAAGAAATGGTGCTGTGTCACTGATGATTTTGTAACGGTATCCTGTCTCAACTCCGAAAATTGTTCCCGTATGTAACGTTTCGCTGAATTTTCATTTGTCTTTTTATAAATAATGACACTAAGGTAAATTAAGAAAGAAAAATTGAATGCGATCTACTACAATCGAAGCGGGGTTTGAACCCGCGACCTCTGCGTTACCGGCGCATTGCTCTCCCAACTGAGCTATTCGACCGCTACGTCAGTCACACCAAATCTTTCATCCCTTAATCCTTTACGCTACTGGAGCGCCCTCTGCGTCATATATGTTTTTTGAAATGCTTATTGCGCATTAGCCATACCCTAGGATGTGCGTTTTACACGCACGATCCCCAATCCCCATTGCTTTACAGCAAGTGTGAAGACTGCGAGAGAGATGGCGCTGTTCTAAATATTTGTATAGAATCTTTTTATCGATTCTATATTTTTTATGTGGTAATACCACATTTTTATTTTTTTATAAATAATGACACAAAGGTAAATTAAGAAAGAAAAATTGAATGCGATCTACTACAATCGAAGCGGGGTTTGAACCCGCGACCTCTGCGTTACCGGCGCATTGCTCTCCCAACTGAGCTATTCGACCGCTACGTCAGTCACACCAAATCTTTCATCCCTTAATCCTTTACGCTACTGGAGCGCCCTCTGCGTCATATATGTTTTTTGAAATGCTTATTGCGCATTAGCCATACCCTAGGATGTGCGTTTTACACGCACGATCCCCAATCCCCATTGCTTTACAGCAAGTGTGAAGACTGCGAGAGAGATGGCGCTGTTCTAAATATTTGTATAGAATCTTTTTATCGATTCTATATTTTTTATGTGGTAATACCACATTTTTATTTTTTTATAAATAATAATCGTGCGTGTGGATCGTGCGTGTAAAACGCACATCCTAGGGTATGGCTAATGCGCAATAAGCATTTCAAAAAACATATATGACGCAGAGGGCGCTCCAGTAGCGTAAAGGATTAAGGGATGAAAGATTTGGTGTGACTGACGTAGCGGTCGAATAGCTCAGTTGGGAGAGCAATGCGCCGGTAACGCAGAGGTCGCGGGTTCAAACCCCGCTTCGATTGTAGTAGATCGCATTCAATTTTTCTTTCTTAATTTACCTTTGTGTCATTATTTATAAAAAAATAAAAATGTGGTATTACCACATAAAAAATATAGAATCGATAAAAAGATTCTATACAAATATTTTCATTTGTCTGTTGTTTTTTTCTGAAACTCGTAATATTTTCGGGATTTTATAAACATTGTTTTATATAACCCATTAGGTTGAGTTAGGTTTGTTTTATAATTATTCTAAAAATTTAACGGTTTTGGAAAAAAATTGGACAAATGAAAATTTGGCGAAAAGTTACGGATGGGAAACAAAAATTAGTGCTTCAGATAGGTAACCTTAAAACAGAGAAAGAACTGGGGCTAAAAACGACGTTATAATGAAATCTGACCGAAATACAATACCTATAACTACTAATTTTATGTTCACTTTAGAGCCAAAACGAGTCAACTGGATTTGAGCTGCATTATGGCTGCAAAAATGCGGTTCGGATGCAGTCAAGATCATTGAACATAACATTATCGTATCTAAATTCAATCAAACGAGGTAATCCTCTTACATTTGACGACGGAATTGGCGCATTTTGTAGTGCACCTGCCTACTGAACTGACGGTCCTGGGTTCGAATCCAGACAAGGAAAAAAAACAGTGTGCAGTTTTATCGACTCCGTGACAACGCCAATAAATCGCTCGCTGTATGTGAATGTCAATCGAATTCGACCCCCGTTTCATAGTAATTATCACTTTTTAGGCTTCCGTAACCGAAAAGGAAAAGGTTGTCCGTGCGTCCGTCTGTCTGTCTATCAAGAACCTTTATCTCGGGAACGCATGCAGGTATGGAGTTGAAATTAAAATAAATCATTACCGGTCCAGCGTGTTAATCGTGGGGTAATCCACAGGTACAGGGTTCGATTCCCGGTTTCTTCCGCCGGAATAAGATTTCAATTTTTCTTTGTGTTTTGATCTTTGTATCTATGGCTTAATATAAAAAATGTGGCGTGTACCCACATTAACAAATAATGAGAAATTACATGTTTCATAAATTGATATTTATTTATTTTATATCTGTTGTTAAAAAATCGTGCAGTGAGAACGCGCTCAAATCAAGACCCGGCAGCACTTAAGGCACTCGATTTGATTGATTGTTAATTTCTCCGTCTTCCGCAAAAATAACAGAAAACCTCCGCCTATTATCCAGAGGGAGGCCTATTTATACTGCGGCCCTTTGAGGCGGCAATCCATCACGGCATAGTCTGCGAAAAAGGCTGTAGCTTTATAATACAGGGTGACTTTGAAAATGTGTTGAAGAATATTTTTTTATGCTTGTTTAGGTATGGGTATTGTAAGAAGTTTTGACGCTCTCCATATTTGTGCGTTGCGCGACGTTCATGTGTCATTAGGTAAATTATTATTTTCTCTAATCTCTTTCAATAATATTTGAAACATAAACGGGTTTACTCATGTCGTAGAAGTCGAATACTGCTCAACATTGTTTCAAATCGGTACGCGATTCATAATCCAGCCGCCACTGCGACTGGTCGGCTCTCCTGATGATGAATACTGATTCGAAACAGGTCGAGTGATATTTGGATCCTACGATCTAAGTAAACCCGTTTATGCATTTTAATATGTCTGAGACACGGTAGTTTTCTAAGTAAAATATATGAAAACCTTTAAAAACTTGCTATTCCTAATACGCGCTAGAGCAATCGCCATAAGAATATACTATATAATGAAAAAAAAAACTAAAATGCACTTGCTATAATTATTAAAATAGACGATATTCATCTAAATAACAAAGAAAATGTTATAACGTCAACTTTCAAAAGAACACATCCGTAAATAGTGGCAAAAATCACGGACACATGTCATTAGAGACATCGACTTTAGTGCAAGTCTCCTAAGTCACCCTGTATATGCGATGTAGGATAGGTGTTCAGTGAACTTGATTTGTTGACCCTCTCAGTTTGAGATGTGAGGCTGTTTGCGTGTTTTCGCAAAGGGTTCGATTCTGAAGCATCCTTTAGTTGCAGGCTATTGAATCGTGCTAATAAAACAGTTACTTAAATAAAAAGGGTAAGGGTAGGTATATATATCTATAATATACAGTGTGTTGGAGCAATAAATTCAAACATAGATTCTACTCTTCAAACTGAGCAACATTTGTTCAGCAACTTTGAAAAAAAGACGGTTTTCAGCATTTTATTATTTCAAACAAATTAAATAGTTATTTCAATGTACTTCGTCCAACATTGACAGTCCCTGAGCATTGACATAGCTGTCACGTTCATACCCGTTTGTTTCAGAAGTTACTTAACAAATGTTGTTCAGTTTCAAGGGAAGAATCTATGTTTTAATTTATTGCTCCTATTACAGGCAACACCCTGTCCTGTATACATCGGACAACCTCACACAAATAAAAAAGTAGTCCCACAGTAAGCTCTAGTAGGCTTGTGGATAGATATAAAGACATATTTAAATACAAATAATATTAATGACCCAGGCACAAATATTCGAGCTCATCACACAAATATTTACCCTTGCCGGAATTCGAACCCAGGACCGCCGGCTCAGTAGGCAGCTGCTTTACCTACCACTGCACCAACCGCATCGTCAAAATTATGAAAATGGGATAGATAACTAACAGACATTGTCCGAAGAATCGAATTAAAGGGGCACATGCACATGTATCGTAAAACCGACGGTAGCGGCCGACCGACGATTTTGTGAAGGTCGTTGGAGGCTGTTGTATGCAGGAATCGCAGAAGTTTTCAACGTGAAGACTCAAGATCGGATGTCATTTCACCTGATTATGATAATGATGTTTTTTCTCTGTTGCTCGATATCATTATGGTGATGTTCTCTGAGACACTATTTAAAACTACGATTGTTCGCGGTTAATTACCAAAAGCTTCGTAAATGAAACAATTATTAGTCCATTCTTATGTGGATCTAGGTATATTGACTCCAAGAATTGTTTTTCGTCGAAAGTTTAATTTCGCCGAAAAATCATGATTCTGAACTACACAAGAATAAAACTGCGAAATGATTTTTCGGTGACATTAAACATTCGACGAAATAAGTTCTAGAAGTCGTAGGTCCCCTCTTGACGATACCAGTAATATATCAACAATTGTCTAAAAAGTTTAATCACTATTGTCCCCTGGGTCACGGTCAGAATAACAACAAGAAAACGAAAATCGTTATCTAACCAAACACAACGCCATATTGGCACTTCAGTGACGTCATGACAGTAGGAGCCATGCGCCTCCATAAAATCTGTGATTTCTTACGTCGCATAATAAACATATCGGGTGGAATGCCGCTAGATGGCACTAGCACGGCCGCGGCGGCCATTTTCTATGCAAATGGCAACGATGAAGACATTCGCCGTACTTGTCAGACTACGTGCGAAATAAAACTGCTATCAAATGTACTTCCAGGTACAGTAGCTGCGTTGTAACAGTGTGCGTCTTTTAACTGCCGCCATCTTCTAAATACATTTGTTGAACAAACATAATGAACAGAGAGGTACGGTTAAATTTTATAAAAAACAAATCAAATCAAAATGTACATAACCTGAACTAGGGTTCAGGTGTTTCAGGCAAAAGCAAAGCGTAATATTACATGATTTAATTTAAATATTCATATAATTGTACCTTCACCGAATTCATACTTGATATAATGTGCAAAAAAACATGCGAAACGAATGCTGAAACAGTAGTAGAGTACAAAACTAGCATATTAAAAACATATATCGCTAACGCAAATTATTAATTAAACGTCAGCATTAGTGTGACTCCGACTGGGTTTTAATTCGACGATTTTAATGACTTCTCAGAAGTTTATAATATGTCTACTTGAAACCGTAAATCTACAATGATAATATATCAGCTATATCACAACCATAATGTCCGCGATATGACACACAAGTAGCAATGATTCAACGCTAATCTGACTAGGCTTGCACACGTCTCGTTTCTCTTTTACGGTATTCCGAAATAAAATAATTTCTTGAAATAAGTTAAATTGTGTTGTACTTGATTTAACTGCATTATCTAACCAAAAAATATTTATTCGTCTGACTTACGTTTACATATCAAATTTCATAGCGTGAAATAACGACTCACTACAATTTGTCGCGCGACTCATAAAGTCAGCACACGAACCCTTAACATTAGTCGTATGATAGCCGCGAGTCCGCGCACTTTTATTTGCACACGCAAAGGAAGGAGACAATAATATGAGCGTGTAGAGCAAGTCAAAAGATTTTAAGTGGTTCAATACCAATAATACCAAACTGTCTTCTCTTCTTTCAATATTATCCATCAGGGACACGAGTCGTCTAAAAATGGCAAAGGCCGATGTTTTGTATTTTTTTTAACCCCTGAATGAATATTTTGGATATCACGTTGCAACGACATTCTGTTTATTTGTGTAATATAGTCTATTTCTGCATTAAATGTACATTTTGAGAGTTAGAAAGTTGTTACTGAACTAGATCAGACAAGTAATGATGAATAAACTTGTACAGTCTTACAAGAAAGTGTAGAAATTAGTGTCAATACTGTAGTGTCGTCCCGTTTTCTTAGATTGATTAGAAAGGGACGACACTACAGTATTGCCACTTTTTAATTTCTACCCTTTTATGTCGTAGGTACTCTACGTTTGTAGCTCATTTCGCAGCTTGCCATTACCATATTAAAAATTAATAATATGCCTCGAACCGCTATATCTTGTACATTGCGACACCGTACGACTATAATGTATAGCAAAGATCTTTTATTTCGGTCCCGCGTGACGTTGAATCAGCTCGTAAACTGCCGGACAAAATAATGCGATATTTTGCTGCCAAGTTACTACTACCGATGCAATTTACACATCCAACCAATTATAATCTTTATACCCTAAGCTCAAGAGACTGAATATTGAGATTAAATGAAAAACTATGTTTGTTAGGCAGTGTGAAATGGACTGGATATAGAATTTTAGCATTGCCTTTACGATTTTGAAATATATGCAAGTAATTCGATATTATACTATTCGATATTGGTTACGCTTGACACGAATTTATTCTGCATGGAAAACTTTATTTGTTTTGTACGGTAATAAAAGTTTAAGTTATAATACACTTCATATTTCTACAGCACATTTTAACAATTAGACTTCCTATCGGCGTCTTAAACACAGTAAAGTTTGACTTACTTATTGGCTGACTACTTCATGAGGACATTTGAAATGTTTACAATGAAGCGAAAAATTTAAAAATTTAACGGTTCAGGTAGGATTTGAACCTGCGTCCTGCGAACTTGCCCAATTTTTTTTTTCAATTTTTCGCTTTATTGTAAACATTTGTTTTACGTTAGCAGACGTTACTGCTTTAATAAAAATAATTGACTTTTGAAATCTTATCATCATATGAGCCAAGCTCATCAGCCGGTGGACAAAGGCCTCACCCTTATCCAACATTTTTATCAATTTACAATTGTTGTTCACGCTTACTACAAGTTACTTCTTCTCTAAATTAAAGTTGTGTTACCTGCTTCTTTTCTGTGAACGAATTTGCAGGCACTTTCTTACTGATCATAATTTCTTTAATTTGTTAGGTTCGGCGCGTTTTTTCAGTGCGTTAAAAACGCCTATTATGCCTAAGGCTTCTTGAGATTACAAGAAATGATAAAAGTTCCTTTAATACTTGAGGGTGAATGTTAACTGCCGTCGTGAACGGCGTAACACTTGGCTACAATCACTTTGGTACTTAAAAAGTATTACAAAAAACTGGAAGGATCGTTAATTTTGTTTACGGCAATATCTTTTGCATAGAAGGACGTAAGCGACGTACTTTTTTTATTAAGTAGAACCATTTTAAATTAAGAAGGAAGAACAATCCTCTTGAGCTTGGGTTTTACAGGCTATATTTTTATTTTGGCAGTAATCTGAGGGTCAAGATGTTCGTATAAATACCTACTGGGGCAAAATTCGACATTTGTAATGAAAATTACCGAGATATGGCTAATGAAGCAATACCCTCTAATTATTTAAAGAAACCGTATTTTTTTACTTGTTGAGATGTGGTGTATATAATTGAAATAAAATATCGTAATTGGCGTAAAATTTTAAATGGTGATGTGGATAAGAGAGACGAGACGCGAGAAAAATTCTCTAATTTGGCTACTAACAAAAATTGATATTGGCTTTATACGACTAAAGTGAGTGCCATTTTCTTTTTTTTACATTGTACAACCACACCGCTCTAGTTGGCTTGTGTTATGGGCACTAGACAATGATGTACATACTTAATAGATAAATATATACTTAAATACATCCATGACCCAGGAACAAATATTCGAGTTAATCACACAAAATATTTGTCCATGCCGGGTTTCGAACCCAGCTCCGCAAGGTCAGTTGGCAGCTGCATTATCACTGAGCCAAGTCGTGATAAAGCCAAGATATCGCTGAATTGGGGATATAGCAGAGCCTCGTCAAATTAGGTCCCAACTACCATCAAAAGAATTTCATCAAAACTGGGTAAACGCAATTTTCTTCAATTCATTCTCAAATTAAAACACCTCGCCCAAATGACCTTTCTCTCATTTCTTTTAATAAAAAAGAAGTTCAACGACTCACGAATAATGTTGGAAAATGTACAATTTAATTTCAACATTCGTAGTATTAATAATGCCAACTTTCTTGGTCTCAAAGGTCATCAACCCTTTTTCTTTTACCACCAAAAAGTCACAACAACCTAAGAGTTTCGATTTGGATACGTCATTAAGTATAAATAGGACAGTTCTCGGGACGAAAGCAAATTACTGGCAATCAAAGTTCGCCGAAAACTAAGTTGTCCGAATTTCGGGGTATCTCTCCGTAGCGAAACCGGAAATGAGGTGAGCTTCCGGCAGGCCGGCGCTTCCGGTGAGCTTCCGGTCGGATTTTGCTGGATTTTGCCGGTTATAAGGTTACGGAGTGTAACTGGGGAATATTATGCACGGAGCGTAGTACTACTTGGCAGTGAACGTGGATAATAAAGGCTTCATCACACTTTCGGTGAGCGAGTTTTCTGTATAAATAAGCATCACGGTAAACTTGGTGCGTGATCGCCTTCATACAAAACTCGCTCGGAAATCGGAAGTGTGATAAGGCCTTAGGGCCTTACGATTCTTCTCTTCCGATACCGATATCTCTGTATTAGTACAGAGAGATGGAAGAAAGTTGAGGTGTTTGAGATGCCGGAGGATGGAAGGAAAAGTAAGCTCAACGGAAATGTAGACATGTTGAACAGGACATGTTGGAGACTATTAACTGTAATAGAGAATATAACCTGTTAGGATATGACATTTACTTGGAGAACATTCAGGGAGAGAGCCAGAGGAAGGTCAAGAAGAAAATTGCTCTGCTTAAGCAAATAAAAATAAAAGTCATGTCATACCAAGGAGTGAGTGAGAATGAGCGAAAAGACTGTGGATGCACAATGAAAGAAGAGGACCCGTACATGGTTTTTTTTAATTGACAAGGTAGAAAAATGTTATGAAACATTTAATTTTAATTAATTTCACTTTTACGCCCACAAAACTTGCTTGCTTGATTGTGATCAAGCATCTGTAATGTTTTACTACTACTCTTTTACTTGTAATTCTACTTAAGATAAACACCTGACCCAACTTCCACCGATACATAACCTACAATACCCTGTATTTTATACTGCGCCCAGAATAAATCCTCGCCAACAGATCGCCGAAGGGCGTATAACTCAGCCAGACCCGCGATATTTCACTAGCGCGGCTTAGCTGACAAATAGCGGCGCGGGGCGACTTACCTTCACCCTTTGATTTGAGTCTTCATACTGATGCGTACAACTCTTGCTTCTAGCGATGATTGTATTATGTTCTTCCTTTCTACCGAGAATTACTATTACTTTATACATTACACTACACAAACTATACCTAAAATATATATCTATATATAAATAATAACAAGAAATAAGTATATATAAGAACCCTAAAACAGAGCAGCTGTCAAAATAATTTACCTCAGTGAATATAAGAGTTATAACCAACTTAAGCGTATTGTGACTGATGTTGTTCTTGTTTTACCAAATGCGTGCGCAGCATTCGTCTGAAAGCTACCTTGCTTAGGGCTTGTCTAATAGAGAGGGGAGTAAATTCCAGAGACGATTTGCCTGGACGGTGTTCACGACATAAGCGTAATAATACGGCATGTGATGATCGAAAGGTCACCTTTGGCAGGATGAACCTTCTGAACCCTAAGAATATTAGGAGAGCCGTTTTTAGGTTATGACGTCATCAATGTTTCATATCGTTAGAAAAATAGTAGAAAATAATCAATTGGGTGTAAAAATAATCGATTTAGAAAATCAGCCAGTTTTACTAAAATCTGCCTGTAGATTCCGTGATCCAAGCAAAAAAATAGTCAGTCAATTTAGTAATTGGCAGGCCTGCAATCAACGTGTTTTAGGCAAACACCAATCTCTAAAACAAAAACACGAAAACAGTGTGTGGCTTTTGTTTACTTTATTTACACTTTGCATATAGATTTAGGCTCGTATGAACATTTCGTAGGTATATGTGAAAGAAAAATGACACTTGTTTAGTGAAATCTGGGGGATTATACGTCATTTTCGTTTTGTAGAAGTTCTCGTATGAGCGTAACGTATGTAAATCTATGAAACGAACAACAAAACAAACGGATCCCAAACGTGAGGTGCCATTAATTAAAACCTTCGTGAAGCCTCGTTAGCCACAGCATAGGTCGGTCCAGAGGCGAGTCGTAATGAAAAATGCAGATAAGAACCGAACGGCGGAGGATTTCGGCCCCCTGTGGCTCGGAGATAGGTCTTGGGTCGGGCAGGTGGGCTTAAACTCACTAATACTACGCCAAAGAGTAGAGACTGATCGACGTATGGTACAGAGGCTTTTCTCAGTGAGAATTGGAGCTACTCTCAATGGTTTCTTCTTATACCCAAAATAAATAACTACATTCAGTTTCTTTGAAGAAATCCTTATTTTACTTTACATATATTGTATGCGTGAATGTGAGTGAGGGATCCTTCCTGAAGGACCTTCAGGCTAAAAATAGTATTAGCATAGACTTTCGACACGAAGGATCTACTGGAAAGAAGGAAGAGATGGTTTTTAGGTACAACTTTTCGTGGACAATATTAAATAGAAAGCCGTATTTATCTTCGTCGAACTTACCGAAGAAATTTGATCTAGGTCGTCCATTAAACATTGACCGTTTTATTTAATCATTTCTATGACGTCAGCCAGTTCATTATTTTTATTGGAGCGGAGCGAGCGAAGCGAGCGAAGCTCCCATGGATCGACTCGAATGGACTTTGTAACAATGCGCAGATCTCAGCGAGTTCTCAACCGATTTTAGAAATTTTTGTTTTAAAATGCACAAATTAAATTTCGCTAGGTCGTGACGAAGAGAAAATTTCGAAAAAAAAAAAAAAAAAAACTCCGCTCCAATCTATGGTGCAAGCTTAGCCGGTGGCTGACTCTGCATCGACCTAGTTAATTAAATTTTACAAACATGTAATATGCTGTGTATAGCTACTACAATTCAAATAATAACAGAGAATGAATATAAAATTATAATGATAAAGTAACAGGTCGTCTTATCACTAGCGAGAGAACCTTTGAGTAGCGGGCATTTTAAAAGAACGTTAGAAATATTAGTAGACTTCCCTTGACAATATTTGGATAAGGAACTCACCCAAGAATTATTCTGTGAGAGGACCGAATGCAGTCGCGTTTAGTCTACGCAAACCCCGAATAAATCAGGATCGGCGGGCTTACCGCACAAAGGTGCGCTTATATACTTATTGACAGTAATGGACTGCGTGCGGCGTTCGTTACTGTTTCCAGTGTTACCGATAGCGAAAGCCTATTATTGGCTGCTTGGGTGATAGCCCAGTTTTTGTATTACAATATATTTATTCCGCATGTTAAATGGTAACACGTATAGAGTTTAGTGGACGGAACTCGCTTAGGTATAGGTAATTTGGTGATCGGTAGTTCTCTTTTGGCAGGATGAACCTTCTGAACCCTAAGAACATTTCAAGAAGGAGAGCTATTTTGATTTTTGGCACAGGTGGAAGTTATAACGCATTTTTTGTATGGGATTTCGTCATTTGTTGTTCTGATTACTATCACGTAGAGTAGTTTTTTAATGAAAGAACTTTATCACTTAAAATTCTTAAATTTCAAATATGAACTTATCACAGCTGCTTTGTAATCGTAAATTCTATATCTCTCTCGTATACCTACTGTGACATAAGTCAAGCCAAGTTAACTTGGCGAACAAAAGGAAGACAATAAAGTAGACATATCTGTATCAAATGCCGAATTTCAGCCTAGCGTTCATGCATCATCGCTTCAAACACCCACTGTGGCTTTCCTCGATGTCTTCATTATCCAAATCGATACATGCAGTCACACCATACCTTATCTTTAATAGCTCTGTTAGCCCTTTTTTTTATTCCGCTGGGAAAATGCGTTACGCATCTCGTCCGATCTGGGGTTCGGAACACCTACTCGTATGTGGGGCTCCCGGGCAGATCCGGTGTGCCCACTAAAAACCCAGCGCGTTTTCCCTCCATATCGCCTGAGGTGGGGTCCACAGGATCGCTTGCCTACTGCAAAATTGCAAATTCAACAAATGCCAAAGCAGTCAGGCCCTGACTGCTTTGGCATTTGTTGAATTTGCAATTTTGCAGTAGGTAATAACGTTTATTTAATTAAACTTTATTGCGTAAAAAAGTCAATAAAAACGGCAAAACTTAAATGGCAATATCTACCTATAGAGCCAAACAAAGCCACTAAAATTGAAATATTATATATATTCGAGCTTATTTCATATTATAATTATGTATTTATCGATAGCTAAAATTGAAATTATCTCAATGATAAAGAAAATGTCATTACGGTAAAGGTAGAATAGAGCATATCGCTGAAGTAAAAATAAAATGGAAAGATCTCGAATAAATGTCAGTAGTAACGTCAAATTAAGGCTCAATTTCATGTGTTGCTTCAAAAGGCGGTTTTCCTCGCCTTCTTCCATAATCCCATGAATACTAGCAATCACACCACACGTCCCATCCCACCTTATCTCAGAAAGCCCTATTAACCCTGACTGCCCGCTTTGTGCGAAAGGTCGGAAGCGAGGCTTTGCCCCGGATATTGTTATGTCCATTGCTTCTTGATGTCATCGACAATATTTCTTCACGGATGAGGAAAACTGCGTCTTGATTCCGCCAGGTTGTCTGTGAAGGTATGAATATGAATAGATATGTAAGGAATAGTGAGATGAAAAATAGTGTCAAGTGTGCATTTGATTTAATTATTGCGGTCTTAATCTGGCTGATATTCCGTTTTAACAACCATTGTCATGTTTTGCTTTTTTTTGTCCCGTGTACATAAACAATCTTAATATTTAGTGAATAAGAGTTAAGTATAAAAATAAAAATGTTTAATAAAAACCGGCCAAGTGCGAGTCGGACTCGCGCACCGAGGGTTCCGTACAAACACTTTCCATCCCTAAGTGGTTAAGTTAAGTTTGCACCTGGTATGTATAGCGCCCCATATAAATTAGGTGGTTAGTTAGGTATTAAAAAAAAAATTATGGTTTTCGTAATTATTCCTTTATCTATGCTATAAGACGTTGCTTCGTACCAAATTTCATGATTCTGAGTTCACGGGAAGCACCCTGTAGGTTTTGATTCCCTTGCAAGTGTCGAAAATTTGCGGCATAAACGGCTGTATCTTTTGATTGCGTTGGCTTAGAAGTTTGATTTTTTCACAGCTTCAAGGGACAGTAGACCTGAGTAATTGATATAAATTTCAGCTTCATACCTCCACGCGTTCCTGAGAAAAAGGGTCTTGACAGACGGACAGACGGACAACAAAGTGATCCTATAAGGGTTCCGTTTTTTCCTTTTGAGGTACGGAACCCTAAAAACCTATTTAAAGAAAGCAAGTGTAATAACAAGGAAAATATATATTTAGTTGAAAATTTGAAAGGTTAAAATAAAATGAAAAAATTTCATCATATTTGAGCACAAAATAAAAAAAATAAAAAAATACATAATAGTATAACTGCACGAGTCACGGAGTCGACTTGCATTTTCTAAGAACACTTGAGGCTTTCTAGAAATTCTCGGTACAAAATGGCCACAGCACCCTCCGTGCTAAAAAATGCACAAACACTTCCCTGGAGGGGCTTGAAAATTTAACCGCGACCGGTTACAGGTGGCCGGTAAATTCCGGATAATACCGGTTCACAATGCGAGGTTTTCCTGCTCTTATTCCGCTGGCACTCTTCTTGAATGCGGGGATAATGTTTCGGTTCTATGCAATATTCGGGGGTTGTGAGAGATTCGGGTGAAATATAATATTGCGTAACATGAATTGTTATAAGAGAGGACCTAAAGTTATTCCTAGTGGAACGCCGTAAGTGTTTTCATTTGCAACGTTTATATCACTTTTCATCACAGTTTGTTTATTATGACATAAGCAAAACTGAGACTGTAAGAGCCTTTGACACCGATATAATCTTAACTTATTTAACGATACAAGTACCAGACAGTAGCACTAGACCTCAAAGGCCTTTTTCAAATATTATAAACGAAATCATACTCCAACAAAAGTACCTTTACCTTTCTTTAGTCCATTTGTTGACAGTTTGTTATTTTATTAGGTACAAGAATATAATGTTATTAATATTATCTAAAGTGTGTGGGTAACGTAACTACATACTGATACAATCAGGATATAATGTAATCCACTGTAGATTTAAGTGTCTTTTGGTGTGAATAATATTTATTAAGAAAATAATGTTTTTTGTTTGACGACATAAATGAATGTAGGTAATTGGATTTGAAGATAAGTCACGCTACAGATGTCTCTTAGAAGTATCAGGAATTGGGTTACTACTTCCACTAGAGAAGCTTAAAGCAATCCACTCACATTTGCTCAATAAATCGAGAAATGCAGATTTGGTCCGACCCGTCGGTCCGGTGGTCCGGTGAGATTTCCAAGGTGAACGAACCGAGAGGGTTCGGCTTGCGGCGTTTAAGCCCCGTCACCCTAATGTGTAGGTGGTAGGTGTTAGAGCAGATCGACCGGAATAGTGCCACACAAATGCGTGGACGCGAAAAATCTTATGATTTATTGACATGAGCATGAAACCAATTGTCAGAAACAGACAGATTGTGAAATCAAGTGCGCCTTGCTTGCATCCCCATGCCACTTGTAGCCGAGTTATCCTAAAAAGAATTAGTGCAAACTGCAAACCAATCAGAATTGTTCCACACAAAAGTGAAAATCTGTAGATTTGTTTATATGTTCAAGTTCACAAAAGCAATCGTCAAGAGATTGTTCGTTTGATGATGGTAATCAATAATAAGTACGATAATAATTATGATAATAGTGTAGACAAATATAAGTCACTCACTATCACTATTATAAAAACAATGACTATAATGCTAAATTACCAAATAGTAAATAACAATTGTTGCAAAGACTTAAGAGTGCCACATTATTCAAACGCTAAGTTGGTTTATCGAAAACATAACAGTGGATGAGAGCTAGCAGTATTTTCCGCACTTGAGCTTCGAATTCGCCATTACCGTACATCTAAACTATCGACTAACCATCATAAAACCGCACATTCCAATCAATCGAAACAGGTGGCTCCTAAACCGGGAGCGGATAATATTCCCATTCGCACGCCCGGCTATCCGCCAGGTACCGCCGTTATGGCCCAATGATGGGCTCCAGTGGTGCTTTCCGTGGTGCTTGGCGTTTGGTTTAAGGAAGAGATGTAAGCGATTTATTCAAGGTTAAAGCATGGATTCTTTTTTATCTGGTGGGACATACCGGGAACTCCCCGTGCACGCCGCAAATACTCGTGGTTATTAAAGAATCTCTCGACCTTGATGTTCTTGGTCAACCCACATAGGAGGAAAGGTATTAATGACCGCCCTGTTATTTTTTAAGACATGGTTTGAACTGGGTCAGTCTGACGTAGGGCGGGAGGAGGGTTGAAAGCGCGAACTAAGGAGCAGTAGTAATTAACATTACACTGAAGCGCCGTTAGAAGAGTTCGCGGTAGCCATTACTTGGATGTTTTTCGTGATCGCCGCGGTTGGTCCAGGGAAAAGAATCGCCAATTCATCGCACCGGTACGCGTTCGCAATTTTGCGTTTCTGCTTCAACGGCCATCACTTCTTCGCGTGCCTCGCCCTCGGCTACTTAAGTCTGGCAACTCACTAAACTATGTCGAAGACCTTGGTTTTCATAAGCTGCCATTTCTGATTCGATCACACAAGGAAACTCCCAGGATTGCGCGCTTCCTTTGAGAAATGCCTTACCTGACTTCAATATTCAGTCACTCATATCTTGGACCAATCAATTACTGCTTGATGTCTATTTCCTTCACCCGCGTATTCATAGCTGTTCCTCCGCCCTTAACGTTAACACACATTCATTTACCCGTCGATTTTATTGTCTTTATGGTCTAATGCTACTCGTTTATAGGATGTTAGTTCCTCGTGTCTTTATGAGCTTGTATACAGAGTTAGTATCTATTGTAGGTAGGAGGGTTCACAGTTACGATAAATTCGCATCTGAATCTGACTAGGAATAGGAATAGGAATACGTCGTATAGTTTTTACGATATATTTTTTAAAAACCTCGATGATGTGACATTTGATAACATTCGTATGTCACGACTACTTTTTAATTTTCTTTACTAATTAATTACTAATTCCTAGTAGGTAGGTAAGTGGTCATACCCACTGGCAATGGCACCTCGAAGTCTTAAAAAAGTAATCAAAAACTATGCGACGTTAAAATAAACTATTCGTAGAATTTGATCTTAATAACTAATAGTATACGTATACTAGCGGGAAAAATATAGTATAAATACCTGTGAAAATCTTAATGCGGCCAATTAAAAAATACGAGTATCTAATGACAAACACGAGCAACACGAAAAAGCCGAGGAAGCGAAACGTATCGGTCTCCGTGTCGTGTGTCGTGACACAACACAACGCTTGTTAATTGGATCCGCTGTTCCGTCTTTAAAAAACGTCTTCATACTCGTAGAAGGACACAAGTGGAAAAAGGAGCACAATTAATTTGAATCGTATTGCGGCTTGATGGAATTGTAATAAGAATAATAATAAGTTGTTCAACAAAAGTCACTGCATTTGGATGGATTTCGTTTATTTGCTTTAACAATATTCAGAAGCGGCACGCTAGAATTAAGAAAGAAATAAGGCCTGTTAAGAGAAAAACTCTAGTAGAAAACCCAGCCTAACTTTTTACCAAAATATAACTACATCATAAAACGTTAAGTAAGGATATACTTACTATGTCATCCAAGACGACGACAGTCGTTACGTAAACCTCGACATACCCCATTGGCTTACTCACACATTATAGGCTGAAAATCCGTGCCTTCGTAAAAGTCTGCATTTTGGGCAATAAAGTCCTAAATGTTTTATGGCTCGAGCCTCGGTGACTACGAAATGGTGCGAAGATTTGGATTCACCGGTAACAACATAGTTATTTACAGTTGACAATAGCTGTATTTCAAAGGATATAGGGCATCTTTGTGTGTCAAAGTTACTTATTATACATACCTAGAGATATTAAACAGTGTAAATATCATGGAAAATTATTATTTTTAAACCAGGTACATACGTGCCTAAACGCTATGCACAAAGGCGTATTAGACAGACGAACCTGTGCAGCTAAATTGTTCTGACGAACGAAAATTTATATTTAGTCCTAAAAATAAATGTGATAAAGTAACATCAAGACATAAGAATGGGTAGAAATCATCTCAATTAACTTGAAGCACTTGTTTATTACAACGCTTATAGTAAATAATAATGGATTCAGTAAAAATACTGGCATTGTCTATTTAATTGGCAATTAACGCCACTTTCTAACAAGATAATAAAAACCAGGCAATAGTACGCGTCATGCCGCCACACGCTTACGAAATCGAACTTAACTGCAATGCAGCAAGGTATAATTTTATAATTAAATAATTTAATGAGGTAAGAGTTTGCGAAAGATTTCCCCCTAATATCGTTATGAAGTTGGGAAGAACTTCAGGCCTTTTCTCTACATCAGATGGCGCTTTGTTCGAGTTTGTTAATTAGGCACCGTACCAAGTTATTTTCACGTGTAATACTTATTTTAGAATTGTTGAAAGTGGAAATGGAGATGAGTTGGAAGGTTCAGTTGGAGTATCTTTTCATGGGAATTTGTTTCTAATAAAACTTTACTTCTAAATATAATGTTGGGGCTACTTTTAAATTAAATGGTTCGCTTTTAAATAAACATTAATACTAAGTATTGTTTTTATGGAAATTCATATTGATTTCTCCAAATATTTGAGAGCTCTAATACAGTAGAATGCAAACAATCGGTACAAAATACAATTGAACGTTACGCTGACGTAACGTGACGCGGATAGTTGAGTCAAGGGGAAGTGATCAACGATCACAAACAGGGTTAGCAAACAGGGTTAGCAAACTGAAGTGGCAATGGGCAGGGCACATAGCTCGAAGAACCGATGGCCGTTGGGGCAGAAAGGTTCTCGAGTGGAGACCACGTACCGGCAAGCGCAGCGTAGGACGGCCACCCGCAAGGTGGTCGGATGACCTGGTCAGGGTTGCGGGGACACGCTGGATGCGGGTCGCTTCTATCCGGCCCATGTGGAAGTCAATTGAGGAGGCCTGTGTCCAGCAGTGGACGTCCTATGGCTGAAATGATGATGATGATGATGATGATCAACGATCACGTCCAACGTGAAAATTTACGGCAGGATGACGTGATGTCAAACGTTTCGATAACTTAGAGTCTATCTGGAATTCTCACACAAGATCAAATCATGTCAAACTGGCACAAGTGAAAAACTACCTTAAACTTACATCTACATATAGTTTAGGTCCTAATAATTTAAGCTAGGTTTAATTAGGTCTAGTTTCTTAAGGCTTAGTTATATACTTTTTATTTTGGGTTTTTTTCTTTGCAAATATCATCATAAACACAAATCCACTTACATGTTATACGGTTGTGTACGTTGGGCCAAAATTACTTCATTTGAGCTTAGAGATCGGACAGACTACACTACGTTTTCCTGCAAAATAATTAGAGGGGTATCGACATGTAAAATCAAGGCCAGTTATGCTAGACTGCCAGAAAATCGACCTTTCTAAAAAAATTCATCTATCGAGATCTTGAACACACATTTTGTTTACGTATTTTCAGTTGACGGGTGTAACCACGGTGTAACGTTACAGTACAAGGGTGGCGTCGAGTTTTTTAGCAGCAGATGTGGCCCATTAGAACGAAAAAGTTTGTTAAGTAAACTTGGCAATTCCCTTTAAAAAACATGTGGGCAATATTGAATTTTGTTTACTAACATAACAGTTTTTTTAACTAGAGTTTATATCTGCGGATATACAATATGCATAGATCTAAATGTGACTTAATAAGTGAATAAATATATGACATGCTTCAAATATGCTGTTTGAGATGTGAAAATAGTAGTTGTAATTTTCTTCTCATTGAAAACGATCGAAACGGCCACATAAAAAAAAATATATGTATCAATCAATGTAAGTAAGTATGTATAATAGTCAATTTGCGATACTATATTACTAATTCATCGATCGTTCTTAGACATGACTTAGTCCTATTAGAAATAGAAAACATTATAGGTAAATTAACCATTATGAGGTTCAAACTGCCAGTGTAAAAGTAAATGCAAGTCAACGTACACGCAAAACAATTCCAAATCCAAACTGAACAAGTTACATAGACCTGAATTGGCTAGTAGGCCATGTGTACTAATCCAAGGGCAATATAATGGAACTATCATCACGACATGCTCGCAGACAGTAATGCGTATTATATCGTTGTTTATGCCTTGTCTGCTGACCCTTCCTACATCTACATTACTAACATTTGTCAGCACATCCCATGACTAAATACAACGCCATGCCGACCAGAAGGGCTACTCCGATGCTCGAAGCTCGATAGTCGAATAGTGCCATCTCTCTAGATCTCCTGTCAAAGTATATTTGAGTGAGTGGGACGGCACTATACGACGATCGACTTTCGCACCGAGTGGCCCTTCAGTTTTGATCATCCCAAAAGGGCTTTTAAACATTGCTTCCGTACGATAGATTCAGGCAGTCGAAAAGGCTTTTATTGTTACAAAAATAAGGGTGGTGTTGGATTGTTTTTCGGCGCAGCTAGATTGGTGTCGTTGATATTTGGGTCACGTGTGGCAAGGATTGGGAAGTTTTCTGTTGAGGAAGGTGAATAGAATGTTTAGTTTATGCGGCGGACGAGTGTGGGTTCGAACTCGAAGGGTTCATTAGGAGTCTAATCTTGTAAGGACATGAGAGGCATACCTACTACAAAAGGGTGATGTCGGAAAAAGGAATCTGCCAAGGGCATTGTATCCAGATTTTAATCAGCATGTCTTTTCCTACGAATTACAGGTACTGAATTCGAATAGTCGGCTGATTATAATTTATTCACACTTAATGTTTCGATAATATTACACCAAAATTACAAAGGTGAAAGTTTGTAAGTGTGTTTGTAAGATTGTTATTTCTTCACGCTCAAACAGCGAGATCAAAGACCAATTTTAATGAAATTTGTTTCGGAGGTAGTCTGACACACATAGACTATTTGCTATCCTGAAAAAACGTAGTGAGATGAACGGGTAACATCGCGGGGCGCATATTATCGTTCTATGATTTTATGTATGCTCTCCAACCATCAACATCGGATCACTTACGTAGTAAGCTTAGTCTTGAACCAGATTGAATCGTAGCACATTGCCCTAGGCGCGTGGAGAGCTCGTAGTGTAGTAAGCTTAGCGTCAAGACCACACCCAATCATAGCGTGTCTAGTCAGTATGCTCAATCGCACTGTACCCTTACCATGAGTGAACGTGACAGTACTTGCTAGCGACAGCGTAATAAACAATTTGTATGGTGTACGGGAGTCTTTGATAACTGGAGGGAAGGAAAATTAAGCAGCTTGACACGGATAGTTATTGACAACCACTAAGAAAACAAAGTCAAAAAAATAGACAAACTAAAACATAAACAATAAATATCTATCTATCTATCAGCCACAGACGTCCACTGCTGAACATAGGCCTCTCCTATGACTAGCCACAAAGTGCGATCCCGTGCATACCGCATCCATTGATTCCCCGCTACCCTCACGATCACGAGGTCATCCATCCAGCTAGGCGGGGGCCGACCCAAGCTGCGCTTTCCTATACGTGGTTGCCACTCCAGGACTTTGATGCTCCAACGGCCGTCCATTCTCTGGGCTACATGGCCTGCCCCTTGCTACTTCAACCGTGCAAGAACCAAGGTAACCGACATAGCTCACAGGAGTGAGCTATGTCGGTTACCTTGGTTCTTCTGCGAATATCCTCATTTCTGATACTATGGCGCGAAGAAACTCCGAGCATAGCCCTTTCCATTACATGTTGCGTGACTCTTAGCCGAGTATGAGTCCCATTGTGAACGACCATGTCTCAGTTCCGGCAACTCTAAGAATCGTTTACGCAGTCGCTAGCGAATACAGTGACGACGACGCAGTTGGCTCGGTTTGAAGAGACCTGCCTACTGAGCCGGCGGTCCCGGGTTCGAATCCCGGCCAGGGGAAATATTTGTGTGATGAACTCGAATATTTGTGCTTTAGGTCATGGTTGTTCTATGTATTTAAGTATATATTTATCTATATAAGTATATATATCGTCGTCTAGTACCCATAACACAAGCCTTCTTGAGTATAATTTGGGACTAGATCGATTTGTGTGAGGTTGTCTGATATTTATTTATTATTATTTATTTATTTAGGCCTTTGCCCAGCAGTGGGACAATATAGGCTCTTAATAATAATAATAATAATAAATTTATTTATTTATTTGCTGTAAACTCATAGTAAGGGTGATTCGCATCGTGTGGTCATCGCGTAACGAGCTGCCGGACTAATGTCATCACCAATCAGCAACGTATGCAGGACGTCTAGTAACGGGGATGCATTTAATTAAACGTTACATTTAAATTGGTAGTTTAATAGATACATCCTTTAACAAGAAAAATGCAACGGGCAGGTTCTACCAAAGACCAGAAATGACTGTGTAGGTTTGTTCCTGTAAAACATTCAAGCGCCAGAGAGGGTATACCTACAAAGGTATATGTAACTACAGAGCTAGGAACAAATTACCTACCTAAAGAACTTGAGAATTCATGAACTTAAAGGGGACTGTAATAAAACCATAGCCTAAATGGTATTTATAATTATAGCATTATCTGTTAACGGCACTTTACTAGTTCTTGAAGTGTTCTGTTAAAAAGCACATTGATTATGTTGTTCCCTATTAATTAGTGTCCAGGTCGGCCTTCCTGCAGTCCAATTAGTAGTTATATTATGAACGTTTCAGTCATAATAAGAACGTAAAGTGAGTAGCTTGCATCCATTATAAAATTTGTACATGGCGCAGTTGGTAGGATTTGGATCGTTTCTTTTCGCCGAATTATTTTCCATCGAATGTTTCATTTCGCAGAAGTGTCATTTCGAACAAATATTTTTTCACTAATTATAAAAACGGTATAAACTCACGTAAAAAAAAAAGAAGAGCTCCAAATGAGTTCGAAACATGTCGGGCCGTTCCTGTCAATTTTTTACGTGAGTTTATACCGTTTTATAATTAGTAAATATTTTTTCCCTGTAAAAGTAAAATATTTGGGATTGTTATGAAAACAAGCCTACCCTAACCTAACCTAATCCATACGATGACATTTGCAAAAAATATGAAAAATATATGACTACAGGGGGAAAAAATCTGCGAATTGAAACTTCAGCGAAATTGCATTCGACGAAAAATAATTCTGCGAAAAGGCAGAACACCCAGTCTGGGCGTTACTACGCAGCATCCTGCGGTCAGCACATAACGAGTAGCTGGACTAATGCAATCATCAATCAGCGACGTACGCAAAGCTAGGACGTCTAGCGTGTGATTGGCTCAGGGAATTAGCACATCATGTCGTTATGGCAAGGTCCTGATCAGAACCGATTCTGAACAGTCATTAATTCATAAATTTATGAAACATGTAATGTAATTTTTTTTTATGTGGGTATACCACAATTTTTATACAAACCACAAAGATCAAAGCTGAAAGAAAAATTGAAAAAGGAGCTACCTGGTGAATGAGGAGAGGAGAGGTACCGGGTTCGATTCCCAGGTCTCTTCCACCAGGTAGCTCCTTTTAGAAAAATCTTTAAGCTTTGATCTTTGTATTAATGGTTATTGAAGGGATAGGACACGAAGGTCTAGACAAACAAAAAAACGTGATGACTGCTAAGCTAAGGCTTTGCTTCTAAGGTATATCCTCAAGACCTAGTTCACAGTTTTTTTTTCTTTTTCCACTTGTGTTTATTTGACGACGCGTTTGGCGCAGTTTGTAGCGCAGCTGCCTTCTGATCCGATGATCCTGGGTTCGAATCCCGGCAAGGAAAAATATTTACAATACAATACAAAATGCTTTATTCCAGACCAAAAAAAGTTTACAAATTAAACACAGAAACAACATAGGTACATATGTGTGTGGTGAAATCGAATATTTTATTCCTGGGTCATGGACGTTAATATATATTATGTATATCGTCTAGTACCCATAGAAAGCACAAAGCAAAAAAAGCAGAAAAAAAAGCCTTGCTTAGTTTGGGAATAGGTCGATTTGTGTAAGATTGTCCCTTAATATTTATTTACCTATCACAACACACCCTGCAACACCCATGTCGTCACAATTTGGGCGCACATAAAAGAAGAATAATTAAAATCAGACTTGAATCAGAAATAAATATCTGTATTCCGAGAATTTCACGTTGTTTCAACTCATCTTTGTTTCAATTCCCCTCGGTCTCCCCTAATAATAATCTACATACATACATACATACATACATAAAGAAAATTAGACACCGTACATTTCCAAACGGAAATTAAAATGTTATTAATGGAATATCTCGCAACGTAGCTCCTTGGATGAAAGATCTCAATTTTATAGGACAAAAATCGTGTGACTTACAGCATTTTATGTGAAGATAGCATTGTATATCGTTCAATGCGTCGTCAAACGTCAAAGGCGCGTTTTTGCCGCGCGACGGATTCTAATAAAATAACGCGTCGCTCGCGTCGCGTCATTATCGGCATATTTTAGCGGAGGGCCACGAAATCAGAGCTTGTAGCTTGTTAATCTTACATTTGAGGAGTGTTCTTTCGAAAGGACTTATGTCTCTATGGAAGCCATACAAAACTAAGCCTTTTTAAAAGACATTCCTCGTTTGAAATAGTTCCTTTTGTGGTTTTGTATTTCGTAGCCTAGGTATATTTATTGATCTAGATTTACGAAACAATAGTCTAAAGGCTCCATATCCGGTCAGAAATGCTGATTGTTTAGACATTTTCTTCTTCTTCTTCAATTGCTCCATTACTGAAGGTTGGCAATCAGCTTTTTAAAATTGTCCTTGTCAAGCGCCAATCTGAACAGCTGCTCGACGGTCTTAATCCCTGATATTTCGGAGCCAAGACATCTAGCGTCTACCTGCTTTCCGCTTCCCGGGCACATTTCCCATCATGGTGGTCTGCAGGAGGGCATTAGACATTTTACATACGAACAAATATACTTCTTAACATGTTACTACTTAAAACAGGACTATTGCGATTTACCTTTAATTTGTTGCGTATTCCGGATCCACTAAATGTTGTCTGTTGTCTGCTATTGGATTTATGTGTTTTCTATGATGTTCTCGATGTTTCAAATCAATGAAATACCAAAAAAAAGTTACAAGTAATACCTACTCCGGTGGTCAAAAGTTAAGAGCTTGTATGAATCCAGGTTATATTGTTATTACATCGGTGTATAGAAGACGGAACATCCTTTATTCTTATACGAGTTTTTGTCGGAAAATGAGGCCCTGGAATCCTTTATTTTGCCAGAAAAGACTCGAACCAAAATCTGACTAAGACGCACAAACTTAAATCAGAGTTTCTTCAGTCCGCGTATTTCGTAGCCCGCCCCATATAACACAGAAAAAATACAGTATCAAGTAAATATGAAATTTGGCTCCGTGAATTGATACGACGTCGCCGCCTGTCCGTAATAGTCCCGGACGGCGGGAATTCAATTTGGCTGACGCGGGTCTACTGGATTGTGTTACGTGTAAAAAATGACATTTGATCGCTACATCGCTGACGATGTTATGGGGGTCTCGTGCCAACTTATTGGACGGGGGAAAAGGTTGTCAAAATATTTGACGTTTAATTTTGGGATGCACTCAGCTGGTAAGAAAGGACTTTTTTCCAGTCACCTAATTTACTCGTAAATTTACCAATACAATTGTTCTTCGGACCACTCATAAAAATAATGAGTACCTAATGATCGTCGAGTAGACTAACGATAGGGTGAACTTGTGATACACAACTAAGGCTACATTCAACCAAATTTTTATTCCAAGAATAACGTTTACTGTCGGATGGTAATGTCGTCAAATTAATATGGGATTCTGACATTACTATCCGACAATAAAAGTTTGGTTGAATCCAGTCTTAATAGGATAAACTTTGTAAAATCTGTCATCAATGTCCAGAGGCGGAATATTCCCCAAAAGTCGTTGACAAAAATGATGAAGCATCGCGAAAATAGTCGTCCTAATCACAAATCTAATATTCCATAACCACTATGGCCTTGCAAAAAAGTGTCCAATTGAAAAAAATATCGAGTCTATTTGTGATGAAAATGGTGAGATAGTATTATGTAACTAATCTGCGAGAATTCGGAATTAGATAAAAAAATAATTTCAAGATCGGGAAAAAGAAAAGGTACCGTGAAGTCACAACAACGCACTAGACTAGAAGAACATCCTACCATTTATGTAATAATTAATATCCCTTTGCTATAAGGTATATTAATTTTCTATGGTGTAACCGTTCCTTCACAACTAAGCCTTTTTAGAGTTCGGTACTTTTAAAATATTTTACAGATTCTAGTCATATAAAATCGTGATATTTTAAAAAGTTTAAAAACAGTTTTTTAATCTTTTGTTTGATTTCGCCGAAAAAAGGGTTAAAAATTGGCCAAGTGCGAGCCCGACTCGCGCATGAAGGGTTCCGTACCTATACATATATATATAATCTATATCAAGTTTGTTGTATGGGAGCCCCCCTTAAATATTTATTTTATTTTATTTTTAGTATTTGTTGTTATAGCGGCAATAGAAATACATCATCTGTGAAAATTTCAACTGTCTAGCTATCACCGTTGTTGAGATACAGCCTGGTGACAGACGGACGGACGGACGGACGGACGGACGGACGGACGGACGGACGGACGGACGGACGGACAGCGAAGTCTCAGTAATAGGGTCCCGTTTTTACCCTTTGGGTACGGAACCCTAAAAACGAAGTGTTGTCGAAAGGCACTCGAATAGCGGAATGTTTTCAAACGTGATGTTTCATTTGTGAAGAGTTCGGCGTGGAACCCGCACTCCAGTCGCGCCAGTCACGCAGATAAACATACAAAGGCACGAAATCATGTTTGTTTATGTAGAGATCATGATCAGACAGTTTTTGAGTCATTTGAGTTGGTCCATAACCACATTGAAGTACTTAAAATCATGGCATCCGCCAAGATTGATACAATAAGGAGTTGTGTAGTGCAGAATGTCGAAGTCAGGTAAAGACGTCAATACTCCTAGACTATGTGAATGCTGCAATGAAGACCTTAAAACGACGTACGCGTTGAAATGTGCGAGTTCGAACTGCAACAGAGAATATAAACATACTTGTGTTGGTTTCACTGATCAGACCTTCAAAAAATTGACCACAAATTCAAAAAAAGAGTGGATCTGTCCAGCGTGCAAGTGCAATACTCGTAAGTCAGGGGATAACTCGAATACACCGTTAGGATCCCGGGGTCATGGTCATGAAAATGTAACTCATCGGCAGAAGGCGAAATCCACACCAGTACAAGATCTTATAATCAACGACGAACCGGCCCCGGATGGCCCCGATGAACTTCCTGGGTGGTACCATTCCCTTGAGAACACGCTGACTGCGAAGATGCGGTCATTCTTACGATCCGAAATGCAGGAATTTATAAGAACAAATGAGCAACTCCGAGACAGTGTTAGCTATATGAGCGAGAGGTATGATGAAATGTTCAACCAATTATCGTCGTGCAATGAGGAAATCATCTATCTAAAGAAAGAGAACGCGGAGCTAAAAAATACAGTGACAGATCTATCGTCGCGTTTATCTTTGCTTGAACAGAATTCTCGCGAGTGTAACTTGGAAATTTCATGTTTACCCGAGTTCAAAGGAGAGTCTCTTCAGTCTACCGTACTCCAGCTAGCAACCGTAGTTTCTTACCCTCTTCAAGCGACAGACATTTACGCTTGCAAACGTGTCGCACAAAGCTTAACCCTGACAACGAGAGACCGCGGGCTGTAATTGTAAAACTACGCTCAGCTTTTCAGAGGGATGATTTTTTGACGGCAGTAATGCGGTATAATAAGAGTAAAGCTGACAAGGCAGACAAGTTGAACACGACTGATCTAGGAATTGCTGGTCGCAAGTCCCCTGTGTATGTATCTGAACATTTATCTCCAGCAACTAAAAAGCTACAGGCTGAGACAAGAATAGCAGGCAGGGCTAAAGGCTACAAATTTGTATGGGCGCGCTACGGTCGAGTCTATGCGCGGAAGCATGATGAAGCAGAAGCGATCCACATACGCAATACATCGGATCTCAATCGTCTTTAACTGTTAATTAGAATGAATGATACTTTGATTTAGCCAGTTACAATGCCGTTAAGTATTTACTATCAGAATATGAGAGGAATTAGAACAAAACTTCAGGATCTAAAGCTTGCTACCCTTACTTCTAGTTATGACGTTATTATAGTGACTGAAACATGGCTTCACTCGGGTATCCTAGACGCAGAAATTTTAGACTCTAGTTATACAATATATAGACGTGACCGTGATCTTACCACTAGTGCAAAGAAGGATGGCGGAGGTTGCTTTATTGCAGTTTCTAAGAAACTGTCAGCACGCCGGCGGATCTCATGGGAGTCCGAGTATGAAGATGTGTGGGTAACCATTTGCGATTCGTCGAACAATATTTTTAATATTGGCACAGTATACGTACCACCGGATGCTAAAACACAGGTGTATACTAAATACTTTGAATGTGTGAGTGATAAAATCGGTAGTAGTAGCGATAAGTGCATTATTTTTGGAGACTTTAATTTGAGTGGCGTACAGTGGAATATGGACAGCTCCGGGTTTTTTTCTGAGCCACAGTTATGTACTCTACCTGCTGCTGTATGTTTGTTTGATTTTATGTCTCTTTGTAATATGTATCAACTTAACGAATTGAAAAATGCTAATGGAAAGACCCTAGATTTAGTCCTTTGTAATTTTTTGGGGCCATCTGTCACTCGGGCATCTGATGTCTTAAGCAAAATTGACGCTCATCATCCGCCATTGGAAACTCATGTCTCTGGTATTGAAAAAAATAACACTCTTAAGCCTAAGTCCTTCGCTACTCATAATTTTAAGAAAGCCTGTTACGATAACATTAACCACTATTTGAGTAAAATAGACTGGAGTTTATTGTTTTCTGACTGTGTCAATGTAGATGACATGGTCTCTGTTTTCTATGCCTCATTGAGTGTGGTTATTAATAAGAATGTCCCACTATGTAAGAGTAGACAGCCAGGTCGTCCGAAGTGGTTTAGTCCGATATTGGTAAGGATGATGCGTGAGAAAGAAAAGAAAAGGCAGATTTATAAGAAAACTAAGAATCCTAGAGACTACTTTGAGTACAATATTTTACGTAAGAGAGTTAAAGTTAAAATGAATACCGACTACGACGTATATCTGACTTCGATTGAAGATGCATTAGTTAAAAACCCTAAAAAATTCTGGACTTACATCAAGGACTCTAAGAAGGACAAATCTGCCTACCCATCTACCATGCACCTCAATGGTGTTGCTGCTGACGACCATACTGTTATTTGTGATCTCTTTGCGTCACATTTTTCCTCCACGTTCTCTAATATCTCCTCCATTTCTCAACCCACTGATTATCTTCCATATTCGGATCGTGGTAACGCGAGTATACATTGTTTTGGGCCTCTGTCACGTATTCGCGTAACTGAGAGTGAAATTATAAAATCTGTTAAATCTCTTGATGTTAGCAAAGGTGCTGGTCCGGATGGTATCCCACCTTTTTTTATCAAAAAGTGTGCGCGCATGTTGTCACTCCCGCTGTCACTCATATTTAACAAATCATTAGAAACATCGGTATTTCCCGCAGTGTGGAAAGAGGCTAACATCGTCCCGGTATATAAAAAGGGTGACAAGACACAAGTAAATAACTACCGACCAATATCTATACTCAGTACCTTCTCGAAATTATTTGAGAGTCTGATCTATCCAAGACTAGCCTGGCACGTTAAAGAACAAATTTCCCCTTTACAGCATGGTTTCGTGACTCGTAAATCTACAGTGACTAATTTAATTACCTACGTCAGTGACATTTCTGTTCTGGTTGACTCTAGGCTACAGGTGGATGCTATCTACACGGACTTTAGTAGCGCATTTGACAAAGTCGATCACAACATACTGGTGGAAAAACTTCTTCGCAATTTTAGTATTTCTGGTGAATTGTTAGCGTGGCTTAGATCATATCTTACTGGTAGGAGACAAAGAGTCGTAAAGGACGGGTTTAAATCAGAATATTATGTCGCGCCCTCGGGAGTGCCTCAAGGTTCGCATCTGGGACCTTTGCTTTTCGTACTGTTTGTAAATGACATAGTTAATGTAGTAAAACACAGCAAATGCTTACTATACGCTGATGATCTCAAACTTTATCGAGAAGTAAAGTGTCCTAACGATGCTCACCTTCTGCAGAGTGACTTGCACAATATCCAACGTTGGTGTGACGACAATAATATGGTCCTTAATGCCTCTAAATGCCAACATATTAAGTTTACCCGTAAAAAGAACATCATTAAGAGTAATTATGTAATTAAAGATACTATATTAGAGGAGGTCAATAATATTAGGGATTTGGGAATTATACTCGACAGTAAACTAAATTTCATCAGCCACATTGATAACGTGATACAGGGGAGTTTGAAAATGCTAGGTTTCATCAAGAGAGTTTCAAAAAATTTCAAACACTGTAATACCTTCACTACGCTCTATAACACCTTCGTGAGATCGCGAATTGAGTATGGTAGTCAAGTCTGGAATCCATCATACCAAGTTCATATCGACCGTTTGGAGAGGATCCAGCGCTCTTTTACTCAGTATATAGCCTATAAAGACCGTTCTAAAAACGTCACAAAACGCACCAGTTACGAGAAAAGACTTGAACATTTCAATATGTGCACTCTTCAACAGAGACGAGATTATTTAGATCTTGTTTGGCTACACAAAGTGATAAATGGGGAAATTAATGAAGGTCGCGTCCTAGAGAGTCTTAACTTTATTGTACCTAGTGCTAATGTTAGACCCTCACGCATCACCACTTTCCGACCAAAGCTAGCGAAAACAAATTTAGGTAAATTTTCCGTCCTAAACAGAATACAGAAACGATACAATACGCTGCAAATTGTGCATGATCTGGATATCTACTCTGACAGTATCGGTTGCTGGAGGCGTAGACTGCTTTCGCAAGCTAGTGGCACGTAATAGTTCCTTTTCTATTTTTATTTTATTGTAAGGATCGATTTTTCTCTCTGTAATTAGTTACTTTAGATTAAGTTAAGTATTTATGTACCTTATTGCCAACCTGTCCAATATTTGTAAAAATGCTGTTGCACACCTGTCATTGAGGTGCGGGCTAGAAGTGCTCCTAGTATTTAGTGATAATTTTTACATGTAAAGCCTTGTACTTTGTTGGTGTGTCGAATAAATAATAATAATAATAAGATTACCAAAGCCGATCACCCAGGTGATTGTGCTGGAAATGGCGTTCGATAGGATCAACTGGGTGATCTCATAAGATATATTCGTCCAATACGATCACCTGGGTGATCGGGTCTGGTGATCATTAGTGGATCCCGCTCATAAAATAAACCCCATTAAACCATAAAACAAAATGCCAAATCAAGTTCGAAAATTCAATTATTCCTCAAGCTACTGGCTCAAAGTGAATGTAATTTTGGAGTATTTATTATTGTCTTTTGGTCACTTCATCAACAAAGGCAGAATGTCCTGAAATACCTTTTTTGTTCCACTTGACTTTTACCTCTGTAACTACTCCTGCTTTTCAGTTTTTTTTTACGTTTACCATCATCATTTCTACTCACAAGTATCTGGTGCTGTACACATTTTCGTCTCCTCCAAATGCCGTTTTTACTCATTCTGAATCAAGATCCTAATCGTCGATGCGTCTTGACCCAGACGGTGTCCTTTGAATCCTTTGATTGTGTTGTGTACGTACTAATGAAAATAATGTAAAATTATAAAGCCTAGGTTCTTGAAATCCAACTCGTATTTCCAAAGGTTTTGCCGGATTTATTATGTAAAACGGGAAAATGAATAGTAACAAATAAGAAGTCGTTTCTAAGTGACACAAGTAAATATTTATAGGCTATGGAATGGACGCTATGGCACAGCTATGGTAAGCTACATAAAACAAATAAAAGAAGAGGTAAATGTCATGTCGTATAGGGAAATCAAGGAGTTGGCTATCGATATAGATAGATGGAGACATCTACATACTACATCAGCTACACCCAGAAGAGTTTGACTCTTAAATTTTATGATAATGGAAATTATTATTATTATTTAAGAGTTTCACTCTTGTCGGTGCAGTTCTCTCCAGTCCGTTCTACTTAACGCCAGTTCTTTGACTTCCCGATACGACCCGACGTCTGCCTTTTTCTTGATCTGGTCCAAATAGTTAATCCTCGGCCTTCCTCTTCCTCTCCTTCCTTCAATTTTCCCCTCCATTATCTTTTGTATTATAATGGTAATATATTGTTCAATTTCACGATTTTCACGTGATCCATAATATGTACACGTCACGAAAACTTGTGACGATTGTGTTACCCCAGTTGGAATTGAGTTCGGAACGAATTTGATTGGTGTTGTGACGTCACATGGTGAATATAGCGGGGGTCGCGAAGTTTTATTGGTTTGATTCAGCTTGTTAACTTCTACTTGAGTTATTTTACATACAGTATGAAATTTAATCATCTACGTTATTTTCGCTTCTCGCTCTTTGGCTTATGTTTCGGGAATGTATTTTTTGCAATAGCGAAGACTTCATTCTCTCCTATTGGTAAGTGACGATTGAGCATACTTGCGTAAGTACACTCTCGTGCACAGATCCAAAGTAAGTTTAGTATTCGAAAAAAAAAGCTTTGCTCTTTTACAGGTTACCTACCAGAAAGTTAGGGCTTGGACAACATACTTCAGTCTGGGTACTAGGATCTAGGGTCTGAAGTTGGTGCTTAAAGTTTTATTCCCTCAATTTGTTTTAACTTGAATGTCGTAGATGCATCTCGCCTAAAGTCGGCTCCATTAATTCCTAGATACACACTTCGTTAAACTCCCTAAACCGTCACTTGACAGAGAAGGAGCATTGGGTAATTAGCTAAGAGCGGGATTATCCCGTGTCACGCGTCTGGAGCGGGTTTAAACTGGGCTTAACGTGGATGACCCAACAGACAATTATACTTAGGGAACTAGACGTTTCCTCTGCTAACATCTTCTTGAGTTGTGATACATACGTACATCATAAGTTCCTCTAAGATTGTGAACTCCTAGGCTCCTAGACTCCTAGGCCGTGGATGATCTACTTGAAAATTATACTAAAGGAACTCGGCGTTTACTTTGCTAACATCTTCGTGAACTGTGTTACATAAGTTTTTCTAAGACAATGAACTCCTGGACTATGACTTTACGTGGATGACGCAATAGACAATTATACTTAGATAACTATAGACATTTCTTTTGCAAACATCTTCGTGAGTTGTGATATACATAAGTTCTTATGAGACTATGAACTCCTGGGCTCTGGCTTCACGTGGATGACTCACTTGAAAATTATATTCAGGGAACTAGACGTTCACTTTACTAACATCTTGGTAAGATGTGATACGTAAGTTGCTCCAGGTTTCATGACTAAGAACTCCTGGACTCTGGCTTTAAACTGGGTTCAATGTGGATAATCCACTAGACAATAATTATACTTGAGGTGCGTTACTACTACTACAAGTCTTGGTTAGTTGCGATAATAGCCCAGATTGAAAGCTAAGAACCATTTTACAAACATGGCGCTTATTTATTGCTTACTTCTAAAGGTTGACAACTTATTCACCCTTGCTTTTACTATATAGCATTTAAGATCAGCCTTTGATAATCGCGAAAATGATTAACAAATAATATAATAACCACCTATTTCCATCGCGTATGTAAGTACAAGAGTGACTTCCCTTTTGTCATTTATGTATCTATCTAAGCGTGATCATCATCAGCGTGCTGATTTTGTTTTAAGGTAAATTAATTTATGCCAAACCACGCCACCCAAAAGACACCACGTACAATTACTTTATTTTATTACTATAGGTTGAGAATTACGCATGTAGCTGCGATCTGCGTAGTATGTGTACATTAAATGATTAAGTAGTACCACTGGACTTAGCAGGTCTTGTTTCAATGTAACCTTAAATTACCACGGCCAAAGGTTGCGAACCCCTCGCGACATTACCCAATAGGCGCGGGCTGTCGCCAGCCAGCCAATCAGCGGTGATGGATGAGCAGCGGTCGGCAACTGATATTAATATAACTTTATTACGATAACTGGCGATTACGACACGTCCTACTGTAGGGTTGGCGATAAGGATGAATAATTATAGTTTACAAATAAATAAATGAATAAATATATACTAAGAAGAGACAATCCTACACAAATCGACCTAGTCCCAAACTAAGCAAGCTTGTACTATGGATACTAGACGACGATATACATGATATATAAATACATATATAGATAACATCAACGACCCAGAAACAATCATACAAATATTTGCACTATCCATGATTCAAACCCAGGACCGCCGGCTTAGTAGGCAGGTGCATTACCTCTATGGGCCACAGTTGCCTGATAATTAATGATGTATTATTATTTTATTTAAAAAAATCGTAGCCATACCCGTTTCCAGCAATAAATCTGTGGCCCATAGTGTAAAACAATAGCCAGGGTTGCAAATTAACACTCGAAAGTTCGAGACTGACCATTTGACCGAATTACCAAAGGAGGTCGAGCAGCACTCGACTTTACCTTTGTCTATATCCTTCTGTAGTGTTTGAGTTTTACGTTAGTTTATTATTAAAATCCGAACTAAAATAACATTGATATGAAAGTTCTAAATATTAATAAGTTATTAATACATCCACGCGTTATCTTCCGTTTAGTGTATATAATAGAAAAAAAATGCTGGTGACATGAAACGGTTGAGAAATTAAATAGTTTCCGAAGCATATGTGAACACACTGGTTTATATACGAGTATAACAAAACGGTTAACAAAATGACTGCACTATATTCCTTAGGAACGTAATTACCGAAGAGTTGCCAGCTTCCTGGCACAACGTATCAGCATACCTGTTCAACGAGGAAATGCTGCCAGCATTTTCGGTACCCTGCCGCATGGGAGCAATTTCCTGAATTCTTTTTAGTTTATTTGAAATTTAGCTTTTTTTGTACATAGTTGTTAGTAGTATTTAGTTTAAGTTTTTATTTACAGTTTCTTTGTTTTCCGTTTTTTTGACGTGATAACGTCCTAAAAATTCATGTACGCCGGCTGCGCGTATGAATAAGCATGATTCATTGTCACGTTCCGCCTGAGCCGAGCGTGCAAGCGAGAGCACCGAACAAGCGATAGAAAGACACGATTGGCCTAAGCGTTCGGCTTGTCACTTCATCCGATGGACCGATGGAGTCCATCGGTCGGCATACGTTATCACGTAAAATAATCGTCCGTAAACCGAATTTACAGACAACCAATTTTTTTTATAAATATACATATATGACCATTTAGTAATTTTGTTCAATAGTGACAACCCTATTCCCTAACTAGACGGTGACAAATGGGCTGACGAGCGCGAGTTTCGGCCGCTTCCTTCGCCGTAAACACTCGTCCTTAAGATAACAATAAACATCAACAACATTTACATATTTATGTTTATATTCATGACTAATTAAAGGGTTTTGAACGGGCTGTTTGCCCGTGGGATGAATGTTGTAGTAAAGTAAAAGATGTAAGTTGTTGAGTGGTTTTATTAACACTAAAAATTATTATAAAGAACGTAATATTTAAACGGTGCAAATTATAGGTATGTAAGCAATGTAAGGTCGGTTTCGCTATGTAATCACAAATATTGATAGGTATGTACAACTTGCTTGTACATGCTGCCGAACTACAAAAAAATAAAAGAAAAGAAAATTGTATACAATAAAAAAATGGGAAATCTCAATATGTGCGAAGTTCTCTGGGCATCGTAGGTGATGTGGCGACATCCACGGGAACTCGTTGCTGCACGGTGCCGGTGCTGCTCGTCGTTACCGCTTGCATTTCCAAACTGGGGTTCGCCGTGTTTGTTGATGATGGGTCATTATCGGCATGTTGTGGACGTTTTCCCTTTGTCATGATTATTTTGCGTGCTCCCTTGTAAACGAGAAGTGCGACAGCCATAGACATTAGTATGTATATAGTTGTGTACTGATGTATATCGTGGAATGAGACAGATTCGGTGTTAGCGGAATCTTGTTGTTTTTTCAACTCGTCTATCTTCTGGTGGAGCTCGTTTAGCGCTTCAGCGTGGTCTTCAGTGGCCATGATGAGTGTTGAAGCGTTATTTATGAGGTTGTTGATTTCTGGGGGTGGTGGCACATTGATCTTCATCTCGTTCTCGCTGGTTTGTATTATTGTGCTTTGAAGACTGAGATGGGCCGGTATCGTGAATGCGTCGTGTTTGAGTAGGCATCCCCGACCTAGTGTAATAAGTCCTGTGCCATTCAACTTGCTCGACGTAACACCACCTGGGCAGAAAATGCGCACTGCGCATTCCTGGCAACACGAGAATAGCCACGCGCCGCCACTGTGCAATTGTATCCATTTGTCGCTACAGGTCGTTATCGCCGTCTTACACTGTGTCAAATTACTGTTGTTTATAATTTGAGTCTCGCATGTGGCTTCGGAACCTTTTAAGTTGTACATAGGTTGTTTTAACGGGCATAATAAATGAGCTTCGTTAATTGTTAGGCATGTTTGTAGTTGATCTGGATGCATTGAGATGTACATGTCTTTTCGGAGATCGATAGCCACGTATTCTGACGTGGGTATTATAATTATGCATTTAGAGCTTCTCGGTTGTGGTATTGGGATGATGCGATGTAATTCGTATTTATCGATGTTGAGCAGTGGTAATTTGACCTCAAATATAAGAAATTCGTCGGTCAGTCTTGAGTGCACACGTAGTACCTTATATATGTTTCTCAGGCTTTGTTCGTTGCTGAAGTTAGGTAGGGACATGTCACTAGGCAGTTGACTGTTGATTACGCCAAGTTGTTTCAGCAGTTCCGTCGGGCTCAGCAAATGTATATCCACTCTCCCGTTGCGTGTATCTGTCACCATGTCTATCATTGAGTCTTGAATACGATGTAGGTTAGAAATTATGATTGCTGCGGCTAGAGTGCTGGTCGTAGCGTACATGTAGTGTTGCTGCTGATTATTCAATTGAACTGTCTTTGTCTTAAGATCTGATAAGTGTTTATTTATGAGTTGATACTGTTTGTTCATCACATCTTCGCTTCTTTTTAGTATGTTGTATTCAGCTTCAATAACGGATGTTTGTTTTTGATATAGGGTTTTCATGTGGTTTTCGTTCTGCTGTATTAGTTGGATATCATGCTTGTATTGTTCGGCGAATCGTTCGTCTAACACCCCAAACAGAGAATTTGCGAGGTACCCGACGCCGTCGATAAGCCCTCGTTTTCGGCGGTTATCGTGATCAAGTTGAAGTAATTTGTCGTTATGTTTCAGCTCATTGATTTCGTGTTTCAGTTGAGAAGTTATTGCTAAGAAGGCGGCTTCATCAGTGCATACGCCGTTCAAGTGATTGACGTAACTCTCAATGTTGCCGAGACTCTGCTTGTAAGAACTGAGATTGTAATACACGACTATCTTCCACTCATCTTGAATAATGTTTACGTTGCCAATCTTGTCGAAGTAAACAGGTTTTGTTGCGTCTAGTGTCGTAATATTGTACAACTGTTGCACAGACGGCGAGATCAATGTCCCGAGAAAGAAAAGTGTGGCCAAGACATAGTGTGTCAATGTTTTCCTGGTTTTTGGCCTGATTTCTGGCTTGGATGCCTTGTCTTGGATGGCTGGTTCTCCAGAAGAGGATCCATCCTCTTTCACGTGCAATGGTGCCAATTTGACGATGGGTCGTTTGAAGATGCCGTTTTTTGTTTTCACTGTTACGACACGAGTCAGCCCATCCTTTCCTGGATGTAATTCCTGGATTCTGCCGAGGAGCCACCTCGCGGGCGGAGCGTTGTCTTCTTTTAACAAAACAACTTCGTCGATCTCCACATTCCTCTTTTTCGTGTTCCATTTGCTGCGTGATTGTAATGTGTGTAGGTACTCGGAAGACCACTGATTCCAAAAGTCTTTGCGCATCTTCTCAATGAGTTGCCACCTGGTGCGCAAATCTTGAACATCTGCGCCTGTCGGGGTTGATAGTATGGAGCTACCAACCAAAAAATGTCCGGGTGTCAAGTAGTCCAAATCTTCACAGTCTTCCTTGAGTGTTGTCAAGGGCCTTGAATTAAGGCAAGCTTCGATGTCGATTAAGAGTGTGGTGAATTCTTCAAATGTGAGCTTCTGTTGCCCGATGACACGCTTTAGATGATGCTTCATTTGAGCTACAGCTGACTCCCAGAGGCCTCCAGCGCTCGGCCAAGCGGGCGCGTTAAAGTGCCATGTAATTTGTTCTGCGGCGATGTGTTCCATGAATTCAGTGTTAATGTAGTGTTTGCAGGCCTCTCTGTGGGCATTTGCCAATACCCTTGCTGTTCCAACAAAGTTGCGTCCGTTGTCCGAATACATGTGTTTTGGGGTTCCCCTCCTTCCACACATGCGTTTAAATGCGGCAATAAATGTGCTCGAGCTTAAGTCTGAAACTAGCTCGAGATGTACTGCCTTAGTTGAAAAGCAGACGAAGACTGCGATGTATCCCGTTGTGGTTTTTATTCCCCGGCTCTTGTTTGCCTTGACTTCCACTTGTCCTGTGAAATCCACTCCACAGTGCGTGAACGAACGAGATGGTGTTACTCTCGGCTCGGGCAGATCGGCCATAAACTGGTTGTTGTTACTGGAGTTGAAGCGTATACACTTAACGCATTTTCTTAGTTGCTCTGCGACTCTCCCGTACCCGCCCAAAATCCAGTAATTGTTGCGTAAATAGCCCAACGTCAATTTGGGCCCGGCGTGTAGCGTTGCTTGATGAGCTTGTTCAATCAGCATCTCGGTGACTCTGTGTCTCTTGGGTAATATGATGGGATACTTCGAAGTTGTTCGTAGTGCTGAATGCTTAAGTCGGCCACCAACGCACAGTAATGAACGTGTGTCTAAAATTGGATTTAATTTAAGTAAGTTGCTTCTACAACCTACAGTGCCTTGTTTACGCAATCGTGCTATGTCTTCAATAAAATCCAATTGCACTGTTTGCATGATTGCTGTGTGTGCTTTCTGTATTTCTGCTGTTGTTAGGTAGTTTGTGCGCAGGGCATTGCCTTTGTTTCGAGCGTTGTGGATGAAACGTGATATCCAACATATGATTCGTATTATTCGAGTTATTGAACTGTATTTATTTATGAGATCTTTTATAATGTTTGTTTCCTGAGATGTTTGTACTGCACATGTGGGCTTTGTAGTTTTAACTTCCAGTTCCGGGCTTTCAACGATTTGTTCCTGCTGAATTGCTTCATACTTCAGCCATGTAGGTGCTTCCCACCAAATCTTGCATTTTAGTAGCTGTGATGCGGTCATCCCGCGGCTCGCCGAATCAGCAGGGTTCTGTTCTGATAAAACATGTCTCCAGCACGCCGAGGGCATGACTTCGGCTATTTTTGTCACTCGGTTAGCTACAAATGTCTTCCATCTTGCCGCATCGCCTTGTAGCCAACCCAAGACTACCATCGAATCGGTCCATCCGTATACTGTTACGTCATGTCCAATGAAGTTTTGTTTCACCTTGTTCATTAGTTGGGACAGTAATAACGCGCCACAAAGTTCTAATCTCGGGATGCTGACTTGTTTCTTATATGGTGCTAATTTTGTTTTTGCAGTAACGAGCTGTACATGTGTGCCGCCACTTTTAGATATTGTTTTGCAGTAAATGACGCAGGAAAATGCTTTCTCTGAAGAATCCGAGAACCCGTGCAATTCGATGCGGTCGGTGGTATCTCCCAGCCATCGTGGAATGGCGATTCTATCTATGTTCGGCATGTCGCTTCTGAACATTTTCCATTCTCTTTGAATATTCTCTGGCAGTGTGTCATCCCAGCCGATCCCTGATTCCCAAACATTCTGGAAAATCATCTTCGCTTTGACCGTCAGTGGGGATAAAAATCCCAAAGGATCATATAGGGTTGATATGTCGGAAAGTAGTGTTCGTTTTGTAATGTTTTCGTTGATGTCGTTTTCGCGATACATTTTTTGTTGGAATGTAAACTGATCCAATTCTGGGTTCCAGCGTAATCCAAGAGCCTTGTTTGTTTGTGTGTGTTTAAAGTCGAGCATGCTCACGCTAACTTGTGATTTTGATAAATTTTCAAGTAGTCTTGGTTCATTACTGGCCCACTTTCGTAGATTAAATCCGCCATCTTGTAAAATTTGAATTAGCTGTTGCTGTGTTTGTTGTGCCAATTCGATGTCGTCTTGTCCGGCTAGTAGATCGTCGACATAGAGTTGATTGTTCAATGTTTCGCACGCCAACGGGTACTTATGCCCTTCATCTATTACGAGCTGTTTGATCGTACGCATAGATAAGTAGGCGGCGGCTTTAGTTCCATACGTTAAGGTCGAAAGTTGATAATCTTTCAATGGCTCCTTATTCGCATCGCGCCATACTATTTTCTGTAAATGCTGATCTTCCTCATGGACCATGATTTGTCTGTAGAATTTTTCGATGTCTGCAGTGTAGACGTATTTGTATTTTCTCCAGCGCAATAACAATCCCTGAAGATCTTGCTGTAAGTTTGGTCCACACAGCATCAAATCATTTAAACTCTGCCCACTGGTGGTGCGACTTGAAGCATTGAAAACAGCACGGAGTTTCGTGGTGGTGGAGTCCAGCTTGAGCACTCCATGATGAGGTAAATAATAACTAGGATTTCTAGCAATGTTGCACAGTTTCATGTGTTGTAAGTCTTTGTATTCGTTGATGAACGCTGTATATTGAGTGCGGAATAATGGATCACGTGTCATTTTTCTTTCCAGTTGGAGAAACTGGGCTACGGCTTGTGTTTTGGACGTCCCCAAGTGTTGCTCGAAGTCTTGTTTCATGGGAATCTTGACCTCATATCTTCCATTTGGTAACCGTGTTGTTGTAGATTTGTAAAGTTGTTCGCAATATTCCTCTTCGACTGTATAGGTCGACGTAGAGTTACTGCTTATTTCTTCCATCTCCCAGAAGCGTGACAGATCTTGTATATTGTTCAAAACGACGTGACAGTTGAATGTTTTTATGTTGCCAAACAAAATCCAACCGATTTTTGTTTGTTGAGCGAGAGGAGCTTGACTCGGGCCTCGAAGGATTCCATCCATGATAATATCCGAGTATACGCTGGCATCCAACAAGATGTCCACTGCCCTCGATACGTTATAGTCGGGATCCGCTAACTGAATGTTCTGTAGATGTGGCCATTGTTGCTTCGGGAAGGAGCTGCAGGGTAATTTGTTGAGAACCTTTGTCATGATTAATGCCTCAGTTGTAAATTGATGGTTGCCGTACAAGGACTCGCAGTTTATCTCTACGATACCCTTGCTCTGGTTGGTAGATGAGCCGACGCCAGAGATAGTTCCGCTGTGATGACGTCTTTGTAAGCCTAGTCTCTGAGCGGCGTTTTCCGTAATCAAACTGATTTGAGACCCCTGGTCGATAAGGCATCTCATTTGTATGTATGTTCCATCTCTAGCTTGTATATTTAGCAGTACAGTAGATAGGAGAACTTCATTATCTGGATTTGACACGTGATTCGATGATGAATTCAAGTTCGGTGACCGCATTTTGTTTTGTTGTACCGACGACGAAGGAATTGCGTCACGATGATTATACACGTCGTGCAATATTGTGTTATGTTGCCCGTTGCAAACCTTGCATCTTTTTCTAGAGTTGCATTGCTTGCCATTGTGACAGTATAGACAATTAGGGCAAACTTGTAATTGCTCAATTGTTTTTAATTTAGCTTCGGACGTCATGCCTTGAAATGTTTTGCAATGGAAAAGTATGTGGTCAATTTTGCAGAGCGGACATTTTCTGTCGTTCGTCACGTGGTACGATGTGTACTGTGGCTTTCCTTTGTTATTGTAGGGTTGCGAAAACTTAAATTCCTGTTTATTTCCAACCGCCTTCTGAATGTTGGGGGCCACAATGGTAGATCTTTTAGTTTTATTTGTCATGGGCTCCAAAGCTGCAAACTTGCCCTCCAAGAACGTCATGAGTTCGTCAAAAACTGGGAGGCCGCGCGGAGTCTTCCTGGCTTCCATGTATGATGCGTATGTCTCGGAATCCAATTTTTCAGTGATAATATGTACCAGTATGGGGTCCCAGGTGGCGGTGTCTACGCCGAGATTTTGTATGGCATGAACAGCTTCCATACTGGTGTCATAAAGACGCTTCAACTCGTAGGACGTTTGCCTTTGCACTGATGGTTGGTTCATAAATAGCTGTACATGTTTTGTGAATAATAGTTGTATATTGTTGTAGCGGTAGGAGAGTAATTCCCAGCAAGTGTCGTAGTTGTCGGCAGTGATATAGAGATGTTGCACTAAGCGTTCCGCTTCGCCCTTCAACTTTCCCTTCAAGTGCTGCATTTTCTGTGTTTTCGTAAGCATGGGATTGTTATGAATGGCCTCAGTGAAGAGATCCATGAATGTGGGCCACTGTGTGTAAACGCCTGAGAAAGATGGTATTTCAATCCTCGGGGTTGATAGCTGTTGGTGTGATGTAGAGCTTAGTCTCTTGTTTAACAGCTTTTTCGTAGCTTCGTATGTCGCTTCATAGCTCGTGTATTCTTGCTCATATGCTACGTCAGATCCCATTAATATATTGTCAATCTGCCAATGTAGGTCATCGACAGTTTTCCAGCGCTGTTGTAGCATGTGAAGTTTGTCTTCGAGCTCCCATTTTTCCGTCAACTTGTCAACGTCGATGCTTTTAATGACACGTAAAAAGGCTCGAAAGTTAGTTACTTGTTGGTATTTCATATCGTCAGCCCTAGACGTGGTAGATCGCTCCTCTGTTGAAGCTCCGGGCTTTGACGGTGTAGCAAACCTGTTAGCGCCTGTCGTTAGGTATGTTTCCAATGTTTGTCGATGTTTTTCATAAAGCTGCTTGACAGAATCGTACATGGCGGTCCCTTGAGTGGCTAGGAACGAGGAATCTGATTGGGCTATCTTCGTATGGTTTCCGGCGAACTCTCTCCAGATGTTGTCTAAGGCCTCTAACCTTTTTGCAATATAATCCTCAGTCTTCCTGCTGGCGGAATCCTTGCTGAAGTTAATGGCTGCATTGTCGATCTTGTCGGCGAGTTCCCTTTGACGAACTTTTAAATCCTCCATGACTGTCGATGCTGGCACCAGATGTATGTATGTAGGGTAACCGGCACTTCCTGAAGTTGTTACTGTTGTCCACTGTCTTCGTGGTCTTTACCTGGTCCCAAGTGCAGGGTATTGATCTGCTACGCAATTCACTGGCGAGACCCGCTTGTGGGAGACCAATGAACCACTTCACTGCACCAAAGGCCCAAATCCGGCTCGAAGGACCAAAATGAACGGGCTGTTTGCCCGTGGGATGAATGTTGTAGTAAAGTAAAAGATGTAAGTTGTTGAGTGGTTTTATTAACACTAAAAATTATTATAAAGAACGTAATATTTAAACGGTGCAAATTATAGGTATGTAAGCAATGTAAGGTCGGTTTCGCTATGTAATCACAAATATTGATAGGTATGTACAACTTGCTTGTACAGGTTTCCATTCCAAGTTGTTAATCGTTTTTATGGAAAATAGGTTCGCTTTTAACTCGTTACTTTGCATATCGAAATATAACTGAAAGATAAATCCAAGGAAATTATACTCATAGAATACTTTTATACATACAGTCATACTGTACCTAAAGTGCGTCAGCCTGGAACGACTCTACTGCCCGTCTAGCACAACTACGCTTCGCGACTCTTGTCGCACGGCATAGCTTCGCCTGTCACTCTCTCACAGTACTGCGAAGAACGAGATAGGTATATATTTCTCGCGCAAGAAAGAGTCGCGTGTCACAGTTGTGATAGAGTAGAGGTGCTGGAATAGTTATCCGGACAATGTCGCTATTTGCAAGTTTTTGTATTTTTTTACTTTGTCTGGGTATACTTTTTTACTGATTTTATGTGATTTTAGTTTCATGTTCATACTGCACAGAATTGTAGGTATTAGATGCTTATTTTTTTTTTTATCTATTTAAACTTTATTGCACAATATAAAAAATACCAATGGCGGACTCAATGTCTTTAGGCATTCTTTACCAATCAACCACTGGGTTAAACAGAAGCTGTACTTAATGTAGTCGGTGCACGATTAAAGTTAACAGACAAACAATTTCCTTTAGATGTATATAAGAATGTATAAATATTAAGATCCTTCATTAATTTACACGTCTACTGCATGCATAGGCATGTGAATTTACGTGAAATAATAAAATATTGCATAAGCGAGAAATAAAAACAAGTTACAAGAATATTTGTATCAGTTCAATAGAAATAAGTTACATAAAATATTTTTGAAATAACTTACAACAATGATGATTCAGATAAGGACGAAGTTTCTCTCGTCTCATTGGTCGAGGAAATTCATATTGAATCTACAAGATGGAAACTGACACAACAGACATTGTGCTTGCCCATTACAAAACGACGAACTTAAGCAGTACATTCAAGGCAGATATAACCTTTTATAACTAAGGCTATATGTTTGACCATCCTGTGTTTGCAAACTCTACAATCCAGAACTCCGTTCAGTACTTTTAGTTCGACAATGAGTCAACTTGTATGAGAATCGTAGCTACATAGGACTTTGTCGCATTACATCCGTGGTTTGATTCAGTCAGCTTACGTTCATTGCTTACACCTCAAACTTTAGCTTACATTGTATCAAAACGACCTATTCTCCATAATGAAATCAAGAGATATTCAGTTTTATTAGGTAAACTATAAGGTGTAGTATAGTTCGGAATGATGGGTTACTGGAAATGGTGTGCGTTTAATTTTGACAGGTTTATCGAGTGAACGCGTTCGAAAATGGAATGCAAGTCTGTTCGGGGTGTTTTCGAAGCAACGAGTGCTGTTTGATGTAATTTTAACTGTTCATTATTTATTTATACTATTATAAAATTTAGTTTTCTATGTTATTTCTATGCTATATTATTTCAGGAACTAGTCCAAATCGATTCTATATGAAGGAAGAGTTTTCAAAAATCCATGAATACAGTGATAAAAAAAAAACATTTATTTCGACCATTATCAATATTTAAAATTGAAATAAGGACCTCACGGCGTTTGATTTCTATTACAACCTCCGGGGGGTTAGGTGGTGTAATTGAAAGCTAGCTGGAATAGTAAGCTAAAATGCAGATTGCTAATCTGTTAGCTTTTTAAAATATGGACGAATTATAGAATAATAGAATTTTATAACATGCATGACATTTACATCTATAATTAATATATTTAATACCTAACACTTAGAATAAATAAGAATAATGTAATTCTTAAATGTATTTAAATAATAATTTAATAGTTATAAGAATTCACGACTGCTATTTGACTTAAATAAATGAGTATGTACCTATTACATACATAATTGATCCTTGATATTTCCAACGGATGCCTGGGATAGATATATATTCGGCACGTGCTGACAAACCGTGCGTTAACTTATGTTATAAAACAAGTAGGTAAAGATATTGTCGGTGGGAGATTCAATCCTGTGATGGATGCTGCCGATGACATCGTGAGACGGATGGCTTCCGCGCCTCGTACAGAAGTTGTTAAATTACAGAAAGTGCTGAGGGATATACCGAATTGATCGCTTTGAGCACACAATAAAAAAACTCGAGAACGTGCTAGGGTTCTGGCTGTATCTTAATTTTAATAAGAAATAGATTCCTAATAAATTTAATAAATAGTTAATTAGCCCAACAAATTCTGCCGCCTAATAAATTAGCTAGAAGTACCGATGGCTGTTGGGGCAGAAAGGTTCTCGAATGGAGACCACGTACCGGCAAGCGCAGTGTAGGACGGCCGCAAGGTAGTCGGACGACCTGGTTAGACTTGCGGGGACCCATGTGGCAGTCTATTGAGGAGGCCTGTGTTCAGCAATGGACACAGGCCTCATCATGATGATGGTGATGAATAAATTAGCCTAACGTCGCGTGAGGCAATTGCAACTATGGGACATATGCGTCTTTTGATGATATTATAGAAACGGAATATTTTAAGACAACCTAAAGTTTGGGACTATTAATATGAAAAGAGAGGTGGTCGTTATAAAGTGGTTTCGTTTCTATGATATCATCAAAATACGCATTTGCCCCACAGTTGCAATTGCCTCGGGTGACCTTATATAGGTTGATTGTATAACACTTGGGTATTAGCAGTGGGTCGTGGCAACGCGACCAACACACGCGCGCAACTGACCACGATCGCCCGTCGAATTGCTCGAGCCAAGACAGAACAGCTTGGTGCGCGTAAAATGATAATAATAATGCCCAATATGTCAAAATTGCCATACTCGTTTGGCCAAAATCCCGCGAGTATGGTATTTAAGTTACCTCCGATTGGAGAGAAAGAAGTGAAATAATAATAATAATAATACTCTTTATTGTGCACCACTAAATATAAATAAATAAATATAGATTACACAAAGAAATTGCAAAAAACAAATCAGTAGGTAACAACAGGCGGTCTTATCGCTAAAAAGCGGTCTATTCCATACAACCTTATGGCTGGTTTAGCGACACAGCTCATAATGAGCTGCTCTTTCTTTGGGGATACATAGCCGCCCACATTGCACAAAGGCTGCATAATAAGAACTTATACAGCCCTTATATTTATACGCCAGCCAGCTGTGTAGCTTTGCTTTAGTGGTAAAAAGCCCAAATCCTAACGAAATTCCATATCGGCCCATCAAAAGCAATTGGTTAAGTATGACTGAGCACAGATTCCATCCACGTCAAAGACAATGAGTCAGCGCCGCCCAGTTTTAGTTACTCGTATGGTCGCACACGCATAAATTAGGATGTATTTAGAGCAATGAGGGCTAAATGATGGATCGCTGCGCGCGCGATCGCGCGATCGATCTCAATTTACAGCTGTTTCTTCAATCCCTTCGTTGCGCAGTGACATCGTAAAGGGCTTGATCGCCAAACATGAGAGCGATAAGTGGTGAAGTAATCGTTACTCTTTTGTTTCTTGTTAGTTAGTTTACGTCACCCTAGGCCGTAAGTGGAATCTTCTGGGGAGAAATCTCACTTCCTAAGCAAGGCAAGACGTAGGTACAACTTTAGACAAACAAAAGGCGGTAATTCAAAGCCCCAAACACCTGTGATCTGGGACATTCATGAATTCACCGCCCTAGGTATGTAATGTATTTATTATGTCCTCTTACAGAACAATGGCTGTTATACATATTACGACACACGTCGCAGATTTGACGTGGTAATGTAACGAAACGGTTCGAGAAAAGGTACTTAGTGCCCCGCTTTTTGTTCGTCTTGGCGGGGGCTCTACCGTGCCCCCAGATTTCCGTCTAATATAAGTTAGTTTTAAAGAAATATTTTGATTGATTGTCTGATATATCCATTATTTGATCAAAATAAATTATTTTCAAAGAGGGAGTAGTTGTATCGGGAAAATTAGGGCCCATTTTGGTGCGAAAGATGGTATTTCTTTTAGATTTGGCAGAACTTACGCCCACTCATCCAATAAACATGGTTCAGTGATTCAGTTTTACTAATATGACTATTGTTTATTCTTTACAGGTAAGCTTCCGAATAGAATTAAAAAGGTTGCTTCTTTGGGTAAGTGTTGATCACCTAAGTAGCTACTAACTAATCATCATAAATTTAAGAGCTCCATCTCGTTCTGGAGCCTTCTCCTTGACAGCCTGCGCGTCTAGCAAAACTTTGACACGCGGCACTGTGGCACTCTTTGTCGTGCGACAAATACTACCTATTACTATCCTTTCTGACTCAGTTTCATTGGTCGATAGGGCCCGCATGCGGGGTGCCGTTAGATTTCCATAACTCATGCCATTATGAGGTTCACTGGTCGTTATACCGTCTGCGAGGAGCCCCGCATGCCGTATATCGACCGAGTTATCGACCAATGAAACTGAGCCATTCAATACCGTGCTAGCAAGAAAGGTAACGTAGTCGCGGCAAGATATGCTAGTCCTGCTGGTACGACACGACGTTCACCTTATCCTTTATTTTGGTCCATCAAAAATCGCGCACCTCTTCCAATCACACTAATATTAGAGGTATAAAGGTGAAAATTTGTTAGTGTGTTTGTTTGGCATAAACACATAAGATAGATTCTGTCTGATAAACTGCTAACACCGCGGAGCACAGCTAGTATCCAATGAAACATATGTAAGGTCAGCACCAGGACTTGCTATACGCCCGCCAAGTGCACAAATTTATTTGCAAACGGATTCTGTAGGTATTATCAAGGGAATAAGTCTTGTACAGATCATTGTGGGTGTGTTATTCTGCTTAGCTACTTCTGCTGTTGACTGTACAATAAAAGATATAATGTACTTATTATTTCCTCCATAAATATCACTGATAATTTCGCAACCGCTTTGATGACAAGACAGCGGAAAGTGAAATAGAACAACTATTCTATTACTAATGGCATTTCAACTCCTTATATGGACAGTAGCGGACATAACTCGCCTTCAAATCAGTTATTTATTGACCGATTACTGCAGACAACCCCGGTACAAGCAATAAAGATACTAACTCAGATAAGATAAGGAAACCAACTTACTTTTGCGATTTTCGATCTCGTCTAGATTCCAATTTTGTGACTACCTTATTTGAGATTCCAGTTACGACGGCTGCAAAATTAATTTTGTATAACACTAGTAACACATGTCATACATGGAACTGACATGTCAAGACATCGATTTCGTTATCGGCAAATCACTACGTCCCAGTTATATCGTTTCAAAACTAAAAGGTCGCATGTGCTTAAGGGGTTTTCATGTGACGGTGACCTTTTGGAGTGTAGGTAGTATTAGGGGAACAGTCATATTCTGTGTGCTTAGCGCTTATCTTGTTTACAATATCCATCAATCTGACGATTCCCTGCGCCTGCGTTTGCATACAAACAGATAAATTTGTTCGGCTTCATACAGTTTAAATAAACATTCGAAATGATTCAAACGAAATAAAAACTTCATTAAAGTGGATTAAGTCTAACATCGCTCGTGTTACCGAATACGTGAAATATTATTTTGAGCGATATTTAAATTTCAAACTTTTTTTATGGTTACTTAATTTGTAAGTAACACTGCATAGTCCCCTGGTCCATAAAATAAATAAAAACATTTATTCAGGGAATTCGTTTCTTAAATACTTGAAATGAATTAAAGTTTTGTAAAAAAAATATATCATTTCGTTTTAAAAAATTGCACTAAATTTTGATATGAAAGGGGTTGTGATGTGAGTCAATTACCGGTGTACCAAAATATATATAAAAAATCATCATCATCAGGATCAGATCAGCCAAAAGGCGCCCACTGCTGAACATAGGTCTACTACAAAGCTCTCCACATTGGTCGGTATAGTGCACCGACCTCATCATAAAATAAGCGGTTTATTTTATTGTAGAACAGTGTAGTTATTAAAGGATATTATTATAATATTTGAAAAATATTAACCCATACTTTGTATTTTTTACATGTCCGACTCGCGCTTGGCTTTTTTTACTTTTTATTTTTATATCACAGTCCTTCGTCACGCCAAGTCAACTTAAGTCCAATATTTACTAAAGTTGTCTTCGGTGGGACTCTAGGTTACTCCGATGTTCGAAATTCGGTCGTCCCACTCATACAAATATAGTTTGGGAGGAGATCGAGAAAGATGGAAGTACGAAGTAAGTAGTTGGATTTCGGAGTAGCCTTCCAGTTTTATTATTGGAAGGTTCATATTGCTCGGGCGGCGAGTAAATTTAGAACTGAACGGATGCATGAGGTGTAATATTGCAACTGCTTGTTTTGTTACTGGCAACATTAAGTCGGTGTGTTATCGGCGAGGTATTTGTTGGCAAGGTATTTTTTTATTCTATGCGACGTGGAAGCCATACACTTAAACAAAAGAAATCGGCCAGCACGTTTTATTTTTTCGCGTTTCTAAGCTATCTCAAAGCAAAATAATTTGAAACCCTTTAATGTCTTTTAGATTAAAAAATTAAGAACTGTAAGTAGCACATTTTTTACAGCATCAAATAGATGTTAAGGAAGAATAACTTTGGAATAACATAAAAAAATACCATTCGCGGAAACTGTTTGCTATTTGCGACGAATAAAAAATAAAATTCTTTTTTTTTTCAACGACTGTTTATTTTTTCGTTTCGTGCTTGTCGCTAAGATACTGCTTGAATGTTTCCACGCCACGGTGTCTATAACAGGATATACTGCAGCTGTTCCTATTATAGTACACTAACGCGAGATGACACGGTGTCTTGGGCGGATTATGAGAACTGACATTAAAATTAACACTGAAGTGTCACTAACTTTTTGAACGTTTAAATTATATCTGTTTCTGTTTTTAATTGTATAAAACGGTCATATTTACAAATCAATAGTTATTAGTTTTATTTTTTACAGACAATATGCAGTGCACATGTTTGAGTCCTGCTTGACATCCATGAAACACAAATCATTCTTGCCTATTGTTTATAATATAACACTGTTGAATCAAATTACCCCTGTGGCGCGGGGATAATCCCACTAGCGGGTTATACTCCCACACAAAGTCCGACTACTGGTAGTGAGGGCTGACCAGCCCTGATACAGTTCTAGTCATGTCTTAAAAAAAAACTGTTGAATCAAAATTAAGTAAGTTGTTATTTCTGCACAGTATATGAAGTATGTAAAGGCGTCATATGATGCGTAACTAGCGCCACTTAAAAGGAAATCGACACTTCTGATCACAGTATACAATTTTGTCGTTCTGTTGATCCCGACAAATTTTGTCCAAAACTAAAACGGTCACATTAGTCTGATAACCGGTAGTTAATTTAAAACAAAAATCCTCACTTAGGTAAGTGGAACAATGTCGCACTCATACATTATCTATGAGTAATCCATACCATTCAGTTCATAAGCTAATTTGTAACGAAACAGTACGGTGCATTCACTCGCACATGTTTAATTATCTGTGCGAAGTGACAGCCCTAACGTCTGTCAGTCGTCGCGTGCTCGACACTGACTAATACAAGTGCGTGCCAACCCTAACGTGCTTCTGAAAGTAATTCATTGCAAAACGCATTAAATTTAGATAGCACGTATCCCAATAATATTATGGTAACGGTTTTAAGGTAACATTGTTGCACATCATAAAATTCACAAGACTTAAAATTCAGTTCACAAGCTAATTATTTACGAAACAGTAACATGCATTAACTCGCACACGTTTTATTATCTCCGTGGAGTGACAACCCTGGCGTCTGTCAGTCGTCGCGTGCTCGACACTGACTAATACAAGTGCGTGCCAACCCTGAAGTACTTCTGAAATTAATGCCTTGCGAAAACGCAGTAAAATTAATAGAACATGCCTGAAGAAGGTAACGGTTTAAAGAATATATGTAACCAGAAAGATAACCTTGCTAATCTTGCTATATAGTTCAGTTTTCTGGTTAAGTAACAAGTCTTTTTTTTTCCTACGCCGAAGACTTCAGAGAAAATTTTTATGAAAAGACAAAAACTAAAAAGAGCAATATAAACATCTCGATAGCTTTGTTCCATCTAGAAAAGTATAGAAAACTAGTTATCTAGAGCAAACATAACATAATATATGATCCGCAAAGGAAACTTATTTTTGGGCTGCGTTTTTTTTTTAGATTCGATGTCCAAGGAATTGTCTAAGAACGACGAAAACAAACCTTATCTTATTTAATGGATTTTAAAGGGAGAGCTATTCAAAATTTCTGTAGGTAATCTAATAAACGAAACAATTTTATGAAAAACTGTACATTAGGTATGTATTGTTGCCCTGACATCTGAAATTCATAAATCGTGTTTGACCGTCCATTAATTGAAATCCACAGTCCTCCTTCCATATGAATCACTCTAGTATCTCGGAGAGATCTCCAAAGTCACGATACAACTAGTATATCGCCCCTTCACCACTTAAAATATGCAACTCGAAACGCAAATATCGCGTTTTAATGACAGTTAAAGGCGATATACCTGAGACATCGCTTTTTGCCGATATCTTAAACTACACTCGATTTAGCGTCCTGTGAATTTAGAAAGAAAAGCGAATTTGCGAGGCATGGCACGATTGGCACGAATGAGAACTTCGGATTTTGAACTTCAGATTAGCCTCTCAATTCACTGCTGCTCTATTTCCCATGCTTCGTATAATCAAACAAACATGTCAACACTATAGTCAGCATTTGTCCTTCATGTGTGACGGTCCCTTTGTTTTGTTCTAATTATTTTTATATCAATAGAAATTGTGCTTATGTTCTTCTTGGACTTAGAATAAGTACGCCTAGAACGAGAATCTTCATACAACAGATTTATTATGTGTGCGTGTCTACGATCCAATCATAGAGCCGTTTTGCTTGTGACATTGACGTTGTGACATGCGCACACGGACAAAACTTAGCCCGTGGCTAACTAAAACTGGCTACACTTTCAAGCGCTAACTAGGTTTCTAGGTGTATTTATTCTAAGTTCATGGAATGGAAGAGGCACCATTGACAACGTTAAGTTTTCCTTACTGTTTTTTGGAGTCTAGGAAAAGTGAAAGCATTTTTTTCTTTAAATATAAAGGTAGGACCGCTCGGCGCGTAACTACGCGGCAGCGGAGCAACGCTACGCGACGCGGTTAATTTTCTTTGTATGAAATGTATGAGATAGAATGCACTACGCGGCAGCGGAACTACGCGGCGCGACATTCAATTCTATACAAAAATATTTAGTCGCGTCGCGTAGTTACGCTTAGTGCGGACGCACCTTTAATAAAACCATAAAATAAGACTTCGAAGTCATGGTAAGGACAAATAATTTAACCGATCCGAATGGCCCAAGCGCACCCGGACTCAAGCCACGGGATCAACCTAGTTGCCTTCCATATAACTAAATTAGATTAATCCATCATCAGGCGTTTTACTCACAGCATTAAGCTGTCATCGCGGTCGTTTGTCCCACATTGTCGCGTTTTGCTCTCTTTTAAATAATTGTGTGATTGTTTAATACCCTGGGATTAAGTTATTAAAGTCAACGAACCGCTTCACAGATTGTTGGAATGATGGGTACAAGGGTGTGAAAGACTATTCTAGAAATGAGTACAATTACGAAGAATGAGGGATCAAATACTATTATTTGAATAGCTAAAAATGATATCCTTTCACAACTCCGAAACTTTGCTTCCCATCTACGTACGTTTCGCAAAATTTTCATTTGTCCGAAAGTAGTTTTTTCCGGAAACCTTAATATTTCCAAGGTCTTATAAACATCGCTTTAAAAAATCGATTAGGTTACCGAGGTAACCTAAAAAAGTAAAGGTAAACGGCGAGCCTTTTATTTATAAATATAAATATTCTGAAATATGAACAGTTTTCGAAGAAATGGTACCTATTCGGACAAATGAAAATTCTCATGAAATTTTGTGATTGGTGGTCCGTTGATTACTTTGTCGATTCAGTTTTAGGGGATTGAAAACGTAGAAAATACAAACCCATAACAACTAACATTTCATTAGAGATCCACATTAAACAATCAAAAATTTTGATTATAGGTACCTATATATGTAAGTTAAACGTATTTTTATTGCTCCAATGATTTGTTTTGAATTCATTATATTTATGTAAGCATACTTTTTGGTAAATAGATATATATAAATATTAAATATTATTTCACATTTGTACCAAATCATCACAAAAAGGAGCTTAGTGGAGTATTCAGAATAGCAGCGCACGCGCACGCGCATGATTCACTTTCTGGCGAACAGATTAGCCCGTCATCGCGCACGTCCCGGAGTGATATTAATTGCGGCTATTTCAGGAGTTCGCCATTTGCTTTGTTAATTCGGGTGATGTTTTATGAGGGAATAAATACCAATGCATTAATTCTGATCTCATTTGCTCTTAATTTCAGCAGAACGGCCTCACTTCTGCTCTGCACTGGGTGTTCAGTACCCACTTCAAATTTTATTCACTAAAAATCAGCATAGCCAGTCGTCGGCACACACAAGTCGGCCGGTGGCGTCGTAACGACCAATTGCGTCACGTTTTTCACAAACAACCACTAAAATGTAGTTCACAAGCAGCTTTTACGAGGATCAGCAAAAATATAGAATTGCTAAAGTTGTAGTGTTTTATTCTGTGCTGCATTTAAAGTCTAACAAACATTGAAACTGTCTATAGTTAACCCGGCCGTTCATAAAGATTTATAAAACACACATAAATGCACAAAAGATGACACTTCCTAAGAAGGAACACAAAGATGTCTAATACGATTAAATCCGTTAGTGACAATAGGACTAGCATGAGCTGCGAGGTGTGAAGAATGGCATCGCAATTACGAGTTTGGCACAGAAATGCAGTTCATTTGAGCTTCTTTTGCAAGAGTGCAGTTTGGAGTTTGTAGTGCAAGTTGATCAGAATTATGCATCAAATCTGACAATAGTTAAACTATTAGGTAGGGGGTAAAACCTTTAAAAATGAAATAATTAAATAATAAAAAATTCTGAATTAGCAAATTAAACTACATACGAAATTACGAATCGGTTTGTGAAGCTCTTCTTTTTAATCGATTGAAAAGTAAATGAACATTTACAAGCTAAAATCAGTAATATTGTATGCTGTTCGTTGTAGTAAAGAAAAACTGTCATTTTTGATAGTCGACTCTTTCTTAGTTCTTTCTAGTCGTCTGAACAAGTGAACAGTCTGTCGTCTGTCCGTCGAGATCGTATTTTGTCCTGTCCCTGTCATGTCTAATTTTGAATTTGAATGTCCGTTCCAAATATCAGCCAGTAAGTCAGTTCCACGTTCAGTTGCCACGAAGATGGGAAGCCACGACACGACATCGTATGTAATGAAAGTGTACCTGCATAACGATCATGCTTGGCGGCCTGGATTATTTATTTTGAGGACAGATGTTCGGATTAACGCACAGTGACAACTCGCGAGTGGCGCATGACAGGGGCGTGAATGTAGTTTAATGCGACGCAAAAAATCATGCGCCCGCGTCTTTCAACTGTTTCCATTGTCAGACGGCATGGATTTATATCTGATGCCGCTTTTAAGGTATTAATAACATATGATAAAAATAATCGCTGAAGTAGGGCCTCAACTCGACGTTTGACACTGACGTCTATTCGAGATCTCGTTACTATACTTATTTTATATGAAATTATTCGGATAGATATTTACCTAAACTTTGGCAGCGGCTTTGTTACTTAGTTGTAGGTTATTATGTTATAGGCGGCTTTGTTTGAGGCATGAGTGAGATAGCAATAGGATTTTGTCAACTTTAGGTAAATATATACCTGGATTAAAGAAGAAAAAACCCTGATGGCGATAGTAAAATTGACTGTTACTTCTCAACTCAATGTAGCTACTTAGTCAGTCTTAGACGACATCCGTCTCTAGAAAACTCATAAAAGACAAGACAAATAAAGATTCCACGACTCATAAATCCCAAACTTATCGTATCGGCCAACAGCGCGAACGGGCGACACTAACAAAGAAATACTTGAACAGTAGCGTTTAAGGACGTCTCTGAATGGCGCCTTAATGCGCCAATTGTTTGCCAATACCGCCCTGATCACAATATTGTGATGCGGCCATTGTGGTGTTTAATAGCTAGGGTTGGCGCTAAGGAGTGAGAGAAAACGTGTTTCTTTTGATTAATAGAGATGTTTGTTTAATTGCATTACATTCGGCTTGAAGCATAAACTGTAGGTAGGGTAGTGTAGTGTAGGATATATAAACCGCCGATGTGATGTAGATCCCAGGTAGCAAACAAGCTCTATAAGAGCTTATACAGCCATTATGACTCAAATTTAAGCGTTATAAAGCCTGTATGCTACTTGGGATGGCACCAACATCACAGTCTCCGGCCCATATTTTTCGTATGGTGCTCAGACCTTCCTTCAGAGAGAAAGCTTCTTATAAGACAGATATATAGATGCCAAATATGCCAATACCAATATTAATCATAAGCCAATACCGCCCTGATCACAATACTGTGATGCGGCCATTGTGGAGGTCCCATTGTGGTGTTTAATAGCTAGGGTTGGCGCTAAGGAGTGAGAGAAAACGTGTTTCTTTTCATTAATAGAGATGTTTGTTTAATTGCATTACATTTGGCTTGAAGCAAACTTAGACTGTATAGTACATATTATACACTAGCTGCGCTGCGCGGTGTTACCCGCTCATCCCACGGAAACACTACATATTTTCGGGATATAAAATAGCCTATGTGTTCATCCAGGGTGTCAGCTTCTTTCATACCAAAATTTACCCAAGTTGGTTCAGCCGTTTGAGCGCGAAGAAGTCACAAACATACACAAAAACACACTCACTTTCACCTTTATCATCATCATCATAATATTAGTGTGATAAACCGGCGACGACGTGATGTAAATAGCACTACCATCACGAAGTCTCTGGCCCATATATTTCGTATGGTGTTCAGACCTTCCGTTAAAAGGAAAGCTTACCTGTAAGATAGAAATATGAAGAATCCAATACCAATATTAGTCATAAGCCAATACCGCCCTGATCACAATATTGTCATGTGGCCATTGTGGAGGTCCCATTGTGGTGTTTAATAGCTAGGGTTGGCGCTAAGATTCTATTGATTAATAGGGATGTTAGTTTTATTACGTTTATATACTATGTGACTTGAAGCATGGACCTTTACGAAGTCACTTTACAGTATACTAATGGTGTTACTTTTAAAAAGCGTCTATCCAAATCTATCGTGGGACAGTTAGAACTTTCTTGTAACATACAGCGATATCTGGAAAAACCTCCTTATAGATCTACCAGATCGGCACAGAGTTGCTTTGTCCACTGAAAATATTATGTTGTGTTGAGAGTTACATGAGTTTGTGACATATTCGATGTTTCGAATTGCCACCAAATATACTCAAAAGATTATATTATAAAGCTTGTCTCTTAGGGTGCTCGCTCACCGCGAACATTCGCCTGTAATGTAATAAAAAACTTGTAAGATTTCATTAATTTAAGTCAAATTCTTTTCGGTGTAGCTAATGAGGTATGCAACTTTCTTCTACCTAACCTGACAACTTTATCCATAGTCACCTCCTATCCTATCACCTCCTTGATTTCCCTACAAAATATAAAGACTCCTTTTCTTAAAAATACTTAACAATTATTTATTTTCAACCATATTTCAAGTAGGGCTTTATACAAATTGTCATGTAAATTTCAACCCCGCGTCCACCAAAACACCTCTAATTGTATTATGAAAATGTCACGTCTGTTCAACCCCAGCGTGTTGAGTTGAGTGGGACTCTGATACAATGTACGCACATTGTTCTGGCCTCGCTCTTGAAAACATTTCAAATTATAGTTCTCTTTCAATCTCCGTAACAAATGTAAAGAAATGTTCGTTAAATGACGGTGACATTTCTGCTCTGGACGCTGAATGTTACTGTTACACTTATTCTAACAGGTATACAAATAGGTACCTATTCTATTATTACACTAATATTATAAATGCACAAAAGTGCGTGAGTGTGTGTGTATGTTTCTTGCTTCATTACGCTTAAATGGCTGCTAGAATTTTGATATAATTTGGTACAGATATAGCTACACCCGGAACTAATACTTAGGGCACTTTTTATCCCGAAAAAATATAGTATTCCCGTGGGAAGCGGATGATACCGCAGGGCGCAACTAGTCACTATATAGACGCGGATGTTCAAAATCAAAATGTTGGTTTGTTCCTTTCTCGCACAGGAACAAGCATGGAAGCAGGAAGGATATAGTATATAATGTAGTATTAAGGTGTTCAAAATATATGAAACGGACATATTTTTTTACATACAGAATGACCCGAAGAGTAACATTCCTGAAATCTAAAGTTAGGCCATTTTCTAACATATCTTTTACTTCCATTTTATAAACGATATATTTTAGTTTTGGTTCCTTACAGAACGGAAATCGTTTTCTCTATTCACAGATTTTTCTACAAGTTTGATAAATTGGTTGCATAACGTGAAAATATGTATGCTTTAAGTGTATCGCAAAAACATTCGTTCGGTAGTTCAATAATTGCGATAACATAAATTCCATTATAACACAGATGGTCACAATAGGCCCCGAAGTTTAAAGTTCACATGCACACAGAAAACTTGAATTAAGTACAATAATAAAAAGTGCCAAAATGTCGTATTTGAAGAGCACTCGTGACATCCCTGTTTTTTCATCTAAACGCCCATAGAATTTACGTGCATCAAATTGAGTGAGAATAATGAAAGGAGCAATTTGGGCGACTGTCAACTCGTCAAATGACGCGTCAAAGTGTGAATCAATTTAAATGCTTTCATGTGACAATCGGAGATGAAGTAATGGTCCTAGGGGCGTCGGATTGCGGAGATTGGAGTCAGATTTCTAAGGGATCTTGTAAGTTTTTGCTTTAAATTAAGACTATTTGTATTGCAATGAATTTGAAATATTTATTCAACTACTTTTTGGTCAGACAGCCACTATTAATTTTGCGGTCAAAATAGAGGATGCTGACTAGCGCAAGGACAATATTCTCTCTTTTTTTGCTGTAATCTGGTAAAAAACATCCATTATTGGATGTCCAACCATTTTGTCCCAATTTTTCTTTGGATAAGTTCAATGGTTTTTACTTAATGAAGCCGAAAAATATTGCGACTGATATATGGCGTTGTAATTGTAACCAATGCCCAAACGAAACAAAAGAAAACGTGCATGGAGCTGTCGAGTTCTTTTTTTTCAGTAATAATTTCAATAAGGTTACCTTTCTGAAACACAAACTTATGTTACCCATCTGTTTTCACCAAATTTTGATTTGTCCGAAAGCCCCATTTCTCCAAAACTGTTAATTTTGCAGAATAATTATAAAACAAACCTTACCTAACCTAATGGGTTATTTAAAACGATGATTATAAAATCCAGAAAATATAACGGGTTTCAGAAAAAAAATACTTTCGGACAGAAAATTTGGCGAGACGTTACAGATTGGAAACAATATTTCCGATATATGATAGGATACCTTTAAATAGTTCCATAATAATAGTGTTGAACTGTACTCTTGTTTATCTGTTTAGGGTCCAGCAACATTACCATATCCAACAGAAGTTAGCTTTGACGACTCGATTAGGCCGCTGCTTTACATACATTAGCGGAATCCGAATAGTTTAGCGAGCAATCACTCGTGAGGACGGTCTGGATATGGCTGGCCTTGCCCGGGACTAAATTACTTCTAGTTTCCACAGTGGAAGTATACAAAGCAGTAAGAAGCTCTGATTTCATGCTCAATTCTTTCACGGTTCGGGCAATGCGCCTCTGGAACGCTCTCCCAATCAACATTAGGCAAGCTCAGAGTAAATTCTCCTTTAAGCGCCTGTTGCGCAAGCATCTTTCGAACAATCTCTTTTTCTAACTCTCTTCGAAATATCTTTCATATAAAGTATTCGTGTAAGTTTATGGTAATTAGAGTGGCATCGTAGCGTCATCTATCGTAAAGATTCAGATTCACCCTAAGGCATGCAATAAGCAACTGGTTGAAGAATTCAATGGCTCTCCGTGATGCGAGAGCCAATAGGGTCACCCGTGTTGGCCCGGAAGCCGTAAGAGGCGCAGGTTCAAACCCTGCCTGAACCATTTTAAATTTACGCTAGCAGACGTTACTGCTTTAATAAAAAAATATTAGTAAGAATAAGTTATTAACAAAAAAAAATTTTTTTCATCAATTTTTTCCCCATCTCATCATATCGTCATCAACATACTTACAAAATGGTCCAATCATAATTTTGCACCATCTCTCCCCACATCGTGATTACAACCATTTTTTTTGTATGTTTATTTTTTATCGTCATCATCATATCAGCCGATAGACGTCCACTGCTGGACAAAGGCCTCCCCAAAGTTCTCCACAACGATCGGTCTTGCGCCACCCTCATCCAATTTGTGCCCGCAATCCTAACCAGGTCGTCGGTCACCACTCAAGAACCTTTCTAGCCCAACGGCCATCGGTTCTACGAGCAATGTTTGCCGACTGTCTGAGCTATTATATCTGAACCTTTTTATCTCTTTTATATTTTTAATCGTGAGTGGATTTTCAAATAACTTGACGCATGTTACTTAGTTGCTCAGCGTCCCACTCCGGGGAGTATGATGGTTTCATTTGTGACGTGTTAAATAAACGGTAAAGCATTCGTCACTGTCACAATCGTCACATTCGTGTTATAATGTGACAGATGCTCTATAATGTATGTATTATGCAATAAACACAACACAACCAATGCGCTCAAGCTCTGCAAGCTGGAATAGCATAGGAACTATCAGTCAGTATTTTACTATAATATTACTAAAATTATCATCTTTAATATAATATTAAAAAGGTTTAAACTCGCCTACAAATTGACAGGAACGGCCCAACATGTTACAAGTATTCCCATGTAGCACACGCGTAAGAGTTTATTAGGTGGCAGAAACGAGACCGCGCCTCCGGGCGGTCGGCCCGCCATACAAACCTCAGTCAACACCATCTTTTTGCATTCTGTAACTGAAAATGAAGTTCGTGCCATAATACGATCCCTGCCCAATAAGTATAGTTGTGGTATAGATGAGATTCCCTCCATTCTATTAAAAACCTGCATAGATGAATTTACACACCCTATTACTAAATTAATAAACCAATCTTTTGACGAATGTAGTTTCCCTGATAAGTTAAAAATAGCAAAGATAAAACCTATTTTAAAGAAAGGCGGCAAAGCTAACAATCCCTCTCAATATAGACCGATAGCACTCCTTCCTGTAATATCTAAGATATTTGAAAAATGTATGTCAAATCGCCTCTACAGTTTTCTTGAGAAGTATAGTTTGTTAGATGAAAACCAGTACGCATTCCGAAAAAAACATTCCACAAGACTTGCCGTTTATAATTATGTCCAAACTATAGTTGAGTATTTACGAGACAGAAAATACGCAGTGGGTTTATTATTAGATATGTCTAAAGCATATGACAGAGTTTCACATAATATTTTACTAAACAAATTAAATGAAATTGGCATACGCGGTAAGGCCTTAAACTGGTTGAAATCATATTTGACATTGCGACAACAATACGTAGAAATAGAACACATTAGTAACCATACCGGAATATTACAGTCCTTTAAATCAAAAATCAAATATACTGATAGCTCAATCCCTCAAGGTAGTGTTTTAGGTTGTGTACTGTTTCTCATCTACATAAACGATCTTCCAAAAATCACCAGCCATAAAGTAGTAATGTTCGCTGATGATATATCTCTATTATTTCAATGTTCAACTTTCAATAGCAATACAAACATAGAAGAAACATTCGATTCCGTGACCCGTTGGCTACAGGATCACAACCTTATAACAAATACCGACAAATCAAAACTTATTCAATTCAGACCGAGACAAAAACAACCACTTAACCTAGACACTGTAGCAAAAAACTTAAACATTGAAGAAGTCACCGATTGTACTCTACTGGGCCTCAAATTAGATAGTAATTTAAACTGGAAAATACATGTTGAAACAATAAAAAATAAACTATCCCGATTCGTATACGCACTGAGCATATTGAAGAGCAACACTAGCATGGAGTGCGCGCTGACCGCGTATCACACGCAGGCGGTCGCGTGGCTACGTTACGGGCTCCTATTGTGGGGCCACAGCACAGATGCGCACCAGCTCTTCATTATGCAAAAGAAGTGTATACGAATCCTGGTCAATATCCACCAACCAAATAGCTGTAAACCTGAATTCAAAAATCTAAAACTATTAACTCTCCCCTCCCTGTATATCCTAGAAGTTGCCACGTTTGTAAGAAAAAATATACATCTCTTCAAATTCAATCATAACACTCGTCGCCACCAAAATCTCGAACTCCCGGAACCTAAACTAGAAATCTACAAAAATGGACCATACTACAGAGCAATTAAAATATACAATAAAATCCCTATTAATATAAAAAACACCCTAAAAGACTCATCCTTTATAAGCAATCTAAAACGAATACTCATAGACAAATGCTACTACTCAATTGCGGAATTTATGGACGAGAAAAATATTTAAATAATTATGTACAAACCGATTGCACAGCAGCAGCACAATGTATATAATGACACATGCTATGATATCATGCTCATAAAAGCATGATGCTTGTTTTAGTTATTAAATTTTAAAACAATTTTTATTTAAATTAAGAGAAACACTGTAAGTTGTTATTACTTAATATAAGTTATTAGTAAGTTTGGTAAACCAGACTACAAAAAATTTTAACTTTTTGCTACACCCTGACAGGGTCCTTGTACCTAGTTATTAAGTACTTGGTTGCAATAAATAAATATTATTATATTATATTATACAACCCTTATTCAGCTTATTACAGCTGTGTAAGGCCTGTATAAGTGTTTATAACAACCTGTGTGGTACTTGGGAATGCTGGTAACTTGTCGGGCTGTTCCTGGCAATTTTTAGGTGAGATTTTACTGTTACTGTCATGGCAATCGGGACTGTTGTTTTAAAAGAGCCTCCGGCTCCGCAGGGATATCACACTTTTGACTTACATGAGGACCCTGATTAGGGTCCCGCGATATCCTCGGAGTTCAGTGCGGTGAGCTATGTCCTCAGTTGCGGTTGCGGCCATTGCGGCCTAACGCGTTCGGGCGCCTACTTAACCCAATCTAAGGCGTTTCAGGGCCTTGGTTATACTCTTCAGCATTAGATAAGGATTCCGTTCCTACTGGAAAAGGTATTATGTTCGTTTACACTTGTACGGTGTTTAGGCTATTTTAGTCTGAGTTTGAGAATTATCTCATGACATTTTAAGCGAAAAGCGGACGCAATGGCGGTATTAATCTTAATTTAATTGTTAACGCCGCGTTTTATTATTATTTTCTGCGTGCACTGCGTTACTGAGTTTATAAAATTACTCGTTATTTTGGCGACGCCTTATCTAATGCGATCATCATAGTTAAGTATGTTTAAATTACCGTCGGAATACGCTATACACACGACTACAGCACAGCACCGAATATGGCTCGTAACATCTGAGCACAATTCTGCCAATGACAAGTGTTGGGCTTAGTACGGTACTTACATATAGATAAAGCATAGCACATTTAAAGCATAGCACAAAAATGTACATAAATAAATGTTAAATTAATTTAGATAATGACAACCTTTTTGAAGGGGTTCTTTTTTAGTTCGGAATTCGAAGCTCTATTTCATATTAATAACCATTGCCTAAGGGCTAACTGGTACGACGCGACGTCGGGCCACGATGTGACGTCGTGAGATTGTAAAATGAATTTTAATTTTGCATCTTGTCACATGAAGATAAAGTTCGTATTGGATTTATGCATTTCCACGACACGACGTCGCATCGTGACTCGACGTCGCATCGTACGACGATGCGGTCGTGTCTTGTAAGTGTGTTTTGGCCCTAAAACCTATCGCATTTGAATCTGTGCCTCAAGCAAACATCATTTTTTAAAGCTATCTTACTTATCTCACGTTTTAAATCTTACACGTACACTCAAAGACGCTTAATTAATAAGCAAATGGGGTAATGAGTTTTTTCCTCGTTCCAAAACGTTACCCCGCGTTAAGAGGCGGACTCCATTTTGTGCGACTACCGAGTTTAACTCAAGTTACGATACCTACATTTAAGGGACATTTGAACGTTATTATAACTCTTCCGGAAAGTACTTTGCCCTGAGGGTTAAATTAAATTGGATTATACATCGCGTAATGAATGGATATGTGACGCGAGTATTGTGATGGTATTTTCCTCGTTTTATGGGATATCGTATTTATCGTATGGTTTCTAGATTTATATACTGTTAAATCATTAATCATTATTCATGACTTTTCATGGTCGACGTTAGGGTTCTCTATCGTTTGCTCGAATTTCATATGCCATAATCTATCACTAGCCATAATATTCATTTGCCATAAATCTATTTTCTCTGTAAGCTGAAACTTTTCGGGATTGTCATAAAACAAACCTAACCTAACCTAATGATTTCTCCATGAATAGTATTAAAGAAATCCCGAAGCGTTTATGAAATAAAAAGTTTATGGCAAATGAAAATTATGGCAAGTGATACATTTATTACTGAGCTAGTATTTAAATACGCCTTAGAGTTAACTAAACTCTAACAGGCCCCGTTTGGAAGTTAGCAGGAGCGAGTCATGTTCATGTGACATCGCTGCAGTTGACGGCGACGCAACGAGAATGTTAGCTTAACTAACTACAATGCTCTGCTCGAGACTGCGATTCGGAGCTGGGAGTAGAAAAATCGGCCATGCGAGAGTCACTTTGCGAGCTGAAGACCACAAGGAAATTTTTTAAATGGCTGAAATATGTTTATTTACATTTCAACCCCATATCTCCGCCGTTTTTAAGAATAAAAAAAAAATATTCCACGTAAAAATCTATGTGTGTTTATTGAAACTGCTCACAAAGTTTCACGTTGAGAAATGCGATCTGACTCGCTTCGCTTGCTCGGACAATAAGCAAGCGTTTGACCCCAACCACAAATCATTTGATGTAAAGTATCTATGAAACCTAAGATGACGCATGCTTGCAAAATGCCTTCACTCTTGAATGTTTAGGAAAAAATAATGCCCGGAGTGAAACCCACTCTTCTTTGTCATACGGTGTTGGAAAGTAGGTAAATACAGAGATGAAATCTTGTACAAATGCGAGTTCTGCGTCTGAGGAGAGACTTTGCCTCCTTGTGTGTTCGTATAATGGGATATGTTCTGAGGAATTGTTTGACATGATGCCCACGGCTACTTCTTACCATCGCACTACTCGCCATAAGCAGGGTGTTCATCCTCACACACTGGAGCCTAAATGGTCGAGAATTGTGCGGTTCCAGAGGAATTTCTTCTCGCGAACGCTCCGCATGTGGATTGAGCTACCTGCCGAGGTTTTCCCCGGGGGCTACAGCATGCGGTTCTTCAAGAGGTGAGTAAATAGGTTCTTGAAGGGTCGGCAACGCGCGTGTGATGCTACTGGCACCGCAAGCGTCCATAGGCGGCGGTAACTGCTTATGAGGCGGGCCGCATGCGTTTTTGCCACCGTCGCAGTATAAAAAAAGTATAAACATAGAATTGTTAACTATATAATATTATTTTTTATTATAATATTAGTTATTGTAGTCGGTATACATATGTCGACACAGTGTCACTTTGTACAGTGACGATTAACTTTTAAAATAATCTACGGCGCGGCGCCTGTCTGTCTAACCTACACGTTGCTTCCATGGACATAAGTACAGTTTGACCCATAACAAATCGAATTAGAACCCGCGCCCTCGTCAGCGGGTAATTCGGGCTAATTACCCGGAAGGGAGGAGGATGGGGTGGGGGGGACTGATCAAGTTAACACGCGCTTCAGGCGATTCCATATCACGACGTGTAAGGGAGGTTAGAAGCGTTAAGCGAATGAAAGCTGTTAGGCTGGATTCCTACGTTAACGCAAATATTGAAGCTTTTTTTTATTTAAATCGGCAGTGGTTGAGTGTTACCTACTAGTCTCTTCTCTGACTAGCTTAGTTTTTACCCTTTTAGTTTAGACCCTTTACAGCTCCAAAATGACTGGAGACCTTTTACATCTCCGAATTTAATTTGTTGACCACGGAGACTCTCTACATCTCCATAAAACTTAGTATAAGCTTATTTTTATTTTAAAAATCAAAATCAACATCAAAATTACAATTCTTCTAATTATTTGTAACTGCAAATAAACGATTTTTATTTTGTTTACTTTTTTATTTAATTTTAATCTTGACACCTGAGACCCTTTACATCTCTAAAAGTATAGTTAAGTTTATTGTAATTTAATAGACCCGGAGACAATATACATCTCCCTGTAAAATACACCCAGATGATAATTATTATTGTAAATTCTAAATAATATTTTTTTTATGTAATTTAGGATCAGACACATAAAAGAGCTCTGGTAACCTACTTGCAGAATAAAGTTTTGAATTTGAATACAATTCTTGTTGTGAGGGCAGAAAATATATTTAGTTTGCTTTCACAGATGTTTATCTGTGAGAGCAAACTAAATATATTTTCTGCCAAAAATAAATTAAAAAGTAAGTACCTAAGCTGAACAGCTTACTTACTTTTAATTTATTTTTAATAGATTCACATAACAAGAGATACCCTACGGAGTGCGCCATGAAATAACAATGTTCACGATATAATGTTCACAATTAGCAATTAACTCAAACAAACGTCTCGTCTCCATTAGTGGCAATGTTATTGAAACGAGAAATGAACAGCGATAGAGACCTTTTGGTACATTGTCAATTGCCACTACAAGCTCTGAGGTCTTCGTCTAATTGTCTGAGGTCTTGTAGTACGACACAATTGTTCTCATGAGTGGATGCTATGGTTACGTTATAGTCTCGGCGTCATGCTGGACACTCGTTAAACGTGTGATACGTTGGCAACTTACACTAGAGGCTCTAAGGTCTTTGTCCAATTGCTTGTAGTAACGATGGCACGACACGAATGTTCTCGTGAGCGGATATCGTGGTTACGCTATCGTGTCGGCGTCGTGCCGGACGCTCGTTAAACGTACACTGTACAGCGGTAATGGACGGGACACACTGCTTTGGAGGATGAGCAGCAAGTGATCTAATTCTTAGTTGACATAATCGTTACCCGGCGAAATATAGCGGTAGACCCGGTTTAATAAGTTTGTATTGTGTGTACAAACCGAGAGATTTTTCGTTGATTTATGTGCTGTTGAAGATTGGGAGTAAATCATCATCAGCCTATTTATTCCTCTTATAAATAGACCTAATCACGATGCAGTCAGTGCAGGCAGTTCTTACCCGGAAAACAAAACAGATTATTTTTGACGTATACACTCTAACTCTCTACGCTACCCTCATATACAGAGGAAAGGGTTGTTGCGGTCCAAATCGATAGTCATTGCGATGACGGTCATACCCAGGAAATATGAAATATGAGCCAACTGCTTTAAGTGCCATTGATAACTTACGAGTAAATAAAGCACATCGACATCCAGTACTGGCATTTCGAAGAATAGCTATCATTAGAAGCATCAATCCTTGGTATATCTAATTAGTTCCAGAGCAGTGTGTCTCGTGTAATTAATAATCCATCGAACTGTGAACTCTCGGCGCAAGCGGCCGCTCACATAAACAGGACATGGGACCACCCCGCTTTTACGCTCATGAGCGTAAAACACTGCAATACGACGCTACATTGTAGAAGAAACCATGTACTTAGTGCTAGTTATTACTGTTTACGACGTATAAAACACTCATAGGGTTTGTCTTTTTACCCGGCTGCACGACAGGTCAAGTTATTTTCTAACGTGGTTAACTGTATTCACTGGAATCTTCACAATTACAGGATGGATTTATGGGATTGCAGTAGGTATAACAATAGTGAAATAATGATTCATCAAATTCTGTAGATCAGTGGTTCCCAACCAATCGTCCGTGGACCACTGGTGGTACGCCGGTGTCTAAATATGGAACCAAAACGAGAGTAGGTGAATGTGTTTAAATTTTGGCCCTGCGAACAACAAAGAAATAAAAGCGGTCCCTGGTCATGAAGTGGTTAGAAACCTGCACTGCTGAATACAGTTGTTGTTTGTGTTACGTACAAAGTGGTGTTGAAAATGCTAGTAATTTGTTTAGTAGTTGCTTTTGTTTATAAAGGCAAGCTTTATTTTTTTCTGATTTTATTTCCACCATTGCTTTTTTGAACCCTTTATTATTTGCGCTGCGGAAATGGTACTTCTAAAAACGATGGCACGATACGATTGGCTACTGTTTCAACTATTTTAAGATATTCTAAAATTCTACATTTGAAATACGTAGAAGAATCAGTATGTTTTTTACTTGTGCGACATTACCTACCACTAAAGATCGTCTCAAAAAATTCCCAAATTATTTGTTTCGATTTTACAAATATTTAATCGTCATCTCATTCTTTACAGATTACGTACCAACACCAACCATCAATTAAAAATCACCTGCGACCACGACCTTGGTAAGTCATATCCAATGCAACACCATTAAATCATGTTAATCTAATGATTTATCAACTGAGCGAACATTTAAAAAATATTTATTTATCTCAAAAAATTTCTTCAAATCTATATTTTACACCTTTGTGAATAAGGTCTACTTTAGGTAAAACACTCATTTGGATATAAGCTCTATTGAAAGGTAATTTATTCCCGACAGAATGGCAATCGCAAGAAAAATCGCGGGCGGACTTATTTGCATCTTGTGTAGTGTGGTGGAGTCAAATGTAGTTACGTCCTTTTGATTTGCAAGTTGAGCTTATGTTTGCGAGAAAAAAAGTCGTATGATTGTTTGACTCGTCTTTTCTTATAACGTTTTGTTTTTAGACGACAGTATTGCAATTATAAATCTGTCAATGTTAACCAGATGCTAAATAAATCATACTGCAATGAAATATTGTTAGATTGTATTTATTTGCTTGGGGCTTGTACTTATAGAATTATTTCTGAAATGTGTCTCAAACTCGCTCATGCTTGGATGTTTGTTTGACCAATTAAGCCGTTGATAACGCGGGCGAGTCCGCGGATAAAAGCTATTAACGGATATTTAGGTTACCTACCACGCAAAATAAGAAAAAGAAAGGTTTTTTTATCATTAAAAGTTAGGAAAATAAATCTATACCTGCCAGAAACAATTATTATTTTGTTGAATAAATTATTTTTCAGACAATAAAAAGAAAAAGAAAAAATAACATTTTCAGGAAAAGCAATAGGGCGGGGGATGTTGCGTAAACGCAAGTTCTAGAAGTATGGTGTTATTAACGCTAAACGCTTGGCATTAAAAATTTAAATGTGATACAGAGAGCCTTGGCGGAATATAATGCTTAATTTCAGGCGATGTGCGTAACATCGCGCGCGGTGGTTCAGGGATCAGAGCAGTACTCCCTATAAGTATTAGAGACGGGATCGATCCCCTGCAATGTAGTTTATCGCATAAAATGTTGTTTATATATTATTTATTTATACAGATGGGTGAATCAACTTTTTTGTGTTGTTTACTCTGTCCCCGTTGTCCAAGTGACATCTTCATACTGTTTCATAGAAAAATGCTTAGGTTGTCAGAGGGACAAATTTTGCGTAACCATAGCAACAAGGTGCACTTAAAAGTTGATTCACCCAGATACAAAGCTACAAAGCGCAACACCCAAAGAAAAAATAAACAAAAAACGCAATTTAGTTTTTCTTTGCGTGTTGATCTTTGTACATACATCCTCGTATATAGCAAACAATGTGGTGTTAATTTACCCACATTAAAAAATCATTTCGAAATATATAATTGTTTCGAAATAAAATAAGTTCTATTTATATTTAACATCTGTATCAATATTCATAAAAATAACTATACATAATATTATGATCGATCCATGAGAAACCCCAAAACGCCATCATCAATTTAATTTGTAGATGGTACACTCGCTCGCAACTGATCAGTGGAGCGATGTTAACAGCGGACTGTACCTAGTACATTATTTGCAAACTTGTGAGTTGTGACAAGCGGTGGGCGGAACAAGCTCCCGACATAGACTAGCTGTGTAGACGAGACACTTATTCAAGCCTAGCTGCGCCCCGCGGTGTTACCCGCTCATCCCACGGGAACACAATTTATTTTCAGGATAAAAAGTAGCCTATGTGTTAATCCAGAGTGTCAGCTACCTACATACCAAAATTTATCAAAATCGGTCCAGCCGTTTGAACGTGAACGTGAACAAACAAACATAAACACTTTGTCTTAAGATCTTAAATAAATTTTGGTTTATAATTCCATTTAAACAAAATGTCTCCTCTACAATGATCACATGTAAGTGATCTCAGTCAGCAACACCTCCGCGGGCGCCGGCGTGGGCGCAGTAACGAGCGATTAAATCATTATTGACTAACATGCACACTTACACGATTGCATTACATACATGCTAATATTGTAACATGTACAGGCAGATTAGCATTCATGTAACGAATAGTACTTTAAGTACAATATTTTCCTGTTGTAAGTACTTATGTCTCTTCTGCTTCGTTATTGCCTAAAGGCCTGGCCACATTATCACGGCACGCCGCCGTCACCATGAAACGGATCGGCGTCCTAGAGGATAGTGGCCAACTGTGATGTCCTACCAGGCTACCATAAAACGCAATCAAGGCCTATATGCTAGCCTTTCCATGAAATTAAGCACAAACGTTTTACTTAGCCAAAACTTAGAACCAGTTCACGAAAAAAACAAAATGTTTTACTAAAAAATATGTCTAACGCACGTCTTACGTCATCAGCGCTCTGCGGACTTAATGATAGTTCATTGTTTTTTTCTGAAAAGATGAGCTATATAAATCTTACCGAAACCCTGTGGTGATAATATTCCCTATACATTTATTCATAACCCTCCAAACCAGCCTAAGTACCCAGTAGTTTAAAAACCTCCGAATTAAGCAGTACATTGATTGCGCGGGCAATATAAATCCGACCGTGGGACGCAGCGGGCGACACCACGCGCGGCGCATACGCAAACAACTCAAACACACTCAGAAGAGCAACGTCACATGTGCTTATATCCTACTAAGACACTTAAGACATTCCTTTTCTTTACAAATTGCAAGTGACTTGACACTTAAGAGAAAAAGGTCGTATGAATTACAAACTCCTTAGTTTAATAAGATGTTGTTCGTCCAAAGCAAACGCTGCAAGTCGCTTGATACGTTTAACAGAAAAATGTCGTATGAGATTACTAACTCCATATGTCTTATAGCACGTTGTTTGTCTGAAGGAAACGTTTTTATATTCAAAGTGAGTATAAAAAATGCTGGACAGGAGTAGGGAGTATCGACTGGTGAATTACTTTGATGTTTAAGGATAAACGGACCACCACGCGATGGACTGATAATGTCTTGATTGTTGACTGTTCGTGTGTGACAGCGGAATAAGTGTGGAGGCATTTTTTATCCTGAAAAAAAAACGGTTGTTGAAAATTTAAAACGTTTGCAACATTACTTGTCATTTTTTACCGTACCGAATATGCTGGCAGCATTTCCTCGCTGGACAGCTATGCTGATACGTTGTGCGAGGAAGCTGCAAGGTCTTCAGTTCCCAGTTGTTGCTGTCTGGGCGCTGAGACTCCATTTAAAAACATAAAATATAATATTTTATTTCATTATAAAAATAGTGCTAAAATTTAAGTAAAACAAATAAGAATCTTTATCGTGATCATAAAAATAAATAATGTAGACAGTGTCTAAATGTGCTAAAAATAAAGAAGAGATCAACATGCATTAAAATAGTATATCCTAATAATTGTCACCACAATTAAAACAAAAGAATTTGTAGAAAAAACTATCGTCTCCAAAAAAGACAACTAGGCTATTTATTCAAATTTTACGGCTTTTGCCATTTGTATGGGCGACATCCGTTCCTTAAGTGCTAACTGGGAAACTTTCGATTATGATAATAACTTATGAATGATGTTCTTGGAATCGCGACTTGGCAAGTCAAACATGCGCCTTGAGACGTAGTGACTAGTGACACCACATTACGGAATACTTCTTCTTTATAATAATTTAAACTTAGGTACACGATTTTCACACATTATTACAAGAAGACAAGGTTGCCGCTGTGGATTACGGGTAGCAGTCCCTAATGAAGAGCTCCATACGAGTTCGAAACATGTCGGGCCGTTCCTGACAATTTCACGTGAGTGTAAGCCGCTTAATACACCATTATTATAAGAAGACTTAATCACGTTTCATAAGGTGTTTATATTTATTAATGTCGTGATGCTGTCCGTCCCTTCGAGACCGTGGACGCCCTCGTAGCACACATGCTGCATAAGAGCTTATACAGTTATAATACAGCTTATTACAGCTGGGATGGCAAAAAAAAAAATATATATATATCTATATATTTTGGGCTGTTTAAGAGCTTATACAGCCTGTGTGCTTCTTAGGCGTAACATCAGCCGAAACGTCGAGGTAATTAACTAAACACTAATAATGACGTGAATTCGGACCTACGTGATGGCACCACTGTGGACGGCGACTTTTGTCTTCGCAAATCTGCCAGTCCGTCTATGGCCGAACTTTTCTCATAGTTTTTTTATATATATAGGCAAACGCGTTGTGGCGTTTTGGCTAGAGCATTTTATTATGAATTTATGAAATATGTAATGTCTCATATATTTTTTATATTGAATAATCGTTACAAAGATCACGGCACAAACAAAAATTTAAATGCGTAATCTAAAAGCCTTTCAATTAGACAATGTAAATATTGACCCACAAAACATAAATCAAAATTCGAAGGGTTATCTAGGGTTAGGGTAGTGGAGACTTGGAGAGGTTAACACGTTGTACTGGTAATCCAGAGGTACCGGGTTCGATTCACGGTCTCTTCCGCCACGTTACGCATCTCGAATTTTCTTTGTACTTTGATTTTTATATCAATGATTCAATATGTTTTATGAGTTAGTCTGTGCCGCAGCATGCAATATGAGTATTCTAACGCACCATAACCAACTTAGATTTTAGGTCTCAAGATAAACCAGATTCATCAAGAGCAGCTGGTTGCCCCAGCGACACGTCAGCCCACAGTAACATTAACATGAGCTCAATAAACATCGTCCATTGTTTCTGCCGTGTTTTGTTTGCGCCCTACCGTCGGCGTAGGCGCAGAACTTCAATTCGACGTGACACTGACAATATTCACCACTATGCAATTTAGCGATATGCGCTATACAACCGTTGGCAATAGCCTTAGTTAGCATAGGTCAGATTTCTGATTTGCACCAACTGCTAGTATCTCTGTTTGACTGATAGAGAATGCCATTTGGGATTAAGTCCGCCATTTGTACCTAATGACTTTTGTTTTGTGCAATAAAGTTTAAGTAAATAAATAAAATAGCCTTAACACCTTGTTCGTAATGTCAAAAATTTGCTAAATCTATTTGAAACCAACATTATATTTTAACGGAAAGTTAAATGTCCCGCCCGCATTGATCAGTGACTAAGCATACAAAGGGTTAATTCGATATAACACTTTATACTTTAGCAGTTTGGTTTGTGCACATAATTAAAACGAATGACAACGGGTCCATCGAGATATTTCGGTTGGAGTTTGTCTACCACGTTGCATGTAATGTAACTGCGTATTAGCGTTGCTATTCAGCGAGAAATTGCTGCTTTGTTTATAATTAGAATTGTATTTCTGTATAGTACAAGTATCAAGCTTATATATATGTAATTATATAAGTAACAGGACGTACACTAACTTACGTACCTTAACGACTGACTGCTTGGATCACGGACCTTTCTGTATTATTGTTATTGTTGATTATTATCTAATTGAATGTCTTTATGTTAGGTACTAAAGGCACCTAAAAAGCATAAAATATATATATTACCAATATTATAATGCCATGACAACGCCGTGCTATTGCTGAATTGAAAATATCGCAAAGCTCCATCGAATTTGGACACGGATTCTTACTTCTTTCGTCTAGGCACTATAATTCACCAACTACAAGTCTTAAATCGCCGGTTGAGAGCTTATTATTGCTTAAGTAAGGTTTGCAGTTGTTTTTGCACCGCCTACGCCTCGCAAGGTTTGCAGTTGACACTATAATTAAGTGAATAAAGGATTTTGACCTTACAAACGGTCCGGTAGTTTTGAATTTTTGATATGTTGTCTAGGATGGTTAGTCAGTGTTTAAAATGCAAAATGCACAATTCCCCCCCCTCCGCGCCCGCCGCCATATTGAAAAAACCGGCACTTTCTTCATATTTTTGCTCATATCTTCCTTTAGGAGCATTTAAGCTAGAAGAAAGCTTCGACAATGTTATAGAGAGATAAATTTACTACATTTTCCATTTTATATTTTGTTTCTAGGACAGATAGTTACGGAGATATGCACATTTAAAAAAACTTAAGAAATTGCATTTTTCAACTCAAAAACAAACTTCTGGATTATATCTTCGTTTAGGAGCATTTTAGCTAGAACAGTGCTTGGGCAATTTTGTAGAGAATTAAATTTACTATAATTTACATTTCAAATTTTGTTTCTAGGACAGATAATTACGGAGATATGTAAAAAATAAAGTTACATTTTCCGAAAATGTATGTAAAAATGGACATGAGTTTTATAAGCAATTATATTTCCTACATGTTTTAATTTGTCCTAGACAAGTCCCTAACTGAATGATAGCGTTCTAAACCAAGAATTTTCAGAAATTTTCGGAAAATTCGACTTTTCCTGTTTTTTAAATGTGCATATCTCCGTAACTAACCGTCCTTGAAACAAAATTTGAAGTGTAAATTATAGTAAATTTAATTCTCTACAACATTGCCCAAGCTTTGTTGTAGCTAAAATGCTTCTAAACGAAGATATAAACCAGAAGTTTGTTTTTCAGTAGGAAATTGGGATTTTTTACGTTTTTTTAAATGTAGATATCTCCGTAACTATCTGTCCTAGAAAAACAATATAAAATGGAAAATGTAGTAAATTTAACTCTCTATAACATTGTGGAAGCTTTCTTCTAGCTAAAATGCTCCTAAAGGAAGATATGAGCAAAAATATGAAAAAAGTGCCGGTTTTTTCAATATGGCGGCGGGCGCGGAGGGGGGGGAATTGTGCATTTTGCATTTTAAACACTGACTAACCATCCTAGACAACATATCAAAAATTCAAAACTACCGGACCGTTTGTAAGGTCACACATAGTACTTTAGTCTCTATTCACCGTATTACTAGCAGGGGGTCCCAAGCCGAAGAAGTTACTTTTAGTACTGAGAGTGAACAATAGATGGCTCTACCGTTAACATTTGTATATTAATAAAATATGAATCAGCCAAATTAAGCAGAATTTTCGTGATTAAAATAAACTATAGCATATTTTATAAACAAAACCTAAAATATAAACTGATTTATCATCTTATTTCGAAGAAAACAATAATCATAAATAATCAACCGAGAACACGAAAGTGTTAGCTATGTTTCAGCATCCAAGTATTCGTAGTTGTTTGCAGTGGTAACGCTAGATGGCGTTTTATGTGTATCCCATTGTTGCGCTCACACACAGCCTACGACGGGGTGGCCATACCAATAAAAAAATGACAGTTTCCCGGCTTTTTGAAACTCCAAATCGTACCTCGAGAGCGCCCGTTTACAATCGTCGTCTCTTTTAAGACGTTTGCAATGGAGACTCGTCGAGCTTATTATGATTGGAGGACTAGTTTATTTTAAACTATGCACGCTTAAAAAGATGAAAAATAAAGAATATATAGATGAATAAACCAATATTAATAATTTGTACCCAATCCCATAGGTAGTATTGCATAGATCTTATTATTTTTTTTGGATTTCGTCCGATTTTGTTCAAACCCGTCCCTTAATGGATTAGGTATGCACTTTGCGAAATTTCCGAAAACGTAAACGTCCGCGGGCGCCGGCGTGGGCGCAGTAACGAGCGATTAAATCATTATTGACTAACATGCACACTTACACGATTGCATTACATACATGCTAATATTGTAACATGTACAGGCAGATTAGCATTCATGTAACGAATAGTACTTTAAGTACAATATTTTCCTGTTGTAAGTACTTATGTCTCTTCTGCTTCGTTATTGCCTAAAGGCCTGGCCACATTATCACGGCACGCCGCCGTCACCATGAAACGGATCGGCGTCCTAGAGGATAGTGGCCAACTGTGATGTCCTACCAGGCTACCATAAAACGCAATCAAGGCCTATATGCTAGCCTTTCCATGAAATTAAGCACAAACGTTTTACTTAGCCAAAACTTAGAACCAGTTCACGAAAAAAACAAAATGTTTTACTAAAAAATATGTCTAACGCACGTCTTACGTCATCAGCGCTCTGCGGACTTAATGATAGTTCATTGTTTTTTTCTGAAAAGATGAGCTATATAAATCTTACCGAAACCCTGTGGTGATAATATTCCCTATACATTTATTCATAACCCTCCAAACCAGCCTAAGTACCCAGTAGTTTAAAAACCTCCGAATTAAGCAGTACATTGATTGCGCGGGCAATATAAATCCGACCGTGGGACGCAGCGGGCGACACCACGCGCGGCGCATACGCAAACAACTCAAACACACTCAGAAGAGCAACGTCACATGTGCTTATATCCTACTAAGACACTTAAGACATTCCTTTTCTTTACAAATTGCAAGTGACTTGACACTTAAGAGAAAAAGGTCGTATGAATTACAAACTCCTTAGTTTAATAAGATGTTGTTCGTCCAAAGCAAACGCTGCAAGTCGCTTGATACGTTTAACAGAAAAATGTCGTATGAGATTACTAACTCCATATGTCTTATAGCACGTTGTTTGTCTGAAGGAAACGTTTTTATATTCAAAGTGAGTATAAAAAATGCTGGACAGGAGTAGGGAGTATCGACTGGTGAATTACTTTGATGTTTAAGGATAAACGGACCACCACGCGATGGACTGATAATGTCTTGATTGTTGACTGTTCGTGTGTGACAGCGGAATAAGTGTGGAGGCATTTTTTATCCTGAAAAAAAAACGGTTGTTGAAAATTTAAAACGTTTGCAACATTACTTGTCATTTTTTACCGTACCGAATATGCTGGCAGCATTTCCTCGCTGGACAGCTATGCTGATACGTTGTGCGAGGAAGCTGCAAGGTCTTCAGTTCCCAGTTGTTGCTGTCTGGGCGCTGAGACTCCATTTAAAAACATAAAATATAATATTTTATTTCATTATAAAAATAGTGCTAAAATTTAAGTAAAACAAATAAGAATCTTTATCGTGATCATAAAAATAAATAATGTAGACAGTGTCTAAATGTGCTAAAAATAAAGAAGAGATCAACATGCATTAAAATAGTATATCCTAATAATTGTCACCACAATTAAAACAAAAGAATTTGTAGAAAAAACTATCGTCTCCAAAAAAGACAACTAGGCTATTTATTCAAATTTTACGGCTTTTGCCATTTGTATGGGCGACATCCGTTCCTTAAGTGCTAACTGGGAAACTTTCGATTATGATAATAACTTATGAATGATGTTCTTGGAATCGCGACTTGGCAAGTCAAACATGCGCCTTGAGACGTAGTGACTAGTGACACCACATTACGGAATACTTCTTCTTTATAATAATTTAAACTTAGGTACACGATTTTCACACATTATTACAAGAAGACAAGGTTGCCGCTGTGGATTACGGGTAGCAGTCCCTAATGAAGAGCTCCATACGAGTTCGAAACATGTCGGGCCGTTCCTGACAATTTCACGTGAGTGTAAGCCGCTTAATACACCATTATTATAAGAAGACTTAATCGCGTTTCATAAGGTGTTTATATTTATTAATGTCGTGATGCTGTCCGTCCCTTCGAGACCGTGGACGCCCTCGTAGCACACATGCTGCATAAGAGCTTATACAGTTATAATACAGCTTATTACAGCTGGGATGGCAAAAAAAAAAATATATATATATCTATATATTTTGGGCTGTTTAAGAGCTTATACAGCCTGTGTGCTTCTTAGGCGTAACATCAGCCGAAACGTCGAGGTAATTAACTAAACACTAATAATGACGTGAATTCGGACCTACGTGATGGCACCACTGTGGACGGCGACTTTTGTCTTCGCAAATCTGCCAGTCCGTCTATGGCCGAACTTTTCTCATAGTTTTTTTATATATATAGGCAAACGCGTTGTGGCGTTTTGGCTAGAGCATTTTATTATGAATTTATGAAATATGTAATGTCTCATATATTTTTTATATTGAATAATCGTTACAAAGATCACGGCACAAACAAAAATTTAAATGCGTAATCTAAAAGCCTTTCAATTAGACAATGTAAATATTGACCCACAAAACATAAATCAAAATTCGAAGGGTTATCTAGGGTTAGGGTAGTGGAGACTTGGAGAGGTTAACACGTTGTACTGGTAATCCAGAGGTACCGGGTTCGATTCACGGTCTCTTCCGCCACGTTACGCATCTCGAATTTTCTTTGTACTTTGATTTTTATATCAATGATTCAATATGTTTTATGAGTTAGTCTGTGCCGCAGCATGCAATATGAGTATTCTAACGCACCATAACCAACTTAGATTTTAGGTCTCAAGATAAACCAGATTCATCAAGAGCAGCTGGTTGCCCCAGCGACACGTCAGCCCACAGTAACATTAACATGAGCTCAATAAACATCGTCCATTGTTTCTGCCGTGTTTTGTTTGCGCCCTACCGTCGGCGTAGGCGCAGAACTTCAATTCGACGTGACACTGACAATATTCACCACTATGCAATTTAGCGATATGCGCTATACAACCGTTGGCAATAGCCTTAGTTAGCATAGGTCAGATTTCTGATTTGCACCAACTGCTAGTATCTCTGTTTGACTGATAGAGAATGCCATTTGGGATTAAGTCCGCCATTTGTACCTAATGACTTTTGTTTTGTGCAATAAAGTTTAAGTAAATAAATAAAATAGCCTTAACACCTTGTTCGTAATGTCAAAAATTTGCTAAATCTATTTGAAACCAACATTATATTTTAACGGAAAGTTAAATGTCCCGCCCGCATTGATCAGTGACTAAGCATACAAAGGGTTAATTCGATATAACACTTTATACTTTAGCAGTTTGGTTTGTGCACATAATTAAAACGAATGACAACGGGTCCATCGAGATATTTCGGTTGGAGTTTGTCTACCACGTTGCATGTAATGTAACTGCGTATTAGCGTTGCTATTCAGCGAGAAATTGCTGCTTTGTTTATAATTAGAATTGTATTTCTGTATAGTACAAGTATCAAGCTTATATATATGTAATTATATAAGTAACAGGACGTACACTAACTTACGTACCTTAACGACTGACTGCTTGGATCACGGACCTTTCTGTATTATTGTTATTGTTGATTATTATCTAATTGAATGTCTTTATGTTAGGTACTAAAGGCACCTAAAAAGCATAAAATATATATATTACCAATATTATAATGCCATGACAACGCCGTGCTATTGCTGAATTGAAAATATCGCAAAGCTCCATCGAATTTGGACACGGATTCTTACTTCTTTCGTCTAGGCACTATAATTCACCAACTACAAGTCTTAAATCGCCGGTTGAGAGCTTATTATTGCTTAAGTAAGGTTTGCAGTTGTTTTTGCACCGCCTACGCCTCGCAAGGTTTGCAGTTGACACTATAATTAAGTGAATAAAGGATTTTGACCTTACAAACGGTCCGGTAGTTTTGAATTTTTGATATGTTGTCTAGGATGGTTAGTCAGTGTTTAAAATGCAAAATGCACAATTCCCCCCCCTCCGCGCCCGCCGCCATATTGAAAAAACCGGCACTTTCTTCATATTTTTGCTCATATCTTCCTTTAGGAGCATTTAAGCTAGAAGAAAGCTTCGACAATGTTATAGAGAGATAAATTTACTACATTTTCCATTTTATATTTTGTTTCTAGGACAGATAGTTACGGAGATATGCACATTTAAAAAAACTTAAGAAATTGCATTTTTCAACTCAAAAACAAACTTCTGGATTATATCTTCGTTTAGGAGCATTTTAGCTAGAACAGTGCTTGGGCAATTTTGTAGAGAATTAAATTTACTATAATTTACATTTCAAATTTTGTTTCTAGGACAGATAATTACGGAGATATGTAAAAAATAAAGTTACATTTTCCGAAAATGTATGTAAAAATGGACATGAGTTTTATAAGCAATTATATTTCCTACATGTTTTAATTTGTCCTAGACAAGTCCCTAACTGAATGATAGCGTTCTAAACCAAGAATTTTCAGAAATTTTCGGAAAATTCGACTTTTCCTGTTTTTTAAATGTGCATATCTCCGTAACTAACCGTCCTTGAAACAAAATTTGAAGTGTAAATTATAGTAAATTTAATTCTCTACAACATTGCCCAAGCTTTGTTGTAGCTAAAATGCTTCTAAACGAAGATATAAACCAGAAGTTTGTTTTTCAGTAGGAAATTGGGATTTTTTACGTTTTTTTAAATGTAGATATCTCCGTAACTATCTGTCCTAGAAAAACAATATAAAATGGAAAATGTAGTAAATTTAACTCTCTATAACATTGTGGAAGCTTTCTTCTAGCTAAAATGCTCCTAAAGGAAGATATGAGCAAAAATATGAAAAAAGTGCCGGTTTTTTCAATATGGCGGCGGGCGCGGAGGGGGGGGGAATTGTGCATTTTGCATTTTAAACACTGACTAACCATCCTAGACAACATATCAAAAATTCAAAACTACCGGACCGTTTGTAAGGTCACACATAGTACTTTAGTCTCTATTCACCGTATTACTAGCAGGGGGTCCCAAGCCGAAGAAGTTACTTTTAGTACTGAGAGTGAACAATAGATGGCTCTACCGTTAACATTTGTATATTAATAAAATATGAATCAGCCAAATTAAGCAGAATTTTCGTGATTAAAATAAACTATAGCATATTTTATAAACAAAACCTAAAATATAAACTGATTTATCATCTTATTTCGAAGAAAACAATAATCATAAATAATCAACCGAGAACACGAAAGTGTTAGCTATGTTTCAGCATCCAAGTATTCGTAGTTGTTTGCAGTGGTAACGCTAGATGGCGTTTTATGTGTATCCCATTGTTGCGCTCACACACAGCCTACGACGGGGTGGCCATACCAATAAAAAAATGACAGTTTCCCGGCTTTTTGAAACTCCAAATCGTACCTCGAGAGCGCCCGTTTACAATCGTCGTCTCTTTTAAGACGTTTGCAATGGAGACTCGTCGAGCTTATTATGATTGGAGGACTAGTTTATTTTAAACTATGCACGCTTAAAAAGATGAAAAATAAAGAATATATAGATGAATAAACCAATATTAATAATTTGTACCCAATCCCATAGGTAGTATTGCATAGATCTTATTATTTTTTTTGGATTTCGTCCGATTTTGTTCAAACCCGTCCCTTAATGGATTAGGTATGCACTTTGCGAAATTTCCGAAAACGTAAATCCGTTCTGGCAACACTATGAATCTGTCAACTGGGCATTCCATTCCTTCCAGACCGTTACTTCTGACAGTGCTGCAAACTCTCCTGATTTGTCAGATTATAAATATATGATTTTTAAGAATCTTTAGAATTACTTTTTGGAATCGAACAAATCTCCTAATTTTAGAAAAGTTGTGTAAATACACCATATTTAATATAAGGGGTGCGTCCCATGAGATATAACTACATAATATATAATTTCATATTAATAACGTTCACAAGATATAATAAACTTTTGCTATAACATCAAAATCTATATTTTTATTAGGAATAACGGCCAATTAGCATAATAATCATGTTGTAGAATCTTTTTTTATATAACACTCAAATACTCTAAATTCAGTTAATATAACATACATAACGTATATCGATCATAGTATATACTTTCCTTTAGTATAATGATTAGAAAATATAATAGCGTATGATATATTAAATAGGTTATAACAGCTACCCCTATGCCCCTAAAATGGAACATGGGTCAAAAACAGAAAACTGTAGGTTAGGTTAGGTTTGTTTTATGACCATGGATAGCGGAGCGAGCAAAGCGAGCGGAGCGTCAAAATGCTTGCTTGCATGGAGGTACCTACATTAAAATTTAACTGCGAACTATTGCATACGTATGTTCACAATTGATAATGGCAGATGAAATTCTGGCAAGTAAGACTATACCGTTTGGAAGAACTGCGATAAAATGGAATATGGGTCAAAAACCGAAAACTGTAGGTTAGGTTAGGTTCGTTTTATGACCATGGATAGCGGAGCGAGCGAAGCGAGCGGAGCGTCAAAATGCTTGCTTGCATGGAGGTATATTAAAATTTAACAGCGAACTATTACATAAGTATGTACACAATTGATAATGGCAGATGAAATTCTGGCAAATACGAGTATACTGTTTGGAAGAACTGCGACAAAATGGAATATGGGTCAAAAACCGAAAACTGTAGGTTAGGTTAGGTTTGTTTTATGACCATGGATAGCGGAGCGAGCGAAGCGAGCGTAGCGTCAAAATTCTTTCTTGCATGGAGGTACATATATTAAAATGTTACAGCGAACTATTGCATAAGTATGTACACAATTGATGTGCAGGCGGTTATTCTATATGAGCATTATGCATTTTGGTGTTAGATGTATTGAGTAATATACATTATAAATCTGAGATATTATGAACGTTATACGTTATGATCGTTATATACAATGATATTATACTTAAATAACGTTATACTTAACAAAAATAGATATTTTGATGTTATATCTAACGTTCGTTATACACCTTGAACGGTATACAAAACAAGCTTATACAATATGAGCGTATATAAAATGAATATTATAGTATAAGTTCTTATATCTTATATTACTTACCCTAATATAAGTGTGCGGTCATTTGGCAACGTTGAAATCCGATAATTGTCAACCGATTTGTGAGTGGAACGAAACGCGACTGATTCTGACGAATCTGAATATTCTGAATGGCTACTCCGATGTTCGATATTCGGCCAGCGGCGTATAGTGCTGTCCCGTTTACTCATATACTTCGACAGAAGATCGAGAGGGACGGCACTATACGACGGTCGAATTTTGAACATGGGAGTAGCCCTACTGATATTTATGACTGGCTCCTGATTTTTAGGACCTTCTTGTCTTGTTGTCGTTCTTGTTTATTACACGTGATGTGGGAGTTTGCAGCACTGACTTGCGATTCGATTTGTTCTGTTATTGTTTGAGTTGAATGTGATTTTATTTTGCAACCTTGCTTTAAGTTGTTTAAACTGACCTACGCCACCTAACACGGACTTGAAGCAAATTCTTATAGATACGACTTCAAAACCGCTCATAGACATTGTTTGGATCTGAATACCTTCGTCTTCTTATCTTGGGAAAACTGACAAACGAATTGCGGTAAGTTTTTATTTTCTATATATTGGCCCACTCAGGTATATGACTTAATGTCCTATGTCCCCTGGATGGGACTCAGGTATATAGGTCCACTTAAGCATATAGGTTATTACAAAGTCACTGAGATAATATCAGTCAATGAGATGAGCACTTACTTAAAATTAAACTATTTGCTTGACCTTCAAATGCTATGTTTTCTGTAATGTTAGAACTTCATACTGCCTTATCAATTTGTAAATAATGAAGTTAATTCTATTGGTGTTTGTATGTTAAATATTTTATCTAAGTACATTGATATTTCTCAGGACCTGCGCTACAAAAAAGTTGTGTTCATTGGTTACCCATTTATTTTTTATTTTTTTTCCCAAGTTAAGTGAATTGTGAATTCTTTTGGAGAAAAAAGTGATCCTATTTAGCCTTTAACCATTATTGTGTTGATTTAGACCTGTTCGTATAGAAAAACAAACTACTAATAATTATTATTATTGTATTTTATTTATGTTAAGATACTTAATTTTCTGTTTTAGGAAGCATGACCATAGAACATTTAAACCATGATGAACTGCGTATAACAGATATCTGTGGATCAATCATTTTGAAAATAAAGTGCAAAATGAAGTTGGAAAAAAGACCCGCATTACAAAGAAGTGGACGCTATGGCTGGAAGCTATAGGACCAATTGTCAACTTCATCTTGCGGTGCCAGTTGATGGTCCATCAACCACGAGTGGAGTACCTTCATATCCTCACACTTCTGCGGCCAAGTCCATAACGTCGTCACAAGATGCAGCTCTGAAAGCCTATTCGGTTCTGTATTCTGGGCTGGCGGGACAAAGTGTGCGCAGAGAAATTTGATTAGTTTATAATTGAATTATGTACATGTGTTTTGCTCAATAATTAAGTTGAATTGGTACTTTTTGCAGATAAAAATCAATTTTTGTTGATTTATAAAACACATTGTAATTTTCTTTGAAACGGTCGCTTATTGTTTTTTGTACATATTAGTAGTTAAACAAATGCATATATTTTTTTATAATTTTAACATTTAACATGACTTTCTAATGGAAAACTTATTAGTAGTAAAAAATCACGATTTTTGTTAAATGAGAAAGAAAAAGTTTTTACATACTTATAAATTTATATTAGGTACTTATTATATTTGTCTAATCATTAACCTATTTTCGTAAAGGTAAGTACGCAAGTTAGTGTTCATGCTGTTACTTATACTGTTAGCTTGATAACAATACTTTTATAAAATTTTGTCAGTTTGTGAAAACTAGCCAAGTCAAATCTTGATATTGAATTACACCCCAAGTAACATAAATGCATTGAGTATGTCGCATGTCCTAGTATCTAAAAAATTTAGTGCAAAGAACTTGGCGCCCATATAGATCTCAATTCTTTTGTCGGCGAAGCTTGTCTCTTAGCAAAATTACTCTGCTGGGTTTTTAGGGTTCCGTACCTCAATCGAAAAAACGGAACCCTTATAGGATCACTTTGTTGTCCGTCCGTCCGTCTATCTGTCAAGACTCTTTATTTCGAGAATGCGTTGAGGTATCCAGTTGAAATTAACATAATATACTCAGGTTTGCGGTTCCTTGAACCTGTGAAAAAATTTAACTTCTACGTTAGCGTGAAAAAAGATACGGCCGTTTATATCGCAAAAAATGTACATTTTGACACTCTCAAGGGAATCACAATGATAGGGTACTTTCCGATGACCTAGAACTATAAAATTTGGCAAGTAATATCGTCACATACTACAAATACTTATCAAATCTGAAAATTATACGTTTCGCTTAAGTCTCCCAGTGCCCCGAGACTAATGCCACATCCCCGAGGTGATGTGTCGCTGGAGGAATTTATACAATGCCCCCACTGCCCAACCACTAAATTGCTAAAAGGAAGAAGAGGTTTGAGTATCCATATCGGTAAATCACACCAACCATGTAGCCGTAGTCAACCAGCACAACATTTGCCATCTACCCCTCACTCTCCCGCGACTTCCGCTCTCCAACCCCCCTTTCTGTCTGATAAATTAAGCACACTCAAAGAATCTATACCCATTTTAAAGAGGATCCCTAGGGGGGCGAGAGTGACTGTCGCCAAATGCCTTGTAAAAGCCATCGACGACTGTGTCTCTTTAAATACACCATGCGCTTGGGAAAAATTACTTACATTCTCTTATCACATCCTACACGTCGATCATAGCGCATCCTCCAAATTGCAAACATTAACCAGTAAAATCAAACATAATTGCTCTCACCCCATTTCTTTGTCTCCCTCTTGCGCGCCCCCACCCTCACGCAACATATTCAAAAAAGTAGAAACTAAAATTAACGATGGTGACCTCCGTGGCGCTGCTCGCATTCTCTTCTCCAGCGATACATCGGCCCCAGATTCCCCGGACACCCTGTCAGCTCTCGAGAGTAAGCATCCACCAGCTCCCCTAACACCTGAGCTTCCTGCCCCTCCAGACACCGCGCTGCCCGGACTTGTTGCGTCAGAAGACGCCATTCTTGCGGCAATCATGTCGTTCAACAACGGTTCGGCTGGTGGTTTGGACGGGATCACCCCTCAACACTTGAAGGACCTCCTAACACACACATCAGGGAGCCACGGAAGTGAGCTGCTAGCCAGCATCACTCGGTTAGTAAACCTGATGCTTAGCGGTAAAGTCAACGAGCATGTAACGCAAACGCTATATGGTGCTAGCCTTTGCGCCCTTTCTAAAAAAGATGGCAGCGTGAGGCCAATTGCTATAGGATCAACTTTCAGACGTTTGGCTTCCAAAATTTGTTGTAGACATATACTTCCAGTTTTAGAATCAAAATTTCAGCCTACTCAACTAGGATTTGGCAGCAAAGGAGGCTGCGAAGCCGCCATCCACGCCTGTCGCACATTTCTCAAAAACTCGAATAATGTAACACTCTTAAAGCTAGATGTTAAAAATGCCTTCAACTCTGTCCATAGAAGCGTCATGCTCAGCGAGGTCCTCAAGAACATCCCAAACATTTATCCATACGTATGGCAATGCTACAGCTCTCCTTCTCATCTAAAATTCAAAAACAATACAATTCTATCCTCTGTTGGCTGTCGACAAGGTGACCCGCTTGGGCCGGCCATCTTTAGCTTGGCCATTCACCCGAGCATCACTGAACTTACGTCAAAATTCAACACCTGGTACTTGGACGATGGTACCCTAGGAGGCGACTCGGATTCTGTCCTGAACGATTTCATAAATATTAGATCTAAATTTGAATCCATTGGTTTAGAACTAAATTATAATAAGTGCGAATTATATGTTGACACAATCCGAGGTTCAGACACCATAAGTAATTTTCAAAATATCTGTCCGGGTATCAAAATTCTATCCAAACACTCTCTCCAGCTCCTAGGTGCGCCAATATTTGACGAGGCCTTTCCAGATTTTATTGACAAAAAAATAGATCATTTCCATACATTTTCGGACCGCCTTCTGCAAATTAATCCCCATATGGCTATATTTATTATTCGGTACTGTCATTTTGTCCCTAAATTCACATATGCTATGCGGTGTAGCCCCTTTTGGAAACTTCGAAATTACTGTGAAAAACTCGACAGTATTATTTGGAATCAAATTGAAAAAATTATCAACATAAAAATTGATAGCAGGATGTTTTTGATCGCATCTCTGCCTGTAAGGTTCGGTGGTCTCGGAATAAGACAAATTTCCAGCGTCGCATTACCGGCGTTCCTGTCCTCGGTGCATAGCACGCTACCTCTCACTGGAAAAATCCTAAATCCATCGCTATGTGATAGTGGTTGTGAGGTGGCTGGTTTGTCTGAGGCCAGGGACGCATGGAAAATGGCCTGCCCAGGTAATGACATCCCGTGTAGTCCGAACCTTCAAAAAATGTGGGATCAACCGATCTGCCGGCGGGTGCATGAGCACATTTTGGAAACATGCACATCAGCTTCCGAAAAGGCCCGCATTCTGGCAATCTCCGAGAGGGAATCGAGTTATTGGCTACACGCGTACCCCTCGGCCAATTACGGGAACCTCCTAGATGCAAACTCTTTCCGATCTGTCGTAGGCCTGCGTCTCGGGGCGAATATCGTAGAACCGCACCGCTGCCATTGTGGTACACTCGTCACTCGGTTGGCCCACCACGGACTCTCATGTTCAAAGAGTGCTGGTAGACTGTCCCGCCACTCCTGCCTCAACGACATCATTCGCCGGGCCCTGGTCAGCGTCAGCGTGCCGGCCACTTTAGAGCCAAATGGCCTGTCGCGTGACGATGGCAAGAGGCCCGACGGAATGACCCTCGTGCCCTGGCAACAGGGACGGCCATTAATATGGGACTCCACATGTGTGGATACCCTAGCGCCGTCCCATTTGGGCACGACGTCGTTGAGGGCAGGTGGAGCGGCTGCTGCGGCAGAGACAGCCAAGCGCCGCAAATACGCAGCTCTCGGTGATAGCTACGTATTTGCGGCGTTTGCCGTGGAGACCTTAGGACCGTGGGGACCGGAAGCAACTAAGGTTTTCAAAAAGCTTAGTTATTTACTTATCCGGTCCTCCGGTGATCGTAGGGCTGGCTCGTTCCTCGCCCAACGCATTGGCATTGCCATCCAGCGAGGTAAAGCGGCCAGCCTTATGGGCACCCTACCTAATGGTAGTGACATAGGGGATATATGTACATATAGTTTAGGTCCCAATAGTTTAAGTTAGGTTTAATTAGATCATAATTTAAGTTTGTTAAGGTTTAGTTATATACTTTTAATTTTATGTTGTTTTTTCTCTAATAAATATTTATTTGTAAAAAAAATATTAAAAATATAGTCCCTTTAATACATCAAATTTGAAGAAGTCGGTTGCGTTATGTTTGCACGTCATTTGTATGCGGCGTCATATATTTCAGGTGCAAACTTAACTCAACAGGCTAATTAAGATGAGATAAGTGAGTGTACGGAACCCTCCGTACGCGGTTTTATTTCTTTTATTGATGAAATTTGGGGTTCTAGTTGTTCTAAAGGATCTAAATACATAAGCTAAATTTCATGTTTTTATCTTAAATAGATTTGGAGTTATTGGGGGGTGCGTGTGCTAGCTCTCTCTCTCACTGAGCGAAAACGTGAGCGAGATGGAAGTGCATGCTCGGAAGCGCGGAAATCATGTTTTTTGAGTTGTGTCATAAACGTGTGCATTTTATATTGAAAATACTTTTACAGTTTTTGAGAACTTATAATAAAATTGTGCATCTATTAAGCTAAAAAACCGGCCAAGAGCATGTCGGGCCACGCTCAGTGTAGGGTTCCGTAGTTGCTCATCCTTCACAATAAACTGCTGTTTAAGTTAAGAAAGATTTTAAGCTCTATAAAAAGGTCGTAAACGCCCTAGAAACTGTAATAACTTATTACCTTCTGGAAGTCAACTTACGTCCTTTTAAAGAAAAAATATGAAATTTGGCGATAACTCAAAAACGGCTCAACCGATTTTGTTCAATATAGTTTTCATTGATAGTATTTATAAGGCTTCATTTACATGAATTTTTCCGAATTTTTGACACGTGGTTGAAAAGTTAGATGGGGGGGGGGACACTATGTTTTTTGTTTTTGGAGCGAATATTTACAAAACTGCTGACTTTATCAAAAAATTATGTTAGAAGACCCCCATTATTTTTACAAGACCTATCCAACGACACCCCACACACTAGTGTTGAAAACATAAAAAAAATTCACCCCCACTTTAGGTGTTCGAGAGGTACCCGAAAAATATAAAATTTTTAAATTTTTAATTTACCGTTCTGTCGGCGTTATACATACACATACTCATACCAAATTTCAGCTTTCTAGTACTAATGATCACGGAGCTAAGCCGCGGACGGACAGACGGACAGACGGACATAGCGAAACTATAAGGGTTCCTAGTTGACTAATAAATAAGAAAATTATGAATTTTTGCGATAACTCAAAAACAGCTTGACCGATTTTATTCAATATAGTTTTCATTGAAAGTACTTAAGTATAAACCCTCATTTTCATGAATTTTTCCATATTTTTTTGACCGTGGTTGAAAAGTTAGAGGGGGGGGGGGGACACAATTTTTATAATTTTCGGAGCAAATTTTACAAAACTGCTGATTTTATCAAAAAATAATGTTTGGAGACCCCTATTATTTTTCAAAGACCTATTCAACGACACCCCACACATTAGTGTTGAAACGAAAAAAAAATCACCCCCACTATACGAGGGTAAATCAAAAAGTTCTTAGAATAAGGGTGAAAAACAAAAGAAAATTGTTTTTCTATCTTTTATTTTTCTACATTGTCTCCTTGTTATTCTATACACTTTAAGTACTGTTTTAATTTTTTTTTTATTCCATCATAAAATAAGATTTTCCTTGGGACTCGAAAAACTCCTCTACAGCACCCACTATGGCATTATCATCTCGGAATTTTATTCCGCGGATGTGCTTTTAATTTCGGGAATATGTGAAAATGATTTCCTAGTCATAGTCCGGAGAATATGGCGGGTGGTCGAACAGCTTGAAGCCAGCTTGGCGGATCGCAGTGATTGCCAATTGTGAGCGATGAGCTGGGCCGTTGTCGTGGTGAAACAGTGCGCCTGTAGACCATTTTCCCCGGCGATTTTCTATGATCACTTGCCGCACTTTCGGGATTAATTCTTTATAATAGGGACCTGTAATAGTTTTTCCTTTCGGCAGGTAGTCAATAAACAGGATTCCTTCCGCATCCTAGAATATAGATTCCCTAATTTTGCCCGCCGTCGGAAAATCTCGAAATTTTTTATCAGCTGAAGAAGATGGTCGTTTCCAGGACATGCTTTGTTTTTTTGCTTCGGGATCAAAATGGTGGAGCCATGTTTCGTCCAGGGTTACAAATCGGTGATAAAACGCATCCGGGTCACGTTCGATGATTTCGAGATTCCGCTTCGAAACCTCCGCACGCTGTTCTTTGTTTACCTCAGTTAACATTCGCGGAACCCATCTTAGCGAAACTTTTTTAAACCCCAAAACGTCCGTCAATATTGATTGCACGCTGTCAAAAGAAATGTGTAGGATCTCTGCTAACTGTTTGATGCTAATTCTTCTATCTTCTAATACCAATTTTTTGATTCTCGCCACGTTGTCATCAGTAACAGAGGTGGAAGGCCGGCCGGAGCGAAGGTCATCTTCACACTTGGGCCTACCTCTATTAAATTCGGCAACCCAGCAAGCAACCGTGGAATATGGTACAGCATTAGTACCTATAGTCTGCTGAATATCCAAATGAATTTCCTTAGTGGACATTTTTTTCAAACACAAATACTTAATCATGGCACGTAACTCATTTTTGTCCATTATGACAGATTTTGAGCGATTTGCTTCACAAAATAATTAATTATGTGTTATTGGTATACGTAATCAAAAAAAAATTGTCGTCATATTATGTCGTAAGGATAGCTAAAATAAAATAAAAATAAACTACATTTAAAAAGGTTTTACCACCATGCTGTTCTAAGAACTTTTTGATTCGCCCTCGTAGGTATCGCTCTTTAGCGATAAGACCGCCTGTTGTCTACCGTTATTAAAATTATTGTTCTGTATTGAATTTGTAAATTTTTTTTGGTGTGCAATAAAGCATTTTGTATTTTTTTTTTGTGTTCGAGAGGTAGGTACCTGAAAAGTTTATTTTTTGGTTTTTATTTTACCGTTATTTCGGCGTAATACATACTCATACCAAATTTCAGCTTTTTAGTACAAATGATCACGGAGCTAAGCCGCGGACGGACGGACAGACGGACATGGCGAAACTATAAGGGTAGTTGACTACGGAACCCTAAAAAGGGTTATATGTTTGAGAGATAAAACTATCGAGAAAATTATTACTAATCGTGTTTTCACGCTGACAAGATTGAAGAAAAACTGTTTAAGTTTCTTATTTTCAAGGGACAGATTTGTAATCACTATGGATGTTGAGATCTAGGATCATTCACCTGACGAATTTTGCATGGGTGGGCTCTTAAGTAGTGTAAAATGACATGTGGTGATTATTATGAAATAAAGCAGACAATGATCCTGTACCTATATTGTTCTTATTTAATATTAAAGCAATGCAGGGTCATTCTTATTATCTAACTTTATCCTTACCGGTCCCAAACATCATTTGAATGTTTAAGAAAAGTGACTGCATTATAAATATTTACAAGATTATGAAAGGAAGGAGGTTTAAACATAAACTCAGAAAAAAGGCTTAAGACCTTAACAGTTATGGCCCGGTAAGGATAAATTAGAAAAAAGTTACATTTGTTGATGAGAATGACTCTCCGAACGAATACAGTTACCCTTCAACCTCCCAGATTACGGCACAGAAAAATACAGTCAATTATCTCGCGCGAGAAATTGTAGTTTGTGACTGTTGAGCTTTGTGCTTACGAAAAAAGGTATAGATATTATAGTATAGATAGGTACGGCCCGTCTGAAAGAGATGCCGATACGATTCAAGGTCAGTGCGCATAAGACATTGAGATGCTACTCGTACGATGCCTGCAAAAACGTTTTCTGCATTGACTTGCGTCCGCGCGTGACAGAAAAAGACGCCATCTATCGATCATGTGACGTTATAGTTAGGCTATAGAACAAGACAGCACGCACATCATGTTCCCATTTCATATTTAGATGGCGTGACCGAAACGCATAAATCGCAGTCTCACTACTGCCATCTGTTGGATAATCGACGGAAAGAAAATAGCCAGTTGAATAGCCAGAGTTAGGGTCGTTCCATTTCCTAGTACCGCTTCGTCAATCTGTACTAGTATAGTATTATATAATCTGTGACACTAGGAATGTCTGTGATGTTTCAAGGGAATGTAGCATGTAAAACTATGGCTCTTGTTACTGTAGTCCTATTTTATACCATACGCGGTAAACTGACGAGAAGTGATGGGAAATGATGTTACTCACAGGCACAACTCGAGAAATTCCTTACTTGCCGACTTTCGCATACCAAATACACCCCATAGGTAAAGAAGCAAAATAAGTCACTAAAAGGACCAATCAGAGTATTTATTCTGGCCTCCTATAGTATTTTATGCAACTGTTACATAATGAGACGTCTTAAAGTACTTAATGGTTTCTGGTAATTAGTGTAGTTTTATGGAACGAGTCGAAGCCGAGTTTCATAACAGGATTAAACGAGTGTTTTAAAGCCTAATTATGAACAGTTTCTTACACTATTTAACACATATTCATCATTATTATCATAGTATTTTTTGATGTATATTATTACATCTTCAATGTCTTTAGGTACTGTAAAATTTTGCAAATATGACAACCAGTTCTTTCCCTTCATTTCTTTTGCCAACCAAGTCCATTTTTAACCGACTTCAAAAAAGGAGGAGGTTCTCAATTTGAACTAATTTTTTTTTTTTTTGTATGTTTGTTACTCGATAACTCCGAGAACCGTGAACCGATTTTCAATTTTTTTTTTTATCGAAAGGGTATAACTCCGAGTTGGTCCCGTTGGCACTAAGTCGGGATCTGATGATGGAATCTTGGAGAAATCGAGGGAACTCTTCAAATGTTATAGGGACATGTACGGCGCTTTCGGTAATTTATTGATAAGGTCAAGAATTTACATTCAGTAATTAGGATTTGGTGTAAGGAAACTGATGATGAACACCACAGATCTAGTTTTTTAGTTTTACTGAAGTCGGTTCTTTTTTTTGTTAAAAATTATTACAGTATATTCATTCTGAATGGAAACTTGATACTCTTTACCCATACGTGGGATGACACAGGCTGAATAAATACACAAATTAAAATGTTAAGGCCCCACACAGGAAAGCCTACGTAAGTGTCTTGAGATATTTTACACCAATACCATATCGGGTTACCGCCACAATTATGTTATCTAATAACCAATGGCCCTTCGAGAAGTCAGATGCCATTATATAAATCGAGTTGATTCAGCCATTGAGCCGTTCATCTCGACAGATCAACTGCCTATAATTAATTCGATCAGTCAGTCCAAGACATTACGGCTATTATGAGTATTACTAAAGTACACTTGGCTATGGCTTTGTGGTTTGGGGATTGGAGATCGCAAGATTCCGAGTCGGTACAATACAAAGCAACTTTATTACACACCTCAAATATACCGGGATTCGAAATATGAGAGATATATAATAATAAACAGAGGTAAACAACAGGCAGTCCTAACGCTAAATAGCGATCTCTTCCAGACAACCTTTAGGTAGCGGTGGTAATCCAAATACAGATGTCAAAAGTTATTTTTACCTCAGATATGTTTTTCGGGGGAAAACGCTAAGGAATTACGATTAAGAACGAACTAAAAGTATCCAGAATACGGAAAGAAATTAATCAACCAAACAATTTTACTGCACACAAATGGCTATAGTATACTAAGAAAAATATAGAACGTTTGCCTCTCGCTTACCTATTATTCCTGGGCTCGGTTATCAATTTGTCTTTCTAATCGCCTCCAATTGGCGGGGTTTGACGATAATGAAGACATCGGTGCTAAGTGCTACCAATTTAAGCAGCTCTCGTTTCAGCGGTGGGGTGGGTGGTTCGTATTATTTTACATTGTTATAAGATGTTCGGTCTTATTAACACAGTAGCTTATAATATTATTAAAAACTCAGGCACTTTAGGCCGTATGCATCATATTTTACGTGTAGAGGAAAACAGGTCAATATTGTTTGGGGATCGTATCCGAAATGATGAAATACGCAAGAGAACCAAGGTTGTAGATATAACTCAGACAGTCGCTAAACTTAAGGTTCTTGAGTGGTGACCGTGGACCGGAAGACGCAGCGTGGGAAGACCCCCGAACAAGGTGGACCGATGACCTGGTTAGGTCCGCGGGCAGATATTGGATGAGGGCGGTGCAAGTCCGATCATTGTGGAGAACTTTAGGGGAGGTCTTTGTCCTGCAGTGGACGTCTATCGGCTAGATAGACGATGATGATGATGAAATATAATAATCTTACATTTATTTCCATACTTTTCGTTAGGCCTACGAGTTATAATGATTTAAGAGTTATAACCGTTAGAGACCAAGAAGGGCAAGTAAATGGAAAAATAAATCTTTCATGATATCAAGAAGTAAAAAAAATCGGAAGTAATTAATTGAATCAGGCGTTACTTTGTGGAAATCCATATTAATTAAAATGATAATATTATTCACGCAAAATAGGCGCATTGTAAGACGTCGAGTTGCGGAAAACTATCCATACTAATATTATAAATGCGAAAGTGTGTCTGTCTGTCTGTCTGTCTGTCTGTCTGTTACCTTTTCACGCTTAAACCGCTGAACCGACTTAGATGAAATTTGGTAAGGAGATAGTTTGAGACCCGGGAAAGGACATAGGATACTTTTCATCCCGAATAAATTTAGTGTTCCCGTGGGATGAGCGGGTAACACTGCGGGGCACAGCTAGTAACCTATGATTTAAAAAAAACGGAATGTAGAAAAAGCTGGAAACTAATCAACTGACAAGAGCCTAGTCTTAAATATTTGATGTTGATGAACAGTTAGGTGCTTCCTCGACCCCACTCTCCCATATTTGCAGTAACTATATCCGCGCCAACACCATGCGCTTGCACAGCTGACTGTTTCTCACGCGGATGAGCTGCACACCCATTAGTGGATCGATCAGGGATAGGGATGTTGACCCTTGCTATTTTGTCTAGCAATGAAAGGAATAAAATTGCCCTGTTTAAAAATACACGACATATTCCATCGAAATGAAATAATTTATCCAGTAAGTAGGCCACAAGGGTTTTTACAAGTCAGATTGTGACTCTACCGGTATTTCCCAAGAGTAGACCGCTGTTGAGAAAAAAGCCGAAAGAAACTCCACTGTAAATTTATTTTATAGCGAAGCGTTTAGGGATAGGGAAGTTGACGCTTGATATTTTGTCTAGTTACACAAGGAATAAAACTGCACTGTTTAAAAATTCACAACATATTCCATCAACATCACAAACTGTCGGGCACAGCAATATGTTATATGTACATATCGCTTTTTTAGGGTTCCGTAGCCAAGGGGTATATAAAACGGGACCCTATTACTAATGCTCCGCTGTTCGTCTGTCTATCTGTCTGTCACCAGGCTGTATCTCATGAACCGTGATAGCTAAATAGTTGAAATTTTCACGGATGGTGTATTTCTATTGCCGTTAAAACAAAAAATACCAAAAACAGAATAATATAAATATTTAATTGGGGCTCCCATACAACAAACGTGATCGGTTGCGTTGACTTTGCACCTCATTTGTATCTGGCGCCATACATACCAAGTGCAAACTTAACCCGACCGGTTAAGATAGGATAAGTGTTTGTACGGAACCCTCGGTGCGCGAGTCAGACTCGTACTGGGCCGGTTTTTTTATAGAGACCGGCTCGCGCTTTGGCAGTTTTTCTTATCTACACTGACAAAATATCCTCAAGAACTGGTAATCTGAGTTAAATGTAGTAAAAACAATCATACTGGCGAAACAAAGCCTACGGGAAGCAGTGGAAAGGTAAACCTCACAAAGACAACAGACGGCCGTTATGTGTGCGGTCGCCATTTGCACCGACACAAACACGCCGCGCAAACACCGGACATTTCGTTTGTTTCTCTGTTTCTGGTCAATTGCCAGTGGCGGAACCTACGGGGGTGATTCGACGTTTCGAATAACATGTGTCCGACATCTCACCATCATCAGTGTATCCTTACACTTTAAATTAAAATACATCTTCATTATTCGAACCTTTCAAGCACTTAATTTTTGTGGACACACACTTCTGTGGACAGACAGAAATCATAAATAATGATACTGATCCACAGAAGCGACGGGTGCACTAAAATTACACTATTGCCATTTTTGTGCACATTTGTTTCGTCCACTTTCTTTCTAATTTTTAAAGGCACCATGTCTCAGCTCCATATAAAAAGGACCCTCGGCTGACCAACTCTACCGTCACGCATGTAAGAGAGTAATTAAAACTAAATTTGGTCTAGCCAGCCAGCTCATAATAGACGAAACTTCCATAATGCTCTGTTTACTTAGGGTTGCCGTCATCGAAATCGATGAGGAGGACTATACTTGTTTAGTTGTTTAGTATATGAATTATTCGAGAAGGATCTCGATGACGAACCATAGAAAAAGAAAATAGGCTAGTGCTGGTAACATGCTACTTTATTTATTATATACACAGGAAAAAGAAAGCGAGCAAAATTCGTTAGCCTTAGCCACATAGGTAGATGAAGCCGCAGAAAAACCCTAGTTATTTGATATTCTCAACTAGTAGCCCACCTATCTGTTCACGCCCGAGGTTCGCGGCAAACAGGCAAGTCAAACACAAAGGTTGCGTGCGTTGTGATCGCGTAAACAAACACAATCTAAACTTGACGGAGTTTCAGTTGACTGCGACGGGAAACTTTGTAAAACCGCTTTGATCATATGCGTAAGTATAATTCAACCGATCTCACAAAACCAGTCATGCATGCTGTTTCTGTATTTACCCGTAAAAATTCGAGCCATTGTCAGACTATGTGGACAACGTCGAAAAGGATGGCAAGATCTTAGGGTTGATAAGTAGGAGAAGGAACGCCACGAATAGATCGGACTGGAGAGAATTGCTAGACCAGGCTGCCCACCCGGCTGAAATGCCCCAGATGAGATGATTGTCAGACTATAAATGGTAACTAACTACTAACTTTAGGTAGTTGTTAGCTATTGTATTTAGTAGTAGTAAGTGGTTTAGCTAATTTATTTTAGAAGATCAGACTTCTCTCTCTTTTGTGGCTTCGAAGTATAACGGCCATGTCACAGATAATTTGATTTAAAATTAGCGTAACAAAAGTACGAAAATAACACTAATATATATCATTAAACCAATTCCCTGTAAAGTTTAAAGAAAATTTGATCACTAAGGTGACCTAGCCAGGAAAGATAGTTCTCAGCCACGTTACAAAAGCGATCACCGTTATGACTTTTTGCAAAAGTAACTATCAGAACTCTAAGTCACACCGTATTCTGATCGATGGATACTGTGGATAAAGACCGCATAGAAACTAGACCAATGTGTAAGAAGGAGTACGACAGTTATTACAGCAGGCTATCTACACTGAATGAATAAATCTCACAGACGATTCCGCGAACGGAGAGGTTAGTTTCCGATAGCCCCGTTATCAGCTTCCGAGAACCCGCTATCTCGGCACTAACTCTCGTTTTATACTAACTTACGGCTTCTGCACCCTTACTATGAGTTAAAGTGACTGTACTCGCTACGATTCGAATGGAGAATCGAGAGATGGAGAGAGCGTCCCTAGCGGCTACTTTGTTGAACTACAATTCTCCATACAACTTCGCTAGCGAGTACAGTCCGTACTGTAAACTCGTGGTATGGGTACTGAGGGCAGTTCAAGAACACTGAATGTCCGAATCGACTTATTATTCCATGTTTAAGTTATTTATTAATTATTATAACTGGGGTGTGCCTGGCTGGCGATGGATGATAGGTTTACAGTTTGAAGAAGAATGGACAAACGTTAGACATAATTGGTTATAATATACCCACTTATGATTTGTTTTTATTAATTATAAATATATTTCGTTAAATACTTACACAATTGTTTGGTCTTCACCCTACTATATTTATTACCTGCCCATAAAAGTGAGTAAAATATAGTAATTCATTGCTAATTTGAAAATGTAGCATGGGCAACAAACTTAGTCCGAAAATAGTACATACCTATTTTTTTTTTTTTTTTTTTTTATTATTAAAGCAGTAACGTCTGCTAACGTAAACTAAATGTTTACAAATGAAGCGAAAATTGAGAAATTTTATGATTCGGACAGGATTCGAACCTGCGTTTCCAACGGCTTTCCGGGCCAACACTGGCGTCCTCCCAATTGGACCACCGAATCAGATGTCAGAGTCATTGAATTTTTCAACCAGTTGATTCGACATACCTTAGGGTGGCATCGTAGCGCCATCTACCGTAAAGATTTAGACTTTATCGTCGGCACCATCGTCTCAAATTTGTTGAGAATCGATAGTAACGATGTGCTACACCCAAATTACTTTTTTTTTTTTTTATTAAGCAGTAACGTCTGCTAACGTAAACTAAATGTTTACAAATGAAGCGAAAATTGAAAAATTTAATGATTCGGACAGGATTCGAACCTGCGTTTCCAACGGCTTTCCGGGCCAACACTGGCGTCCTCCCAATTGGACCACCGAATCAGATGTCAGAGTCATTGAATTTTTCAACCAGTTGCTTCGACATGCCTTAGGGTGGCATCGTAGCGCCATCTACCGTAAAGATTTAGACTTTATCGTCGGCACCATCGTCTCAAATTTGTTGAGAATCGATAGTAACGATGTGCTACACCCAAATTACTTTTTTTTTTTTTTTTTTTTTTAATTATTAAAGCAGTAACGTCTGCTAACGTAAACTAAATGTTTACAAATGAAGCAAAAATTGAAAAATTTAATGATTCGGACAGGATTCGAAACTGCGTTTCCAACAGCTTTCCGGGCCAATTGGGAGGACGCCAGTTGGCCCGGAAAGCCGTTGGAAACGCAAGTACATACCTACTTAAACAAACTTGTCGATTTTTGTGACTACCCATAAATTATGTGTTGTTTCATTATATCCCAATGAATTAGATAGTGACAACCGTTAAATAAACATTTTAGAGACTGTATGCATACTTCTTTTTGCCTACAAATGTGACACGAAACACGTGAAGCCTTTTACCCGTCAGCACATTGGAGCGCATCCTGCGCGGGCGCCGCTGACACATATACGAGTGTGTTGCACAGGACGTAAGTGACATGCCATTGCTATTAGAACGCACAGCAACAAATCTGCAGTCGATATTTTACAGAAATCGATGCTTATGCTCAAATGTTATTACAAAATTAAAATGACAATAGAAAGTTCTGAAGCGTCATTTTTAAACCAAAGTGGGAGGTACCGGCCAAGTGAATCTGACTCGCGCACCGAGGGTTCCGTAGTACAAATACTAATCCCATCTTAACTGGCCGGGTTAAGTTTGCAAAGTGAACGCAACCAATCACTTTTGTTCTATGGGAGCCCCCTTACATATTTATTTTATTCTGTGACTTAGTATTTGTTGTTATATCGGCAACAAAAATACATATATAATTTGTGAAATTTTCAACTAACTAACTATCACGGTTCATGAGATACAGCCTGCATGATGACAGACAGACAGACCGACAGCAGAGTCTTGGTAATAGGGTCCCGTTTTTTACCCTTTGGGTAGAGAACCCTAAAAACCATTATTTCAAGGAAATACTAACACTATTTCATTTAGGATCTCCCATCAAGGTTAAGAATGTTCCCAAACGGTACAAATGTGATATATCATTAAAGCGTCAATTTCACCACGTGTGTCCGGTGATATATCTCTCGTCGCTGCCATAACGAATGCGTAAGCGACGCTGCCATGACGTATGCAAAAGGTCTTATATCACCAGGTATACTAAGGCAGTTACGATTTTCTGTGCGGAAAAAGACTTGCCTGTTTTAGCCAAGGGTGCAAGTGGGCAGCACTTACGAACAGTGTCCCGATCCGAGGAAATACGAACTGAGAAGTCTCTATACTAAATTTGTCTCCGTACCTACATACCTACATGTTTATAGATTTTTTTTCGCAGGATTGGACTTTGTTGCGAGCAATAGGGGAGGCCTAAGTTCAGTGAACATTCATCGCTGATAGATAGACCTAGATGATTACAATCTAACTTTAATCACTTTTTATAAGAATTGATTTAGTGGAAGTAGTTCCAAAAACTATTACGTTAAATGGGAACAAATAAGGCACAAAGAAATATACATATAAGTACCTAGGTAAACACGGAGTCAATCTAAATTATAACAGTTTGTTTTTTATTTGGTCCCGCCTCAATTTGATTTAAAACGCAATCAAGTTTTAGTGCTTCTCATATCAAAACTTAATTTATGACTAAAACAAACGAAATATCAAACTTAATAACCGTTTTATTTATCAACTGGCTATAACAGAAGCCTCAAAAGATTCCCACCGGCTTGCCCAGTCCAGGACCATTATGCATCATTATCATTAGATAATTAGATTAGAAATAATTTTTAGCTTAGATGAATAAAAAGTAAGCCAAATCTAAGTACACTAACTTGACCTGAGTTTTCGTTTGATTTCATGCCACTGTAGGATAGTGTAGTTTGTATAAATTTTTATTTGGTGGCGATCCTTTTTGGGTTTTTTTTTGTAATTTCTATAATGTTATTATTTATGTTTTTTTAATGTATATAATGGACCTATGTAATATGTGTCACATTCCTGAGATTTAAATGCACTTATTTTAGGCTTCATAAAGTCGCATCCTGATTGGTTTATTTTCTCCGCTCCGCTATGTAAACAGGCAGCTTAAAAGAAGGTCGTTACAGTATAAATAAGTACACATCTGTAATAGAACAGAATACTATCCTGGCGCGCGCGCCGGTGACCTCTGCTTAACCTCGCTAATTGCAAATAAATCAGATAGATTGAACGGACTTTTTTTGCTGTAGTTTTTATGATACGTCTGTGTATTTGTACAAGTTGTTGTATGTAATCAGTAATGTACCTATTTTGAATAGCATTGGAATAAACGCACAGTGTGGTGTGACTCCTTACAAGGTGGTGATTCAAATATTTAGATAAGTTACACGGCATTACCATAAAACCAAGGCACTGTGAACTACAAAACTGCATATAGACAAAACTTAAAATTATTTACTTGGTGACATAACTGTCTGATCTGCTTGTCTAGCATAACTGTGACACGCGTCTTTTTGTCGCGCGACAAATACTACCTGTCACTTTCCTTTCAATACTGTGCAGTGTGCGAGCAAGAAAGGTGACGCTAAGTCGCTCGACAAACGAAGTCGCGGCAAGATATGCGATCCCTGCTGGCATAGGATTCAGCCGATGTGACAAACATGGCAATCATAGATCCACACAAATCGACGTAGAAAGAATATAAACTTAAAATTCACACGAGCAATTAAACTTACTATTGTAAGTTTTTTACTTGACGGCGCCACAACATATACGTTTCATTTTATCTTGGATGTGTCTACCCAAACCAGTTTACTATATTAGGCAGCGCAGATAAACATGTAGACATCAAAAAAATCAATTGCATCTGACATCTCAATACACATTCATGAAACCATGTATTTACATGTATGGGCCGGTTACTAGGAATTAGAAATATGTAGTAACAATCATGGATTTGTAATTGTAATGCTTTAGAGAAAAGAACATACATAAAAATACTCTGATGTCAGGCTTATTCCAAGCAAAATAAGAAAAAATTAAGCACTTTTGGAAATTTGAGTTTTATAAATTTATGAAACGTGTAATGTCTCATTATTTTTTAATGTGGTTAGGTACACCACAATTTCTATGAATGGTAAGTAGGTACTACTATGTTATATTTACATACTTTGGTTTAAACTTGGGTTATATTTGGTTGTCACATCGAGCATTTAAAAATATAATGACATTTCAAAAACAATGCACCATTAAAAAATACTGTATGTAAACTCTGAGTACACATAACGAGTATTATCGAGAAAAAAAAAAACATTAACACCTGTGTGAAACATCATATTATCAATAGTAAACTAAGTAAGTATAATCATTATACGTGTAAATCAAGTGAACAAGTGGAATTCCTGACCCACAGATACCGAAACTCAATTCCATAACTCTTAACTAAGTTATAGCAAACTAGTTTACAGAATTCATCTATTAGTCATGAGTCTGGGTACCGGGATAGAGTCTGCTACGTTTTTGCTTTTGCTTAGTGTCCCTAGCATGATGGTTTCAACTAGCATTCAATGATGTTTAAATCAGTTGAAAAAGATCAGCAGGCCTATGATGGTTGCGTTTATTACGTGATAAATAAGTAACAAAGCATCAGTCAATCACACTCGCATCTTGTCAAAACGTGACGGATGCTTTGTCACTTATATATCGCTCGATGAAAGCAAGTATCATAGGCCCGCTAGCTCTGGTGCCTAGTTTAAAGTGTGGTTACAATTTAACTGTCATGGAGTGTGTCAATATTAATAAATATATATATATACCATGTGGGCCCTGTAACAGGAGCAAAAAATTAAAACATATTTTCCTCGTCAAACTGAACAGCATCTGTTCAGAAACTTTTTTTTTAAATACCGTTTTGAGATGTTCAGTTTTTCAAACAATGTAAATAGCATTTTCAATGTACGCCGTCCAACATTGACATCGCCTTAGTATTGACATAGCTGTCACTTTACGAAACATCAAATGGTTCGCAATACATTGCTTTTTTGAAAAAAACTTTATTTTACAGGATTACATTATAAATGAGTTATTTTTAAAAAGTTGTTTAAGAAATGTTGTTCAGTTTGAGGGGTAGAATCTATGTTTTAATTTATTGCTCCTGTTACAGGGCCCACCCGGTATATTATAACCTAACCTAACCTAAAAACTAGAGTAACTAAAATACAGGCTAAAATGGTAAACTTCATACTAAAGAATAATTAATAAGTTACATGAGATTTCTGGATCGATAACTATTTTTTTTAAATCACTGTGTTGATGTTATTAATCATCAAATTCGTTGGCAAGTCCAGGACTATAATCATTATATTTATTCAGTTACTTATAGAATCATTGTAGCCTCTGTCTTGGTAATAGCTGTAATGGGTACAACATTTTGATTACTGAGATCCATTTTCATTCCATTATCCTTAGATGAAAAGATAAGATGAACATAATATTCTACACTAGCTTTTGCCCGCGACTACGTCCGCGTGGAACTTGGAAGTATGGAAGCAACCTCGTACAACACGATAGATATCCACCTAATCACCTTAATTAATAAAAGGGATTATTAAAAGCACCTAAGCAAATGTAAGAGCAATTGTGCTTTTGGTCTAATCATTACAATTACAGGGTCATCAATGTCATCATGTATAACTTACTCACTTTTCAATCTTTTTAGGGATACTTTCCAGGATGAAAACTATCCTATGTCCTTCCTCGGATCTTAAACTATCTCCATGCCAAATTTCATCAAAATCGATTCAGCGGTTTAAGCGTGAAGAGGTAACAGACAGACACATTTTCGCATTTATAATATTAGTATGTTCTACATTCAGATATTTTTCAGGTTAAAGCTTCCATCTAGACTTATCCGTAGCTTAAACCTGCTCCGTATCGGAAATCTATTCTCAACTAATTCTAGTTTCTAAACTAATCATAAACTTCATGCTAGCAGCAAGTGCCGTGAATGATCCGCAAAAACTAGCAAATATCAAATACGTTCTTCTTTATCGTCTCATTACCAGCTAACGAGATGAGGGATTGTTTTTGCGTCGTTTTATGCCCGATGTTGATTGTTATTCAAAGAAACGCGCGCTTAAATAAACTTTGGAATAAATTAGTGCCTGCGGATGAGACAGAAGTGGCAAAAACTAGAGGAAAAAGGAATTCCCTTTGCTCGGACTAAAAGCAGCAATGCAGAGGAATTCATTGTTTATGCTCGGACACAAAACTTGCATATTTTTTTGCGTTTTTGGTGTACCTATATGAACAATTGTAATAAATTTTTCTTAACGGAATAAGTATGAATATATTTATAGCTATTGAAATATGTTTCGCAGAAAAGTTGTAAGTAAAGTTTATTTTAGTTGGTCCAAATTTATTACACATGTACCTACTATATTTGATAATATACACACGTACTTCTATTTTGCTCACTGTCTGCTGTCGTGGTGTGAATAAAAGTCATTAAAATCAGTTTTCTTTTAAATACTTTTTAATCAATTTTAACCGAAATAAGTGAAACTTGCAACGTTTCAAGCAAACAAATAAGTATCATGACTCTATCTGTATTTTCATAAATTTAACAGCTACACCAATTGAGCAACCAATGCAACTCAGCTTCAATAAACCGCAGACTTATTATTGATATAGTAAGCAAATTCGTCTCGCTTACTACTAACTCGTTACATAAATCGGTAAGATCAAAATGGCCGCTCTAAATCGTCTCAATGCGCACGCGCATCTCGTTAAGTATTTTGACAGCCCGACGTTTTTATACGCCGCCGTTTAAAATTCAATATGCTCGCTGACTCACAAATGCAAATCGCAGAACAGTAAAACACTCGTAGTTAACACGAGATTGAATTTAGTGCCAAAAGTAAGTTATAATTATGCAAAATAGTTAGTTTTGTCTGAGCGAAACTGTAGAGTTGCCAAATTGGGCTCGTGCAATTTTCACTACTAAAATCAACGGGATAAAGGCGAGGATTTAAACCATCTTTTGGTCGTATTTGTCATGGACACTAGTAGTAACATTACATATGCGGAGACAGAGAGACGGAAGGCAGCCATTTTCAGTTTGACAGTTTAGTATATGGCCTCCCTCGCTCTAGTTTGTCACTATGTCCGCCCATTTTTCGTCTGTCATGTCTAGAATTTGCACGTGCATTATTTAGCAGGGCTTGCACAAGGGAGGAAAGTTAGAGACAATGCGCTCATGATAAATTGGGGGAAATAGTTGGAAATGTAATAATAAAAGTCAAAAAGGTTGTTTTGTAGAAACATGAGGGGTCTGTGAAGAACACAAAATTATATACATATAATAATTATATAATTTTGTGTATAATAATTATACACAAAATTATACCCACGTTTTATGGAAAGTTGAGATGAAACTAAAACAATTCCTTTTGCATATGATTTGTCTTTTGATAATGTATTTTATAGATTATTCATAAAATTTATTGATGATTCTTAATGGTTTGCTTATTTGGAGGTATTTAAACGTATAATATTTCGCGGTAAAAAATAAACAAAAACTTTCCTATTATACACGAGATTGTGTATGCACGGTATAGGTATACATTATGTAGGCAGAATCTGTATGTTATTAATACTTGCTGAAAACAATCTTAATGACTCAGCTTTGGGAATGTGGCTTATATGAAACAAGATTAAATGCCTACTCATAATATACGAGGTGAGGCACAGGTTAGCTAAGCAACTACTTATTTTATAAACTACTCTTGCCTTGCGTATATTAAGCCACCCAGGAAGGATACAATAGATAACATATATAATACCTATAGCCAACATTCCATATCAACACATTCGCAGAGTATTCTACACAAAATAATCTTCAAAATTAAGGTACTATTATGGTATATTTATACTTGTGTGTGTTTTTTGTTGTTATTGGGGGAAAATTAGCAAACGGATAGCCTGGTGGAAAGCGATTACCGTCGCCCATAGACACCTGTAACACCACAGAAGTCACAAGTGCGTTGCCGGCCGTTCAGGTATCGTATCGGTCCGGAAATACCGCAAGCGACAATTCATCCCATAATGCAGTCATGCGAGGCAGTTGTGGAATGCCAACTGTCTCAATGGTGAGGATGAAAGAATTCTCGCGTATATCGATGGCAGAAAGATGTGGCAGGGATCAATCCAAACAATTCCTCGGAGCACTCCCCGATAAGATCATGTAAGATCGACATGAAAAGGGCTAGTTGTGTAAACACATTACATAATATATCTTTACACATTAACAGCAACATAAATTATACTTGAGAATCTTGTAAATCATGAAATACTTAACATATTCCCACACATTATCAGATTTCGGAAAACCTACATATATTTTTCAATCGAATGCAAATGTCTTCCAGCCGCACTTCATCATACATGTACTATACCTCGTAAATCCAATCCCATGTAAATCAATTATAAGACATGTAATCCCACCAAATTTACGAAACCTTTGATGTTCCCTTACCAAAATTTTATTGCCATTTGATTTATGTTACGACCGCATTAATACCATCTCGGAACGATACCTAATCTGGGACCTCCCAGGCCGGCATTATAATGAAATGCGACAGATATGGCTCTGAGAGTGATGGTAATAGGTAATGTTATACTCCCTTGTGCAATTCGTGCTACCTTCGCGTGTTGAATTACAGTAGGTATATTTAGCTATAATATTTAAATAGTTGTCTGGTAACCGGTTAGATTTATTAGTTGCAGCTTTGTCTTGTTGATACAATTTATGTTAAACGAAAGTGCGGTAAATTATATATTTTTTGTCTATACTATATTGTTTTCGTCAAGTGCTGAGGCCAAAACTACTACAAAAAATGATCATCTTTATACCAATAACAGGTTATTACAGGTTAATAAATAGGTGAACAATGTCACAAATGATGATACTTAGTTGAATTAGGAAACTGTTTAATTGAGACAAATAGTTGCACGAAACGGGAGTACTCTAAATATATATTTTTACTCTATGGACATTCAAGAAAGTGCTTATCATAAATGTACCTAAACCAACAAAACCATAATTAATAACTATTATTAAGACTACATAGTTGATGGTCGCTTAGAAAAAACTTCCTGGAAATGCAATGCGACGAGGAAAGGTATCTTCCATCAACAACTTCCACTAAACCAGTGCATTGCCTGAGGCGTTCCACAGGTGATCATATAGTTAAGGCGATGCCGCCGGACCTGACTTGACACTCGATATCGGCGGGTTTTTCTCTAAGCTGCATCCGGTATTAATAGTAGGGTTGTCGCTGTGTTTTAATCAGTGATAAGGTTTTAATAGGATTGAGCTTAGTTTTGATTCCACCAAAACATAATTATCTTGATGATATCTTCCAAAATGTATCCCAATGCTACACTGCCCTTAGTAATGCAATATGAATGTTTAGATCAAATTATTTTTTAGGACTCCGTACCTAAAGGGTAAGAACGGGACTAAGACTCCACTGTCCGTCTGTCTATCACCAGGCTGTATCTCATGAACCGTGCTAGCTGGACAAATGTAATTTTCACAAATGATGTATTTCTCTCGCCGCTATAACAACAAATACTAAAAACATAAATATTTTTTTAAGTGGGGGCTCCATACAACAAATGTGATTTTCGTGCGCGTGCTATTAAAAAACATTAACAAATAAAAAAAAACGAAAGAAAAATGTTCTGTTTTTGTTGCTAGTTTATCTAGGGGCACAGCAGTCGAGCAAACGCGCTTGCCGGCACGCCGTACCATCCTTTTCTCGAAGCCATTCGGACCATTTTCAAACCCCCTGTATTTCGCTGTTATAATTTTCCGAATGTTCACTTGCTGTTTGAAAATTGTCATTTCATTCAAGCGTAGCGCAGGGCATGGAAAGATAGAAATAACCGAATTTGTATTCCCTACTCAGGCGAAATAACTAACACAAAAATTACATTTCAGTATATAGTCTAAGTGATTGGTGAATTATTTATCAAAAATAATAACAAAATACCTACTTTGTATTTTTCTATCATCTGGCTCACCTGACATTAAATAGTGCAGTCAAAAGTGTTTGTATAGCAACTTTCGGATGGGCAGAAATAATTTATATTCTACCGTAGAAAAGGCCTTTTCTACCACGGCAAACAAGCGTACGGCTCGCCTGACAATACCCGGCTACCGACCTTATACGATATTTGCAACCCTAGTGCCGCTAGTCCCAAAATGGCTTCCAGGATCCCGTTCACTAACGGCATGCGCGGACGCAGTCTTAATTACGAGCATCAACGCCATCTACAGCGCGTCGCCATAACTAGACAACGGCACTGTCGATATGTGCATCAGGTTACTGATAATCTTAAGACGATTATATAATCACTGCCCACTACTGCCACACTATCAATTTACGTTAAGTTTGCACCTAGTATCTATAGCGTCGGATACAAATGAGGTCCAAACTTAACATAGCCGAGTTATACACTCGACGTTCCGTCCTCGTCTGTTTCCTTCTAATTTCGTAAAGATTGGCTAAGTTGGCGCTGGATGCAGGTCGCTTCCAACTTCCAACCGGTATATATGGAAATCCAAAGGGGAGGCCTATGTTCAGCAGTGGACTTCCTATGGCTATATGAGATGATGATGATGATGATGATGATGATGATGATGATGGCTAAGTTCGAGCCAATCTTTACAAAATTTTAGGAACTTACCGAAAAGTTCTGCGTCGGACCATTCGATTTAGGCGTCCATTTACGGCGAAATTTTGGCTAAAACAGCCGCCTATTACAAAAATTCTATAATAATAGACGCTGGCGATCTCCTCTTTGCGTTCATTCGGCCCTGTTCTTTCCAATTTAGTAATAAGTAGTTGAATTCGATATTTTAAGTAAGTGCTGAAAATTATCCAGATTCATTAGTACGAATGGCGTTAAACGTGGTCAGAAACAGCAGAACTGATTTCTGATTCCAAAGTACGGTATTATGATGAGAAACACGCATTTTTAGAGAACTGGAAGCCAATTATGGAAGATAACTACGTATAATTGACATAACGATGTGATAATTTCGAGTGCACTACGCCGGAAACGTAGGTTTCAGGTTCGAGTCCTTACATTGGAGTGGATCACATTACAATTTTCTTTCATAATTTACCTTTACGTCAATATTTATAAACGTGAAAACGAGAAATATTCACGTGGTGAACGAAGAACTCTAGACAAAAATAACAGTACAATAAGCCGGGATCAAATGTATTTCCTGTACGTATATGCTCACAAATCAAACAACAGTTTCATAATACAACCATTTCATGTACGCAGCCGAGTATGAAATACATAAATTTTGGCGAAACGAAGAACAAAGGGGATTCCGAACTGACGAGCAAGGGGTAAACACGGCCCTTCGGAAAATATTATGTAAAAATAATACCTATACTTAAGTCCCAGGTTATCAGTTAGAAAATCAAAAAATATTATTTGTAGTTATTAAATTATTGCATTTATTCATATAAATTCAATTGCACTTTATAAATGTATGAGACAGGCAAATTTTAATTTTGTTGTCTATCTCTTTTTTTCTCAGATTTCAATTAAATTTGGTGAGTTGGTAAAGTTGCTTCTTCTGACTTTGGTCAGCCTAAATTTCACGATGTCCTACAAATTTTTCTCCATTGAGTTACACAAAATGTATTACAGAAATAAGCCCATGGTTTTTATTTTGCTGTCGAGTTATTTTTCATTTCGAGCTCCTTATTTTGTACTAAATTTTAGTACAAAATACGAAATTTAGTAAAAAAAAAAAACCATACAGTTTTTGTAACTTAATGGAAAAAATTGTAGGACAGCGTGAAATTGGGCTTACCTTGTTCAGAAGAATCAACTTTACCAACTCACCAAATTTTATTGAAATCTGAAAAACAGAATCGGCAACAAAATAAAAAAATTACATACAGAGATCAAAGCACAACATAAAATGCGGGAATTATGCACATTACAAAAACATAGGTAGAAATGGCTGACTTAATGTAATGAGAGTATATGATATTATGAAAATTTGCTGCTTGTCGGAAGCATATTTATGAGCGAACTGACGACGGTTGAATCACCTGTAGAATGTCAATTTAACTAAGTATTCTTGGTACACGACAAACTGGGTACCTACGGTAATTTTTAAAGATAGGGATTCCATTGCCACAGATGGTCAAAAAAAATAAGGTCATGGCGTAAAAACACTTTTCCAAAGTACTAGTCCCTGAATTTTAAAGTAACCCCATTTTCGGTAACCCCATTTTACCTACGGTATTGACATTTATATCTCCTATCTGCTAATGAATGCAAGATTCGCCGTAGTTGGGTTCTCAATTCCGCTAGATTTATCTGCATAGAGAGAGTTCTGGTCTTTACTTTACAGATTGAGTATCTATAAACTTAGACTAAACAATTATAGTTAAGTATAACTAACCCGCTTTTACCTCGTTATCTCTGCGAGGTGCTCGGGTTATCTACGTGTCGCCTGATTGCGAGCGACGAAAGCGAATTCGAATAACCTACTTATGACATATGCAAAACAATTTTAAATTTAAAGTATGGAATAATATAAGGAACAAATAGTGGAATATAATGTGTGGAAATCGGTATACTTATATAGCGATTTATGATACTCTAATCTTTAATCTTCATAGGGTACTTACAAAAATCATTGTCCATTTCCTTGTTTTCTGCATTTAGAGAAAATGTAGGTTATTATCATCCTGAAAATCCTGAGCTAATATCAATAGTGCCCAAGATTCTGAACCCTAAAAGTGTGTGAGGCCTAAAAAACAAGTCAATAACAACGTATTTTGAAAACGCCCAAGTTAAGTGACATTGACCTTTTAATTTGAATGGTAATTGGTCAAAATACGTTGTTATATCGTAAATGGGTCGCTAAAGTATTTAGACATAATATAGGTAGTGGCGTACGTCGGTTCGATGTCACTGGATGCGCAGTGCCCACGTGGTATTGCATACGGAGAAATAGGAACCACAAAGCTAAATTAAACTTCTTACCCCGGTAAAATGCTCAATTCCCGAAAGATCAGTAAAATAATTTTGGGCAGCAAGAAAAACAATGTGAACCAGAAATTTCCAAAAAATACGAATTAAGTCACCCAAAAGGGTGCCACAAAGGTATCTCCCGCGTAAATATCGCATTACATAATATATGCCGCCGCCGATGTTTCATAAAGCCGCCCTGAGAGGCGCATTTTCATAAAAATCACTACATATATAACGGCAATGGCTACATATATATCGTGGTTTTTGTATGGAGGCGGCGGGTACTCGCGTAGGACGGTATCTCAGTGATCTTTCATGGTTTCTTGGCTTCAATATTAGATTTTATCCGTTTTATCTGGAATGCGCATTTGAAATTTACGTGAATTGTCTGATCAAATATGTAAATATTCGTGATACCGATTTTAGGTGTTTACGTGCTCTCTTCTTAGGGTTTTACCTATGTCTAGGTCTACCAGGGATACGATTTGTCTGCTTTTACCACTTCAGGCTTTTGTTTCAGTCTTAGCTTAATAAAGGAACTTACGAGGTTATTTATTTATTTATTTAACCGTATGGCATTGAGTCGCTTTACATGTTGGTTACAAATTAATATCTAAGTTCTTCACCCATTGGGTTGCGTCTTCGCTTAGATTCAATAGTAAGTCCTCAAACTCACCCATTATCTATTATCAAAAAGAGAAGACTAGTAAAGTTTTATTTAATATTTCAATTGGATTTGGATATTCCAGATCAACGGGCTCAATGAAAGAGGACAAAAATCAACTTTAGTCTAAGATCGATTCAAGTCCCTGCTGGCATCTACCATAAGATATATGTAGCTACAAAAAGAAATATGTCTCCTTCTATTATTTTTCCAGGAACCACTCGACGCGAGTCCAGGTACCCAGATAACCACTCGAAGAAAAGGACCCTAAAAAAACATTATCGTATTTTGGGATCAAGCCAGCCGGATACGACAAGGCAACATTAGCGTAAAAACAAACAGCCCTATCGCCCAAATGGATTGATAATCTGTTGCAAAAAACGCGACGCCATGTTTTTTGGCCAGGAAGTTGTGTTGAAGGATATATGTCGTGCGGGGTGATAAGAGACGAATTTGTTTTAATGCTTATACATGGCTTATACCCTGGTGGTCTGACACATAACAAGAGAATTTGTAGCATTTGTGTATCAATATTTTGTATTTAAATACTTAGACAAAAGCTACGACACAGGTTGACCTTTAAAGGACTTTTGTTCGGAACATCACTCTTCTATACATTTACTCGTACTTTGGCCATTACTATTTATGTTAAAATTACAACTAATCAATGTGTCTTTATGGAGCTAAAATAAAATAACGATACATACATAGGTACGAGTATATATCCTATAGTCAACGCTTAAATAATGCTAGCAATGTCGATTTCATTAAACCCAAGTAGTCATTTTAATATAAAATAAAAACAAAAGCATACTGCTTAAGTAGAGCTATAGTTAGTGTTCATATTTAGGACTCAACATTAGCAACGTCTAATTTAGTTCTCAATTTAACAAAAAATATTATGACACTAAAAACAGCTGGTTGCACTTAGTTACTTGAGAATGGGTACGACATACTTAACATTTAACTTCCCACACTTCAGTTCAGTTCAAAAATAAACTAAAATGCAATTCAAATGCAGTCAAAACATGACATTTATATTTAGTAATTGTCATTTAAACCTGTTCCTAAAACACATGTATCCACATTTGAATACCTTCTCACGAGCCAGGTAGAGACGTGTCAAATATTTTGACAGTTGACAGGATTAGCATTGACAGGCAACAATGGCCTTTGACGTTTTTTGTGTCCTCTAATCTATTGTGAAATGCTAATCTATTGTAAACATTGACGAGCCTTAGTGGGTAAGAAGCTTTTTGTTCAGTCACGTTTAAAAGAAAGAATTTTACTTATACACGGAATTATGATTTTGACATTAATTCATGTACTAAGGTGGGTACTTGCCTACCTAGTAGGGAATACATGAAGCATGAAGTAAACGACAATTGACTTTGAAATCATCCTGGATTATTTATGTACCTTCCTGTACCCGTACTTCACGTACCTACTGTCGTTTACGTAATTTTAAACAAAACTCGATGTTGCTGTGGTCACTATGATGTTCTTTCAAAGTAAGTAAACACACTGGGGGCACGTTGATTTCGAATTCACTTTGTTTAAATCCAAAGAAATAGATTTAAAAGTCTTTACTAGCTAATGTTTAGCAGCAGAGATGTGATGTATCTTAGATAAAAGTATCTAAAATACAGATACAAGATACAAAATACGTAATTATATCTTGTATTTGAAATACTTTAAAAAATATATATTTTGTATCTTGTATTTAAATATATTTTCCTGGTATCTTAGTATTTTGAAGATACTATATTCCCTAAGATACTTTTACTAAAATAAACTTCGAAGATTTTCTTTCGGAACGCAACTGAACGCAGAGCGTCGTTTAAAAATTTAGTTGATATAATCTGGCTACCGAAATATTACAATTAGGGGCCTTAGTTTGGCGGGAAATTTAAAAAATCTTCGGCGGGTCACACTTATTGTAGTTGGAATCACGCTACGCGTACGAAGAAAGACGCTTTTTGGCCCGGTGTGGCATAAAAGTATTTTTCATCACATTTGCTCGTAAAAGATGGTATTACATGTAGGTGTACTGACGGACTAAGGCCTATATTGTTCCCGCGGGAGTTATAAATTGTTATAACTCCCGAGGGAGTTATAGTTTTGGTTTTAAAAATATAGTACGCACTTGCAGTTTACTTCAGACTAAGGAGGTTTCAATCCAGCCAAGGTTTTTTGTTGTACGAACAAAACTTGCCTACCAGCAAATTTTATGGTGTATTGAATTAATACGGTACATGTAACTGCATTAATATTTATGTTTTACAATTATTTATGTGTATTTTGCAATAATTTTATTAAATTTAACTTTGAGTTATCGTTACAATCTGGCAGTATGGCTTGTCATGTTTCTAAACTAAACGCAGTTCTTATCATTATCTGTGGTAGACGACACAAAAAAAAGATAAAAAGTAATAAAATTATTGGTTAGGTACTATTTAGTTTTGTAACAAAATTACTGTTCGTATTTTAGTTTTATAATATATTACGGTGTTAAATTATTCCTGCATAATATTGTTAATCGTTATTTGTTTAATGATAGATGGTAAGATTCTGTGTATATTTGTTTTCTGTTTTAAGCTGATGGCCGTTTTGCCTGTGCTTATAGTAAATTAAAAAAATATATGCAGAAAAAAGTTGGTTGTCAATCGTTATCGTTTAATTAGTTTAATATTTATTTTTGTCTTATGTATTTGTTATTTACTCCCAAATGTGATGAAAAATATTGTGTGTATGGCGGGTAGTAAGAGGAATTACAAACTCAGGACATTAAAAGCCCTCCGCCTTCGGCGTCGGGCTTCTAATAGACCTTCGTTGGTAATCCCCTACTTACTACCCTTATGACACAATATACTATTATCTTTAAAAAGTATTTGAAAGATAGGTATTTTGTATCTAGTATTTCAGATACCTTTTTAGTAAATGATGTATATCTGTATCTGAAATATTTTTTTGTAAAGTACCTATCTTGCATTTTGTATTTCAGATACTTTGTTTAGGGTATCTTATACATCTCTCAGAGTGGCAATCACCTGGAAGAAATATTGGGCGCATAAAGATATTTTTAAGTCACAATTGCCACTAACAGCTAAAAAAATTGTTATGGATACGGCTAAACTACCATGTCTAACTTACGGGTGTCAAACTTGGATAATAGACACAGTAACTAAAAACAAAATACAGACCAATCAAAGACGAATGGAAAGAAGCATCATGAGACTGAGACTCAAAGATAAGGTGAAAAATTAAGAGATCCGTAATAAAACTAAAGTTACGGACGCCCGGAAGTGGGCAGGCCACATCGCTAGGTACGAAGATAACCGATGGACTCGGAGATCAGTAGAATGGTCTGGACCTTCGGGAAAAAGAGCGAGAGGCCGCCCACACGCCAGATGGGCGGATGAAATAGCGGCAATAGCAGGCCGAAACTGGCTAACTACCGCCAAAGACAGAGCGAAGTGGTAGGTATACCTTGGAGGAGGCTTTTACCCAGAGGGGGTCCATACAAAAATAATATTTTAAGTAAATATTTATTTTCACCTCACCACCTCAAACATGGCGATTTTGCTGTCAGATAACAGTGAACAAAATGCGATTTTGTTTCGAGCGTGAGTAGAAAGTAGCTTTTTAATTTTTTCAATATCTGACCACGAATTGACATTCTTCAGCCAAAGGTTAATTATAAAATTCTAATCATTTGAATCTCGATGCACTCTGTTTCTTTCATATGTATATAAAAGAGAGGGATAGAAACTTATCAATTTGAAATTCGATTTTCGAATCCGACCTCGATTGAGAACAGTTCGGATACGCGTTATACCAAAAAAATCATTAAAAACACCCGAAAAAGTTTTATTTGTAACGTTCTTTTTTTTCTTTATTATATTTTTATTTAACGACCAAAAATTAAAATGATTGTGCCTTTTATATAAAACAATTGATCATTGCTCAAATATAATAAGATTTTTCACCTTATTACTTATTGTAAATTATATTTGTACTTATTGTAAAATATAATTTATAATTTCGCCATTTATCATAGATGCATATTCGAAACGTACCTTAAAAAATATCGAGTTCATATTGTAATTGTTATTTTCTTTTGCATATATTTTGTTTGGTGTTTTAGGAGTAAAAATATTAGTCAATGTATAAACAAAATCTCGTAATATAATAATGTATTTATAAATAAACGTCATGTATCTGCTAAATCTTCCAATTTGATCAAATAATGGCAATAACCGTGTTGGTTGGTTGATTATAATTTCAATTAAATTATATTGTTATTCCTTTTTAAGCAGCACTTATCTATTTTCTGATTAATAATACTATTGAAATCAGCAACAAAGACTATAAACATACGTTGGAAGAAAAAACACAAAATGTCGCATATGTTCTCGCTGATGAGGTGAAAAGTTGTGTGTGCTACACGAGAGCAAAGTTTTTTGCATCTCGTGCTGTTGAGTCCCTCGCTACACTCAGGATTCTAACATAGAATCACTCGCTACGCTCGTGATTCAAACGTAAAATCCTTCGCTTGCTCGGGACTCAAAATCAGCACTCATAACAAAAAACAACTTTGCTCTCTTGTTGCACAAATAACTATTAGTCAACTTGAATGAAATTTATGTGAATTATGTTAAATCAATTGTTTTATAATTATATTAATATTGTAAATTGTTTTTTTGCATGGAAAAATAAAGCTTTTATTATTATTATTATTGTACATCTCTGTTTAGTAGACCACTGTTGCTGGACAGGGAAACCGGACAAAATTGATGAGAATAACCCATTTAATGTAATTCTCCGAAAATAACATAATATACCTCATTTCACGTAAAAAGCTGCTGCTTGCTGCGCAATGAGTTTGCCACCGCTCTTTTTACGTGACATTATCCATTATTATCAATACCCTAATGCGATACATATTGCTAAAACTTGACATGTCATTGACATAAAAATAAATATGATCTTGATATATTTTTGTGCCAAAAGTCAGAACATATCAGCTTGTTATCCAAGGTCGCGACAGTCTCAACTCAACTCTGAGGTTATCAGTACGCTTACCACGAATTAACGTGACCGTACTCGCTATACTATCCGCAAAACCAATTGGCGAGTCAGGCAATAAACGCTACAATGCATAACTTATGGAGCGGGCCGTGAGTGCATTGTAGCGTTTATTGCCTGACTCGCCACTTGGTTTTGCGGATAGTATAGCGACAGCGTAAACGATTTGTATGAAGAATAGTACAGCGCCCCTAGCGGTTACTTTGTTGAACTACAACTCTCCATACAAATCTTTCAGGCAGTTCGCTAGCGGGTACGGTCACTCATGGTAAGGGTACAGAATGCTAGATGATGCTTAAGATCTTAACTCCTCCCCAGTGGTTAGGACTTAGGACGCAACCACAGACGCAACTAAAATGAGATTTTGTACAATGCATACTTTTTTTTCCAGGTAAGTTGGTGATTCCTGAATCTAAGAAGGGTAAATAATTTAATTAAAGTATGTAGGTACACATTTCTTACTTACTGACGAATACGATCAAGAAGAATATAGGCTATAAGACTTGCAAGAGACAGTATATCCCCACACAAGATAAAACGATTTAGCAAAATTAAAAGTATTTGTATGGAATCCGACAGACAGCGATACACTTTTTTTATACCCACTTAAATTGTCTGTAATGCAGTACCAATTTACTAACCTAATAATTTAGACACGCGTTAAACATTGTGATACCCCAAATAACATTGTCACGTTCGAACACTAATCAACGCCTAAAAAATAAACATTATAAATCCCCAATTGAGCTACCGTACATAATTTCAATTAAAATCAACTCTATCCCATTCGCCCAGAGTTCTCACCTCAGGAGATTAATGGAGTGAGCCCGAAACAATTAGAGGCTCAAACACGGAATCAAATGGGTGGTGATTGGAGTCAATAACGCGTAATGATAATGACGGTAGGTGTTGACCCGGCCGAGGCCCCGCCCCGATGGGCTTTAGCCGGAGGCTTGATTTGAGGATGTGCGTTTAAAAGTTTTTTTAATGATGGAGACGTTACAGTAATAAGGAAATTATAGTGAACTAGCTGTGCCCCGCGGTGTTACCCGCTCATCCCACGGGAACACTAAATTTATTCGGGATGAAAAGTATCCTATGTCAAATTTCATCTAAGTCGGTTTAAGCGTGAAGAGGTAACAGACAGACAGACAGACACACAGACACACTTTCGCATTTAGAATATTAGTATGGATGAGATGAATTATAAACTTCTATCACTTAAGAGGCCTTATTCCTTTTAAAATGCTGATTATTTTAGACATTTTTCTCTGTGATCAAACATGTTTCTTAACATAATATAAATGGTACTACTTAGAATAGGACCATGACGATTTGTTGGTATATATTTGAAACTACAGTTTGAGATTTTTTTATTTTCAAGTTTTGTTTCAAAAACTACTCGAAATTTACAATATTCACGCAGAAAACTGTTTTTTTTTCACTTATTTTCGACTGCACGCAACGAAAGCATGAAATAGCTATGTTACTATCTATCAGGGAAAAGTATCATTCACTTAAAAATGCTAGTTGTAATTATCAATACATACATAATATGAAAAAAAAAACTAAAAGGTCTCTTAAACGAGCAATTATAGTTTGAAATGGCACGCGTTATTATTACTTTCCACCAATATTGGCGTAAACAAACTAAATAGAGGAAACAAAGCTAACCAAGCAGAAACATAAATCCTCTCAGACAGAATCCCACAATAAATACAAATACGAATACTGCTGAATAGTATTTAATTAATTTAGATGTTTGGACGGGCCCGATAGTTCGCGCGATAGGCCCGAGTCGGCTGAGGCTCACAGAATATTTACTCACAGAAGTTACAGGTGGTTCTCTGCCTATTCGCCGAAGTATCATTTTCAGACCCTTTCATGTACCTTAGTGATGTAAGTCCGATCGTAATTAATAATACCTATCTATTTAATACCTGCTTGTTGTGATGTGAGTGAATTCAACGGCAGTTAAACTTTAGTATGGTTTTGCTCGTTGCAGTTTTGTTAAATGTATTGTTTTTTCTGTATATAATAAATTAATGAAAAAGAAACCGTTTTTCTCTAAAACTGTAAACTATTTGAGATTAATAATTATAAAAAAGGTAAAACTGAAGTAAAAATTGTCAGGAACCACCCCACCACCACTGCGCTGGCTAATCGCTCTCCTCGCCGCCCTCAGCGCCCACGCACGCAAAGTTCTTATTGTAAGACGCGCAATGCAACTCATCTTTGTCCTTATAATTATGTGTAAGTATAGGAAGGCTTTCGAGTTTCGACGGGTCTTTCTATTTACCTACGCGTTTTCTTCGCTTTAAAACGAGGTGCTGTCGGGTCTGTGGGCACGATGCCCCGTTTATTCTTTGGGCATTATCAGCGCAGGAGCATCGGGGCGCGCATTAAGATGCGCGATAACGAGACAGCTCCTTTCCGCGCTGACCGACTGAACCCAGGAACGAACAACGGAATCGCTTTCTTGCCGTTTTGTTTTGATGAGAATGGGGGAAATTAAATTAAATCAGGATCACTTAGCTGACTTCGCTTATTAACTACACTCACCCACAAGCTACCTGCCGGGAATTAAGTACCTACTTACTCGTAAATAATCCATAGCCAGATATCCGTGTACCTTGCGGTTGTAACGTTTGTAAAGTATACCACATTCCGCATAAATAAGTAAAGATACACTTAATATTATTCAAACTATCATAAGAAATCTTTAGGAATAATAAAAAAGGTTTAAACTGACGCAAAAATTGTCAGTTACGGCCGGACGACCACTGCAATGCGCCGTGAGTCGCGTAGCGGCACGGATAGCTGCCCCTGAAGCTCCATATGAGTTCGAAACATGTCGGGCCATTCCTGACAATTTTCACATGGTTTATTTAATTTCTCAAACACAATCCGCATTTCATAATAATCCTTGTTTTGTGTCGCGGTCGGGTAAAAATTATAGTCTGCATTCTGTAATAGGGAGTCGTAGTGGAAAATATTGGAAACCTCCGCCACTAACGCAAATACAGTAAAACATTACCATCTATGTCATATTTTGTTAGTAGGTAACAGTGGCATGGTCCACTGAACCCAATCCAACCGGCTTGCCTATTACGAGTCACTTGAGCACTACTTAGTCTTGCTTGACGAAAAAGCTAGTTCAATCCGCACCGGCTTGCCAAGAATACTTTTGATGAAACACTATCGCCACTGATGGTACCAGCGGCGATGGTGTGGCATCTACTTAAGCAAACCACTTTCGGTCCACAAATGATTTGACGCCTACTATTGGAGTATTAAAGCCTATGCTTATTATTATGAATATAACTAATATCTATAAACTAAGATTCAGATAAAACTACAAATAGGATTAGAATTACATTGAAATTTCCATATAATTGGTACTTTCCCGCGCGACATATCGACTGATCTCTCAACCACGAATCTGCCTATTAAATAAACCTTATTTTGTTAAATACAAGGTTACTTTTCACCCAACATGACGACGTGTTTTGCTTGGGTAGATGGTATTCGAATACTTGAACGAGAAGGATCTTAACCTCTGATAAAGCTCAGAGATATGAATGATAAGCAGAGAGATTGTAGTTTAGCTTACAGAACGATTGGATACGAGTATGTTTCGATAATGTTTGCTTTACATTTAATTCAACGATGCAGTTCACTCAGTGCTGCTGTCTATGAAGCTGGTAGTCCAGGGTTCGGATCCTGTCAAGCGTAAATAATTGTTGCTGAATCATTGATGCTTTCTATGTTTTTCAAAAATATATATTTACATAAATATGTTACGCTATTTTTCTTATTGTTCTATGTCCTAACGGATGTTGGCGATCAACATACGAAAGTCTTATAGGTATAGTTCATTTTATATACCAAGGTAATTCCACTTGAGACTACCTACACAATGAGAATCGTAATCTTTATCTTTTGTCGACTAGGTAATTACTTTATGATCTCAGCTTTCAAAATTGTCACTTGTTGTTATCACCAAACACAAATAGTAATTAATGTCTTTAACCTTTTTTTGTTCCATTGTTACCGCCTAATGACGTTTTCAGGTGGAATCGGGCTTTGGTACTCAAAGATCGATATTGCTCATGGATCGATAAACTTCTCATAACGTGCTGCAGCTTTTGTAAGAATCCCACAGCGCGAAATTCATGTTATATCCTTCTTAAACATGCTCAACAGCTCAACACGCGTTTTGTGAATTAATAATTTCTACTACAACTTGAAAATGAAAACTGATCGTTCGTTCCTTTAACTTATTACGTATATTTACGGCGATCTTTTTGAAAAAAATACCATAGCATATTTTCGTAGCTTTCCTTGGATTTTTGTCCTTGCCATCATCAAGTCAATAAAATTAATGTTTGCTTTCTACCATGACATAATATATTCAATACTCAATTTAAACCCTCACAGACCTAATTGAACTCGACGCTAATCGATAAGTTGGTAATATCGGTGTACGATCGATTGCTCGCCTCCTAATCGGCTTAGTCGATTGCTAAAGGTAATTTCATTTGGAGGTATTGTCGTGAGGGATTTTCTTTGCTTAACCGACTCGACGAGTGATCGAAAGATTGTGCTCACATGAAAGAGCGTATTTTATTAAGAAGCATGAAAGAGTTGAGACCTTCTGTACTTCTAGCCGTGGACAATCGAATTTTGAGTCTATTGTTACCTACTTATAGAATCGATGATTGTAATCTTAGATCTGTACACACCTATGAAGATTTGAATGTGAATTGTTACGAGTCAGCTCTGGGAATTTGGAAGGGTACATGATAAGGATTGTGAACCATATTATATTTGATACTGTTAGGGAAATATCATGAAGATCCGATTAGTTAATACGGTCTTTTCGACCCGATACCAAGTGTGGTAAAAGTTAACTTAATTGACACAGCAAAGATGGCGCACTTTCCAGGATTATTGCAGTTATTCGATCGCTTTAGGCGGTGGTTAAGAGGATATATCACTGCTCCTTTTCGCATACTATCAGTTTACGTTAAGTTTGCACCTGGTGACTATGGCGTTGCATACAAATGAGGTCTAAACTTAACGTAACCGAGGTTTAGTTCTCGTCCGTTTCCTCCTTCAAACCATAACAAAACTTTGCGAAATTTTAGGAACTGAATGGGAAAGGAACGTTTTGTATCGGACCGTTTTGATATTTGCGCAAATTAATACAGAAATTTAGCCAAAAACAGACGCCTGCTACACAAATTGTATAATAATAAGCGCAAAAACTGAAACAGTCCAACACAGAACATTTTCTTCCCATTCAGGTCCTAAAGTTTTGTAATGATTGGTTAAGTTTTGTAGGAGGAAACAGACGAGATCGAGACCTCGATTTGGTATTTCCCCTTAAGGGGATACCTGATCTTGTCCTCCGGTCAGGCGGGATGAATAAACGCATTTCCTTAACGTAAACGAAGAAAACAGCAAGAAAATGCCACAATGAAACCACATATGCGTTATCCCGTAACTCGTAAAAAGTTTCAGTAGTAAAAACTCCAGGATCTACACGCATTGCTTTTAAATTGTACTCGAAAATAGAGTAGGTACCATTTTCTTCCATCCTTTAACTTGACATCGGATTTAAAACGTCGAAGGTAATTGCTCGTACATTTCTCGTAAGCGGACTTTTGCTTCTAAATCCTCGGGGTGGACTCGAACTCTGTACCTATTTATCGTATGGCATTTCAGTCAGGTATTCAATTAAATTTAAAGGTTGAAGTTAGCCTTCTTCAAGTAATCTCTGGCAATTTCCGTGAGGTTTTTGATGTCTTCTATTCCTCCTGTGAATTTGTTGACGGGACAGTCGAATACGATGTGCTTGATCGTCTGGTTCGGGAGCCCATACTCGCAGCTCAACAATTTACTTAGCGCAGTTTACTGTTTTCATACACAAACGGACGTAGCTCAGAACATCGCGCGTATTAGTTAACCTTTTCAACGCCAAACGGTGAAGCAATTCACCGTGCTCCTGACATCTACAGCAAAAAAATCAAGAACACTTTTAGCGGTTTGAATTACATAGTTTTTGATATTTGAGTCACAGGTCTCTATTTAACTTTCTGAGACGCTGGCTGACTTCCAGATAGGAGATATCCACTTACATTCCTATAGAGGCTGTGAATTGGGCTCCGACTATAAATAACTTATTTCATTTCATAGATGTGTGTAGTCTTAATTAAAAATTCGCTACCGAAGTAAAAGTTAGTAAAAAACTAATGAAATCTCCTTTTCACAAATCCTTCTAAAACGTATTTTAGGTAGGTATGTACTGCAACTAGTTTTCTCTTCCACAGAACAGTCTATACTGCGAATAGTATCCCAAAACAATACAACATCATTACGTTACCCGATCCTTCTATTTACAAACGAAAAACGACTTCCAAAGCAGCTCATTTCCACTCCAATAGCCTTTCCAACGTATACCTTATTCTTTAAAAGTAAAGGTGAATTCAGGAGTAAACTCACGATAGAAATACATCCTTTTAAATATCGCAAGTGCATTACGGCGCATTTCCCGGGCCATATTCGAGCAAACCAATAGTCTTAAGCGACATAACGACTCAATGTCGAAGTGTCATAAGTCTCAAGTAAAGCCAGATACGCTTAGGACATCACGGAATTACGATATGATGTTACTTAGAAGATTAGACGTGTGAAGTTCCATATTTAGACGGCAGGTACAGATGTGTTTACAAATGTTAGCGCATTAGACTATTTACGTAGTCCAGTCAATTAGAAACGAACACCGGGCCAATTGCAGCCACATGTTTACGGGTAATTATAAAGTAACGTAAGCAATTCTGAGATCTTATTCAAAACACCCGAGAGACAGTCGTTGAAATTGGTGTTCTCTTGCGCGTGAGCGTGCGTGACTAAACGAATGCAGTCATATCATTTTGGTGGATTTAAGTTTAACATCTTAAATCCACCAAAACACAATTTGGAATTAGTTTTGCCGTTAACCATCGGTCCTGTAGGTGGTGATGCTCGACGCAGGACTTAGATCCCTGTAGTACTAGTAGTGGTGGTGGTGGTGGTAGTAGAAGTGGTAGTAGTGGTAATATTAGTAGTAGTAGTAGTAGTAGGCTGAATCGTTTAGACTTAATCACATGGATATTTAGGTACTGAGACAAAGAGTAGATGTCTAGTAAGTAGGCACTGTGTGATTAATCAGTAAAACTGTGATTTTGACGACGCGGTTGGCGCAGTTTGTAATGCACCTGCCTACTGAGCCGGCGGTCCTGGGTTCGAATCCCGGCCAGGCCATTATTTGTGTAATGAACTTGACTATTTGTTCCTGGGTCATGATGTTATCTATATATGAATTTATATATTAACTAATTATAAAAACGGTATAAACTCACGTAAAAATTGTCAGGAACGGCCCGACATGTTTCGAACTCATTTGGAGCTCTTCATCAGGGGTAGCTATCCGTGCTGCTACGCGACTCGCGACCCACTGCACTTTTAATCGCTCTTCTTGCCGCCCTCTGCGCACGCGCAGATAGCGTGGCGCGGGGAGGGCAGGGCTCTTGCGCTGTCACCACTGGACTGTCTGTCACTGCATTTTCACTATTACCCACTGATACCACGCACACTTGACTTATTGTATCAACGACATTGTCTGAACTCGAGATGTTTTTTAACGCCGGAATCACAGGTTTCCATGCCGGAGGTAGAGCCCAACCACCGTCTCGGTTGAAATTCGGGCGCCGTCCAATTTCGATAGCTTCACGTATCTTCCGTTGTACACAGCGTTTCTCACGAACCAACAACCGTGCCTTATCGAAACGTACGAAATGGGACGCACCGGCCTCGACAACATGCTCCGCAACAGCGGAGTCTCGCGTATCCATTTTTCTGACACTGCGTATATGCTCAGACAATCTTGTAGAAACATTACGTCCCGTCTCTCCTATGTATGCCTTGCCACACTCACACGGTATTTCATACACCCCAGGGGTTCCAAATGGATCTCTATCTTTAGGAGACCGTAGCAACTGCCTCATCTTAGTCAAAGGACGGAACCAGGTTGTAATGCTATATCTACGGCGTAAAATGTGTCCGATGGTATCCGTCACACCTTTGATATAAGGTAAGTACGCAGGCGCTCTCTCTACAGTCTGCGGGCGTTGTGCTGTACTGGGGCTCGCTACACGCTGACACTGTCTCCACTTATAGCCATTTTTCTCCAATACCTGTCGCACATGCGCTAACTCCCCATTTACGTATTGAGGGTCACATAAACGGAGAGCCCTATTAATAAGCGCCCTCGGGACTGATGACAGGTGGGCCGGGTGGTGATGAGAATCAGCTTGTAGGTATCGGTCAGTATGCGTGGATTTACGATACACCGTATGACTCAACCGTCCTTCCGGCAAGCGCTTCACCAACACGTCCAAAAACGGAAGTGCTCCGTTCGACTCTTTCTCAATGGTGAATTTTATTCTTGCGTGTATCGCATTCAGATAGCTGAGAAACGGCTCTATATCACTATCCGTAACCACCGCGAAGACGTCATCAACATAGCGCCACCACAGCATAGGTTTAAAGGGACAGTCTTCTAACGCCTTCTTCTCGAAGCTCTCCATGAAGATGTTAGCCACGACCGGCGCAATCGGCGATCCCATCGCTACACCATCGATCTGCAGATAAAACTCACCTTGCCACATGAAATAACCGCTGGTCAGGCAAAACTCTATGGGTAGTTGGGCTCTACCTCCGGCATGGAAACCTGTGATTCCGGCGTTAAAAAACATCTCGCGTTCAGACAATGTCGTTGATACAATAAGTCAAGTGTGCGTGGTATCAGTGGGTAATAGTGAAAATGCAGTGACAGACAGTCCAGTGGTGACAGCGCAGTGGTGACAGCCCTCCCCGCGCCACGCTATCTGCGCGTGCGCAGAGGGCGGCAAGAAGAGCGATTAAAAGTGCAGTGGGTCGCGAGTCGCGTAGCAGCACGGATAGCTACCCCTGATGAAGAGCTCCAAATGAGTTCGAAACATGTCGGGCCGTTCCTGACAATTTTTACGTGAGTTTATACCCTTTTTATAATTAGTAAAGATGTCTCACGATAGTTTTAATAACATTAATTTATATATTATGTATATCGTCGTCTGGTACCCATAGTACAAGCTTAGTTTATAAATATTTGTGTCATTATTTATAAAAATAAAAATGTGGTATTACCACATAAAAAATATGAATCGATAAAAAGATTCTATACAAATATTAAGCTTAATTTAGTTTGGGACTAGGTCGATTTGTGTAAGATTGTCACTTCATATTTATTTTTAGTACACTAGAATACTGTCACTTTTGAGTAGTAAAAGCCACGGTATATTATATATCTAAGATTAAAGTATTTACTGTACTTAACGCCTTCACCTCTGCCTTTATTAGCAGTAGATTTCCATCTTAGTCGTAACTCCCATAGTTTTACCACACCCATTCTAGTGGCTAGAGAAACTTAACTGACAAGACAAGCATTACTATCTCCACAACTCACAAACAATAGGGTAAAACGTATAAAGAACCTCACAAAAACCTAAATCCTGTATAGACACTGGAAATTCAACAATACACCTATACGTGGCCATATTAGGTTCATATTGAAATAAAGCGGTTCAGCATCGTTTGTGGTCGTAAGAGATAGGGCTGCCATCTCTATATTCGCCGAACCCGGACAAAGACTTTAAAAACCCCATTTGGTGTAAATCGCATTCTTCCCCCGGACGTGTCCGAAAATAATATTAGTAAAAAGACATATACTTACACACACATAGAAAGAGTCCCGGTTTATACCCGGAAACTTTTTTAGAAATTCCGGGACGGCTTCCGGACGGCTTCCGGACGGTTCCCGGACGGCTCCCGGGCGGCTTCCAAATTAGGACAAATCCGGGAAAACCCGGACGGATGGCAGCCCTACAGCTCGTGTCTTCCGTGCGATAATACCGTATGAAAATATTGGTACTTTGAGGAACCTCAATAGTCTATTTAAACTTTCCATATGGCCTTTTGAAATACTGATCATAATATTTAACACTAGCTGCGCTTCGCGGTGCTGCCCGCTCATCCCACGAGAACACAACATTTTTCAGGGTAAAAAGTAACCTATGTGTTAATTCAGGATGTCAGCTACCTATACGATATTTTTTTTATATGGATCCATCTGTTTGAGCATGAAGAAGCAACAAACACACAGACTGGGAAATAACCAATCAGGCTGCGTATTTCTGAAGCCCAAAAGAAGCGCGTTTAAATCTGAAGAATATTATTGGTCCATTTTACTCATCTCTGCTCCGCTCCAGCCTAAAACATGATACCCTCCCAAAAGATTTCACCTAAGTAAATCGTTAAGACAAGAGATAATTGATACAACAAACACTAGCCAAGGTTTGGGTGTGTGTTTGCCCTCTTTATTTGATTCGCAATTGCAAGAACTCACTTTCCACACTTGGGCACCAATTTTGGAGTTTACCCGCGATTAACCTCCATAATGTAACTTGAGCCGTTCGTAAGTTGAATTCGAAGGTGGAAATAAAATACAACAGCGACCTACCTCGAGATTTGTGTTCTACGTAGATATGCATTGGTACGTCTCACCATATTTTTGCAAAATTGTATAAAGAACTTTCAATGAAACAGGTTAGGTATCATATTTCAAGAAAAAGTAATCAGCGCAATGCGCAATTTCTTCGGTGTTTTACTACGGCCACTGACAATATTTTTGTGAGGAATACAGCAAGAAAATTCAGATAAGATATCAAATTACTCAAACTACACACAAGACCAACACATCGCTGGTGGAATAGCATAATATTTTAGACCACCCTTTCTAATCATAAAACTTTATTTCCACGAAGAGTACCTACGAATCAAGCCTTGCAAAAATTACTCCAAATCAAAATCTAAATAAAAGCATTTGGGGTTCCTCGCTCCAATACCCGTGAAGCGCCTATCCTGGGGGACGACGAGACGACGGTATTCACCACCATCCCCAGGGATTTGTACAGTATAGGTATCTGGCTGGCAATCTTACTAATACTTAAACTTTATCTATACTCTAGCCTTAACCCTAAGGTACAACTTCGTCTGTGGCGTAAAAGCCGTTAGCAGATTGTATGGAGTTATGGATCGTGGTGGAGTCGGGAGAATGGAATGCTATACTGACCTAAAAACAAATGACAAGGACTTACCGATGCTGTGCCCGTTCTGCGGTTGCAGGCCTTCACCAGCTTCGCTCTTTTCTCCGGGATTCTGTAATTTAAATGTCTCGGAATAGCCAAAATTGCGTTGTCTTGTCTGACACTGACAATTTTTCTTTTTATCAAAACAGCGAAGCGACCAGTGTCCGCGCCATTCATAAATAAGTCAGTAGGTATAGCTTATAGTTTAAAAAAGTTTGGATACTAAACATCGTCATTATCAATCTCGAAGAATCTCAAATTCTTGAAGAATCTTCATTGGACATCAGCAGAAAAACATCCTTGGCGCAATCGCTTGCAACTTACCTCCTTCTGTAGTTGAACTAGTCAACTTGAAAGTAATACTGACATAAAACCGTATCTTATCCTTTCTTCTAAGTTACAACCTTTTACTGCCGTGGTTGTGTGAAATGCGATCCTGGATTGTTTAACGGCTGCCATTAACGGGATGCGTGGAACGAACGTACGACTTCATTTATTCCGTAAACCGATCCTTTGCTGTTACGGATGGGATAGCGTTAATGTTTGTCTTACGAATATATATTTAGCATTTTGTTCTATTGTATTTTTTACGTATGCCTTTCAGATTATGGTTACCTAATCAGATAATTCAGTGCCTCCAGTGAAGAACGGACTAAGTCGAGTTATTCCCTTTGGATTTTATTGCACCATTGGATTCAGCTCGTCAAGCTACATAACATATCAAAAGGACGTATCTCTAGCTGTCTCCTAACGCAGTTTTTTCGTTGGCCCAGTTGGGTGGAATAAAGGTATAAGTAATAGTTATCCGGCATTGCAGACGGTTTTAAGGGAATAAATTCTCTCGAGTCAAAATTACTCACGAACCCAAAGACATATTCACAGTTATATTTATGATTAAAGACTTAATTCATTTTGTTCCATTAGCTCTGACATAGTATTTTGACTTAAACACATCTATGCCATTATTCTAACATGAGCATAAAGGCATAACTCGTTTAGTGTCAATGGGCTAAGTAACGCCATTGGACAGTTTCGCGTCCATACCGTCTCGCTATTGGTATATTTGCGTGCTGTAAGGAAACAACTAATTGTATTACTTTTAACTGTATATGCTTTTTGAATTGATTAATATTGACAATTCTGTAGTAATTAAACGTTATTTATTTCAAAACACATATTTAAAAGTAAATTTTGAATATAATTGTTAAATGTGCGGCTTAAATTATGAATAAATACTAAACTGACTTTTAGAATTCACTGTACCTATTCTCTGAGCAACGTGAATAGTGCGACGAGGTGATAGTTCTGTTGTGTTTGTAAACTTAAAAAGGTATCGCGGACGGAAAATTACTAATTTGGTGATTAGTCCACAGAAAAAAGTAAGTATCTATTGTATTTTATTAAAATTATTACTTCGGCCTCTCTCAACGACATTATTGAACTTTTTGTTGACTGCTCGTGATTGTTATTCTGTCCGTAAAGTGTTTTGCTAAGTGGATAGTTAAAAGTAAGTAGACTGAGTTCGGCAAAAAAACAATAACAAATGAGGAAGGTATAAACGCGTTCGATATTAAAACTTTTTATTTACCTTCACATTTTGTATGTTTAAAAATATTGCAAGGAGAATCTGAGCCATATTCCGAGTTGATTTGAAATTTGGTATACCTACGTAACTTTAACGTTAATATAATAATAATATGGTACCCTGGACCTAATCTGATGATGGGAACGGATAGTAGACATAGTAACTTTGTAACTATCTATAGAAAGCAATCCTACCGAGTTTGGGCGTTTTAAAATCGTCTCGGTCCACGTGATGGATGTTTAAAGAAAAGTACCTACAGTCAACAGTAAAAGTTTGTCACATTGTATGTTCGCTTTTAGGGTTCCGTACCCAAAGGGTAAAAACGGGACCCTATACTGAGACTTCGCTGTCCGTCCGTCCGTCCGTCTGTCACCAGGCTGTATCTCAACAACGGTGATAGCTAGACAGTTGAAATTTTCACAGATGATGTATTTCTATTGCCGCTATAACAACAAATACTAAAAATAAAATAAAATAAATATTTAAGGGGGGCTCCCATACAACAAACTTGTTATAGATTACGGAACCCTTCATGCGCGAGTCGGACTCGCACTTGCCCAATTTTTTATCTTTACAGTCATGAATCGTCAGATTGAATGTCCAAAGACTTCTTAGAATGTTCAAAGTACATTGAATTCGGAACTAACATTATTCTTTAGATATTTTATCTATAGGTACTCTTGTAAAATTGTATGAATCAAAAGTTTATTTATGAAAAATAAAGTCAAATTGACTATAAGTTGCCCAATCAAGAAAAAACTGATAATTTCAGTTAAAATATTTAATTTTAAAATACTTTTGTATTAGGTATTTTAAACAATAACTACCTGTTTTATTAAAGTTTGTCTAGTAACTCTTATGATTATTTTATTATACAGCCTCATTTGACTCCTTAGGTAACAAATTTCAAACTTGATAAGTCGTATAATTCCTAAAATACCATAATAAATAATGGCATTAGTCGTTTCGCTTCATTTATGCACGTAGATCACACAGGTATAAGTCGTATTATTTCGTTTATTCACGTCGTTCACAATGGTATAAGTCGTGTTCATCTTTTATGCACGTCGTTCATAAGGCCATAAGTCGTTTAATTGCTAAAAAATCGGTAAAATTGGTTCAAATAAGTTGAGTTATGTCTTTAAATAATAGTGAACAAAAGGTATAACTACAAAAAAACGCGAAAAAAACATATATACAGTGTCAAAATATTAGTTCTGTATTTATGAAACGAAAGCCTAACTCCATAGCTTGTATAAAAATGCTTAAAAATTAAATTTCTAAATATCTGCTATTGAAAAATAGTTTTTTGTCTCTCCTGAAAAGTGCCGTTTTTGAGTTATTCCCTTATTCACTGGAGGCACTGAATTATCAGGAACGACCTAATCTTATAATAGTAGATTGTTCAACAAGGGACTAAAACAAGTCATAATGACATGAGATGTTTTAGCCACCCGAGCTAAGCGAGGGTGGCTAATAGTTCGAGTGTCATTATGGTTGTTTAGTCTCGCGTTAAACACTCTACTTTTCACTTTGAATGCGAGGAAAAGAAACGAAGTTTAATATAAAATTACAATATTTATTATAACCCATGACGATGGGAATAGCAATATAAAATTACAATATTTATTATAACAAACTTTCTTACAATTACGTATTTCGTTAATCCAACCTCAGAAAAATTCAAAGGGCAATTTGTACAATTCTTTACATTTAAATGTATAGTTTTCCCCTGAAAATTAAGCAGGGTCGGCGTGATTTGTATTCGAGAAGTAAGTTCAATATTTTCACTCGAAATCGAAGTAAAAGTTGGACAGAATGGAGAGCATAGTAGAGACGCAGACCTTTCCTCAAAAAGGCTGCCGATGGTTATTTCATTAGGCTCATTCTCATCCCACGATGTTGATGGGCGTGGGTAAAATGTTGGTTGTAATTTCTGCTTTGAGGATATTTTAATTCCTTCAATATCAATATATTCCTTCGATAAATATTGCATTTATTTGGATTGACTCTTCTATACACATAGCCCTTATTTCTACTTCACTTGAAGATGATGATTACTTATTTTGTCCGTAATTTATAGTGACACAATTAATTGGTCTAATTGGTGATTACAATTCAAGTTTAAGAAGAGTATTGAGTAATGGTAATTATCATTCAAATTTATAATAGAAAATAAAAATGTACCGTTTTTTTTTTTTAAGTGACGTTTTAAATGCTTGCATATTTAGCCAACAGATTCAAACTTAAAAACTATTTTATTTAAGACTAATATGGACTTACGGACCATGGATGATAAAATTAATTCCTCTTTAATATTATTAAATACATTCGCATTCCTAATAATTAATCGTGTTTCATGAAATATAATCTTTTATTTTTATATTTTTGAGCAGTTGTAATTTTGAGGTTATTTCCACGCACCAAAAAGTTTGTATACCTTCCACTGAAAATGGCTACAAACCTCCATTCACAAACATCGTGATGGCTGTTTAGGGTTTTCCAAAGTAAATTAAAACAATTTTACTTTAATCCCTAGAGATTAATAAGGAGCTTTAGTCCCGATATGCAGAGCCTAAAGTAACATTTTAAGAGCATGAGAAGTGAAAAGAAAGAAATAGAAGGTAAACGCCATGGGAAATCAAAGAGGTGGCTATGTATGGATAGGGATAGATGGAGACAACTTCGTACTACATCAGCTACACCGACGAGAGTTTGACTCTGAAATGTATGATGATGACTAGTTAATACGACACTACTTTGTGACACTGCTCAGATTATTTGCAACGCCACCGAAGCTATGGAAAAATAGAACAGAAGAACATTAAAATCTGCTTAAAATATGAAACACATTAAGCTACAAAAGAATACACACTCCTTTTGAAAGTCAGAAACCTGAGTAAAACCTGACTCTTCACGCGCCCCCGCCGCCTCAAAACAAAGGCGTTTAAAATTCCAAAAGGGGTATTGAGGAATTGAATTGAAACCGCGGGTTCATTTACAAAAATGTACATCAGTAATGAGGGGCCGCCATTCCGGTGTACGGGGCGCGGGGACATGTCACCTAGCGCCACCCACGGATGTAAGTACAGGGCGGTTTGACCTTGTTCATTGTTCTTTGTTTGATTTTACTGTTGAATAGATCTTGGAGCTTTTTTATTTGGGACCTAACTCGATTGGCATTACCTACAGCCATTTGAGCGATTGTAGCGGCCTTATCAGTATCACGGACATTTGGTATTTTTTTGCTGCTCTCAATGCGTTCAAAGGTAGAGTATCGATAACACAAATACATAGTGGTTAATACCGGGTGATCAATCCAAATGGGTCAATAGGGAGAAGTCACAAACTATAAGAAATAGGAAAATCTGTTGTTAAGAACCATGGAATCGATTATAAATTTAATTTTAGGTTTTGATCGGGTTATGTACCTATGACATTTATAAAAAAAAAACAGTTATCTATTAAATCTAAAATTGACAACATGGTTCCTTTTAACAGATTTCCCTATCTGTTATACTTTTCGTTTTCTCCCTACCGACCCATTAAGATTGTTCAGAGCGAATACCAACTGATCGCCCAGTATCAGACAGATGTCGTTAGAAACGACATAATTACCCTTTACTTAATGTACTTGTGTAAATGGAGTAAAAACAAACCATGTTTTTTTTGTGTGACCGTGGTCGCGTAAAAAGTAAACACCCTGATTCACATACGAGAGTCAGATAAAAAGGTCCCTTAACATCAAATAAAAAAAAAACAGATGCCGTGTAGAAGTTGCTTTATGATGCGTACAAATACACACACTAAACCAAACAGGAAAACCTGACCAAATTAGTATTGATGAAACTTTGGCGGATGGCGCATACGGATTCCGTGAATGGACGAAACCTAACGTAGCTTTTGTTTAATGACTTTAATAAATAAGTTGAATTAAGAGGCCTTATTCCTTTTAAAAATATTTTTTTGATAATTTCAACCAACTTTTTGAATAATATTTCCCCGAGTTCGAGGTAGTAACATAGCTATTTCATGCTTTCATTGCGTGCAGTCGAAAATAAGTTGAAAAAACTAATTTTCGGCGTGAATTTTGTCAATTTCGAGGAGTTATTGAAACAAAAAATTATCAATTAAAAATTCAAACTGTAGGTTTCAAATATATACCAATAAATCCCAATAGCCCTGTTCTAGGTACTTATCATCAATAATATGTTAAGAAACATGTTTAATAAAATAAGCTAAAAAGCTTTTGTTTAATGGCTTTAATAAATTAGTTGAAAAAAGAGGCCTTATTCCTTTTAAAATTATTTTTTTGATAATTTCAACCTACTTTTTGAAGTGAATAATACTTTTCCCCGAGTTCGAGGTAGTAACATAGCTATTTCATGCTTTCATTGCGTGCAGTCGAAAATAAGTTGAAAGAATTAATTTTCCGCGTGAAGTTTGTCAATTTCGAGTAGTTATTGAGACAAAAATTATCAATGAAAAATTCAAACTGTAGGTTTCAAATATATACCAATAAATCTCAATAGCCTTGTTCTAGGTATCATCAATAATATGTTAAGAAACATGTGTGATCATAGAAAAAAAATCTAAAACGATCAGCATTTTAAAAGGCCTCTTAATAAATATTACAGGCCTATTAATAAATATTAATTGATATTACGGAACCTTATTTTCTCATAACAAAGCCAAACATATCCACAGCGATGCTAGAAAAGATACTTTAAATATAGTCAACATTAAAGTAAAAAAATTAAACTAAAATTAAAAAGAAGACCTAAAAATAAATAATAAATAAAAAAAAATGTCCCAAATTGCCGTCTATAGGCAGTGTACCCAGAAGGCTGGCAGCATTGCCGCGTTGTATGGCAATGCTAATGCCGCTGTGCGAGATATGAACAACTTAACATTGATTTCAGAAAAATAATGTAGAATTGAACAGCATTTCAATAATTGACATACGGCTACTGACATTATTACGTATATATTATGCACATTATTACCATTATATGAAAGCCGTATGTATCGCTACTATCCCAGGAATAAACCGCGACTTGTCAGGCTATAACCCTGTCGCACAAGCATTATGTCTGGACTCTGGAGGGTTACCGCTCTTTACAGCTAACTGTAGGTACCTACTCATGCACCTCCGCGTCATCGCGCGGGTGACAAATGTCGTGTCACACGTGATTTACGGCCGGTGACCGCGCGGGTGACGGCCGGATTGTCAAATTGTTATTTATTTCAATCCCGGATAGCGCTGCGACACGGTGATGGAGAAAGCGGGGAGCACAGCGGTAGCGGGAGCGGATACACATTACACAGGTGGTGACTCCACAGGTGACGGCTGGATTGTAAATTTTTTATTTATTTAAATTCCGGGGAAAGCTGCAACATTGTGGCGAGGAGCGCAGCGGGAGCGGGAACGGGAAAACCGTCGGTGACAGCGCGGGTGTCGATTTTATTTTATTATTTATTTATTTTATTTATTTAATGCACAGGCAGCTTATAGCTGATGCGTGCATATCACTATTCACTTGAGTTCTGTGTTTGTAAATGTTTGTCTAGTCTATTTTTGAAAGAGTTCACTGAGGGTGCACTAATCACGGATTCGGGTAAACTGTTCCACACTTTGACCACGCGATTTGCTAGAAAGTGACGCCTAGGGTTGCTAGTACTGGCCGTTAATACCAATTTCAAAGAGTGTCCTCTCAGTCGCTCGTTCGTATTTCTTGTGTAGATGTCGCTCATCGCAGGAACATTGTACACTCCTGTGAGTATTTTATATGTTTCAATCAGATCACCGCGTTGTCTTCTCTATACCGACTAGTTTTTAAAATATAACAAAAACAATTTAAAAGTAGCATCATCTAATATTTGGCACTACTCTACATGGCGATGACGTCACCTTGTGGAAAAATTCACCCTCACAATCACAACACACAAAAATAACAGTATTACAATTTACATAATAAATCCGCCTTAGCAATAGCCGACTGTGAGATGTTCTGCGCCGTGACGAATTTACTGGTCGCCTAAGTTTTTCTTAATCAATCGTCAATCGCTCCTGCCGTCACGCACCGCGCAGCGCGCACAAGTCAGCACTAATAAATAAATAATTAATAACAATAACGCGCATAACTCAATCAGGACAAGGGACTCCTGCGTGGGTAGGGTTGATTCAATGATGAGATAGTTATCATCTAATACGTGCTACTGTAGGTGCCTGAGAAACAGCGCACAACCTAGTGTCGTTATTCTGTGGCACAACCTAAATAAACAAGTCAAGTAATGTTTGTAATTTTCAGGAAACATTCTTATTAAACGCTAAAAGAATTAGTTTTTTTATGTATAATAATCTTTTATTACCGACTGTATTATTTGTCGCCAACATTAATCACTCGACTACTCGTTACGACCGATACAAACGAGTCCGGATTTCACATTGTTTTCTGAGTGTCCTTCATATCTCCTGTATTTCTATTGTCTGCCCATCTAGCACAACTAGGCTTCACGACACTTGTCGAGCGACATAGCGCTACCCGTCACTCTCTCACATTACTGCATAGAAAGAGACGGGTAATTGTCTCGCGCTAGAAATAGTCGCGTATGATAGTTATACTACAGGTGCTGTTATGATACAATATCATTAAAGGTATTTTTTCTATTTATATTTTAAGGGGAAGTAAGGCCAGCAACGGGTCTAATCATAATCATATCACGTATTCAATAACAATTACAATCATGTTTCTTATACTAGGTATACTTAATCTAACCCTACTTGATCTAAATCGCTTCCCATCAGGCGATCCACTTGCTCGCTTGCCCCCTATGACATAAAAAAGGTGAATTTACATACTTATAAATCGAATTGAAACATTGTATTTAAACCCAACACAGTTGCAGACATTACGCCAACACCAACACTCGTCTGGGCCGGTAATCCACTTAGACCGAACAAAAATGTACGAGTCGGAGGAAAATAAATCAGGATTTAGCGGTCGCCACTGATCGATACCATCTTAAAACAAAGATAGTACAGTACATGCAAGTAAAAGGCAGTATAAGATAGTGCATTTTTATGTCATAGATAGGGGGCAAACGAGCAAACGGATCGCCTGATGGAAAGCGATTACCGTCCCCCATAGACACCTGCCCCGATGCAACCTACTCTCCCACACACCAGAGGAGTCACAAGTGCGTGGCCGACCTTTCAGGTCGGAGTACTCTCTTTGTTGAGGGGTTGAAGGTCGTATCGGTCCGGAAATACCGCAAGCGACAATTCATTTTTATTTCCTCATTAATCATTATTTCATGCCTCAAGAGCACCTAGGGAAGTATTCCGAACTTCGTATCGAGCACGAGAGTTAAGTGACAGCAGCCAAGGCACACTGTCCGTAGAAACGATGGCATTAGGGGAAGAAAGCTTCTTCAGAGATGTATACAGAAAATGTTATACAAACCCAACATAGGTGCAGATATTACGCCACGTTACAATTACAACACTTCGACTGAGTCGGTACCCAATCTACTTAGCAGTGCTGGCAGTGCTAAGTAGATTGGGTACTAAGTTAGCACCCATGAAAAATCTTCGAGTCAGTGCCGCTTTTCAATCTTTTCAGTACTTTGAAGGAGATACCATCTATGACACCGACTTCAAAAGAATATTTAATCCGCACGTCATACTAATATTATAAAGGCGAAAGTTTGTGAGTGTATAATCCTCAACATTGGCGGAATGATCGATGGTATGGATGGAGCCATAAACAACAAAAAATTATTTAGTGTATTATGTTTGTTACTTCTTCACGCTCAAATAGCTGGACCAATTTTGATAAATTTTCGTACGAAGGTAGCTGACACTGGATTAACACATATAGGTTACTTTTTATTCCGAAAAATGTAGCGTTCCCGTGGGATGAGCGGGTAACACCGCGCGGTGCAGCTAGTAGGTAAATAAGTAAAATATTTCTAGCTTTACAATTTATCTCTGAAGGTGTTATTTTGACTTAAAGTTCTTTTTACTTAAAGACAAGGACGAAGCAAGTCGCGAAATAAGCAAATACTTGCACATTGGTAATTCCTCTAATATATTCCCGTGTCTATGCTTCAAGTGGCCTGCTGTTAGTACGGCTATTTCCTGTAGAAACAATACAAAGTAACAGTGATTCATCGGGGTCTGCCGTGCCTCAACCCTCCTTGCAATAGGGTTGTCAATAGTTTTGAAATATAATAATTATAAGAGACAATTGTTGAAATTTAAATCAAATACAACAAACAATTGTTTTCAATTATACTTCACACAATTTTAATTATTACAACAGAGGAACCCAAACTCTGATACGATGGATTGTCATAACAGAATTAAAAATTCGTAACCAAACTGCAATTTTTTATTAGCTTGTGGGAGTCCCCTTGTTGGGCAACGGCCTCTCCATTAGAATTTCACTTTTATAAATTTATGAAACATGTAATGTCTCATTATTTTTAATGTCATGTCGAGTACCCCACAATCCCGAATTCGCGGTGGCATTTCATTTTTTTGTGCTTTTTGCGTTTATTTTTATACACTTTTCAAGCAGTTGTTCATCAAAGCATCTACATAAGTCACCCCACAATCTCCCTCTGAGCCTGCCTCGTCTACGTCGCTAATCTTGAAACAACCAATTTTCACCGTTGTGCTGCGTCGTCTTCTCAGGTGCATATGACAGACGTGGCCTGCCCAATCCCTTTCATTGTTTGTTTGTTTCATTGTCTTGGATACGTATCTTGGATTTGTACGTAAGTATTGGTATAGGGTCATCATCCGCCTAGCCTTTGTCCCATTTTTAGAGAATGAATTCTCAATCGGGGTCGGCTACCTAAATCCCAAGATGTGGCGTAGCGTAGGCACTAGTTTTTACGCAAGCGACTGCCATCTGACCTTCCAACCCAGAGGGGAAACTAGGCCTTATTGGGCTTAGGTGGTTTCCTCACGATGTTTTCCTTCACCGAAAAGCGAGTGGTAAATATCAAATGACATTCCGTACATAAGTTCCGAAAAACACATTGGTACGGGCCGGGTTCGAACCCGCGACCTCCGGATTGAAAGTCGCATGCCCTAACCACTAGGCTACCACCGCTCTAAGTATAGGTATAGGGTAATGTAGTTTATTAAAAAAAAACTACTTTCCCCCCATAGTACACTCTATTTCTCAAATAACGAACTGAAGTGACAACCCTAGTGAAATGAGCATTGGCGCCGCTTTAAACCAATGGGAAAGCAGTAAAACACGCAGTTCCCTACCGATAAAGCAATCAAATAGGTGATTCGTTTAATTTCGTTTTTATTTTTAATTATTGTATGGATGTTGATGTTCATTGCACATATAGGTATTATTACAAAAACATACGCACATGTAAAACGCTACTCAGGCAAAGAACTTAAAAGAAACGGATGAGTTTTTTTTTTTCATTTTATTATTATTAGCCTAGGGGTTTTAGCGACTTCGCTATGCCACCCCCGTAAGATGAGTAAATGAAAACATAATCGCTGCTAATGCAATATTTTTAGTTATAAATAAACAAAGGTGAATCAGAATGGATTCTGGTAGGAACATGACCTGTGCAGTCTTTCTGATGGCAGGTCATTGTGGATACTCTGAGGCTGTGGTACAATAGTTTTCTTCAGGTGATACCTAACGGTTTTTATTATGATTAATGATGAATTAGTAACATTTCTGAAAGGCGGTAACTATCATATTTCACGAAATTAATATCGTGTCATAAGGCCCATAACCTAGTGTCCGAATGGTGTTAGTTTAATGACATGAATGGTGTAACTTGAACCATACACAGAAAAGTGTCGAAATATCATCGTTAGCGTTAGCATGTGTATGAAATATAAAATAAATAATATTGTCACAGCATTCCATAAGCGTCGATAACATAATAAATAATGCCTTAATGTAAAAATATCTAACAACATGGTCACCCGATATGGATGGCACAAGTAAAACAACATAAACAGTACTTTGCAATAAGCCTATCTAGGTTTATTGTAGGATTTAAAGCTAGATAGGCGATTCCTTGCATCTGGAGCATTATTTGATTAACATATACGGCCATAATAAAGGCGATTTTTACTACGTTGGATTAAATGACATTAACAAATGGTCGTTTAAAGTGAAATAAAGCTAAATTAGACACAAATTGGTGATATTTCGGACAGATTTAGCTCCTGCTTCTTTTCAAGCATCAATGGGTTGCTCTTACGTTAACAAGAAGGTTACAACCATGGGATCCACTCTTATTACGTTTCACACAAACAATCAATAAACTACAAGTGTTCTCAGGTGGCATAAGTTTTTCAGTCGTAATGTTCGTTATTGTAAAGTTAAAATACTGGTTCATAAGAATTAGGCTGTTGTGTACATGCGCATCCCGCAGGGTGTCGATCGTATCGCGGGATCGATGCGCGCTACACGACTGCTTGATCCATCGATCAGTGGAACAGGTAGATGCGTGCATCAGCAAATCGGCTCAAATATTTAAAAAATATTAAGGGTCAATCTTACACAAATCGACCTAGTCCCAAACTAAATTAAGCTTGTGCGATATATATAATATTTAAATACACTTAGATATCATTTATTTTAACACAAGAAAAAGGAATAGCAAAGAAACAGTAAATAACAAACTTAAACACTCCTAGCAACTATGTTCAAAAAGCTAAAATTAAAATAAACTAAAACAAATTTAAAAATAGCTTCCTTGCGGCATGGTAGCGAAAATGCTGGCAGCATTTTCTCGCTGAACCATTGTGCGAGGAAGCGGCCAGGTCTTCGGTTCCCAGTGGTCTCTGGAAGCCTTTAAATACATATACAGATAATATATCATGACCCAGGAATATATGTTCGCGTTATCACACCCTGCTCTTGCCGGGATTCGAACTCAGGACCGCCGGCAGCCAGGCAGCTGCACTACACACTGCGCCAACAGCGTCTTCAAAATTGCAGGAACATTACTAGCAATTACGTAATTAATACCCATCTGGCTTTGATGGTAATGTCTGCAAATCGACGTCCAAGATTTGATTGTCTTCGGTATTGCTCGTAAACAGAAAATGTAGGCACATGTGATATAAAAGAAATGTAAATGTATCATGTTGCGGAATAGTACTGCGAATTTTACATACTTTCTATGACATTTAGTACCTGTCTGATGACAAGTTTTCAGTGAATAGAGATTGATAGCGCTTAAATTTTTAGGAGCACCTGTATAGTTCTCATTCTCATCTCAATTTTATCTCAATTTCGTAATTTCTGTTCTTATTGAAATACATAAACTTTAAATTATACTCACACCACAAGTTTCACAAGTTTATTGATGAAACAGAATCACTTATCCATACTTTTAAATTCATCTACGTTTATTGCTTAATTTTTCATCCCAATCGCAATCATAAACCTGCAAAAACGATAAACTGGACTAATATCCACCCATTACTGTTCTCATTCTTGACTTCCCAACTACCACCACAAAATGGCCGCAATGTATTCCAAATCCAAGTTTAGTCCGGAACACTCAACGTTTTTGTTTCGAGGTCAGCTTTTTTGGTCAATGTCTCGTAAAGCAAATACGGGTCTATTCTCGAAAACGAACCTTAATTTTTAGTCAATACTGTTATTGTTAAGTGTACGGTCGTGGCAGAAGCAATGTATGGGAACATTAGTCCGTGGGCCGTCGTCATATATCAGCTGATACCATCGCTTGACAGTTGGTTTGTTTATTAATATTTTTATGGAGGCCCTGTGACAGCGAGCGGAATGTCGTTAAAGATGTTTTTATCGTTATTCGGTTACCAATTTTGAATTTTTGTCGTGTATTAATTAAAAGGTTACATACAGGTGGTGGTTAATTGACCTCCCAGAGACAAGTTTTTTTCTTGGAATACCTGAATGCCCCGCGAATGTAAACTGGTGATTAAATAATATGCTCAAGGACAACGAAAACACTAGATTATAATTATATATTTTGTATTTTTAATTGATGATGTGTTTTTGGTGTTTCCTTACGAATAATAAGTTCGATCAACATCAAAAGTAGCGGACACTTTTACTACTGGTCCATGTCAAAATACACACTAAAAGTTTGGCATGTGATAATTCAGATTTCAGAACACTACATTTTAGAATAATGTTGTATAAACTAAAAATGGGGTAAGGCCAAATTAAGAAGAAGATATAATCTTAGGCAACCGAGTAATTTTAATAGGACTCTGTAACTTAAAGGGAAAACGAAACCCTTCTCTTCGAATCGTGTTCGGTTGGCCGCCGCCGCGACTAATCAGCTCTCCTGATGACGAATCGAGAACCGATTCGACACATGTCGCGCGATATTCGACTTCTACCCGTTTCGCATGTATTTTTAATATGTCTCACACTCACGGGAGTTTTCTATGTAAAATTCGAAATAAAAAAAAATAAGATGTATTGTTTTTCTTATTTTGACAATTATAAGAACCTAATTTTCTAAACTAAAATAACGTTCTAAAGTAAGGAATACTTTTCACTGAGTTCTAGATAGTAACATAGCTATTTCATGCTTTAGTTGCGTGCAATCGAAAATAAGTTGAAAAAAAACACAGTTTTTCAATGAAAAATTCTAACTGTAGGTTTCATATACATACCAATAAATCGCAATTGCCCTGTTCTAAATAGTAACATTGATAATAAGTTAAGAAACATGTTTGATCATAGAGAAAAATGTCCAAAACATTCAGCATTTTTGATTGGATAAGGAGCCTTAATCCGTACAAATGCTAGGAAAGTATAAGAACGGATCGACGCCCCCGGCCCGCTAAGTAGGGTTGCCAACTTGCTACCTAACTGCCTAGGATGGCTAGAATATTTAAAACCACTCCAGGAAAGTTCGCCCAATTGAAAACCTTTCTATTTAATTTCCAATGTTATCCGAAAGTAATAAGTTTGAGGGTCGTTTTATTAGTTTCATAGCTCGAGTTGAGTAGCGTAAAGTAATTTTAAGCACCATTGAGATCCATTTAGACATTCTAGACTTAATCATTGAGATCGTATCGTATTACAAGGGAGCTAATTTTTTGCGGTTTCTATCTGTGAACGGTTTAAAATGGTTTTAGGTTCGAATTTAATGTACAAATATTTATTGTGATGATTTCTAATGTCAGTTCCCGGGTCATGAATCATCTCAGCTTAGAGGCGTCCTCTGCTGTCTTATGCTAATTACATTAAAGGGCTTTTGCTTTAATAAAATCGTGATAAGCTAATGCAAAAAGTGTTTTTAAACATTACCGAAAGTTATCTTTTTGGTAATCACAAAAGCTGCTAGATAACTGTAATTATTGCTTGTTTGTGTAAAACGACGCGACCGGCCGTGGGTTAATTTTCTGAACAAAATTGCCGTGCTAATCGCAAAAGCGGTATCTCAATATGAGACGATAGAAAGAATACTCTTTATTGCACACCTCAACAAGACAGAAAGACAGACACAGATAAAACTTGGCAAAACGATAGAGCTAAACAAAGGGTAGAGAACGGTAGAGAAAGCCTTATTGCTTTAAATCCACCATTTGTACTTTTACTTTTGTATTTTGTGCAACAAAAGTTTAAATAAATTAATGGGCGATCTTACCTTACCTTAGATACCGCTTTTGCACGGCAGAACAGGAAACTGTGGCCCGGACTCTGGCGTTCGGCGATTAGAGTCAAACCACGCTATCTCTTCCAAGCAAATTAACTGTCAAACCATACAAAGCCAGTCAGTTTGAATTGTTTGACAGTTCATTTTCTTGGAAGAATTAGCATGGTTTGAATCTAGCGACGCACGCGGTGCGGTTTAGTGCACTGACGTGAGCCTCATATAACGCCATAAAATTTGCCGTCATTGGCAACCCTACCGAATTCCAGATGTATGTAAGTTGAAAACTAATTAGATTCTGGCTCACCTATTGCCTCGGCCAACTCAGGCAGCCGGGCACCTAACGAGCGGCCCCGCTTCTCACAAAACGACAGTTTTCCATACCAATCCCATCACACTTACACCCTTTTAGAGTTGAGATCGGAAAATTCCAGACGTCTAATTAAGGTACACTTAGCTAAATTAGATCGCCGAATAAGCCAGCGTTAAACTCCTTAAGTATGAAATTTTATGAAAACGCGGAGTTAATTCATATCCTCGTATGCTTTTTTTCGGAAAAAAAATGCAGCCGTCAGTTTTTTAACCGCCATAAAGAGTTGAACTTTTTATTTACAATAATAAAATGGCCGCTGGATACAGGCCGCTTCCTACCGGCCGATCTGGAAGTCACTGCGAGAGGCCTATATGTTCAGCAGTGGACGTCCTGTGGCTGAAATGATGATGATGATGATGAATAAAATAGTCTTGTTTTTTTATCTGGTTTCAAATCAAGACTACGCTTAGTCTCATATGTTACTTACTTTGGTTTCAGCGACTGTCACACGTTAAAATAAAACAATTTTAACGGATCATATCGCGTATCTGGCTGGACCGTAAGAGTTTAAAACCTTCCAAATAGGCTTCGCGATTACCTTGCCTCGTCTAATGCGAACGCTATAAATTGGCATATAGGTACTATAAAATATTCCAAGTAACATTACGGCGACAAAACCGGTTGCAGCGTGGCTACAATGTAACCCCAGCTCCACACTATCACGAAGTTGACCGAGGCGAAGTTGGCCTAAGGATGAGTTTCTGCACCAAAGTACCTCTCCCCATTATCATACCTACTCGCCCAACCTCATTCAACTTCGCGAGTAGTGTGGAGCCGGGATAAGACTTAACCATGAGCTCAATTCGACGTTTCAATGACATGTGTCCAACGTGTCGCTACTATATCTACTTTAGCGATGTGTTACGCATCTCATCTCGTTCTTGCGCCTCCTCCTCGACAGCCTGGTACGACACGACGTTCACTTTCTCCTTTATTTGATCCATGTAAGCCCCGAAAGCTCCTTGGTTCCTCTCTTTCTCCACCCTGATATCTTTCCTTCTATAATAGTCTTTAGATATTCTATTTGTTGAGATTAATGATGTATTTGTTAATAGCCGTAAATTACATATTGGCAAGTCATATCGCTAAGTTCAAATGATACGCGAGCCAATGATTTAGTTAAAATGTCGCCTTGTTGAATTGATGCACAAGTTTTTATAAAAAAAATTGAGGCACGCTTTGACTGTAGTTTCTCACATGTTAATTATTCAAGACCAATCGAATGAGCTCAAACACGATGGGTTTATCTTGTGTTGTTTAGGAGTTCCATCGGCCAGCTTCCATCTACATGATCAGATCAGCTCCAATATACCAAATTGTTGCATTGTAAAGTGAACTAAATATTTATTTAATTATTAGGTTTGCCAACGGCTACAATACTGTACCTGCAATATAAATTTAAATAATAACAGCAAACAAATGAACAAAAACAAAAAACTTGGTTACAAGTGAAGCTAACAAAAATGGTATTAGAAATGAACACAGTCCGTTACTCAGTAGTGCGATAAAGCCGAAATATTCCTAAATTTGCCATATCGTAGTGCCACGTTAATTTAGGAACCAATAGATTGTAGTATGCAAATCCTCACCTGAGGCAAATTAAGTACTATGGCATAAACTTGGACTTTTCCTAGTGATATATAGCTAAAAGATAAGTCACTTACAACACGCCGTATGAGGCTGAATTTCCATACAAAACTCCTCGTTCTAAGAACGTGTGTGGTATGTTCCGTTACTTAGCTCAACGAAGCTACTGTTTTATTGCAACACTGTTGTATGTAAACACATTATTGTACAGCCAGCTCAATCCCTCTGCCACACTCACATGTATGTCAGCACCTTTACATTTCTCTGCGGCTAACTGTACATACAATACAAACATTGAGTTCCAAAAGATTTCAATAGAAAGAAGAAGACAAAGTTGCCCCGACGGTGTACGGGTAGTAATCCCTGATGAAGAGCTCCATATGAATTTGAAACATATCGGGCTATCCCTGACAATACAATAATTAAATATATCTCACGAAAATTTAATAATATTATATGCAATGATATAAAAAATACACCTCTCAAAATAATTTTAATTCAGCTATTTACAAAAAAATTACTTCCCGGCCTAGGTCTTAAATTTTGTATGAAATTCCTTTAAAGTTCTCTCGAGTTGTTCCGCCCGAAACGTGGTAGTTCGAAGCCTGTTATAACGCACGTTAGGACGACATTTCATTATGTTTGACAAAAATCTTTCCCAGGCTCTCCGGCCCAAACCTGCCCATCTAGCAGTATACTTCGCAACTCTTGTCGCGCGACATAGCGCTGCCCGTCACCCTCTCACATTACTGTACAGAAAGAGACAGGCAATTATCTCGCGCGAGAAATAGTCGCTTCTGACAGTTGTGCTAGAGGTGCTTGCCACGTAAAAAGGTCTAAAATGGGTTATACTTAAAGCACACCTCGGACAATGGCGATCAAATGTATGAAAGATACGCGTTGCTACGCACACAGTCTAAGCTCGTGTAGGTGAACGCGTACCATGCTTGTGTGAGTGAGATAAGACATGCTAGGGTTGCTGCCATTTTGAACGCACGAGTCGGGAACACAATGTGCAGCAATATGAGATGACCTTGTAATAGCGGCGTCGAATTAATTTTGTGTGCTTATAATTAAAGTAATGTTAATCTACGATTTCTTATTCCGCCCGCGTTCAAATTCGATAACCTCAATGACTAAAAACTCATTGCGCGAATTAGGAAGAATTAAGAATCATATTACGCTGTAAGGTGGGTATCTAAGCTCGATTTATACAAATAGTTTCCTATTTTGAATCAGTATAAACGAAGTAACTAAATTTTTGTAAGGAAATTCAGGCCACCAAAATATTACGTAAGTTGAAAACATGATTTTTTGTTCATATATATATTGTGTTGTTTTCAGTGTGATCTGATAGGTTTAGGTCGAAAACGGATAGGGCAAAAAAAATACTAAACATAAGTACCTATTGTAAGTTGGTTTTCTACTAAAACATAAAACACTTTGAAAATAACTGGGTATGTACATGCCTTGATTCATCCAATGGGAATCTGTAGAACTTTCTTTTATTTTTGTTGTTTATAGAGCTTAAACAACCGTACACAGCACAACACACGCCCATTACAAAAGTATTTGTTTAATATTTGAATATTATACGTGGCCTCCGCTCTGCGCACCGCGTTGTCGCGTCCCTGCCAGCCGGTAACTGCGAGGTAACCGAGCGCGGGTGGGCGGCACTTTCGGGGGGAGGCAGGGAGTGTCCATACTGTACGTTAGTACTCTTTATTATACTGTGCTTAAAGTTAATTTTAAAATGGGTTATATGAAAGTTGTCAGAAATATTGCTCAAAATTCGTCTCTAAGGCTGCCTGTTCTCTGAAGCGGAGCGGAGAAAATACACCAATCAGGCAGCGTTTTTTTGAAGCCCAAAAGAAGTGCATTTAAATCTGAGGAATGGAATGTGATTGGTAAACTTTTCACAGCTTAGTAGCTCCAGATGACAGGCACAGGCAGCATGATTAAACTCCTAGTTTTCCCAATTAGGCAAACTTCACGATATTATTTATCAACTTGCAGGTTTTCTGACTAGTTGCCGAGTAAATACCGCAGTTTATCGCGCTCATAATATAAGCCTTCTGCCGATCGCGATTAGATCAACCGATCGGAACTAATCGTGGCGGCGACGCACACGTCCGTAGCCTGCGGTTGTCAACACTTTCAGTGAACCCCTGCACTTACTTATGCGGCTATTACACTTTCCTGAATTAGTCACTGACGTGAGGCATGCAGCAATATATGAGACACGTACGGAGATAACTCCATCGCACTCCTTCGTATTGCTGCATCCCTATCAGATAAATGTAATCGCAGTGTTAAGTATACAGTGTACAGTTAGCCGTACTTTGATACACGCCGAGAGTTAAGCTTTCAACACTGCGCTCTATCATTGAGAGAGATGACATTCCGCCTAAGTAGATGGCTACGGATAGTGTTGTATATTAGATCCAAGATTGACCGTCTTGTGAATTAATATCTAAGTATTTTTTCCATTATCATTTAATAAACTTACTCGTTGACCCAAAATAAGTCTTGACCTACGATAAGAAATTTCCAGTTTTCGGCGTTCAACTCCGCCTGTTCTGCCCCCACTGTATCTCTCCAACGATACCAGCCTGGGGCAGCCGACGACGGGTAGTCTTTCAATCGGTCGACCCAGATGCTCTCTTAACACTTCCATTACCTTAACTAATGAAACCGACTTTCAACGAAATAAAAACATTGTGAGCAACTAGGTACATGAGTTCATATACAAGGTTCGCCTGCAGCAGGAGCAATATATTGAAACATAGATAACATTCTTCAAATTGAACAAAATTTTAGGACCAGATGGGAGTACGCTTTTTTATTTTTTTCTTTTTCTTTTCTTTTATTGTTTGTATATACTTATGTATATGTGTTTTATGTTATGTAACTGTGTTTTATTTTTGGTGGGCAATTAATAATATTGTATTATTTCGGCAGACCCCTTCGAGCCCCGAGCCTACGCCCGGCTCCGCAAAGCACACTTTGAGAACAGCTACCACAGGCCTAATCACACCCAAAGCACCCACCCAAAATTAAACTCTAAGCCTACAACAATAAAACTCATAATCCCTTCTTAATCACTAGTTTACATTTAACTACAGCACAATGGAAAACGAGCTATATCCATCCTTGTTAAGGTCGGGTTTAGTTGGAATGTCAATTTTAAGTAATTATATACAGGGTGTTGACACGATGTCTAGAAGTTAGGGCATAGATTCACGGCACGATACGACTGCGATACGATCTCACAAGTGAAAGGGATACTTTAATGGCTCCCTGATTTTGATTGTATTTTATGTGAATTGTCTAGATGTGTTAGATAAAGTAAATATTCATTTGTCGATGGAGCTTGGAGATAGGTGCCTGGTTTAGTGCTAAGCTCTACGGAATTTCTATTTACTAACTCCGTTATTAGAGTTCGTGGCGCGTTAAGAGGCCTTATTACTTTTAAAATTTATTTTTTTCATATTATGACAAATATATTGATAATTTCAACCAACTTTTTGAAGTGAATTAATACTTTTCCCCGAGTTCTAGGTAGTAACATAGTTATTTCACGCTTTCATTGCGTACAGTTGAAAATAAGTTAAAAAAACTAATTTTCCGGGTGAATTTTGTCAATTTCGAGTAGTTTTTGAAACAAAAATTATCAATGAAAAATTCAAACTGTAGGTTTCAAATATATACCAATAAATCCCAATAGCCCTGTTCTAGAAAGTAACATCAATAGTATGTTAAGAAACATGTTTGATCATAGAGAAAAATGTCTAAACAATCAGCATTTTAAAAGGAATAAGGCCTCTTAAATAAAGCTACCGCTAGATTCAGACCGCGCTAACTATAATGCGCGTTAAACCTTGCCACAGAATTGTAAAAACCAAATTTGGTTTTGTGACACATTCGCGCACATGATCGACGCTAATGAAGGTCATGGAGTCAGGTTCAAGGTCACGGATACGTCAAGGAGGACTATAATATAAAATTTTATTGGAAATCATAGAAATAATTACTCCTTTCCATAGAAAACTATGGAAAGGAATAATTACTTAAAAAAGTATAGCGCGATGTTTTTCTTTCTCCGCTTATCACACCAAGACTGAACGGATTTTAAGTTTGGTACAAGGATACCTAAACATCTAAAGATGGTTATAGGATACTTTTTACCCGACCAAGGTAAAAAAAATAAAGGCTACGCGGACGATGTTACGGGCACCGTTTAGTACAGATATGGTAGCGTTTAATTTTACTGTCTCTTGTTACAAAGTTGACGACACGGTGTTGGCATAGTGGTAAGGTAAAGCAACTGCCTATACTGAGCCGGCGGTCCTGGGTTCGAATCCCGGCCCGGCCAAATATTGGTGTGATGAACTCAAATATTTGTGCTTGGGTTATGGTTGTTCTATATATTTATTTATAATAGTAAGTATATTGTCGTCTAGTACCCATAACACCAGCCTTCCTGAACTTATTTTGGTACTAGGTCGATTTGAGTGAGGTTGTCTGATATTTATTTATTGAAAGTGAATATTTCGCGCCAGCCATATCGCCATTTTATGCTAAACTGATTTAGTACTTCACCCGGTCTAATTAATGCGCTGCTTCCTTGTTAATCAGACGCCAACTTAATTAGAACACCCGTAAAACGTTAATTTATGAACTCAGTTTAATAACTCTGGAACATTTTGACTGTTGGTTATAAAGGAAATAGTCAACATCCTTACTGGGTGAAAGCAGTATACAACCATAAACAATTCCTATACAGGGTGTCACCCGGTATATAAAATATGCAGCCGTAAACCATTTAAGATACGTAACGAGGATCGAAGATTTATTAGCTAAGCATTGACACAAATGTATAGTTCCTGTACCATGACTAACTATGCATTTTAGTTAAAGTTTAGTAAGCTTTGGTCGCTGGACAAGATGAACTGAGGATCTGGCTAAATCCTGGAGACATTCACTCGTCACATCAGCACGTCTAGCACAACTATGCTACGCGACTCTTGTCGCGCGACATAGCGTCACCCGTCACTTTCTCACAGTACCGCATAGAAAGAGATAGGTAATATGTCACAGTTGTGCTAGAGGGGTGGACCCGCTGTATTGAGTCAAACTTGTTAGGCACCATCAATAACCTAAATTTAAAATTTTAAAACCCCAAAGCAACCAAACATACGCAAGAACCATCTCGCTGTTCTTCTTGAAGGCTTTCGTTTATAAAAACGCATTTACGTCGGACCATTCGTTTGGGGCCTACGATGACACAGACAGACACACAGATACACGTGTTAAGTTTATTACACCTCTCTTTTTGTCGAGGGTTAAAAACAGACTGAACTGCTCAGATTAATTTGCACTGCACCTCTAGCACAACTGTGACCGGCGACTTTCTCGTGTGAGTTACCTAAGTATGTATCTCTTTCTGTACAGTACTGTGAGAAAGTGACGAGTGACCCTAAGTCGCGCGGCAAGAGTCAAGTAGTTGTATTAGATTAGACGGGCTGAAACCTAGTGTGCCACGTCAAGTACACACGATATGCAAACCTGTTTTAGCCAGTTAGTGCGTATCATTAAGGTCTTCGCACATTATAACAACTCAACGGCGACTCGATTCTATGCCTAATATTGAAATTTAAGCCCTATGTCATATTTACTAGGTTTAATTTCGACGATGCACCGACGCGTCGTCCACTCGTCGTCCACTACTAATATCATTTTTTGAAATTAAACCTAGTAAATATGACATAGGGCTTAAATTTCAATATTAGGCATAGAATCGAGTCGCCGTTGAGTTGTTATAATGTGCGAAGACCTTTAACCTCCTTTAACAGTAGGGTACAAAAACAAATGCTATCGCCCAGTGCCTGACCTGCGATAACACTAGAATAAGACGCTTGTATTGAGCTAGACTTACGATACGGCCGTCGCCAGGAGATAAAATAATCGTACTATTTATAACCCGGCCAATCTAAGTTGCACCTTGTCTGTATGCAACGAGATAGACACTAGGTGCTCACTAGAAATAAACCGGTAGTACGAGTATTTACGATTATACTATTTTACCAGAGACAGGAAGCAATGTCAATAAGTTCTTGTACCTGTGTTATTACCCGTATTATAAATAATACCTATTATATACTTGCATAACAGTATTATTGTAGGTATGTTCAAAACCACTATTGTCAAATGAATAACTGTCGAAATACCTCTGGCCAATACAGCTACAAGTGAAAGCCATTAAAAAAGAGCAACAACAAGATGTTTTGTATAGAACACGCGACAGAAACGAGTCAAATGTAAACATAGAGCTATACTTACTTACCTTCCTCCTCCTCGCGTCAATTTCCTCATTACTGAGGGTCGTGATTTCCCCGTAGCTGGGTCATTATGCTCCGGACCGTGTTTCGCCACCTAGATCTGTCCTTGGCTTCATGGAGTGCGTTGTGTAGCTTGGTGTCTAATGATGAGTGGATTTGGTCAGACCACCTCATCGGTGACCGGCCCCTTGGACGCTTCCCATCGACCTTTCCAGTCACCATGAGTTGTTCCAAGTTGTTTCCTTCTTTCCTGGCAATATGGCCGAAAAATTCCATTACTCTTCTCAAGCACATAGTGGACAGACGACTTACTTACCTTAGAGACCTTAAAAAAATGACCCTTTGAGTGTAAGGCAATATTAAACTTATTAGTAGGATTTAGTATTTAAAACTATCTTTAGAAACATAATAAGTTTGTACGTTAAAAGCGTTTAATCAACTCTTAATTCATCGAGACATAAACTGTTTCAATCGTCCCCGACAGCCCGTAATCAAAATCCCTCTAAGTGGCTAAAATCGCTCAATACCCGTTCATTACTCGAGCGTTACTTCGCACTCCACGATCGTCCATTCAAACTTAACCGTTTAACAGTTAAACTTCGACAATTAAGTCATTAATCTAGAAATTCTGCGGAGCGTTGGTCACGGGTGGCCATTTCGAGACGACGCCATTTTATGCTCAAAGAAAGATGGCGGCGAATCGTGCACGTGCAGACGAGTTTCCTGAAGCGATGTTTACTAATAATTTACCCGCTTTGAATCGACATACGCAAACAGCATTAAGTTAACATAATTTGTGGCTCGTTTGATTCGTTTTGCATTTCATTTCGTGTTTATACGGTTAAATTTCCTACGATTATGTTTATTTCGCTTGTAGTCTTACTTGTTATGGACGGTTTTGGCCTGGAAGCTGCACTTTGTGATGGAAGCAAGCCGTTTTCTAAACTAAACGAGCTTGTGAGATACCTTCCATCTATTTCAGCTGCCATTGCATGCTGCCGTTTCATGCAAACCAAATGTGGGTTCACCTTTTAATTTGGAAATATCGAGTCCCAAGTCCTTCTTTTTGGGAATGAAACGGCATCAAAGGTAGGTGGGGTCCACAATAGTTGAAGGTTAGTTCAATTTGGACTCCTTGAACATTATGGATACAAATTGGGCTGTGGTATAATGCGTTGTTGTTTTTTTATGATGCGACGGCCTAACTTGCACGTTACAATGCAAAGCCTGCAAAGACTAAAGTGAAAATAAAACGTAAAGTAAGTAAAATATTGATTCAGAAATGCTATTTAGCATCTAATATACTTGTGATATTAGCAAACAGGTTGTATAGGAGCCTGTTCACCCGTTAAAACTCTAATTTAAGCTGTACAAGTGATATAAGTGTGTTGTGTGCTACTTGGGATGATTATTATTTGTACTTTCAATTGTGGTTATATTTTCAGGGTAATCAGTACCTTCGAAACGGGAGAATACTTTTCTAGATACATGTACATAAGTTGCACGTGCGGCGGCAACATCGCACCGGCACCTTATAGTAAAATCTTCAATACCTTTGGAACTGTACAAGTTCTCGATATGCGGTTTTTTATTAAACGATCAATTACCTAATAGTGTTATAATATACATAAGTAAAATAAAGCCATTTTCATAGTTTTTTTTTATATGAAATTACATAAAAGCCCCAAAAAATATATATATTTTATCAAAATGTATGTTTTTTTGGAAATATTATTACTTTTTGCCTATTTGAATTTTTATTTTATTTTTTGAAACTAATTTAAGTAATTATCTGTTGATTAGCACCTTAATTATCAAAATCGGAAAATCCGTTGAGGTTTTAGATTTTTTGTAAGATTTTTTGACCCAGCGGCGCCATGTCTGTATTCTTCAATAACTTTGGAATTATACAAGCTAATGATATGCGGTTTTTTTTCGTAAATGTAAAATTAGTTGTGTATTAATATAAATAAATAAAAAAAGTACCATGTACATACATTTTTACGAGTAAAATTCCAAAAATCACAAATTTTAATTTTTTTTTTCAGAAAATATTATTTCTTAGGTATCCAAAATAATTTTCTACGTGATTTTAATTTTTTTCATGTTAAATTGGGTTATTATCTGCCGATTGGCACCTCTTCCGTCAAAATCGGAGTATCCGTTCAGGATTTAGAATTTTTTAAACTTTTTTTGAATAAGTGGCGCCATCTCTGTTCCTAAGGGGTGAAACTAATTTCGCCTCGAGTGAAATCGATTATTTTGGTCTATATTATCACTGTGCAAAACGGCTTGCTTCCATCACAGAGTGCAGCTTTTTTTCATAACAAATAGTACTATTGTATTTTCGGCGCGGATATAAGAGGAAACGGTTGTTTCCTAACGCACTTGTAAGGTTCATGGGTAGCATAAGCCGTATAATTTATTGGTAATTTTGCAAACGTGACATACGACTCCACGCGAACTGAGTGGTTTCAAATTTAACTGCATATTTAACAAATAAATCAAGCTTTTAATTCTCGAATTTTATATGACTACGTCCGCGTGGAACTTGGAAGTATGGAAGCAACCTCGTACAACACGATAGATATCCACCTAATCACCTTAATTAATAAAAGGGATTATTAAAAGCACCTAAGCAAATGTAAGAGCAATTGTGCTTTTGGTCTAATCATTACAATTACAGGGTCATCAATGTCATCATGTATAACTTACTCACTTTTCAATCTTTTTAGGGATACTTTCCAGGATGAAAACTATCCTATGTCCTTCCTCGGATCTTAAACTATCTCCATGCCAAATTTCATCAAAATCGATTCAGCGGTTTAAGCGTGAAGAGGTAACAGACAGACACATTTTCGCATTTATAATATTAGTATGTTCTACATTCAGATATTTTTCAGGTTAAAGCTTCCATCTAGACTTATCCGTAGCTTAAACCTGCTCCGTATCGGAAATCTATTCTCAACTAATTCTAGTTTCTAAACTAATCATAAACTTCATGCTAGCAGCAAGTGCCGTGAATGATCCGCAAAAACTAGCAAATATCAAATACGTTCTTCTTTATCGTCTCATTACCAGCTAACGAGATGAGGGATTGTTTTTGCGTCGTTTTATGCCCGATGTTGATTGTTATTCAAAGAAACGCGCGCTTAAATAAACTTTGGAATAAATTAGTGCCTGCGGATGAGACAGAAGTGGCAAAAACTAGAGGAAAAAGGAATTCCCTTTGCTCGGACTAAAAGCAGCAATGCAGAGGAATTCATTGTTTATGCTCGGACACAAAACTTGCATATTTTTTTGCGTTTTTGGTGTACCTATATGAACAATTGTAATAAATTTTTCTTAACGGAATAAGTATGAATATATTTATAGCTATTGAAATATGTTTCGCAGAAAAGTTGTAAGTAAAGTTTATTTTAGTTGGTCCAAATTTATTACACATGTACCTACTATATTTGATAATATACACACGTACTTCTATTTTGCTCACTGTCTGCTGTCGTGGTGTGAATAAAAGTCATTAAAATCAGTTTTCTTTTAAATACTTTTTAATCAATTTTAACCGAAATAAGTGAAACTTGCAACGTTTCAAGCAAACAAATAAGTATCATGACTCTATCTGTATTTTCATAAATTTAACAGCTACACCAATTGAGCAACCAATGCAACTCAGCTTCAATAAACCGCAGACTTATTATTGATATAGTAAGCAAATTCGTCTCGCTTACTACTAACTCGTTACATAAATCGGTAAGATCAAAATGGCCGCTCTAAATCGTCTCAATGCGCACGCGCATCTCGTTAAGTATTTTGACAGCCCGACGTTTTTATACGCCGCCGTTTAAAATTCAATATGCTCGCTGACTCACAAATGCAAATCGCAGAACAGTAAAACACTCGTAGTTAACACGAGATTGAATTTAGTGCCAAAAGTAAGTTATAATTATGCAAAATAGTTAGTTTTGTCTGAGCGAAACTGTAGAGTTGCCAAATTGGGCTCGTGCAATTTTCACTACTAAAATCAACGGGATAAAGGCGAGGATTTAAACCATCTTTTGGTCGTATTTGTCATGGACACTAGTAGTAACATTACATATGCGGAGACAGAGAGACGGAAGGCAGCCATTTTCAGTTTGACAGTTTAGTATATGGCCTCCCTCGCTCTAGTTTGTCACTATGTCCGCCCATTTTTCGTCTGTCATGTCTAGAATTTGCACGTGCATTATTTAGCAGGGCTTGCACAAGGGAGGAAAGTTAGAGACAATGCGCTCATGATAAATTGGGGGAAATAGTTGGAAATGTAATAATAAAAGTCAAAAAGGTTGTTTTGTAGAAACATGAGGGGTCTGTGAAGAACACAAAATTATATACATATAATAATTATATAATTTTGTGTATAATAATTATACACAAAATTATACCCACGTTTTATGGAAAGTTGAGATGAAACTAAAACAATTCCTTTTGCATATGATTTGTCTTTTGATAATGTATTTTATAGATTATTCATAAAATTTATTGATGATTCTTAATGGTTTGCTTATTTGGAGGTATTTAAACGTATAATATTTCGCGGTAAAAAATAAACAAAAACTTTCCTATTATACACGAGATTGTGTATGCACGGTATAGGTATACATTATGTAGGCAGAATCTGTATGTTATTAATACTTGCTGAAAACAATCTTAATGACTCAGCTTTGGGAATGTGGCTTATATGAAACAAGATTAAATGCCTACTCATAATATACGAGGTGAGGCACAGGTTAGCTAAGCAACTACTTATTTTATAAACTACTCTTGCCTTGCGTATATTAAGCCACCCAGGAAGGATACAATAGATAACATATATAATACCTATAGCCAACATTCCATATCAACACATTCGCAGAGTATTCTACACAAAATAATCTTCAAAATTAAGGTACTATTATGGTATATTTATACTTGTGTGTGTTTTTTGTTGTTATTGGGGGAAAATTAGCAAACGGATAGCCTGGTGGAAAGCGATTACCGTCGCCCATAGACACCTGTAACACCACAGAAGTCACAAGTGCGTTGCCGGCCGTTCAGGTATCGTATCGGTCCGGAAATACCGCAAGCGACAATTCATCCCATAATGCAGTCATGCGAGGCAGTTGTGGAATGCCAACTGTCTCAATGGTGAGGATGAAAGAATTCTCGCGTATATCGATGGCAGAAAGATGTGGCAGGGATCAATCCAAACAATTCCTCGGAGCACTCCCCGATAAGATCATGTAAGATCGACATGAAAAGGGCTAGTTGTGTAAACACATTACATAATATATCTTTACACATTAACAGCAACATAAATTATACTTGAGAATCTTGTAAATCATGAAATACTTAACATATTCCCACACATTATCAGATTTCGGAAAACCTACATATATTTTTCAATCGAATGCAAATGTCTTCCAGCCGCACTTCATCATACATGTACTATACCTCGTAAATCCAATCCCATGTAAATCAATTATAAGACATGTAATCCCACCAAATTTACGAAACCTTTGATGTTCCCTTACCAAAATTTTATTGCCATTTGATTTATGTTACGACCGCATTAATACCATCTCGGAACGATACCTAATCTGGGACCTCCCAGGCCGGCATTATAATGAAATGCGACAGATATGGCTCTGAGAGTGATGGTAATAGGTAATGTTATACTCCCTTGTGCAATTCGTGCTACCTTCGCGTGTTGAATTACAGTAGGTATATTTAGCTATAATATTTAAATAGTTGTCTGGTAACCGGTTAGATTTATTAGTTGCAGCTTTGTCTTGTTGATACAATTTATGTTAAACGAAAGTGCGGTAAATTATATATTTTTTGTCTATACTATATTGTTTTCGTCAAGTGCTGAGGCCAAAACTACTACAAAAAATGATCATCTTTATACCAATAACAGGTTATTACAGGTTAATAAATAGGTGAACAATGTCACAAATGATGATACTTAGTTGAATTAGGAAACTGTTTAATTGAGACAAATAGTTGCACGAAACGGGAGTACTCTAAATATATATTTTTACTCTATGGACATTCAAGAAAGTGCTTATCATAAATGTACCTAAACCAACAAAACCATAATTAATAACTATTATTAAGACTACATAGTTGATGGTCGCTTAGAAAAAACTTCCTGGAAATGCAATGCGACGAGGAAAGGTATCTTCCATCAACAACTTCCACTAAACCAGTGCATTGCCTGAGGCGTTCCACAGGTGATCATATAGTTAAGGCGATGCCGCCGGACCTGACTTGACACTCGATATCGGCGGGTTTTTCTCTAAGCTGCATCCGGTATTAATAGTAGGGTTGTCGCTGTGTTTTAATCAGTGATAAGGTTTTAATAGGATTGAGCTTAGTTTTGATTCCACCAAAACATAATTATCTTGATGATATCTTCCAAAATGTATCCCAATGCTACACTGCCCTTAGTAATGCAATATGAATGTTTAGATCAAATTATTTTTTAGGACTCCGTACCTAAAGGGTAAGAACGGGACTAAGACTCCACTGTCCGTCTGTCTATCACCAGGCTGTATCTCATGAACCGTGCTAGCTGGACAAATGTAATTTTCACAAATGATGTATTTCTCTCGCCGCTATAACAACAAATACTAAAAACATAAATATTTTTTTAAGTGGGGGCTCCATACAACAAATGTGATTTTCGTGCGCGTGCTATTAAAAAACATTAACAAATAAAAAAAAACGAAAGAAAAATGTTCTGTTTTTGTTGCTAGTTTATCTAGGGGCACAGCAGTCGAGCAAACGCGCTTGCCGGCACGCCGTACCATCCTTTTCTCGAAGCCATTCGGACCATTTTCAAACCCCCTGTATTTCGCTGTTATAATTTTCCGAATGTTCACTTGCTGTTTGAAAATTGTCATTTCATTCAAGCGTAGCGCAGGGCATGGAAAGATAGAAATAACCGAATTTGTATTCCCTACTCAGGCGAAATAACTAACACAAAAATTACATTTCAGTATATAGTCTAAGTGATTGGTGAATTATTTATCAAAAATAATAACAAAATACCTACTTTGTATTTTTCTATCATCTGGCTCACCTGACATTAAATAGTGCAGTCAAAAGTGTTTGTATAGCAACTTTCGGATGGGCAGAAATAATTTATATTCTACCGTAGAAAAGGCCTTTTCTACCACGGCAAACAAGCGTACGGCTCGCCTGACAATACCCGGCTACCGACCTTATACGATATTTGCAACCCTAGTGCCGCTAGTCCCAAAATGGCTTCCAGGATCCCGTTCACTAACGGCATGCGCGGACGCAGTCTTAATTACGAGCATCAACGCCATCTACAGCGCGTCGCCATAACTAGACAACGGCACTGTCGATATGTGCATCAGGTTACTGATAATCTTAAGACGATTATATAATCACTGCCCACTACTGCCACACTATCAATTTACGTTAAGTTTGCACCTAGTATCTATAGCGTCGGATACAAATGAGGTCCAAACTTAACATAGCCGAGTTATACACTCGACGTTCCGTCCTCGTCTGTTTCCTTCTAATTTCGTAAAGATTGGCTAAGTTGGCGCTGGATGCAGGTCGCTTCCAACTTCCAACCGGTATATATGGAAATCCAAAGGGGAGGCCTATGTTCAGCAGTGGACTTCCTATGGCTATATGAGATGATGATGATGATGATGATGATGATGATGATGATGGCTAAGTTCGAGCCAATCTTTACAAAATTTTAGGAACTTACCGAAAAGTTCTGCGTCGGACCATTCGATTTAGGCGTCCATTTACGGCGAAATTTTGGCTAAAACAGCCGCCTATTACAAAAATTCTATAATAATAGACGCTGGCGATCTCCTCTTTGCGTTCATTCGGCCCTGTTCTTTCCAATTTAGTAATAAGTAGTTGAATTCGATATTTTAAGTAAGTGCTGAAAATTATCCAGATTCATTAGTACGAATGGCGTTAAACGTGGTCAGAAACAGCAGAACTGATTTCTGATTCCAAAGTACGGTATTATGATGAGAAACACGCATTTTTAGAGAACTGGAAGCCAATTATGGAAGATAACTACGTATAATTGACATAACGATGTGATAATTTCGAGTGCACTACGCCGGAAACGTAGGTTTCAGGTTCGAGTCCTTACATTGGAGTGGATCACATTACAATTTTCTTTCATAATTTACCTTTACGTCAATATTTATAAACGTGAAAACGAGAAATATTCACGTGGTGAACGAAGAACTCTAGACAAAAATAACAGTACAATAAGCCGGGATCAAATGTATTTCCTGTACGTATATGCTCACAAATCAAACAACAGTTTCATAATACAACCATTTCATGTACGCAGCCGAGTATGAAATACATAAATTTTGGCGAAACGAAGAACAAAGGGGATTCCGAACTGACGAGCAAGGGGTAAACACGGCCCTTCGGAAAATATTATGTAAAAATAATACCTATACTTAAGTCCCAGGTTATCAGTTAGAAAATCAAAAAATATTATTTGTAGTTATTAAATTATTGCATTTATTCATATAAATTCAATTGCACTTTATAAATGTATGAGACAGGCAAATTTTAATTTTGTTGTCTATCTCTTTTTTTCTCAGATTTCAATTAAATTTGGTGAGTTGGTAAAGTTGCTTCTTCTGACTTTGGTCAGCCTAAATTTCACGATGTCCTACAAATTTTTCTCCATTGAGTTACACAAAATGTATTACAGAAATAAGCCCATGGTTTTTATTTTGCTGTCGAGTTATTTTTCATTTCGAGCTCCTTATTTTGTACTAAATTTTAGTACAAAATACGAAATTTAGTAAAAAAAAAAAACCATACAGTTTTTGTAACTTAATGGAAAAAATTGTAGGACAGCGTGAAATTGGGCTTACCTTGTTCAGAAGAATCAACTTTACCAACTCACCAAATTTTATTGAAATCTGAAAAACAGAATCGGCAACAAAATAAAAAAATTACATACAGAGATCAAAGCACAACATAAAATGCGGGAATTATGCACATTACAAAAACATAGGTAGAAATGGCTGACTTAATGTAATGAGAGTATATGATATTATGAAAATTTGCTGCTTGTCGGAAGCATATTTATGAGCGAACTGACGACGGTTGAATCACCTGTAGAATGTCAATTTAACTAAGTATTCTTGGTACACGACAAACTGGGTACCTACGGTAATTTTTAAAGATAGGGATTCCATTGCCACAGATGGTCAAAAAAAATAAGGTCATGGCGTAAAAACACTTTTCCAAAGTACTAGTCCCTGAATTTTAAAGTAACCCCATTTTCGGTAACCCCATTTTACCTACGGTATTGACATTTATATCTCCTATCTGCTAATGAATGCAAGATTCGCCGTAGTTGGGTTCTCAATTCCGCTAGATTTATCTGCATAGAGAGAGTTCTGGTCTTTACTTTACAGATTGAGTATCTATAAACTTAGACTAAACAATTATAGTTAAGTATAACTAACCCGCTTTTACCTCGTTATCTCTGCGAGGTGCTCGGGTTATCTACGTGTCGCCTGATTGCGAGCGACGAAAGCGAATTCGAATAACCTACTTATGACATATGCAAAACAATTTTAAATTTAAAGTATGGAATAATATAAGGAACAAATAGTGGAATATAATGTGTGGAAATCGGTATACTTATATAGCGATTTATGATACTCTAATCTTTAATCTTCATAGGGTACTTACAAAAATCATTGTCCATTTCCTTGTTTTCTGCATTTAGAGAAAATGTAGGTTATTATCATCCTGAAAATCCTGAGCTAATATCAATAGTGCCCAAGATTCTGAACCCTAAAAGTGTGTGAGGCCTAAAAAACAAGTCAATAACAACGTATTTTGAAAACGCCCAAGTTAAGTGACATTGACCTTTTAATTTGAATGGTAATTGGTCAAAATACGTTGTTATATCGTAAATGGGTCGCTAAAGTATTTAGACATAATATAGGTAGTGGCGTACGTCGGTTCGATGTCACTGGATGCGCAGTGCCCACGTGGTATTGCATACGGAGAAATAGGAACCACAAAGCTAAATTAAACTTCTTACCCCGGTAAAATGCTCAATTCCCGAAAGATCAGTAAAATAATTTTGGGCAGCAAGAAAAACAATGTGAACCAGAAATTTCCAAAAAATACGAATTAAGTCACCCAAAAGGGTGCCACAAAGGTATCTCCCGCGTAAATATCGCATTACATAATATATGCCGCCGCCGATGTTTCATAAAGCCGCCCTGAGAGGCGCATTTTCATAAAAATCACTACATATATAACGGCAATGGCTACATATATATCGTGGTTTTTGTATGGAGGCGGCGGGTACTCGCGTAGGACGGTATCTCAGTGATCTTTCATGGTTTCTTGGCTTCAATATTAGATTTTATCCGTTTTATCTGGAATGCGCATTTGAAATTTACGTGAATTGTCTGATCAAATATGTAAATATTCGTGATACCGATTTTAGGTGTTTACGTGCTCTCTTCTTAGGGTTTTACCTATGTCTAGGTCTACCAGGGATACGATTTGTCTGCTTTTACCACTTCAGGCTTTTGTTTCAGTCTTAGCTTAATAAAGGAACTTACGAGGTTATTTATTTATTTATTTAACCGTATGGCATTGAGTCGCTTTACATGTTGGTTACAAATTAATATCTAAGTTCTTCACCCATTGGGTTGCGTCTTCGCTTAGATTCAATAGTAAGTCCTCAAACTCACCCATTATCTATTATCAAAAAGAGAAGACTAGTAAAGTTTTATTTAATATTTCAATTGGATTTGGATATTCCAGATCAACGGGCTCAATGAAAGAGGACAAAAATCAACTTTAGTCTAAGATCGATTCAAGTCCCTGCTGGCATCTACCATAAGATATATGTAGCTACAAAAAGAAATATGTCTCCTTCTATTATTTTTCCAGGAACCACTCGACGCGAGTCCAGGTACCCAGATAACCACTCGAAGAAAAGGACCCTAAAAAAACATTATCGTATTTTGGGATCAAGCCAGCCGGATACGACAAGGCAACATTAGCGTAAAAACAAACAGCCCTATCGCCCAAATGGATTGATAATCTGTTGCAAAAAACGCGACGCCATGTTTTTTGGCCAGGAAGTTGTGTTGAAGGATATATGTCGTGCGGGGTGATAAGAGACGAATTTGTTTTAATGCTTATACATGGCTTATACCCTGGTGGTCTGACACATAACAAGAGAATTTGTAGCATTTGTGTATCAATATTTTGTATTTAAATACTTAGACAAAAGCTACGACACAGGTTGACCTTTAAAGGACTTTTGTTCGGAACATCACTCTTCTATACATTTACTCGTACTTTGGCCATTACTATTTATGTTAAAATTACAACTAATCAATGTGTCTTTATGGAGCTAAAATAAAATAACGATACATACATAGGTACGAGTATATATCCTATAGTCAACGCTTAAATAATGCTAGCAATGTCGATTTCATTAAACCCAAGTAGTCATTTTAATATAAAATAAAAACAAAAGCATACTACTTAAGTAGAGCTATAGTTAGTGTTCATATTTAGGACTCAACATTAGCAACGTCTAATTTAGTTCTCAATTTAACAAAAAATATTATGACACTAAAAACAGCTGGTTGCACTTAGTTACTTGAGAATGGGTACGACATACTTAACATTTAACTTCCCACACTTCAGTTCAGTTCAAAAATAAACTAAAATGCAATTCAAATGCAGTCAAAACATGACATTTATATTTAGTAATTGTCATTTAAACCTGTTCCTAAAACACATGTATCCACATTTGAATACCTTCTCACGAGCCAGGTAGAGACGTGTCAAATATTTTGACAGTTGACAGGATTAGCATTGACAGGCAACAATGGCCTTTGACGTTTTTTGTGTCCTCTAATCTATTGTGAAATGCTAATCTATTGTAAACATTGACGAGCCTTAGTGGGTAAGAAGCTTTTTGTTCAGTCACGTTTAAAAGAAAGAATTTTACTTATACACGGAATTATGATTTTGACATTAATTCATGTACTAAGGTGGGTACTTGCCTACCTAGTAGGGAATACATGAAGCATGAAGTAAACGACAATTGACTTTGAAATCATCCTGGATTATTTATGTACCTTCCTGTACCCGTACTTCACGTACCTACTGTCGTTTACGTAATTTTAAACAAAACTCGATGTTGCTGTGGTCACTATGATGTTCTTTCAAAGTAAGTAAACACACTGGGGGCACGTTGATTTCGAATTCACTTTGTTTAAATCCAAAGAAATAGATTTAAAAGTCTTTACTAGCTAATGTTTAGCAGCAGAGATGTGATGTATCTTAGATAAAAGTATCTAAAATACAGATACAAGATACAAAATACGTAATTATATCTTGTATTTGAAATACTTTAAAAAATATATATTTTGTATCTTGTATTTAAATATATTTTCCTGGTATCTTAGTATTTTGAAGATACTATATTCCCTAAGATACTTTTACTAAAATAAACTTCGAAGATTTTCTTTCGGAACGCAACTGAACGCAGAGCGTCGTTTAAAAATTTAGTTGATATAATCTGGCTACCGAAATATTACAATTAGGGGCCTTAGTTTGGCGGGAAATTTAAAAAATCTTCGGCGGGTCACACTTATTGTAGTTGGAATCACGCTACGCGTACGAAGAAAGACGCTTTTTGGCCCGGTGTGGCATAAAAGTATTTTTCATCACATTTGCTCGTAAAAGATGGTATTACATGTAGGTGTACTGACGGACTAAGGCCTATATTGTTCCCGCGGGAGTTATAAATTGTTATAACTCCCGAGGGAGTTATAGTTTTGGTTTTAAAAATATAGTACGCACTTGCAGTTTACTTCAGACTAAGGAGGTTTCAATCCAGCCAAGGTTTTTTGTTGTACGAACAAAACTTGCCTACCAGCAAATTTTATGGTGTATTGAATTAATACGGTACATGTAACTGCATTAATATTTATGTTTTACAATTATTTATGTGTATTTTGCAATAATTTTATTAAATTTAACTTTGAGTTATCGTTACAATCTGGCAGTATGGCTTGTCATGTTTCTAAACTAAACGCAGTTCTTATCATTATCTGTGGTAGACGACACAAAAAAAAGATAAAAAGTAATAAAATTATTGGTTAGGTACTATTTAGTTTTGTAACAAAATTACTGTTCGTATTTTAGTTTTATAATATATTACGGTGTTAAATTATTCCTGCATAATATTGTTAATCGTTATTTGTTTAATGATAGATGGTAAGATTCTGTGTATATTTGTTTTCTGTTTTAAGCTGATGGCCGTTTTGCCTGTGCTTATAGTAAATTAAAAAAATATATGCAGAAAAAAGTTGGTTGTCAATCGTTATCGTTTAATTAGTTTAATATTTATTTTTGTCTTATGTATTTGTTATTTACTCCCAAATGTGATGAAAAATATTGTGTGTATGGCGGGTAGTAAGAGGAATTACAAACTCAGGACATTAAAAGCCCTCCGCCTTCGGCGTCGGGCTTCTAATAGACCTTCGTTGGTAATCCCCTACTTACTACCCTTATGACACAATATACTATTATCTTTAAAAAGTATTTGAAAGATAGGTATTTTGTATCTAGTATTTCAGATACCTTTTTAGTAAATGATGTATATCTGTATCTGAAATATTTTTTTGTAAAGTACCTATCTTGCATTTTGTATTTCAGATACTTTGTTTAGGGTATCTTATACATCTCTCAGAGTGGCAATCACCTGGAAGAAATATTGGGCGCATAAAGATATTTTTAAGTCACAATTGCCACTAACAGCTAAAAAAATTGTTATGGATACGGCTAAACTACCATGTCTAACTTACGGGTGTCAAACTTGGATAATAGACACAGTAACTAAAAACAAAATACAGACCAATCAAAGACGAATGGAAAGAAGCATCATGAGACTGAGACTCAAAGATAAGGTGAAAAATTAAGAGATCCGTAATAAAACTAAAGTTACGGACGCCCGGAAGTGGGCAGGCCACATCGCTAGGTACGAAGATAACCGATGGACTCGGAGATCAGTAGAATGGTCTGGACCTTCGGGAAAAAGAGCGAGAGGCCGCCCACACGCCAGATGGGCGGATGAAATAGCGGCAATAGCAGGCCGAAACTGGCTAACTACCGCCAAAGACAGAGCGAAGTGGTAGGTATACCTTGGAGGAGGCTTTTACCCAGAGGGGGTCCATACAAAAATAATATTTTAAGTAAATATTTATTTTCACCTCACCACCTCAAACATGGCGATTTTGCTGTCAGATAACAGTGAACAAAATGCGATTTTGTTTCGAGCGTGAGTAGAAAGTAGCTTTTTAATTTTTTCAATATCTGACCACGAATTGACATTCTTCAGCCAAAGGTTAATTATAAAATTCTAATCATTTGAATCTCGATGCACTCTGTTTCTTTCATATGTATATAAAAGAGAGGGATAGAAACTTATCAATTTGAAATTCGATTTTCGAATCCGACCTCGATTGAGAACAGTTCGGATACGCGTTATACCAAAAAAATCATTAAAAACACCCGAAAAAGTTTTATTTGTAACGTTCTTTTTTTTCTTTATTATATTTTTATTTAACGACCAAAAATTAAAATGATTGTGCCTTTTATATAAAACAATTGATCATTGCTCAAATATAATAAGATTTTTCACCTTATTACTTATTGTAAATTATATTTGTACTTATTGTAAAATATAATTTATAATTTCGCCATTTATCATAGATGCATATTCGAAACGTACCTTAAAAAATATCGAGTTCATATTGTAATTGTTATTTTCTTTTGCATATATTTTGTTTGGTGTTTTAGGAGTAAAAATATTAGTCAATGTATAAACAAAATCTCGTAATATAATAATGTATTTATAAATAAACGTCATGTATCTGCTAAATCTTCCAATTTGATCAAATAATGGCAATAACCGTGTTGGTTGGTTGATTATAATTTCAATTAAATTATATTGTTATTCCTTTTTAAGCAGCACTTATCTATTTTCTGATTAATAATACTATTGAAATCAGCAACAAAGACTATAAACATACGTTGGAAGAAAAAACACAAAATGTCGCATATGTTCTCGCTGATGAGGTGAAAAGTTGTGTGTGCTACACGAGAGCAAAGTTTTTTGCATCTCGTGCTGTTGAGTCCCTCGCTACACTCAGGATTCTAACATAGAATCACTCGCTACGCTCGTGATTCAAACGTAAAATCCTTCGCTTGCTCGGGACTCAAAATCAGCACTCATAACAAAAAACAACTTTGCTCTCTTGTTGCACAAATAACTATTAGTCAACTTGAATGAAATTTATGTGAATTATGTTAAATCAATTGTTTTATAATTATATTAATATTGTAAATTGTTTTTTTGCATGGAAAAATAAAGCTTTTATTATTATTATTATTGTACATCTCTGTTTAGTAGACCACTGTTGCTGGACAGGGAAACCGGACAAAATTGATGAGAATAACCCATTTAATGTAATTCTCCGAAAATAACATAATATACCTCATTTCACGTAAAAAGCTGCTGCTTGCTGCGCAATGAGTTTGCCACCGCTCTTTTTACGTGACATTATCCATTATTATCAATACCCTAATGCGATACATATTGCTAAAACTTGACATGTCATTGACATAAAAATAAATATGATCTTGATATATTTTTGTGCCAAAAGTCAGAACATATCAGCTTGTTATCCAAGGTCGCGACAGTCTCAACTCAACTCTGAGGTTATCAGTACGCTTACCACGAATTAACGTGACCGTACTCGCTATACTATCCGCAAAACCAATTGGCGAGTCAGGCAATAAACGCTACAATGCATAACTTATGGAGCGGGCCGTGAGTGCATTGTAGCGTTTATTGCCTGACTCGCCACTTGGTTTTGCGGATAGTATAGCGACAGCGTAAACGATTTGTATGAAGAATAGTACAGCGCCCCTAGCGGTTACTTTGTTGAACTACAACTCTCCATACAAATCTTTCAGGCAGTTCGCTAGCGGGTACGGTCACTCATGGTAAGGGTACAGAATGCTAGATGATGCTTAAGATCTTAACTCCTCCCCAGTGGTTAGGACTTAGGACGCAACCACAGACGCAACTAAAATGAGATTTTGTACAATGCATACTTTTTTTTCCAGGTAAGTTGGTGATGCCTGAATCTAAGAAGGGTAAATAATTTAATTAAAGTATGTAGGTACACATTTCTTACTTACTGACGAATACGATCAAGAAGAATATAGGCTATAAGACTTGCAAGAGACAGTATATCCCCACACAAGATAAAACGATTTAGCAAAATTAAAAGTATTTGTATGGAATCCGACAGACAGCGATACACTTTTTTTATACCCACTTAAATTGTCTGTAATGCAGTACCAATTTACTAACCTAATAATTTAGACACGCGTTAAACATTGTGATACCCCAAATAACATTGTCACGTTCGAACACTAATCAACGCCTAAAAAATAAACATTATAAATCCCCAATTGAGCTACCGTACATAATTTCAATTAAAATCAACTCTATCCCATTCGCCCAGAGTTCTCACCTCAGGAGATTAATGGAGTGAGCCCGAAACAATTAGAGGCTCAAACACGGAATCAAATGGGTGGTGATTGGAGTCAATAACGCGTAATGATAATGACGGTAGGTGTTGACCCGGCCGAGGCCCCGCCCCGATGGGCTTTAGCCGGAGGCTTGATTTGAGGATGTGCGTTTAAAAGTTTTTTTAATGATGGAGACGTTACAGTAATAAGGAAATTATAGTGAACTAGCTGTGCCCCGCGGTGTTACCCGCTCATCCCACGGGAACACTAAATTTATTCGGGATGAAAAGTATCCTATGTCAAATTTCATCTAAGTCGGTTTAAGCGTGAAGAGGTAACAGACAGACAGACAGACACACAGACACACTTTCGCATTTAGAATATTAGTATGGATGAGATGAATTATAAACTTCTATCACTTAAGAGGCCTTATTCCTTTTAAAATGCTGATTATTTTAGACATTTTTCTCTGTGATCAAACATGTTTCTTAACATAATATAAATGTTACTACTTAGAATAGGACCATGACGATTTGTTGGTATATATTTGAAACCTACAGTTTGAGATTTTTTTATTTTCAAGTTTTGTTTCAAAAACTACTCGAAATTTACAATATTCACGCAGAAAACTGTTTTTTTTTCACTTATTTTCGACTGCACGCAACGAAAGCATGAAATAGCTATGTTACTATCTATCAGGGAAAAGTATCATTCACTTAAAAATGCTAGTTGTAATTATCAATACATACATAATATGAAAAAAAAACTAAAAGGTCTCTTAAACGAGCAATTATAGTTTGAAATGGCACGCGTTATTATTACTTTCCACCAATATTGGCGTAAACAAACTAAATAGAGGAAACAAAGCTAACCAAGCAGAAACATAAATCCTCTCAGACAGAATCCCACAATAAATACAAATACGAATACTGCTGAATAGTATTTAATTAATTTAGATGTTTGGACGGGCCCGATAGTTCGCGCGATAGGCCCGAGTCGGCTGAGGCTCACAGAATATTTACTCACAGAAGTTACAGGTGGTTCTCTGCCTATTCGCCGAAGTATCATTTCGTAGACCCTTTCATGTACCTTAGTGATGTAATTCCGATCGTAATTAATAATACCTATCTATTTAATACCTGCTTGTTGTGATGTGAGTGAATTCAACGGCAGTTAAACTTTAGTATGGTTTTGCTCGTTGCAGTTTTGTTAAATGTATTGTTTTTTCTGTATATAATAAATTAATGAAAAAGAAACCGTTTTTCTCTAAAACTGTAAACTATTTGAGATTAATAATTATAAAAAAGGTGAAACTGAAGTAAAAATTGTCAGGAACCACCCCACCACCACTGCGCTGGCTAATCGCTCTCCTCGCCGCCCTCAGCGCCCACGCACGCAAAGTTCTTATTGTAAGACGCGCAATGCAACTCATCTTTGTCCTTATAATTATGTGTAAGTATAGGAAGGCTTTCGAGTTTCGACGGGTCTTTCTATTTACCTACGCGTTTTCTTCGCTTTAAAACGAGGTGCTGTCGGGTCTGTGGGCACGATGCCCCGTTTATTCTTTGGGCATTATCAGCGCAGGAGCATCGGGGCGCGCATTAAGATGCGCGATAACGAGACAGCTCCTTTCCGCGCTGACCGACTGAACCCAGGAACGAACAACGGAATCGCTTTCTTGCCGTTTTGTTTTGATGAGAATGGGGGAAATTAAATTAAATCAGGATCACTTAGCTGACTTCGCTTATTAACTACACTCACCCACAAGCTACCTGCCGGGAATTAAGTACCTACTTACTCGTAAATAATCCATAGCCAGATATCCGTGTACCTTGCGGTTGTAACGTTTGTAAAGTATACCACATTCCGCATAAATAAGTAAAGATACACTTAATATTATTCAAACTATCATAAGAAATCTTTAGGAATTATAAAAAAGGTTTAAACTGACGCAAAAATTGTCAGTTACGGCCGGACGACCACTGCAATGCGCCGTGAGTCGCGTAGCGGCACGGATAGCTGCCCCTGAAGCTCCATATGAGTTCGAAACATGTCGGGCCATTCCTGACAATTTTCACATGGTTTATTTAATTTCTCAAACACAATCCGCATTTCATAATAATCCTTGTTTTGTGTCGCGGTCGGGTAAAAATTATAGTCTGCATTCTGTAATAGGGAGTCGTAGTGGAAAATATTGGAAACCTCCGCCACTAACGCAAATACAGTAAAACATTACCATCTATGTCATATTTTGTTAGTAGGTAACAGTGGCATGGTCCACTGAACCCAATCCAACCGGCTTGCCTATTACGAGTCACTTGAGCACTACTTAGTCTTGCTTGACGAAAAAGCTAGTTCAATCCGCACCGGCTTGCCAAGAATACTTTTGATGAAACACTATCGCCACTGATGGTACCAGCGGCGATGGTGTGGCATCTACTTAAGCAAACCACTTTCGGTCCACAAATGATTTGACGCCTACTATTGGAGTATTAACTTACTTACTTACTCCGCTGGCGCAGCGACCCGAAGTGGATCTTGGCCTCCGATACGAAATGACGCCAGCGCGCTCTGTCTTGAGCAACCTCCTCCCAGTTTCCTGCTTGTAGAGCGCGTAGGTCCTTCATGACTTCGTCCTTCCATCGGTACCTCGGTCGGCCGACCGGTCGACGACCTACAGGCTGTCCAACATACGCCCTTTTTACCGCCCTATCGTCCGGCATTCTCTCTAGATGCCCGAGCCACCGGAGTCTTGCTGCTTTTATCTCCCCAATAATATTTGGCTCAGACACTAGGTCTTCCAGTTCTCGGTTTTTACGGACCCTCCAGCTACCATCTTCCCTCCGTGTCGGTCCCAGGATCTTGCGGAATATCTTTCTCTCTGTGACAAGAAGCTTATTTTCCTCTTTTAGGGTGAGTGTCCATGCCTCACATCCGTACATTAAGATAGGTCTTATGACTGTTTTATAGACTCTGATCTTAGTCTTCCGACGCATCAGCTTGGACACCAAGACCTTATGCAAAGCCGCCGTACACCGTAGAGCATTCTGAATGCGAAAGTCAATTTCCTGTTCCCTACTGTTGTTATCATTTATCAGGCATCCTAGGTATTTGAATTTTTCCACTCCTTTGTAGGTAACTCCTTCTACATCCAGACTTTCTCTCGGCTCCAAAACGTCTCTATATCTCCGCATGTGTAGAAATTCGGTCTTTTCTTTGCTGATCCTGAGACCAACCCTAGAGCCTTCTTCATCCAACACCTTCGCTTTCTCACAAAGAGTTACGCTATTTTCTCCCAGTACGGCTAGGTCGTCTGCGTATCCAATTATTTTATGCTGCCCGTTCAACCTCACTCCACCGTCCAATATTTGCACTTTCCTGATGACGTATTCTAGAGCTAAATTGAACAGCACAGGAGACAGCGCATCTCCCTGCTTGAGACCAGTAATGACGTCAAATTCATCGGTCAACCCTCCTCCAACCTTCACCCGCATTTTGCTTACACCCGTGGCAACCACAATTTAATCCCTGATAAACTTGTACGGCTAATTGTGGTTGCCACGGGTGTAAGCAATTGGAGTATTAAAGCCTATGCTTATTATTATGAATATAACTAATATCTATAAACTAAGATTCAGATAAAACTACAAATAGGATTAGAATTACATTGAAATTTCCATATAATTGGTACTTTCCCGCGCGACATATCGACTGATCTCTCAACCATGAATCTGCCTATTAAATAAACCTTATTTTGTTAAATACAAGGTTACTTTTCACCCAACATGACGACGTGTTTTGCTTGGGTAGATGGTATTCGAATACTTGAACGAGAAGGATCTTAACCTCTGATAAAGCTCAGAGATATGAATGATAAGCAGAGAGATTGTAGTTTAGCTTACAGAACGATTGGATACGAGTATGTTTCGATAATGTTTGCTTTACATTTAATTCAACGATGCAGTTCACTCAGTGCTGCTGTCTATGACGCTGGTAGTCCAGGGTTCGGATCCTGTCAAGCGTAAATAATTGTTGCTGAATCATTGATGCTTTCTATGTTTTTCAAAAATATATATTTACATAAATATGTTACGCTATTTTTCTTATTGTTCTATGTCCTAACGGATGTTGGCGATCAACATACGAAAGTCTTATAGGTATAGTTCATTTTATATACCAAGGTAATTCCACTTGAGACTACCTACACAATGAGAATCGTAATCTTTATCTTTTGTCGACTAGGTAATTACTTTATGATCTCAGCTTTCCAAATTGTCACTTGTTGTTATCACCAAACACAAATAGTAATTAATGTCTTTAACCTTTTTTTGTTCCATTGTTACCGCCTAATGACGTTTTCAGGTGGAATCGGGCTTTGGTACTCAAAGATCGATATTGCTCATGGATCGATAAACTTCTCATAACGTGCTGCAGCTTTTGTAAGAATCCCACAGCGCGAAATTCATGTTATATCCTTCTTAAACATGCTCAACAGCTCAACACGCGTTTTGTGAATTAATAATTTCTACTACAACTTGAAAATGAAAACTGATCGTTCGTTCCTTTAACTTATTACGTATATTTACGGCGATCTTTTTGAAAAAAATACCATAGCATATTTTCGTAGCTTTCCTTGGATTTTTGTCCTTGCCATCATCAAGTCAATAAAATTAATGTTTGCTTTCTACCATGACATAATATATTCAATACTCAATTTAAACCCTCACAGACCTAATTGAACTCGACGCTAATCGATAAGTTGGTAATATCGGTGTACGATCGATTGCTCGCCTCCTAATCGGCTTATTCGATTGCTAAAGGTAATTTCATTTGGAGGTATTGTCGTGAGGGATTTTCTTTGCTTAACCGACTCGACGAGTGATCGAAAGATTGTGCTCACATGAAAGAGCGTATTTTATTAAGAAACATGAAAGAGTTGAGACCTTCTGTACTTCTAGCCGTGGACAATCGAATTTTGAGTCTATTGTTACCTACTTATAGAATCGATGATTGTAATCTTAGATCTGTACACACCTATGAAGATTTGAATGTGAATTGTTACGAGTCAGCTCTGGGAATTTGGAAGGGTACATGATAAGGATTGTGAACCATATTATATTTGATACTGTTAGGGAAATATCATGAAGATCCGATTAGTTAATACGGTCTTTTCGACCCGATACCAAGTGTGGTAAAAGTTAACTTAATTGACACAGCAAAGATGGCGCACTTTCCAGGATTATTGCAGTTATTCGATCGCTTTAGGCGGTGGTTAAGAGGATATATCACTGCTCCTTTTCGCATACTATCAGTTTACGTTAAGTTTGCACCTGGTGACTATGGCGTTGCATACAAATGAGGTCTAAACTTAACGTAACCGAGGTTTAGTTCTCGTCCGTTTCCTCCTTCAAACCATAACAAAACTTTGCGAAATTTTAGGAACTGAATGGGAAAGGAACGTTTTGTATCGGACCGTTTTGATATTTGCGCAAATTAATACAGAAATTTAGCCAAAAACAGACGCCTGCTACACAAATTGTATAATAATAAGCGCAAAAACTGAAACAGTCCAACACAGAACATTTTCTTCCCATTCAGGTCCTAAAGTTTTGTAATGATTGGTTAAGTTTTGTAGGAGGAAACAGACGAGATCGAGACCTCGATTTGGTATTTCCCCTTAAGGGGATACCTGATCTTGTCCTCCGGTCAGGCGGGATGAATAAACGCATTTCCTTAACGTAAACGAAGAAAACAGCAAGAAAATGCCACAATGAAACCACATATGCGTTATCCCGTAACTCGTAAAAAGTTTCAGTAGTAAAAACTCCAGGATCTACACGCATTGCTTTTAAATTGTACTCGAAAATAGAGTAGGTACCATTTTCTTCCATCCTTTAACTTGACATCGGATTTAAAACGTCGAAGGTAATTGCTCGTATATTTCTCGTAAGCGGACTTTTGCTTCTAAATCCTCGGGGTGGACTCGAACTCTGTACCTATTTATCGTATGGCATTTCAGTCAGGTATTCAATTAAATTTAAAGGTTGAAGTTAGCCTTCTTCAAGTAATCTCTGGCAATTTCCGTGAGGTTTTTGATGTCTTCTATTCCTCCTGTGAATTTGTTGACGGGACAGTCGAATACGATGTGCTTGATCGTCTGGTTCGGGAGCCCATACTCGCAGCTCAACAATTTACTTAGCGCAGTTTACTGTTTTCATACACAAACGGACGTAGCTCAGAACATCGCGCGTATTAGTTAACCTTTTCAACGCCAAACGGTGAAGCAATTCACCGTGCTCCTGACATCTACAGCAAAAAAATCAAGAACACTTTTAGCGGTTTGAATTACATAGTTTTTGATATTTGAGTCACAGGTCTCTATTTAACTTTCTGAGACGCTGGCTGACTTCCAGATAGGAGATATCCACTTACATTCCTATAGAGGCTGTGAATTGGGCTCCGACTATAAATAACTTATTTCATTTCATAGATGTGTGTAGTCTTAATTAAAAATTCGCTACCGAAGTAAAAGTTAGTAAAAAACTAATGAAATCTCCTTTTCACAAATCCTTCTAAAACGTATTTTAGGTAGGTATGTACTGCAACTAGTTTTCTCTTCCACAGAACAGTCTATACTGCGAATAGTATCCCAAAACAATACAACATCATTACGTTACCCGATCCTTCTATTTACAAACGAAAAACGACTTCCAAAGCAGCTCATTTCCACTCCAATAGCCTTTCCAACGTATACCTTATTCTTTAAAAGTAAAGGTGAATTCAGGAGTAAACTCACGATAGAAATACATCCTTTTAAATATCGCAAGTGCATTACGGCGCATTTCCCGGGCCATATTCGAGCAAACCAATAGTCTTAAGCGACATAACGACTCAATGTCGAAGTGTCATAAGTCTCAAGTAAAGCCAGATATACGCTTAGGACATCACGGAATTACGATATGATGTTACTTAGAAGATTAGACGTGTGAAGTTCCATATTTAGACGGCAGGTACAGATGTGTTTACAAATGTTAGCGCATTAGACTATTTACGTAGTCCAGTCAATTAGAAACGAACACCGGGCCAATTGCAGCCACATGTTTACGGGTAATTATAAAGTAACGTAAGCAATTCTGAGATCTTATTCAAAACACCCGAGAGACAGTCGTTGAAATTGGTGTTCTCTTGCGCGTGAGCGTGCGTGACTAAACGAATGCAGTCATATCATTTTGGTGGATTTAAGTTTAACATCTTAAATCCACCAAAACACAATTTGGAATTAGTTTTGCCGTTAACCATCGGTCCTGTAGGTGGTGATGCTCGACGCAGGACTTAGATCCCTGTAGTACTAGTAGTGGTGGTGGTGGTGGTAGTAGAAGTGGTAGTAGTGGTAATATTAGTAGTAGTAGTAGTAGTAGGCTGAATCGTTTAGACTTAATCACATGGATATTTAGGTACTGAGACAAAGAGTAGATGTCTAGTAAGTAGGCACTGTGTGATTAATCAGTAAAACTGTGATTTTGACGACGCGGTTGGCGCAGTTTGTAATGCACCTGCCTACTGAGCGGGCGGTCCTGGGTTCGAATCCCGGCCAGGCCATTATTTGTGTAATGAACTTGACTATTTGTTCCTGGGTCATGATGTTATCTATATATGAATTTATATATTAACTAATTATAAAAACGGTATAAACTCACGTAAAAATTGTCAGGAACGGCCCGACATGTTTCGAACTCATTTGGAGCTCTTCATCAGGGGTAGCTATCCGTGCTGCTACGCGACTCGCGACCCACTGCACTTTTAATCGCTCTTCTTGCCGCCCTCTGCGCACGCGCAGATAGCGTGGCGCGGGGAGGGCAGGGCTCTTGCGCTGTCACCACTGGACTGTCTGTCACTGCATTTTCACTATTACCCACTGATACCACGCACACTTGACTTATTGTATCAACGACATTGTCTGAACGCGAGATGTTGAATCACAGGTTTCCATGCCGGAGGTAGAGCCCAACCACCGTCTCGGTTGAAATTCGGGCGCCGTCCAATTTCGATAGCTTCACGTATCTTCCGTTGTACACAGCGTTTCTCACGAACCAACAACCGTGCCTTATCGAAACGTACGAAATGGGACGCACCGGCCTCGACAACATGCTCCGCAACAGCGGAGTCTCTCGTATCCATTTTTCTGACACTGCGTATATGCTCAGACAATCTTGTAGAAACATTACGTCCCGTCTCTCCTATGTATGCCTTGCCACACTCACACGGTATTTCATACACCCCAGGGGTTCCAAATGGATCTCTATCTTTAGGAGACCGTAGCAACTGCCTCATCTTAGTCAAAGGACGGAACCAGGTTGTAATGCTATATCTACGGCGTAAAATGTGTCCGATGGTATCCGTCACACCTTTGATATAAGGTAAGTACGCAGGCGCTCTCTCTACAGTCTGCGGGCGTTGTGCTGTACTGGGGCTCGCTACACGCTGACACTGTCTCCACTTATAGCCATTTTTCTCCAATACCTGTCGCACATGCGCTAACTCCCCATTTACGTATTGAGGGTCACATAAACGGAGAGCCCTATTAATAAGCGCCCTCGGGACTGATGACAGGTGGGCCGGGTGGTGATGAGAATCAGCTTGTAGGTATCGGTCAGTATGCGTGGATTTACGATACACCGTATGACTCAACCGTCCTTCCGGCAAGCGCTTCACCAACACGTCCAAAAACGGAAGTGCTCCGTTCGACTCTTTCTCAATGGTGAATTTTATTCTTGCGTGTATCGCATTCAGATAGCTGAGAAACGGCTCTATATCACTATCCGTAACCACCGCGAAGACGTCATCAACATAGCGCCACCACAGCATAGGTTTAAAGGGACAGTCTTCTAACGCCTTCTTCTCGAAGCTCTCCATGAAGATGTTAGCCACGACCGGCGCAATCGGCGATCCCATCGCTACACCATCGATCTGCAGATAAAACTCACCTTGCCACATGAAATAACCGCTGGTCAGGCAAAACTCTATGGGTAGTTGGGCTCTACCTCCGGCATGGAAACCTGTGATTCCGGCGTTAAAAAACATCTCGCGTTCAGACAATGTCGTTGATACAATAAGTCAAGTGTGCGTGGTATCAGTGGGTAATAGTGAAAATGCAGTGACAGACAGTCCAGTGGTGACAGCGCAAGAGCCCTGGCCTCCCCGCGCCACGCTATCTGCGCGTGCGCAGAGGGCGGCAAGAAGAGCGATTAAAAGTGCAGTGGGTCGCGAGTCGCGTAGCAGCACGGATAGCTACCCCTGATGAAGAGCTCCAAATGAGTTCGAAACATGTCGGGCCGTTCCTGACAATTTTTACGTGAGTTTATACCGTTTTTATAATTAGTAAAGATGTCTCACGATAGTTTTAATAACATTAATTTATATATTATGTATATCGTCGTCTGGTACCCATAGTACCTACAAGCTTAGTTTATAAATATTTGTGTCATTATTTATAAAAATAAAAATGTGGTATTACCACATAAAAAATATGAATCGATAAAAAGATTCTATACAAATATTAAGCTTAATTTAGTTTGGGACTAGGTCGATTTGTGTAAGATTGTCACTTCATATTTATTTTTAGTACACTAGAATACTGTCACTTTTGAGTAGTAAAAGCCACGGTATATTATATATCTAAGATTAAAGTATTTACTGTACTTAACGCCTTCACCTCTGCCTTTATTAGCAGTAGATTTCCATCTTAGTCGTAACTCCCATAGTTTTACCACACCCATTCTAGTGGCTAGAGAAACTTAACTGACAAGACAAGCATTACTATCTCCACAACTCACAAACAATAGGGTAAAACGTATAAAGAACCTCACAAAAACCTAAATCCTGTATAGACACTGGAAATTCAACAATACACCTATACGTGGCCATATTAGGTTCATATTGAAATAAAGCGGTTCAGCATCGTTTGTGGTCGTAAGAGATAGGGCTGCCATCTCTATATTCGCCGAACCCGGACAAAGACTTTAAAAACCCCATTTGGTGTAAATCGCATTCTTCCCCCGGACGTGTCCGAAAATAATATTAGTAAAAAGACATATACTTACACACACATAGAAAGAGTCCCGGTTTATTCCCGGAAACTTTTTTAGAAATTCTGGGACGGCTTCCGGACGGCTTCCGGACGGTTCCCGGACGGCTCCCGGGCGGCTTCCAAATTAGGACAAATCCGGGAAAACCCGGACGGATGGCAGCCCTACAGCTCGTGTCTTCCGTGCGATAATACCGTATGAAAATATTGGTACTTTGAGGAACCTCAATAGTCTATTTAAACTTTCCATATGGCCTTTTGAAATACTGATCATAATATTTAACACTAGCTGCGCTTCGCGGTGCTGCCCGCTCATCCCACGAGAACACAACATTTTTCAGGGTAAAAAGTAACCTATGTGTTAATTCAGGATGTCAGCTACCTATACGATATTTTTTTTATATGGATCCATCTGTTTGAGCATGAAGAAGCAACAAACACACAGACTGGGAAATAACCAATCAGGCTGCGTATTTCTGAAGCCCAAAAGAAGCGCGTTTAAATCTGAAGAATATTATTGGTCCATTTTACTCATCTCTGCTCCGCTCCAGCCTAAAACATGATACCCTCCCAAAAGATTTCACCTAAGTAAATCGTTAAGACAAGAGATAATTGATACAACAAACACTAGCCAAGGTTTGGGTGTGTGTTTGCCCTCTTTATTTGATTCGCAATTGCAAGAACTCACTTTCCACACTTGGGCACCAATTTTGGAGTTTACCCGCGATTAACCTCCATAATGTAACTTGAGCCGTTCGTAAGTTGAATTCGAAGGTGGAAATAAAATACAACAGCGACCTACCTCGAGATTTGTGTTCTACGTAGATATGCATTGGTACGTCTCACCATATTTTTGCAAAATTGTATAAAGAACTTTCAATGAAACAGGTTAGGTATCATATTTCAAGAAAAAGTAATCAGCGCAATCTCTTCGGTGTTTTACTACGGCCACTGACAATATTTTTGTGAGGAATACAGCAAGAAAATTCAGATAAGATATCAAATTACTCAAACTACACACAAGACCAACACATCGCTGGTGGAATAGCATAATATTTTAGACCACCCTTTCTAATCATAAAACTTTATTTCCACGAAGAGTACCTACGAATCAAGTCTTGCAAAAATTACTCCAAATCAAAATCTAAATAAAAGCATTTGGGGTTCCTCGCTCCAATACCCGTGATGCGCCTATCCTGGGGGACGACGAGACGACGGTATTCACCACCATCCCCAGGGATTTGTACAGTATAGGTATCTGGCTGGCAATCTTACTAATACTTAAACTTTATCTATACTCTAGCCTTAACCCTAAGGTACAACTTCGTCTGTGGCGTAAAAGCCGTTAGCAGATTGTATGGAGTTATGGATCGTGGTGGAGTCGGGAGAATGGAATGCTATACTGACCTAAAAACAAATGACAAGGACTTACCGATGCTGTGCCCGTTCTGCGGTTGCAGGCCTTCACCAGCTTCGCTCTTTTCTCCGGGATTCTGTAATTTAAATGTCTCGGAATAGCCAAAATTGCGTTGTCTTGTCTGACACTGTCAATTTTTCTTTTTATCAAAACAGCGAAGCGACCAGTGTCCGCGCCATTCATAAATAAGTCAGTAGGTATAGCTTATAGTTTAAAAAAGTTTGGATACTAAACATCGTCATTATCAATCTCGAAGAATCTCAAATTCTTGAAGAATCTTCATTGGACATCAGCAGAAAAACATCCTTGGCGCAATCGCTTGCAACTTACCTCCTTCTGTAGTTGAACTAGTCAACTTGAAAGTAATACTGACATAAAACCGTATCTTATCCTTTCTTCTAAGTTACAACCTTTTACTGCCGTGGTTGTGTGAAATGCGATCCTGGATTGTTTAACGGCTGCCATTAACGGGATGCGTGGAACGAACGTACGACTTCATTTATTCCGTAAACCGATCCTTTGCTGTTACGGATGGGATAGCGTTAATGTTTGTCTTACGAATATATATTTAGCATTTTGTTCTATTGTATTTTTTACGTATGCCTTTCAGATTATGGTTACCTAATCAGATAATTATCAGGAACGACCTAATCTTATAATAGTAGATTGTTCAACAAGGGACTAAAACAAGTCATAATGACATGAGATGTTTTAGCCACCCGAGCTAAGCGAGGGTGGCTAATAGTTCGAGTGTCATTATGGTTGTTTAGTCTCGCGTTAAACACTCTACTTTTCACTTTGAATGCGAAGAAAAGAAACGAAGTTTAATATAAAATTACAATATTTATTATAACCCATGACGATGGGAATAGCAATATAAAATTACAATATTTATTATAACAAACTTTCTTACAATTACGTATTTCGTTAATCCAACCTCAGAAAAATTCAAAGGGCAATTTGTACAATTCTTTACATTTAAATGTATAGTTTTCCCCTGAAAATTAAGCAGGGTCGGCGTGATTTGTATTCGAGAAGTAAGTTCAATATTTTCACTCGAAATCGAAGTAAAAGTTGGACAGAATGGAGAGCATAGTAGAGACGCAGACCTTTCCTCAAAAAGGCTGCCGATGGTTATTTCATTAGGCTCATTCTCATCCCACGATGTTGATGGGCGTGGGTCAAATGTTGGTTGTAATTTCTGCTTTGAGGATATTTTAATTCCTTCAATATCAATATATTCCTTCGATAAATATTGCATTTATTTGGATTGACTCTTCTATACACATAGCCCTTATTTCTACTTCACTTGAAGATGATGATTACTTATTTTGTCCGTAATTTATAGTGACACAATTAATTGGTCTAATTGGTGATTACAATTCAAGTTTAAGAAGAGTATTGAGTAATGGTAATTATCATTCAAAATTATAATAGAAAATAAAAATGTACCGTTTTTTTTTTAAGTGACGTTTTAAATGCTTGCATATTTAGCCAACAGATTCAAACTTAAAAACTATTTTATTTAAGACTAATATGGACTTACGGACCATGGATGATAAAATTAATTCCTCTTTGATATTATTAAATACATTCGCATTCCTAATAATTAATCGTGTTTCATGAAATATAATCTTTTATTTTTATATTTTTGAGCAGTTGTAATTTTGAGGTTATTTCCACGCACCAAAAAGTTTGTATACCTTAACTTCGTACTACATCAGCTACACCGACGAGAGTTTGACTCTGAAATGTATGATGATGACTAGTTAATACGACACTACTTTGTGACACTGCTCAGATTATTTGCAACGCCACCGAAGCTATGGAAAAATAGAACAGAAGAACATTAAAATCTGCTTAAAATATGAAACACATTAAGCTACAAAAGAATACACACTCCTTTTGAAAGTCAGAAACCTGAGTAAAACCTGACTCTTCACGCGCCCCCGCCGCCTCAAAACAAAGGCGTTTAAAATTCCAAAAGGGGTATTGAGGAATTGAATTGAAACCGCGGGTTCATTTACAAAAATGTACATCAGTAATGAGGGGCCGCCATTCCGGTGTACGGGGCGCGGGGACATGTCACCTAGCGCCACCCACGGATGTAAGTAGAGGGCGGTTTGACCTTGTTCATTGTTCTTTGTTTGATTTTACTGTTGAATAGATCTTGGAGCTTTTTTATTTGGGACCTAACTCGATTGGCATTACCTACAGCCATTTGAGCGATTGTAGCGGCCTTATCAGTATCACGGACATTTGGTATTTTTTTGCTGCTCTCAATGCGTTCAAAGGTAGAGTATCGATAACACAAATACATAGTGGTTAATATACCGGGTGATCAATCCAAATGGGTCAATAGGGAGAAGTCACAAACTATAAGATATAGGAAAATCTGTTGTTAGGAACCATGGAATCGATTATAAATTTAATGTACCTATGACATTTATAAAAAAAAAACAGTTATCTATTAAATCTAAAATTGACAACATGGTTCCTTTTAACAGATTTCCCTATCTGTTATACTTTTCGTTTTCTCCCTACCGACCCATTAAGATTGTTCAGAGCGAATACCAACTGATCGCCCAGTATCAGACAGATGTCGTTAGAAACGACATAATTACCCTTTACTTAATGTACTTGTGTAAATGGAGTAAAAACAAACCATGTTTTTTTTGTGTGACCGTGGTCGCGTAAAAAGTAAACACCCTGATTCACATACGAGAGTCAGATAAAAAGGTCCCTTAACATCAAATAAAAAAAAACAGATGCCGTGTAGAAGTTGCTTTATGATGCGTACAAATACACACACTAAACCAAACAGGAAAACCTGACCAAATTAGTATTGATGAAACTTTGGCGGATGGCGCATACGGATTCCGTGAATGGACGAAACCTAACGTAGCTTTTGTTTAATGACTTTAATAAATAAGTTGAATTAAGAGGCCTTATTCCTTTTAAAAATATTTTTTTGATAATTTCAACCAACTTTTTGAATAATATTTCCCCGAGTTCGAGGTAGTAACATAGCTATTTCATGCTTTCATTGCGTGCAGTCGAAAATAAGTTGAAAAAACTAATTTTCGGCGTGAATTTTGTCAATTTCGAGGAGTTATTGAAACAAAAAATTATCAATTAAAAATTCAAACTGTAGGTTTCAAATATATACCAATAAATCCCAATAGCCCTGTTCTAGGTACTTATCATCAATAATATGTTAAGAAACATGTTTAATAAAATAAGCTAAAAAGCTTTTGTTTAATGGCTTTAATAAATTAGTTGAAAAAAGAGGCCTTATTCCTTTTAAAATTATTTTTTTGATAATTTCAACCTACTTTTTGAAGTGAATAATACTTTTCCCCGAGTTCGAGGTAGTAACATAGCTATTTCATGCTTTCATTGCGTGCAGTCGAAAATAAGTTGAAAGAATTAATTTTCCGCGTGAAGTTTGTCAATTTCGAGTAGTTATTGAGACAAAAATTATCAATGAAAAATTCAAACTGTAGGTTTCAAATATATACCAATAAATCTCAATAGCCTTGTTCTAGGTATCATCAATAATATGTTAAGAAACATGTGTGATCATAGAAAAAAAATCTAAAACGATCAGCATTTTAAAAGGCCTCTTAATAAATATTACAGGCCTATTAATAAATATTAATTGATATTACGGAACCTTATTTTCTCATAACAAAGCCAAACATATCCACAGTGATGCTAGAAAAGATACTTTAAATATAGTCAACATTAAAGTAAAAAAATTAAACTAAAATTAAAAAGAAGACCTAAAAATAAATAATAAATAAAAAAAAATGTCCCAAATTGCCGTCTATAGGCAGTGTACCCAGAAGGCTGGCAGCATTGCCGCGTTGTATGGCAATGCTAATGCCGCTGTGCGAGATATGAACAACTTAACATTGATTTCAGAAAAATAATGTAGAATTGAACAGCATTTCAATAATTGACATACGGCTACTGACATTATTACGTATATATTATGCACATTATTACCATTATATGAAAGCCGTATGTATCGCTACTATCCCAGGAATAAACCGCGACTTGTCAGGCTATAACCCTGTCGCACAAGCATTATGTCTGGACTCTGGAGGGTTACCGCTCTTTACAGCTAACTGTAGGTACATGCACCTCCGCGTCATCGCGCGGGTGACAAATGTCGTGTCACACGTGATTTACGGCCGGTGACCGCGCGGGTGACGGCCGGATTGTCAAATTGTTATTTATTTCAATCCCGGATAGCGCTGCGACACGGTGATGGAGAAAGCGGGGAGCACAGCGGTAGCGGGAGCGGATACACATTACACAGGTGGTGACTCCACAGGTGACGGCTGGATTGTAAATTTTTTATTTATTTAAATTCCGGGTAAAGCTGCAACATTGTGGCGAGGAGCGCAGCGGGAACGGGAAAACCGTCGGTGACCGCGCGGGTGTCGATTTTATTTTATTATTTATTTATTTTATTTATTTAATGCACAGGCAGCTTATAGCTGATGCGTGCATATCACTATTCACTTGAGTTCTGTGTTTGTAAATGTTTGTCTAGTCTATTTTTGAAAGAGTTCACTGAGGGTGCACTAATCACGGATTCGGGTAAACTGTTCCACACTTTGACCACGCGATTTGCTAGAAAGTGACGCCTAGGGTTGCTAGTACTGGCCGTTAATACCAATTTCAAAGAGTGTCCTCTCAGTCGCTCGTTCGTATTTCTTGTGTAGATGTCGCTCATCGCAGGAACATTGTACACTCCTGTGAGTATTTTATATGTTTCAATCAGATCACCGCGTTGTCTTCTCTATACCGACTAGTTTCTAAAATATAACAAAAACAATTTAAAAGTAGCATCATCTAATATTTGGCACTACTCTACATGACGATGACGTCACCTTGTGGAAAAATTCACCCTCACAATCACAACACACAAAAATAACAGTATTACAATTTACATAATAAATCCGCCTTAGCAATAGCCGACTGTGAGATGTTCTGCGCTGTGACGAATTTACTGGTCGCCTAAGTTTTTCTTAATCAATCGTCAATCGCTCCTGCCGTCACGCACCGCGCAGCGCGCACAAGTCAGCACTAATAAATAAATAATTAATAACAATAACGCGCATAACTCAATCAGGACAAGGGACTCCTGCGTGGGTAGGGTTGATTCAATGATGAGATAGTTATCATCTAATACGTGCTACTGTAGGTGCCTGAGAAACAGCGCACAACCTAGTGTCGTTATTCTGTGGCACAACCTAAATAAACAAGTCAAGTAATGTTTGTAATTTTCAGGAAACATTCTTATTAAACGCTAAAAGAATTAGTTTTTTTTTGTATAATAATCTTTTATTACCGACTGTATTATTTGTCGCCAACATCAATCACTCGACTACTCGTTACGACCGATACAAACGAGTCCGGATTTCACATTGTTTTCTGAGTGTCCTTCATATCTCCTGTATTTCTATTGTCTGCCCATCTAGCACAACTAGGCTTCACGACACTTGTCGAGCGACATAGCGCTACCCGTCACTCTCTCACATTACTGCATAGAAAGAGACGGGTAATTGTCTCGCGCTAGAAATAGTCGCGTATGATAGTTATACTACAGGTGCTGTTATGATACAATATCATTAAAGGTATTTTTTCTATTTATATTTTAAGGGGAAGTAAGGCCAGCAACGGGCCTAATCATAATCATATCACGTATTCAATAACAATTACAATCATGTTTCTTATACTAGGTATACTTAATCTAACCCTACTTGATCTAAATCGCTTCCCATCAGGCGATCCACTTGCTCGCTTGCCCCCTATGACATAAAAAAGGTGAATTTACATACTTATAAATCGAATTGAAACATTGTATTTAAACCCAACACAGTTGCAGACATTACGCCAACACCAACACTCGTCTGGGCCGGTAATCCACTTAGACCGAACAAAAATGTACGAGTCGGAGGAAAATAAATCAGGATTTAGCGGTCGCCACTGATCGATACCATCTTAAAACAAAGATAGTACAGTACATGCAAGTAAAAGGCAGTATAAGATAGTGCATTTTTATGTCATAGATAGGGGGCAAACGAGCAAACGGATCGCCTGATGGAAAGCGATTACCGTCCCCCATAGACACCTGCCCCGATGCAACCTACTCTCCCACACACCAGAGGAGTCACAAGTGCGTGGCCGACCTTTCAGGTGGGAGTACTCTCTTTGTTGAGGGGTTGAAGGTCGTATCGGTCCGGAAATACCGCAAGCGACAATTCATTTTTATTTCCTCATTAATCATTATTTCATGCCTCAAGAGCACCTAGGGAAGTATTCCGAACTTCGTATCGAGCACGAGAGTTAAGTGACAGCAGCCAAGGCACACTGTCCGTAGAAACGATGGCATTAGGGGAAGAAAGCTTCTTCAGAGATGTATACAGAAAATGTTATACAAACCCAACATAGGTGCAGATATTACGCCACGTTACAATTACAACACTTCGACTGAGTCGGTACCCAATCTACTTAGCAGTGCTAAGTAGATTGGGTACTAAGTTAGCACCCATGAAAAATCTTCGAGTCAGTGCCGCTTTTCAATCTTTTCAGTACTTTGAAGGAGATACCATCTATGACACCGACTTCAAAAGAATATTTAATCCGCACGTCATACTAATATTATAAAGGCGAAAGTTTGTGAGTGTATAATCCTCAACATTGGCGGAATGATCGATGGTATCGATGGAGCCATAAACAACAAAAAATTATTTAGTGTATTATGTTTGTTACTTCTTCACGCTCAAATAGCTGGACCAATTTTGATAAATTTTCGTACGAAGGTAGCTGACACTGGATTAACACATATAGGTTACTTTTTATTCCGAAAAATGTAGCGTTCCCGTGGGATGAGCGGGTAACACCGCGCGGTGCAGCTAGTAGGTAAATAAGTAAAATATTTCTAGCTTTACAATTTATCTCTGAAGGTGTTATTTTGACTTAAAGTTCTTTTTACTTAAAGACAAGGACGAAGCAAGTCGCGAAATAAGCAAATACTTGCACATTGGTAATTCCTCTAATATATTCCCGTGTCTATGCTTCAAGTGGCCTGCTGTTAGTACGGCTATTTCCTGTAGAAACAATACAAAGTAACAGTGATTCATCGGGGTCTGCCGTGCCTCAACCCTCCTTGCAATAGGGTTGTCAATAGTTTTGAAATATAATAATTATAAGAGACAATTGTTGAAATTTAAATCAAATACAACAAACAATTGTTTTCAATTATACTTCACACAATTTTAATTATTACAACAGAGGAACCCAAACTCTGATACGATGGATTGTCATAACAGAATTAAAAATTCGTAACCAAACTGCAATTTTTTATTAGCTTGTGGGAGTCCCCTTGTTGGGCAACGGCCTCTCCGTTAGAATTTCACTTTTATTAATTTATGAAACATGTAACGTCTCATTATTTTTAATGTCATGTCGAGTACCCCACAATCCCGAATTCGCGGTGGCATTTCATTTTTTTGTGCTTTTTGCGTTTATTTTTATACACTTTTCAAGCAGTTGTTCATCAAAGCATCTACATAAGTCACCCCACAATCTCCCTCTGAGCCTGCCTCGTCTACGTCGCTAATCTTGAAACAACCAATTTTCACCGTTGTGCTGCGTCGTCTTCTCAGGTGCATATGACAGACGTGGCCTGCCCAATCCCTTTCATTGTTTGTTTGTTTCATTGTCTTGGATACGTATCTTGGATTTGTACGTAAGTATTGGTATAGGGTCATCATCCGCCTAGCCTTTGTCCCATTTTTAGAGAATGAATTCTCAATCGGGGTCGGCTACCTAAATCCCAAGATGTGGCGTAGCGTAGGCACTAGTTTTTACGCAAGCGACTGCCATCTGACCTTCCAACCCAGAGGGGAAACTAGGCCTTATTGGGCTTAGGTGGTTTCCTCACGATGTTTTCCTTCACCGAAAAGCGAGTGGTAAATATCAAATGACATTCCGTACATAAGTTCCGAAAAACACATTGGTACGGGCCGGGTTCGAACCCGCGACCTCCGGATTGAAAGTCGCATGCCCTAACCACTAGGCTACCACCGCTCTAAGTATAGGTATAGGGTAATGTAGTTTATTAAAAAAAAACTACTTTCCCCCCATAGTACACTCTATTTCTCAAATAACGAACTGAAGTGACAACCCTAGTGAAATGAGCATTGGCGCCGCTTTAAACCAATGGGAAAGCAGTAAAACACGCAGTTCCCTACCGATAAAGCAATCAAATAGGTGATTCGTTTAATTTCGTTTTTATTTTTAATTATTGTATGGATGTGATGTTCATTGCACATATAGGTATTATTACAAAAACATACGCACATGTAAAACGCTACTCAGGCAAAGAACTTAAAAGAAACGGATGAGTTTTTTTTTTCATTTTATTATTATTAGCCTAGGGGTTTTAGCGACTTCGCTATGCCACCCCCGTAAGATGAGTAAATGAAAACATAATCGCTGCTAATGCAATATTTTTTAAACAAAGGTGAATCAGAATGGATTCTGGTAGGAACATGACCTGTGCAGTCTTTCTGATGGCAGGTCATTGTGGATACTCTGAGGCTGTGGTACAATAGTTTTCTTCAGGTGATACCTAACGGTTTTTATTATGATTAATGATGAATTAGTAACATTTCTGAAAGGCGGTAACTATCATATTTCACGAAATTAATATCGTGTCATAAGGCCCATAACCTAGTGTCCGAATGGTGTTAGTTTAATGACATGAATGGTGTAACATGAACCATACACAGAAAAGTGTCGAAATATCATCGTTAGCGTTAGCATGTGTATGAAATATAAAATAAATAATATTGTCACAGCATTCCATAAGCGTCGATAACATAATAAATAATGCCTTAATGTAAAAATATCTAACAACATGGTCACCCGATATGGATGGCACAAGTAAAACAACATAAACAGTACTTTGCAATAAGCCTATCTAGGTTTATTGTAGGATTTAAAGCTAGATAGGCGATTCCTTGCATCTGGAGTAGGGTGTTGCTTAAAAATTAACTTTCAAAAAGTCATTGTCTCACCCCGCCATTATGTTCTAGTACCCTGATTAACGGATGCTAGTTTTTTTTTTTTTTCTTAAATCAATTTTAGAGGTCGCTACCGCTTGATAAAGTTTTGGAAAAAACATAATTTAGGTGTCAATATGACAAGATTGGCAGTCACTATTTTATATTTATTTTACTTCTATAACGTTTGTCGATTGCTTGGGAATCCCCCTTGATCGATACATACCCCTCGCCCCCCGGCAGGCCGCGTTAAGATAAGCAATCGGTCGAGTTTAGAGTGCACTGCACCCTAATGCGAAAAAATCTACTTTAGTGTCATAAATATTGAAATTTTAATTTTCTTTTACTTAATTATCATAATTTTAATTAATTTTAATAAGAATGTATGTAAATTATACTAGTTTATTTGAACATGTTTGTATTGTTTTTCCAAAACTTTGACAGGCTGGTAGCGACCCCTAAAATAGGTTTAAAAAAAAAGCAAAAAAACTAGCATCCGTTAATAGGGGTCGTAGAACAAAATGGGGGGGTGAGACTTTAAAATTTCAGTTTTTTTCCTTTTTTCGCCATATAAGCAACACCCTAATCTGGAGCATTATTTGATTAACATATACGGCCATAATAAAGGCGATTTTTACTACGTTGGATTAAATGACATTAACAAATGGTCGTTTAAAGTGAAATAAAGCTAAATTAGACACAAATTGGTGATATTTCGGACAGATTTAGCTCCTGCTTCTTTTCAAGCATCAATGGGTTGCTCTTACGTTAACAAGAAGGTTACAACCATGGGATCCACTCTTATTACGTTTCACACAAACAATCAATAAACTACAAGTGTTTTCAGGTGGCATAAGTTTTTCAGTCGTAATGTTCGTTATTGTAAAGTTAAAATACTGGTTCATAAGAATTAGGCTGTTGTGTACATGCGCACCCGCAGCCACAACGTGTCGAAGTCGGGTGTCGATCGTATCGCGGGATCGATGCGCGCTACACGACTGCTTGATCCATCGATCAGTGGAACAGGTAGATGCGTGCATCAGCAAATCGGCTCAAATATTTAAAAAATATTAAGGGTCAATCTTACACAAATCGACCTAGTCCCAAACTAAATTAAGCTTGTACGATATATATAATATTTAAATACACTTAAATATCATTTATTTTAACACAAGAAAAAGGAATAGCAAAGAAACAGTAAATAACAAACTTAAACACTCCTAGCAACTATGTTCAAAAAGCTAAAATTAAAATAAACTAAAACAAATTTAAAAATAGCTTCCTTGCGGCATGGTAGCGAAAATGCTAGCAGCATTTTCTCGCTGAACCATTGTGCGAGGAAGCGGCCAGGTCTTCAGTTCCCAGTGGTCTCTGGAAGCCTTTAAATACATATACAGATAATATATCATGACCCAGGAATATATATTCGCGTTATCACACCCTGCTCTTGCCGGGATTCGAACTCAGGACCGCCGGCAGCCAGGCAGCTGCACTACACACTGCGCCAACTGCGTCTTCAAAATTGCAGGAACATTACTAGCAATTACGTAATTAATACCCATCTGGCTTTGATGGTAATGTCTGCAAATCGACGTCCAAGATTTGATTGTCTTCGGTATTGCTCGTAAACAGAAAATGTAGGCAGATGTGATATAAAAGAAATGTAAATGTATCATGTTGCGGAATAGTACTGCGAATTTTACATACTTTCTATGACATTTAGTACCTGTCTGATGACAAGTTTTCAGTGAATAGAGATTGATAGCGCTTAAATTTTTAGGAGCACCTGTATAGTTCTCATTCTCATCTCAATTTTATCTCAATTTCGTAATTTCTGTTCTTATTGAAATACATAAACTTTAAATTATACTCACACCACAAGTTTCACAAGTTTATTGATAAAACAGAATCACTTATCCATACTTTTAAATTCATCTACGTTTATTGCTTAATGTTTCATCCCAATCGCACTCATAAACCTGCAACAACGATAAACTGGACTAATATCCACCCATTACTGTTCTCATTCTTGACTTCCCAACTACCACCACAAAATGGCCGCAATGTATTCCAAATCCAAGTTTAGTCCGGAACACTCAACGTTTTTGTTTCGAGGTCAGCTTTTTTGGTCAATGTCTCGTAAAGCAAATACGGGTCTATTCTCGAAAACGAACCTTAATTTTTAGTCAATACTGTTATTGTTAAGTGTACGGTCGTGGCAGAAGCAATGTATGGGAACATTAGTCCGTGGGCCGTCGTCATATATCAGCTGATACCATCGCTTGACAGTTGGTTTGTTTATTAATATTTTTATGGAGGCCCTGTGACAGCGAGCGGAATGTCGTTAAAGATGTTTTTATCGTTATTCGGTTACCAATTTTTAATTTTTGTCGTGTATTAATTAAAAGGTTACATACAGGTGGTGGTTAATTGACCTCCCAGAGACAAGTTTTTTTCTTGGAATACCTGAATGCCCCGCGAATGTAAACTGGTGATTAAATAATATGCTCAAGGACAACGAAAACACTAGATTATAATTATATATTTTGTATTTTTAATTGATGATGTGTTTTTGGTGTTTCCTTACGAATAATAAGTTCGATCAACATCAAAAGTAGCGGACACTTTTACTACTGGTCCATGTCAAAATACACACTAAAAGTTTGGCATGTGATAATTCAGATTTCAGAACTCTACATTTTAGAATAATGTTGTATTAACTAAAAATGGGGTAAGGCCAAATTAAGAACAAGATATAATCTTAGACAACCGAGTAATTTTAATAGGACTCTGTAACTTAAAGGGAAAACGAAACCCTTCTCTTCGAATCGTGTTCGGTTGGCTGCCGCCGCGACTAATCAGCTCTCCTGATGACGAATCGAGAACCGATTCGACACATGTCGCGCGACATTCGACTTCTACCCGTTTCGCATGTATTTTTAATATGTCTCACACTCACGGGAGTTTTCTATGTAAAATTCGAAATAAAAAAAATTAAGATGTATTTTTTTCTTATTTTGACAATTATACAAACCTAATTTTCTAAACTAAAATAACGTTCTAAAGTAAGTAATACTTTTCACTGAGTTCTAGATAGTAACATAGCTATTTCATGCTTTAGTTGCGTGCAATCGAAAATAAGTTGAAAAAAAACACAGTTTTTCAATGAAAAATTCTAACTGTAGGTTTCATATACATACCAATAAATCGCAATTGCCCTGTTCTAAATAGTAACATTGATAATAAGTTAAGAAACATGTTTGATCATAGAGAAAAATGTCCAAAACATTCAGCATTTTTGATAGGATAAGGAGCCTTAATCCGTACAAATGCTAGGAAAGTATAAGAACGGATCGACGCCCCCGGCCCGCTAAGTAGGGTTGCCAACTTGCTACCTAACTGCCTAGGATGGCTAGAATATTTAAAACCACTCCAGGAAAGTTCGCCCAATTGAAAACCTTTCTATTTAATTTCCAATGTTATCCGAAAGTAATAAGTTCGAGGGTCGTTTTATTATAGTTTCATAGCTCGAGTTGAGTAGCGTAAAGCAATTTTAAGCACCATTGAGATCCATTTAGACATTCTAGACTTAATCATTGAGATCGTATTACAAGGGAGCTAATTTTTTGCGGTTTCTATCTGTGAACGGTATAAAATATTTTTAGGTTACAATACTAGGATGCACAAATATTTATTGTGATCAATTGATGATTTCTAATGTCGGTTCCCGGGTCATGAATCATCTCAGCTTAGAAGCGTCCTCTGCTGTCTTATGCTAATTACTTTCAAGGGCTTTTGCTTTAATAAAATCGTGATAAGCTAATGCAAAAAGTCTTTTTAAACATTACAGAAAGTTATCTTTTTGGTCGTCACAAAAGCTGCTAGAGAACTGTAATTATTGCTTGTTTGTGTAAAACAACGCGACCGGCTGTGAGCTTAATTTTCTGAACAAAATTGCCGTGCTAAGCGTAAAAGCGGTATATCAATATGAGACGATAGATAGAATACTCTTTATTGCACACCTTAACAAGACAGAAATACAAACACAGATAAAACTTGGCAAAACGATACAGGTAAACAATAGGTAGAGAATGCCTTATTGCATTAAATCCACCATTTGTACTTTTACTTTTGTATTGTGTGCAATAACATTTTAAATACATAAATAAATAAATGGACGACATTACCTTATCTTACCTTAGATACCGCTTTTGCACGGCAGAAAAGGAAACTGTGGCCCGGACTCTGGCGTTCGGCGATTAGAGTCAAACCACGCTATCTCTTCCAAGCAAATGAACTGTCAAACCATACAACGCCAGTCAGTTTGAATTGTTTGACATTTCATTTTCTTGGAAGAATTAGCATGGTTTGACTCTAGCGACGCACGCGGTGCGGTTTAGTGCACTGACGTGAGCCTCTTATAACGCCATAAAATTTGCCGTCATTGGCAACCCTACCGAATTCCAGACGTATGTAAGTTGAAAACTAATTAGATTCTGGCTCACCTATTGCCTCGGCTAACTCAGGCAGCCGGGCACCTAACGAGCGGCCCCGCTTCTCACAAAACGACAGTTTTCCATACCAATCCCATCACACTTACACCCTTTTAGAGTTGAGATCGGAAAAGGCCAGACGTCTAATTAAGGTACTTAGCTAAATTAGATCGCCGAATAAGCCAGCGTTAAACTCCTTAAGTATGAAATTTTATGAAAACGCGGAGTTAATTCATATCCTCGTATGCTTTTTTTCGGAAAAAAAATGCAGCCGTCAGTTTTTTAACCGCCATAAAGAGTTGAACTTTTTATTTACAATAATAAAATGGCCGCTGGATACAGGCCGCTTCCTACCGGCCGATCTGGAAGTCACCGCGAGAGGCCTATATGTTCAGCAGTGGACGTCCTATGGCTAAAATGATGATGATGATGATGAATAAAATAGTCTTGTTTTTTTATCTGGTTTCAAATCAAGACTACGCTTAGTCTCATATGTTACTTACTTTGGTTTCAGCGACTGTCACACGTTAAAATAAAACAATTTTAACGGATCATATCGCGTATCTGGCTGGACCGTAAGAGTTTAAAACCTTCCAAATAGGCTTCGCGATTACCTTGCCTCGTCTAATGCGAACGCTATAAATTGGCATAGGTACTATAAAATATTCCAAGTAACATTACGGCGACAAAACCGGTTGCAGCGTGGCTACAATGTAACCCCAGCTCCACACTATCACGAAGTTGACCGAGGCGAAGTTGGCCTAAGGATGAGTTTCTGCACCAAAGTACCTCTCCCCATTATCATACCTACTCGCCCAACCTCATTCAACTTCGCGAGTAGTGTGGAGCCGGGATAAGACTTAACCATGAGCTCAATTCGACGTTTCAATGACATGTGTCCAACGTGTCGCTACTATATCTATCATCTCATCTCGTTCTTGCGCCTTCTCCTCGACAGCCTGGTACGACACGACGTTCACTTTCTCCTTTATTTGATCCATGTAAGCCCCGTAAGCTCCTTGGTCCCTCTCTTTCTCCACCCTGATATCTTTCCTTCTATAATAGTCTTTAGATATTCTATTTGTTGAGATTAATGATGTATTTGTTAATAGCCGTAAATTACATATTGGCAAGTCATATCGCTAAGTTCAAATGATACGCGAGCCAATGATTTAGTTAAAATGTCGCCTTGTTGAATTGATGCACAAGTTTTTATAAAAAAAAATTGAGGCACGCTTTGACTGTAGTTTCTCACATGTTAATTATTCAAGACCAATCGAATGAGCTCAAACACGATGGGTTTATCTTGTGTTGTTTAGGAGTTCCATCGGCCAGCTTCCATCTACATGATCAGATCAGCTCCAATATACCAAATTGTTGCATTGTAAAGTGAACTAAATATTTATTTAATTATTAGGTTTGCCAACGGCTACAATACTGTACTTGCAATATAAATTTAAATAATAACAGCAAACAAATGAACAAAAACAAAAAACTTGGTTACAAGTGAAGCTAACAAAATTGTATTAGAAATGAACACAGTCCGTTACTCAGTAGTGCGATAAAGCCGAAATATTCCTAAATTTGCCATATCGTAGTGCCACGTTAATTTAGGAACCAATAGATTGTAGTATGCAAATCCTCACCTGAGGCAAATTAATACTATGGCATAAACTTGGACTTTTCCTAGTGATATATAGCTAAAAGATAAGTCACTTACCACACGCCGTATGAGGCTGAATTTCCATACAAAACTCCTCGTTCTAAGAACGTGTGTGGTATGTTCCGTTACTTAGCTCAAAGAAGCTACTGTTTTATTGCAACACTGTTGTATGTAAACACATTATTGTACAGCCAGCTCAATCCCTCTGCCATACTAACATGTATGTCAGCACCTTCACATTTCTCTGCGGCTAACTGTACATACAATACAAACATTGAGTTCCAAAAGATTTCAATAGAAAGAAGAAGACAAACTTGCCGCGACGGTGTCCGGGTAGTAATCCTTGATGAAGAGCTCCATATGAATTTGAAACATATCGGGCCATTCCTGACAATACAATAATTAAATATATCTCACGAAAATTTAATAATATTATATGCAATGATATAAAAAATACACCACTCAAAATAAGTTTAATTCAGCTATTTAGCCAGCTATTTACAAAAAAAATTACTTCCCGGCCTAGGTCTTCAATTTTGTATGAAATTCCTTTAAAGTTCTCTCGAGTTGTTCCGCCCGAAACGTGGTAGTTCGAAGCCTGTTATAACGCACGTTATGACGACATCTCGTTGCATGTTTGAGAAAAATCTTTCCCAGGCTCTCCGGCCCAAACGTGCCCGTCTACCACAACTAACTTCGCGACTCTTGTCGCGCGACATAGCGCTGTCCGTCACCCTCTCACATTACTGTACAGAAAGAGACAGGCAATTATCTCGCGCGAGAAATAGTCGCTTCTGACAGTTGTGCTAGAGGTGCTGGCCACGTAAAAAGGTCTAAAATGGGTTATACTTAAAGTTAATTTTAAAATGGGTTATATGAAAGTTGTCAGAAATATCGTTTCGTTTCGTTTCGGTGACTACACCCAGCCAGCAGTTCTGCTGCAAGGACGCGGAGGCGTTGATCATGCAAGAGAAGGAGGGACAAAGAGGCTCTGCGAGAAGGCTCAGAATCGCATACTGACACAGTACCAAAGGTCGTTCAGGGTAGTATAGAAACCTTAACATTCCCTGGCCGGAGCCTTCGGTTCAGTGGCAGGGCACGCATCCGGGTCGTCCCGAGTTCCCCTCCGTCTTCTGCCGCTCCGGCAAGATCAACTGGCCCTCCTATCCGAGGCACCGGGGAGCCAGAAGTTACAGGTTGGGAGTGTGGGTTCCTTTGCAGTCGGGATGAGGACCGATGGGAGAGATCCGACAAGAATACCAGCATCGAGCCAGAAAGGAAAATAGACATATACATGTGTAAATATATATAGAAAGGATGTTTGACTGCGATTACAGTGCCCAGTTAGCACGATGAATATTTTCTTGTAGAGGCTGATCTTGTTGAGCCGTTGCTTCTTATGAGCTGGTTTCTTCTTCTTCTGATTCTGTGTCCGTTTCCACCGTCTTGTATATTTTTTTCGGCTTTCTTCTTGACGAGCGGGCGCAATTTTGTCTGTACCTGGAACTGTGCCGTTTTTCATTCTCCTAATGATGCTTTTTATCGTATCCGTGTCGGGCCTATCTTCGGTGGGCACCTCATCCTTCTGGCCTGTGAATGTTTCAGGTGGTTTGCCCTCGCTTTTCTTCAACTCTCTTACCCAGTTTGACATTGGGATGAAATGTTTTGGTGAAGGTCTTTGTGCAGGTGCAGTTTTGAATTTTCTTAGGTACCTGTAGGTGATCTTCATTCTCATTGCCCGGTGTGCTTTACTGAGATTACGAATGAAGAGCGTACACTCTTTATGGGAGTCCTGTTCTTGAGCGTCCCGGAGTCGCTTGCGCGCTGCCTTGACCCTGGTATCATAGTTCGGGTTTCCTGGAAATTTATTCTTCAAAAACAGTGATTGTTGAAGGAAGGCGAGCGCTAATCTACTGTCCCGTGAGCGCACTATGGCTTTTGTTGGAATCGTATGAGATGCCTGTCTGAGAATCTCGTTAAGTTCGCTCCACGTGGGATTCTTATCAGACTCAAGCTGACCTTGTGACTTCATTTCCCAGGTAGCTAGAAGACGATTCACTTCTTTTTGAAACTCTTCTACTACGGCTGAACTTTGTAGAGCTTCGTAATTAATTGTTTTGGCGTTAAATGGTCGTTTATTCTTGGGACCTTCTTTCGGAACATTGCTATTGGATCTGCGGGTGATGGGGTCTTTCCAACTGGAATTTTGGACAACGCCCTATACTAGCTTGTGGTCAGTGCTAACGGACTGAGTGAAGATTCCTTGGATAGATTGAAAAAATAGAGGGCGATGAAGACTGGTTAAAATGTGATCTATTTGGGATATTCGGTTACCGACTTGCCATGTCGCTTTGCACGAAGGGCGGCCAAAGGTATTTTTCGCGCAAAGGTTGTGTTCTTGTAAGAAATGAATAAGCAAGCTACCATTAAAGTTGGACTCGGTATGTAGCAGATTTTTCGGAGATACATGCTTGGTTATATTGTTTACGTCTTTCATCCCGATATATAAATGCGAATAAGTAATTATTTAGTATAGTAATTAGTGTAAGTTTAATGTAGTTACTTCCGATTTTTATTTAGAACTGTAATCTGAAAATGATGTGAACAGTTCTTGTTGAGTTGCAAACAAATGATGATATTATGTATGTATAATATGTAATTAAGGCATAAGCTGTTAGTTTGTAACTTGTTACTGTTCCTACATATAATAAATAAATAAATAAATAAATATGCGCATTGAAGTCTCCTAGAATTATGGGGAAGGCCTTTTTAGGGGCTTGGCGTAGTAGCGTGCCTATTTTCGCGAGACGGGTTGCGGCTCCGGTTGGGACGTGGGTGTTCACAATAAAGAGCTCAATGGGACCATTCTTATTAGCTATTGAAAGTTTTAGGTGCGTACCGATTACGTTTTTATCTCTTCGAATTGTGCTGACTATTTCACATTGAGCATCTTTTCTTATTAGAATGGCTACCCCTCTTTTCTCTCTTGCGTTCCGGCCCCCGTTTAAGAGCCAGCGATAGTTGTTGGTGGTGAGCTCTCCGCTTGTCAGGTTGGTTTCTTGTAAGCCTGCTATTGTGATATTTCGCTTTGAGAGTTCGCTGTCAATTTTTGTTTTGTCTTGTAGCGGGGCGCAGCCTCTTACGTTCCATGTTGCTACTGAGACTACCTTGCAGGGTTGTGGGGTCAGCGTTTGGGGAGCAGTAGGGGTGGCTCTTAATAATCGTGAGCCAGTCATATCGACATAGTCGTTTTGATCGTAGGAGGGGTTCAGCGCGATTATTGGTGAGTACTCTTTTGAAACATGTCCGGGCTGGAGGATGAGGAGGTGTTGGTAGGTTGTATGAAATCTTCGTTTGTACTCCGTTGGGGGTTGATTACGGGATAGCTAGTTTTATCATCCGTCGTGGTTTGTTCAGCGATGGATTGCTGGATGAATGATGTTTCGATATCAGGGCTGTTGAAGTGAACGGAGTCGTAGTGATGGTTTCCGTAGAAGAGGTGAATATTTGGCATTTTGTGGTATTCGTATATTGGGGCCCTATATTGTAGTGGTCGCTGATGGTTCATGTGCACATAGATATTTACCGTGAAGCAACTGGTGGCGGCTAAGATTATTTCTTCTCCTCCCCAAAAACCGTCTCTGAACTGGTTCCTAATATATTCATCAATTTGTTCCGCGGAGGGAGGTGTATTGTGGCCGGGAGACCTGACGTCTGAGACACTGCCGTTGAGCGCCATTTGAATTTGACTATTATTTCTCTCAGCGGACAGGTGATTAGCGAGCAGTTCTCGTACCTCTCGATGATCGAAATCGGTATTACGCACGGAGTTCAAGTGGTTCGCTATCGCCCTATACAGACAATTGCCATCTTTGGGAATCGGTAAAATTTCCATCGTGCGATGTTAAAACCGTTGAGTTTGGTGTCACAGATGGGCCGGCAATGCACTTGCTAGTCCCCTTTTTTTTTGTTGGCGATGGCTAAGCTATTTGTTCAAGTAGGTAGTTGGCAATATCTGCACGTGTTCGGTGCAAAGTGACCTGGCCTCTAATGGCGTTGGAAAAAAAGGGATCTCTTTGTTCTTGGAAGTGAAAGCGTTGTAAGATGTTGTACTTCTTCCTTGCTTAGCCACTAGCGAAATAAACAGTTAATATTTACAGGTTACCCAAACTATGCTATAGGTTTTCTACCGTACAGGTAAAGATACTTATCATGTGTGTACTTCAACCGGTAATTCGTTGATATAAGGCAGGACTTTTAGTATAGTTTCGGTATTACATAATTTAACATACTCTTGCGCGCGTGAAAGAGTGAAGTAAAGAGACCAACGCGTCACTTATTGCTTAGACAATAATTTAACAATTGGATATTCGACTTAAGCTCTTTGTCCTTTGCATAAAACTGTCCAGATAGATCTAGGTTACATATAGGTAGGATAACACTCTCAGACCGAAGTAGGCTATATCGAAACACAATGGTGCCGGACATTTATGTAGGTATGTTAGACGTAAAAAAATATAAAGTAAACTGCCACATGCATAAGACCGGTACAAAAGTCAAATGGTTGTACCGAAGTCACCAACCTTAATTAAGTTTAGTATATAAATCTAATATATTTTGGTAACGGTGCGAGATGAAGTTTTATATTTGGGTATTAAGTAGGTGAACGCATATAGATACCTAAAGGAAGTGCGTTATATATACTGTGATTAAATATATATGAAAGTTGTCAGAAATATTGCTCAAAATTCGTCTCTAAGGCTGCCTGTTCTCTGAAGCGGAGCGGAGAAAATACACCAATCAGGCAGCGTTTTTTTGAAGCCCAAAAGAAGTGCATTTAAATCTGAGGAATGGAATGTGATTGGTAAACTTTTCACAGCTTAGTAGCTCCAGATGACAGGCACAGGCAGCATGATTAAACTCCTAGTTTTCCCAATTAGGCAAACTTCACGATATTATTTATTAACTTGCAGGTTTCCTGACTAGTTGCCGAGTAAATACCGCAGTTTATCGCGCTTATAATATAAGCCTTCTGCCGATCGCGATTAGATCAACCGATCGGAACTAATCCTGGCGGCGACGCACACGTCCGTAGCCTGCGGTTGTCAACACTTTCAGTGAACCCCTGTACTTACTTATGCGGCTATTACACTTTCCTGAATTAGTCACTGACGTGAGGCATGCAGCAATATATGAGACACGTACGGAGATAACTCCATCGCACTCCTTCGTATTGCTGCATCCCTATCAGATAAATGTAATCGCAGCATTAAGTACAGTGTACGGTTAGCCGTACTTTGATACACGCCGAGAGTTAAGCTTCAACACTGCGCTCTGTCATTGAGAGAGACCCGCCTAAGTAGATGGCTACGGATAGTGTTGAATTATATTAGATCCATGATCAATTAGGGCCGGAGCAGCGGCAGAAGCGGCCGAAGGTATAAAACGAAATAAGTATGTACAGTGGTCTCGGCGCTGAGTACAATTTCATACATTTTGGCGTCGAGACCCTGGGTCCGTGGGGCCCCAGCGCATTAAGCCTCTTCAAAGATATCTCGAAGAGGCTTATTAATGTTAGTGGTGACCGGAGAGCTGGCGGTTTCCTCGCTCAAAGAATCAGTTTGGCGATTCAGCGAGGAAATGCCGCCAGCATCTTCGGCACTATGCCGCAGGGGCCATTTTTAGATTTTGTTTAATTTTAGTGTGTTCTTGTTTAGTTCAATTTTTAGGTTTAGTTTAGGTCCCAATAGTTTAAGTTAGGTTTTTAAAATATTTAAATATTTTTCCATTATCATTTAATAGTATCTACTTACTCAGTGACCCAAAATAAGTTTTGACCTACGATAAGAAATTTCCAGTTTTCGGGGTTCAACTCCGCCTGTTCTGTCTCCACTGCATCTCTCCAACGATACCAGCGCCTCTAGCACAACTGTGATACGAGACTCTTTCTCGCGCGAGATATAAATCTCTTTCTGTGCAGTACTGTGAGAGAGTGACAGGTGACGCTACGAAGCATAGATGTGCTGGACAGCCTGGAGCAGCCGACGACGGGTAGTCTTTCAATCGGTCGACCCAGATGCTCTCTTAACACTTCCATTACCTTAATTAAGCACTTCCATTACCTTAACTTATCAAACCGACTTCAACGAAATAAAAACATATTCTGTGAGCAACTACATAAGTTCGTACACAAGGTTCGCCTGCAGCAGGAGCAATATATTGAAACATAGATAATATTCTTCAAATTGAACAAAATTTGAGGACCAGATGGGAGTACGCTTTTTTATTTTTCTTTTCTTTTATTGTTTGTATATACATATATGTGTTTTATGTTATGTAACTGTTTTATTTTTGGTGGGCAATTAATAATATAGTATTATTTCGGCAGACCACTTCGAGCCCCGAGCCTACGGCCCGCTCCGCAAAGCACACTTTGAGAACTAATGCCACAGGCCTAATCACACCCAAAGCACCCACCCAAAATTAAACTCTAAGCCTACAACAATAAAACTCATAATCCCTTCTTAATTACTAGTTTACCTTTAACTACAGCACAAGGGAAAACAAGCTATATCCATCCTTGTTAAGGTCGGGTTTAGTTGGAATGACGATTTTAAGTAATTATATACAGGGTGTTGACACGATGTCTAGAAGTTAGGGCATAGATTCACGGCACGATACGACTGCGATACGATCACACAAGTGAAAGGGATACTTTAATGGCTCCCTGATTTTGATTGTATTTTATGCGAATTGTCTAGATGTGTTAGATAAAGTAAATATTCATTTGTCGATGGAGCTTGGAGATAGTCGCCTGGTTTTAGTGCTAAGCTCTACGGAATTTCTATTTACTAACTCCGTTATTAGAGTTCGTGGCGCGTTAAATAAACCTACCGCTAGAGTCAGATCACGCTAACTATAATGTGCGTACCTTGCCACAGAATTGTAAAAACCAAATTTGGTTTTGCAACACATTCGCGCACATGATCGACGCTCATGAAGGTCATGGAGCCAGGTTCAAGGTCACGGATACGTCAAGGAGGACTATGATATAAAATTTTATTAGAAATCATAGAAATAATTACTCCTTTCCATAGTTTTCTATGGAAAGGAGTAATTACTTAAAAAGTATAGCGCGATGAATTTCTTTCTCCGCTTATCACACCAACACTGAACGGATTTTAAGTCTGGTACAAGGATACCTAAACATCTAAAGATGGTTATAGGATACTTTTTACCCGAACAAGGTAAAAAAAATAAAGGCTACGCGGACGATGTTACGGGCACCGTTTAGTACAGGTATGGTAGCGTTTAATTTTACTGTCTCTTGTTACAAAGTTGACGACACTGTGTTGGCATAGTGGTAAGGTAAAGCAACTGCCTATACTGAGCCGGCGGTCCTGGGTTCGAATCCCGGCCAGGCCAAATATTTGTGTGATGAACTCAAATATTTGTGCTTGGGTTATGGTTGTTCTATATATTTATTTATAATAGTAAGTATATTGTCGTCTAGTACCCATAACACCAGCCTTCCTGAACTTATTTTGGGACTAGGTCGATTTGAGTGAGGTTGTCTGATATTTATTTACTGAAAGTGAATATTTCGCGCCAGCCATATCGCCATTTTATGCTAAACTGATTTAGTACTTCACCCGGTCTGATTAATGCGCTGCTTCCTTGTTAATCAGACGCCAACTTAATTAGAACACCCGTAAAACGTTAATTTATGAACTCAGTTTAATAACTCTGGAACATTTTGACTGTTGGTTATTAAAGGAAATAGTCAACATCCTTACTGGGTGAAAGCAGTATACAACCATAAACAATTCCTATACAGGGTGTCACCCGGTATATAAAATATGCAGCCATAAACCATTTAAGATACGTAACGAGGATCGAAGATTTATTAGCTAAGCATTGACACAAATGTATAGTTCCTGTACCATGACTAACTATGCATTTTAGTTAAAGTTTAGTAAGCTTTGGTCCCTGGACAAGATGGACTGAGGATCTGGCTAAATCCTGGAGACATTCACTCGTCACATCAGCACGTCTAGCAGAACTATGCTACGCGACTCTTGTCGCGCGACATAGCGTCACCCGTCACTTTCTCACAGTACCGCATAGAAAGAGATAGGTAATATGTCACAGTTGTGCTAGAGGGGTGGACCGGCTGTATTGAGTCAAACTTGTTAGGCACCATCAATAACCTAAATTTAAAATTTTAAAACCCCAAAGCAACCAGACATACGCAAGAACCATCTCGCTGTTCTTCTTGAAGGCTTTCGTTTATAAAAACGCATTTACGTCGGACCATTCGTTTGGGGCCTACGATGACACAGACAGACACACAGATACACGTGTTAAGTTTATTACACCTCTCTTTTTGTCGAGGGTTAAAAACAGACTGAACTGCTCAGATCAATTTGCACTGCACCTCTAGCACAACTGTGACCGGCGACTTTCTCGTGTGAGTTACCTAAGTATGTATCTCTTTCTGTACAGTACTGTGAGAAAGTGACGAGTGACCCTAAGTCGCGCGGCAAGAGTCAAGTAGTTGTATTAGATTAGACGGGCTGAAACCTAGTGTGCCACGTCAAGTACACACGATATGCAAACCTGTTTTAGCCAGTTAGTGCGTATCATTAACCTCCTTTAACAGTAGGGTACAAAAACAAATGCTATCGCCCAGTGCCTGACCTGCGATAACACTAGAATAAGACGCTTGTATTGAGCTAGACTTACGATACGGCCGTCGCCAGGAGATAAAATAATCGTACTATTTATAACCCGGCCAATCTAAGTTGCACCTTGTCTGTATGCAACGAGATAGACACTAGGTGCTCACTAGAAATAAACCGGTAGTACGAGTATTTACGATTATACTATTTTACCAGAGACAGGAAGCAATGTAAATAAGTTCTTGTACCTGTGTTATTACCCGTATTATAAATAATACCTATTATATACTTGCATAACAGTATTATTGTAGGTATGTTCAAAACCACTATTGTCAAATGAATAACTGTCGAAATACCTCTGGCCAATACAGCTACAAGTGAAAGCCATTAAAAAAAAGGAACAACAAGATGTTTTGTATAGAACACGCGACAGAAACGAGTCAAATGTAAACATAGAGCTATACTTACTTACCTTAGAGACCTTAAAAAAATTACCCTTTGAGTGTAAGGCAATATTAAACTTATAAATAATGACACAAAGGTAAATTAAGAAAGAAAAATTGAATGCGATCTACTACAATCGAAGCGGGGTAGTAGATCGCATTCAATTTTTCTTTCTTAATTTACCTTTGTGTCATTATTTATAAAAATAAAAATGTGGTATTACCACATAAAAAATATAGAATCGATAAAAAAATTCTATACAAATAATATTAAACTTATTAGTAGGATTTAGTATTTAAAACTATCTTTAGAAACATAATAAGTTTGTACGTTAAAAGCGTTTTAATCAACTCTTAATTCATCGAGACATAAACTGTTTCAATCGTCCCCGACAGCCCGTAATCAAAATCCCTCTAAGTGGCTAAAATCGCTCAATACCCGTTCATTACTCGAGCGTTACTTCGCACTCCACGATCGTCCATTCAAACTTAACCGTTTAACAGTTAAACTTCGACAATTAAGTCATTAATCTAGAAATTCTGCGGAGCGTTGGTCACGGGTGGCCATTTCGAGACGACGACGCCATTTTATGCTCAAAGAAAGATGGCGGCGAATCGTGCACGTGCAGACGAGTTTCCTGAAGCGATGTTTACTAATAATTTACCCGCTTTGAATCGACATACGCAAACAGCATTAAGTTAACATAATTTGTGGCTCGTTTGATTCGTTTTGCATTTCATTTCGTGTTTATACGGTTAAATTTCCTACGATTATGTTTATTTCGCTTGTATTTTCGGCGCGGATATAAGAGGAAACGGTTGTTTCCTAACGCACTTGTAAGGTTCATGGGTAGCATAAGCCGTATAATTTATTGGTCATTTTGCAAACGTGACATACGACTCCACGCGAACTGAGTGGTTTCAAATTTAACTGCATATTTAACAAATAAATCAAGCTTTTAATTCTCGAATTTTATATGCCTCGTAAACGTCCGTAAACTTTAATAATAGAAATTTGCAGAGGAAGTGTCCCGTGCGGCCCTTCCGAGCTAAATAAGTACAAATGCGATTCGTTGGTTCGTGTGAATTGATATTTATGATCGAAAAAACGGCGTCCTGCTGCGGCAGTTGCTGCAACAAAAACGTATTTATATTCCTTTTGAAATGCAACACTCTTGAGGCTAAATTGAAATAAAGACACCTCAAAATATTTTCATTCATTACCATTTATTCCAGTGGGTAGGTAAGTACGGCGCAATTTAATAAGATTTAATCTGCAAGTCCAGTCTCTGGATTCGTGACAAAATCGCCTACGGTCAGGTCTCGTCGACTTTTTATGTCTTAAGACGCCTAATTAATATGTCTTCTTGTTTGTTTCAGATAGCGCTCATCTCTTTTTCGCGAGTAATTAGAATGTAAGTATTCATTTAATTTTTTATCTTACTGAGTAAGATATCCATTGGAATGGAATGTATTTACTCGGATTTTGGTTTTAACACGATCTACACAAAAAGGGCTCTTTGCGTGATATAATCAGATATTATGAGGATATCCGCAAAAGAACCAAGGTAACCAACATAGCTCACAGGATTGCACGGTTAAAGTGGCAATGGGCAAGCCATCTAGCCCGGAGAATGGATGGCCATTGGAGCAGCAAAGTCCTAGAATGGCGACCATGTATAAAAAAGCGCAGCATGGGTCGGGCCTCGACTAGATGGACGGATGACCTCGTGAGGTTAGCGAAGAGAAAATGGATGCGATCTGCACACTTTGTGGCGGTCCTATGTTCAGCAGTGGACGTCTGTGGCTGATAGATAGACACCAAAAGGGAAGTGAAGTCACCATTGAGTCACCATTGATCTGTTTAGTCCATAAGCAGTGTTTAATCCTCATTATCATTGTTTCATTTACACTAATGCTTAAAATAACCTCCAGACGCCATTAGGCGTCATGTTGATTGGTATTTTAATCATTAATTACTTTATACAGGTTGAGTCGCTTCTGGGAACGGATTGGTACAAATTAATATCTGCACCGGCGGAGTAATTTGTATGCAAATTAATTCAGGCAAAACTAATAGGTAGGAGCGGTACTGAATGTTCTCGATTATAACTCGGTTGAATTCTGGAACGGAGAACGTTGTAAAAATGTTTACGCCAGGGAAATATTGTTCCTTTTTCGTTATTGGCCTTCTTCGGAATATGCTATTGAAAAAACCCGAAATATTAATGTCAGATTTAGTTACGATAATATTACTAAATGATTTGCTAGACAATTACCTAATCCTAAAACCTAAAATAGCTCACCGCCCTCGTTTTAATACGAGTAGATATAATCTCTCAAGTAAGTACTAAAAAGCTATTATTATAGAGATCCGGTTTACTTTCAAGTACCAATCTGCTTTTTGTAGATGAATATAATATTTTTTAAACAAACATTATTTGGCTAGAGAATTTCTTGAGACTTCAGACACTCTTTCTTCCCAAGAGACTATTAGTCTTGTAAGTCTACAAGTGCCGTTTGCAGCAAAAGATCTTGAATTGAAAAGTTTCGCGACTGTGAGCCTCCCACTAGAATTATTTTTATTTATTTAATCTTTATTGCACAAAAGAAAACTTATCGTACAAAAGGCGGACTTAATGCCATGAGGCATTCTCTACCAGTCAACCTTCGGGCAAAGCAGATAAATTGTTGCGATTTATGGGAATACTTAATTCGTAACTATAGCACTTAATTTTATATCAATCATTACTTTGGCGTAATTAGGAGTATGTAGGTACTTACAGACACTCTCTTAAAGGAATACAAGTAAATAGTAGTTAATTAGTTATACTGCGCATATAACGCGTACATGACGTGGTTTTGTAATTAGTCGTTGCACATCAGCTATTAAAAACTACGCGCGAAGATCTTTGTATTTATTTGAAATTGCAACTTTTATCCGCAGTCTTCACTCCAGGTAGAAGTCGTAAAAAATGAGTTTAATTTTCGGTTGAATTTGTATTAGCGACCCACCCCGGCTTCGCACGGGTGTCATGCTGATAAATTATGCATGTATTATACATATGAACTTTCCTCTTGAATAATTATATCTATTAAAAAAACGTATCAAAATCCGTTGCGTAGTTTTTAAGATCTAAGCATACATAGGGACAGACAGACAGCAGGAAGCGACTTTGTTTTATACTGTGTAGTGATTAAAAGTTTTTTTTTTTTCAAACAACCTTTTTATATATATTTTTATTAAAGCAGTAACGTCTGCTAACGTAAACTAAATGTCCTGTCCGAATCATTAAATTTTTCATTTGCTTCATTTGTAAACCTTTTTATATCCTGCTTATAAAAATATCATCTGGTTACCCTAGACTTTATTCAATAGCGTCCAGCAGCATTGAAAAGTACCGGCCATTTTATGACCACAATCATTACTATTCTATTAAACCACTTCGCAACGCAACGACCCGGTATTTATGATGACGCCTTTTTACGCCGAACTAATTATAATAACAATTTATAACCAATCGTTTTACGCTTATCACGATTGTAAACATATAAACGGCACGGTGTGATTTGTTTTGTCAAATATTAATTGCTAAATTATACCGCAAACTGGAAGCATTTCGGCGTTTTTGAAGATATTCGTATCTATTTCATTTAAGAATACGAATAAGAATTTTTCGCAAAAAATGCATTAGCATTATTACATTACTAACACTAAAACAATACAGGTACCGTGGGAATTATTTCCTATTTTAACTGACTTCCAAAAAGAAGGAACTGTTTGTTTTTTTATAATTATAAAAACGGTTTAAACTCACGTAAAAATTGTAAGGAACGGACCGACATGTTTCGAACTCATATGGAGCTCTTCATCAGGGGCAGCTATCCGTGCTGCTAAACCGTTTCTTATAATTATTGAAGATGTTTCACGAGTTTTTTTTTTTTTTGTATATATAATTTGGCTGTTTCTGCAGCTATCTTTAAAAACTGCCAAACTTTTAACTCTAGATGTGTCGCCGCTGTCAAAACTATCGAACGCATCCAAAGAGTTAGGAAGTTTATATTCTTGAACCAACTTTTTAACGTCAAATTCTATTTCGAACTGATAATACGGTACGGGCGTCGGACAATATGCCACCCGCGGCAAAACAAACATGTGGCTGGATGTTTGAGTAATCGTTAGTTTAGTTAGGATGTGGGCGACGGTAAAAAATGTCTTGAGATCGGAGATACTAGTGGAATTCGATTCGGGCTCACTTCATCATACGTTCGGGTGTGACTGATTTTAAACATTGATAAGGTTAATCGGTTTTAGTTTATTGACGAAGACAAAGATTGTCTGGAAGTATTACATGTAAGATACGACATTATTTCCAATAGATAGTTAGTCAATAATAATGCATACTGTAGTATCGTCCACTCTCCAGATTGTCGTAACGTTTCTGTCATTACTCATCTTTCAGTAAGTACTCGTTTTAAACACGCGATCTAAAAATTTGTTTGTAACAATAATAGCAGAAGAGAAATTTTGAAAGGAAAAAATAATATTATTTTAACTTAAGTAGTCTAAATTACTGTTATTCATTATCGAATCACATTATTTATTAAATGTTTGAGAATAACGATCAGAAAGAATATACGTGATACCTTCTTTGTATTAAGAAAATTCTAACTAAAACTTACTCAATTATCGATACCTTAGTTCACACTTGTACTAATTACTATTATTTTTCCAGTTAAATTTAAGCCCCATAGAGTTGTGCACTGTCGTCGTAATTATATATATAACTACTTTTTCCTAAAAGTTAGTACAATTGTGCTCTAAGGTATCGCTATGTAATTTTCGTATATAAAATATACACAAAATTCAGTAAATAAAACAAAGCCTCATGCAGCAACAATGAGAGCGTGGGCAGCCAAAAAGTTGACGCGAAAATTTCACCAGCACATTTTTCAGCAAAAACTTCAGTGAGGTGAGATATCATTTTTCAACGCTCGGCCAGTGACGTCACAGCCGTGCCGCCATGCGAAATGCTCGTGGAATTTATTACTTTCGTTATATTTTTATTTACATTTTTAGTGCCTTTATTGCAATTGTAGCTATTCCGGTCGAGTATCTTACTTTTTTATGTTCATTGCGGGATAGATTTGGTTGTAAAAATGTTCGTTTTTTGTAGGTGAATTTTTTTTAACCGTTTAGTAACATAGTGGTTGTTTGATAAGTTAAACATGTATCTATTCAGGTTGTTTAATGCACTGCACTCTTGCCTTCTACATTTACTCTTGTATGTACCTAATCATGTTAAATTTTAGATAAATGGGTCAATTTATGTAATACATTTTGCGTAACCCAATGGAAAAATTTGTAGGCCATAGAGTGAAATTGGGCTTCCCATGGTCAGAATAAGCAACTTCACCGACTAACCAAAATTGCATAAATGTGAGAAAAAAAATCGACAACAAAATAAAAATTGGCCCAAGTAGGTACTTAGTATGCAAAAGAGACAACTATATTTTTGAATTATTATAAAGAAATAAACAGTACGGAATAGCGACCTAAAGTTTAACCTAAATAAAACACACTAAAATAACTTGAACTCGGAGATAACTCACTTAACTTCAACATCAACTCACCATCGTAGTAGCACATCGTAAGCCCAACAATGACAACCACATTTCGATTGGTTACACTCGTAGTAACCCATCTTCCTCTTGTTTTATTGTGAAATTTCAATCTTATACTAGTTATCTAAGGTTGCATTCACAAGTGTACAATTGAATGAGATAAGAGTATTAGAAAGAGAGAGAATCTCGAGGGGACGTGCGACAGCGTTTTCTCGAGATGTTTAAGTTTCAGGAATAACCGATTGCCACCCACAACTATAACACCTTCCTTGGACAATATCCATGTCTCACTCATACACAATAGCTTGAATAAGGACAGGTGTATAGTCTGATGAATTTGGACGATTCTGCCTCTATTGCTAGCGTGACTTTACCAATGTTAAACAAATGTCATTGTGTCGCTGTGATGTCAAAATGAAAAGGAATTATGTTTGGGGTTAGTCGAGCTTTGAATGTTATTGTTTGTTTTAAATTCTAGGTAAGTAATAAATTTAATTATAGTTGCAATAAAACTAGTGGCTCTGTTAGCTGTACATCGCGAACATTTTTTTGAAATAACTGACATATAGTAATTTATTTACGATTTTCCCTTAGTTTTCGACCCCCAAAATTTGTAGGTATATAATTTATTGTCCCTGCTCTTAATTTCATGAGAATCGGTTGAGAAATACGACCTGTACGCGAGAGCAGCAGGAAATCCGAACATTCAAAATTGAAAACATTCGGAATTCGGACATACGAAAGAATTTTTGGCCAAGCTGAAACGGAGACAGTTCGCTCGCTCAGGCAATTAATCACGTTACGAAGAAAATGTGTCGCGAATAATACGACCATACCACAGTATAATAAAGAGTACTAACGTACAGTATGGACACTCCCTGCCTCCCCCCGAAAGTGCCGCCCACCCGCGCTCGGTTACCTCGCAGTTACCGGCTGGCAGGGACGCGACGACGCGGTGCGCAGAGCGGAGGCCACGTATAATATTCAAATATTAAACAAATACTTTTGTAATGGGCGTGTGTTGTGCTGTGTACGGTTGTTTAAGCTCTATAAACAACAAAAATAAAAGAAAGTTCTACAGATTCCCATTGGATGAATCAAGGCATGTACATACCCAGTTATTTTCAAAGTGTTTTATGTTTTAGTAGAAAACCAACTTACAATAGGTACTTATATGTTTAATATTTTTTTTGCCCTATCCGTTTTCGACCTAAACCTATCAGATCACACTGAAAACAACACAATATATTTATGAACAAAAAATCATGTTTTCAACTTACGTAATATTTTGGTGGCCTGAATTTCCTTACAAAAATTTAGTTACTTCGTTTATACTGATTCAAAATAGGAAACTATTTGTATAAATCGAGCTTAGATACCCACCTTACAGCGTAATATGATTCTTAATTCTTCCTAATTCGCGCAATGAGTTTTTAGTCATTGAGGTTATCGAATTTGAACGCGGGCGGAATAAGAAATCGTAGATTAACATTACTTTAATTATAAGCACACAAAATTAATTCGACCGCTATTACAAGGTCATCTCATATTGCTGCACATTGTGTTCCCGACTCGTGCGTTCAAAATGGCAGCAACCCTAGCATGTCTTATCTCACTCACACAAGCATGGTACGCGTTCACTTACACGAGCTTAGACTGTGTGCGTAGCAACGCGTTTCTTTCATACATTTGATCGCCATTGTCCGAGGTGTGACCATACTTTAAACAATCTAGCCTCGGTAGTTGACATCAGTTTTCAAAATTCCCTTATATTATCATTTTTGTTGATCGATATTACCTATAATGTATGTACCTTCATACTTATACGAGATGTAATCCTTACTTCACCACCAAATTCCTCATTAATAAAATACAAATTCACAAATCCAATAAATCCATAAATGAATAACATCTCATAAAACAACTAAACATATCGCAGACATTGCTTCCTCGCATCTCCTATATTTACAGCTGCAATCCAAATTAGAATCACCGCAACCATAAAACGGCGAGCAAGGTGAGGCATGCACCCGTGCCCACGCGCAGGCATTGTCGCAACACCCACTCCCGCGCACCACGCCTTTACAACTACAATAAGACACTTTCCACCCTAGAGCGAACGGAGTTAAAGAGCGCGCGCACCGCATGAAAACAATTGACAAGCTACATTTTGACAGCGTTGTTTGAATTGTTAAGCGCTTCGATTTTCAACTATATGCTCATAATGGTAAGGTTAATGTGTATGTATGTCTGTAGATGTCCTGTAGGAGTCGAAACATAAACATTGCGTTAAATAAATCATTGAAGACGCTGTTGTTATGAAGTATTGTCCTTATCGCGAGACGTATGGTTATGTGTGGTGTCTGTGAAAGGGTTTTTAAGGTCGTCTGTATGATAAAATGAAGATTCATAAAAAGTACGAGAGAATAACTTGTCTTATCCTGCGTGAGTTTTCCTTTTATTTACTGTATGCAAATGGGTAGATTTATTGTCCTTTTTCCGCATCGTAAGAGAGCAATGATTAATTTGATTTACATATTGATTGTCAGACGAGTTACAGATTTTATCAAAATGCTTTTCAGCTACAAAAACATATAAATTATGAGTCTTTCCTAAAATAAATAAATACCGAATAAAAACTCTTGAAATTCTTGGAACACGTAAAATAAATAAGGGGATTTATAAAATGTAGCGCTGTTTCTGGACATAATTAAAGAAAAGTTCATTTTCCTTTTCACAAAAGCATAATGCGCGTTTAAAATTCATTTTTCCGTTACCATTCCACGTTTGTGTAAAAATGCTGCTAAATCCGGCGAATAAATTTTCCTGAACACTACATGCCTTTTCATAGAGGGTTTGAATCCTATCGGAAGAACATTGATTTAAGGTGTTCGTTAATCCTTAATCAGAAGATGTCTGTCCACTTTTGCTTTCTTTTGAAGCAGAAGTCCACTGTTTCCAACAGTTCTGACCAACACTTTAAGTTTGACACATAGTTCCTTCAGTTCAACATCCTTGCCGTTGTAATATTTTTTTTTCTTTTTGCTTTTTGTTTTCAAAATATTATTTAGGATTTCCGGTACATAGGGGGTATCCACAATGAAACGGATACTATACGAGTATATGTATAGTGGGCTATAGATGGTATACTATAGTGTCCGCTTTAATAACGCGTCCGTTTCATTGCGGACACCTCCAACGCCTGATATGGACGGAACGACGACGGATGTCTGGATAAAAAAATATTTTTCAAAAGACATGGTATGTGAGACTATGAAAGACAAACGCACAGGCGAATGAAGGAAGAAAGCTTATATTATAACCGTATCACGTTAGCACCGTCTACATACGGAACCTTAAAAAGCGACATAAAGCAAAGACACTCGGGTGCATGATACTTTTTAGTTGTACACCAGAACCCGAGCCAAACGTACCCAAAAAGACGTAACTCACCAGATTTACATACTAAAAAACGGCATTTTAGAAATACGGGTTTGGAGAGTCGCAAGTTAAAACAAACCCACCGCAGACCGCCTGCCATACGGCACTGATTTTTTTGTCTAGACGTCCGTCCCTTGGCGTTTTTATGCGCTCTTCACGATGCGTCTTTTTGGCGCGCTGGCGCCCGATGAGGCGTTCGATAGGCGATAGGATTGATAGTAGAGATGCACCGAATATTCGGTTACTATCCAGTATCCTATCCGGCCCTAATTTAAATATCCGGCCGGATACCGGATAGTAAACTAAAAAAAATAACATTGTAGGTAGTAGGTATGCCCGAGCGTAAAGTGTTAGCTTTTCTGCATGAACTCTGCAGATTATAAATAACACACTGTAATTAATTAGGTACCTACTTATTGTGCAACTTCGTTCCAACTCCATAATTCAGTTTCTGTATTTTTTTTTTATTATTAATTTGCTGTTATTATTGCATGTGTCTTTGTAAAACTGTGCGTGTTATTTAACTTAATGTTAAATATTATTACGTTGCTATATGTGAGATCCTATAATTGGCTCTGTATTACTGTAGTGTTATGTCACTATTAGCGTAAGTTAAGCTGTTGGTTCTCCATGCATAAATAAATAAATAAATAAAATAAACTTGCTAGATATTAGGGTAAAAAATGTAATCTACTGCACTACTAATACTATCTGCACGTGTACTATTGAACGAAGTTTCTCCGATAAAACTCGTTTCGAACCTACGAGTATAAGAGCGGTTTCGCACTATGTCCGATCCGAATCCGATCCGAACCCGTGGAAACACCGTGAAACCCGGAAACCCTTGAAAACCGAATGACGGAGATCGGATCTAGTGCGTAACTTACGATAGAAATAGTTCTACGGCTACGACGGACCATATTTTCACGGGTTCGGGTCGGATTCGGATCGGACGTAATGCGAAACCGCTCTAAATAACGAAACAGGTCAAAACCTGCATGACGCGCACTTGCAAAATTCAAAATCTAGGTATAATATACGCCGAATACCAATGGTCAGGCCGAATATCCGGTATCCGGCCAAAAACTATCCGTTGCATCTCTATTCGATAGGCGATAGGATTGATAGTGCCAGTGCGACGGTTACGTCCCAGAGTTATGGCCGAGAAGTTCGCCTTAAAACCGTTTTATTGGCCCGCCGCCAGCCGAGGACATCCACGCACCCTAATTCATTCATTGCTCAGCTGAAAAACATCATATTTCTCTAGTAATGGCATATGTTGGTGCCAGGACCGCTGTAAATTGCCAGTATGCAAAATGTGAAGGCGGTCCCAATATTTTACACTATCTATATTTATATTCTATTGTAGAGTAGATTTTTCCTTTTCCTACAGCTATGCCTGCGGGTCAAGAGATAAAAATGGGTAATATTATAACAGGCAAATCCATAACACAGCATTCATAGACAACATGCTTACACTTTCAAACCAACTTCACAGTCCACTTGCAGCTGGCATGCAGTTGGACTGCAAAGTACTGCACGCCACCGTTAGCAGTTTGGATGCAGTTACGGTTAGGTACTGCATCAGAACTGCCGTCGAACTGCTATTTTGCAGTTGCAGTTCAAATGCTGTCCGTCTCTTTCGGCCTTTAGATATAAATAAACTAGTATTATATACGTACCTATAGGGTGGCTTTGCCCGGCTCCGTGTTTTAAATAAATGTATTTTTTTCTATACTCAATGCGTAATTTGACATCTCCATCCAATTCCCAACGGTAAACAAAACAACGCAAAACAATATGCCACGGAAACGTAGCGAATTCAATAACCGAGGTGTTTCTTAGGAAATTCACAAAAAATCCATCCATTATTATGAAGGGCGCTGTGTGTAAACATCCGAGTGGTATCCGAACGTATCCGCGGCCATATTGTTGTTGTTTTTTTTGTTGGCGGGAGATTTATGGGCAGTGACAAAGTCAATTTCACGGCTGCGCCCGCTCGGCATGCCAACGCCTTATGATGGAATTTGGCATGGGCTTTTAACTCAAATTGCCCTTAAGTAAACAATTTACCTGCCAATTGTGATAAATCGCTTCCATTGTGGGTTGACGCTTGAAATTTCAATTCTGGGTAAACAGAGCAAAGATGTTTTCTAATTCAATTGAAGCTACGGTTATTTATTGTACAAACGTATAAGGATTGTGAATTATCATTCAATGAGTGCTTGCGCCGTTTTAAACATCTTTAAAGTGACGCATGGCATTCTTAAAATGTTGCGTGTCCTTTTTGGGATGACAAAGTTTACGTTTTAAATTCATCTTTTTCGACGCTTACTCAATGTTATGGCTTGATTTTATCACATTTTATCCATGAAGTAGGTAGGATGGAGAAGTTTTACGTTCACTCAAGTAGGTTTCCCGTGAGGAAATCCGCCCACATCCTGTTTTCCCCGAAGGCGCTGAGTTTGCGTCAATACTTTTCAGAGCGGTGCCTTACTACGGCACTTTCGACGTTGTATAAACAATTTCAACGTGATATTTACTTACGCTTATTATTATTAGAAATATTTTTGCTAATTGGTCGAGCCGTTTGAGCGTGAAGAAGTAACAAACATACACATAAACACACAAACACACTCACAAGCTTTCGCCTTCATAATATTAATGTGATATTGGCTTCGCAAAAGCGCGTTCACATTAATGCTTCAGTAAATAAGTGAATTTCATCAATTGTACGAGCATCATCTTTGGTTATCGAACCAGCCGTAACATATGCTACTAACTTTTGAATACCTATATATGAGACGTCCCATTGCTTCTAAGCTAATACACACATGTATATAAATGTAAGTATTATTTGCGAGTAATCGTAAGCCTCGCTTTTCGCAGCCGCTGTTTGGTTTTAAACACGGCTTATCACTTAACGAGAATTATAGATATGTGGCAGTACCCTATATTAGTCTATATTACAGCAACTTTCTAGCCCTCTTGACATTTAAATTGTGTTCACAGTTCGTATAACGAACTAATGTAATAATGTGACTACATGGTATGCTCGACATGCTCGTGTGCAGAAAAACTTGCATTTTGAAGCAACTAAATGTGTAAGTAGTCACAATAATGCCTTCGTTCATGTTTCCCCAGTGAACGCCTGTGTTTTCCTGTTATAAGCCTTTAAGTTAACCACGCGAAAGTCGTTCCAAATTCAATTTCTGATTTGTTTTTTTTTTCAGATCGAGCGAAGCGTCTCCGTTTTAGCTGGGTCATAAAATACAATACAATACAATACAAATACTCTTTATTGCACACCTCAAACATCAAGGAATACACAACACAACATGAGATATATTAAAATAAGAGGCAGAAGTAAACAACAGGCGGTCTTATCGATAAATAGCAATCTCTTCTAGACAACCTTTAGGTAGCGGAGTAGTTGAAAAATTAATTAATAAAATCTTTCATGTCTGGATGTTCAGATGCTCGAATGTCCGTTTTTCCAGATTTCAGGCTGTTACAGGCCGCTTAATTTGTCAACTAGTTTAATTTACCTAACCTACTGTCCCATTCCCAAACATAAGCCGCATGTTTCACCAGAATTCCAGGAAACCACTGAAATATCAACGATATTCAAAAATCGCTCGGTTATCGCGTCCGTCCCTAAAAAATGCACACTCACTCCAAATATCACCCTCCCCTACGATTCCCCTCACGGACCCACACCTCTCTCCGTGAGTCAAATACAGACACGGCTCCAGGAACCGGCCCGAGGAGAGACACCTCCGCCTATTAGCGATTAATATGTCAGCGACGCGTTCCAGGGAAACGCCACTCTAATATTATCACTACAAATAAGACAAATATCACGTCCCCGAGCTTCTAGGAAGCGCGTTTTTTGTGGTAACCCTGTTTCTACCGCATTTTTCACTTTTGATGTGGTATCATGTTACGCGGCGCACCTGTTGGGGACACGAACGAGTAGTTTATTTTACGATTTATAAAATATAAATTGCGAAATATATCCGTTTTATTTTAGCTGCGTCGCGCGGTGTTACCCGCTCATCCCAAGGGAACACTAAATTTTTCGGGATAAAAGTAGCCTATGTGTAAATCTAGGGTACCTATCAGCTACCTTCATACCAAAATTTACCAAAAATTTGGCCAGCCGTTTGAGCGTGAAGAAGTAACAAACATACACTTAAACACACTCACAAACTTTCGCCTTTAAAATATTAGTGTGGTAAATTGCGAAATATAGCCGTTTTATTAATATAACGTGTAAGAAGAAAAGAGCGTATTCCCACCTGAAAGGCCGGCAACGCACTTGTGACTCCTCTGGTGTTGCAGGTGTCTATGGGCGACGGTAATCGCTTTCCATCAGGCGATTCGTTAGCTCGTTTGCCCTATGACATAAAAAAATATATATATATATATACTCGTACTAGGCCGATGCAGAGTCAGCCACCGGCTAAGCTTGCACCATAGATTGGAGCGGAGTTTTTTTTTTTTTCGAAATTTTGTCTTTGTCACGACCTAGCGAAATTTAATTTGTGCATTTTAAAACAAAAATTTCTAAAATCGGTTGAGAACTCGCTGAGATCTGCGCATTGTTACAAAGTCCATTCGAGTCGATCCATGGGAGCTTCGCTCGCTCCGCTCCAATGAATGCTTCTACGAGTGTAATTCGAATGTGTGGAATCCAGCTATAAACACCTAGCTTGTGTAATATGCTAGTTTAATTTTCACCTGTTTAAGTACCATATATAGAAGTTCTATCGACAAATTTAATAGGCTAGGCAAGTAAAAACATTACCCAATGGTAACTATTTCTTTTCTATATTTTGTTTTACCAATGTTAAATTTGTGAAAATTTATTAAATTTAGAAGATATGTAAATGAAAATCTAAAGTGGCGCTAGTTTGGTATTATATCGCCTTAAGATGATCCGCAGACAGGACTTCTCTTCTCCTCTCTACTTCTCTCCGCCTGAACTGTGAGGTACGACAGGTCCCTAAAAATAGAACTTAAAGAAATGCCCGCTGTCCCTTCAGATCTGTCCCAGCCAGTATACTTAATAAAGGCGATGGATGCCAGTGAAATAAAATGAGACATGGTCGTGTCGCGTCGCGTCGCGCGGTAATGAGCTACTGATGCTGATAGTGGCTCGCGAGTCGCGACTACTCAGCACTCAGTCGTTTGAAGGTGAAAAACATTTGGGTGCTTTTGGATTATTAAATGAGGAAAATATTGAAACAAATCAAAATGTCACAATGGCTGAGACTTGGAAGTTGCTCCGCTGATAAAGCCTAAGTTTCTAAATATGACCTACTGATTTAATATGACGATGAAATATTAAACGATCACTCAAGAAAAAATTATGAGTTAGCTTTTATAATTAAATAAAGTCTGCTACAGATACATGTTTCACTTATTATAATACACCCATCTACGAGGGTTGATAGTTACGTAACGGGCTCCACCGTCGCGTGGTCATCTCCACGGAAAAACGTAAAATTCTAGCCAACTGCAGCCGTTTTTATTGCACGTAAGTGTAGTTTAAAAATGTGATTATTTTCGTCTCCGGATTGAATCTGTGGAATAAAATAAGACATCGGTAGTGTCGTGCGGTAACGAGGTCTGATAGTGACATGCTTAACGAGCAGGCGCCGCCGTCGCGCGGTCAACTCCTCGGGAAAACTCTACTACGTAGGTATAACGTATACGTACTTAAAAGTAAAAAGTACCTTGAGGAAAATATTATAGTATCAGTAAACGAAGAAGAATATTCGTATGTAATTTTGAATATAATATTCAACTGTATTGTAGTAATTTCTCACTTGGTGCTAGTCCCAGTAGACCCATGATAACTGTATGTACTGAAAATAAATAAATGAACGAATGAAATTAATGAATGATGTATTGATTGACCGAGTTATTAAGTGTTTACTCATTAGACGCAACTGTATTATTTAATTTGCTAGACAGTAACTTTTCGCTAAGATGCAACGTATACAACTTATGAGCGAGAAACTCAAAAATGTCTCATAATTTCAAAAGCTGTCAAAAGTATTCCAGATAGCTCGTGTTACCATTTTGATACCTATTTACTAAGTTGCATCCATATAAACAAAATAAGTTTCTGTCAAAAATGACATTTTAGTGGCAAGCTTTTATAGCCGACTGTACTTTTCTTTGGATATCCATCAAATGCTCACTGAGACGATTTTAAAGAGCCCAAGCTCGGTAGGATTGCTTTTTCTATTATAGAGTTCCTATGGCCACCTTGCGGCTCCATCATCAGATCAGCCCCATGGTACCATATTATTGTATTGTCATCAAAGTTAAGTAAGTATGCAAAATTTCAGCTCAATCGGTTGACGATATCTGCTTCAAAATTGAGTTGCAAGATTTCACCCGAACAAACATACATTAAACATACAATGCAAGTTAAATAAAAGCTTGTAAAAAAACTACCACCACCTCTTGCAATGTAGAATTACCTTACCTCACCCTAGGCCTCCTAGTAAGTGGAATTTTCTACCCGAGGGGAATCTCACAATCTCACTCTCATCTCAAGGCAAGACGTAAAACTTTAGAAGGTAATGTACTATTACAAACTGGCGTACTGAATTAATAGTTATTATTTTGTGAGACCTAGATACAGCAAGAACATTTATAGCTGTACAGAAATATTAACGATTATTATAATGAAGTTGACTGAATAGAGACAATTTTACGTAAATCAGACAGACAATACTGTACTGCGATTTTACGTCAAACCATTATCTGACAATACAGTCGTGTGTGGCAACAGCATTGAATGAAACCCCAGAGATTGACCAGATTTTGACTCCCCGTAGCGTTGGGATGCAACACTTTTTATTTTTGCAAAGACCTTATTAAGATACTTGAAACCGTTTCTTACATCTGCTGAGTTCTCATTATTTAATAGTAAGTGTTCATGGTGTTATCGTTTTGATTTCTGACTGTTGGAACTCCCACATTGAAATAATGAAGGCCTTAGATGTTTTAAGCGTTAATTTAAGTATTTAATATATATGACAATCTTGCGGATGTCACTATCGCTCCCGCATCGGACTGTAGAGTCATTTCAAACACTGCCACAAAAACGCTGCATAAAATCATCTGATAAAGATGTAAAAGGCCTATGATGATAGAGTATTTCGTTTATTACCTGACTTCACCTATTTTTCTCAAACAAAAAAAAATAAAAGATCTCATTCCCTTTCCAATTGCCAAAGGAACCCTACACCAAAAGAAATCGGGGCCGGGGCGTATGTTTGTTTTAATCCAATTACAGCGTGCGCCGGCGCAGCAATCTGACCAATCTGTCACGACACGCACGCGAGCGCGCCAAAACGAACAATATGCGAGTTCGCGCCAAAAGGAAGAACATGCCAGACATTTGCAAATGGCGCGTTATTATTATTGCTGGAATCCGACCGTGAGAGTGAAATCACTGACCAAGAGTTGTCGAGCATCGTAGATATATGCTAAGTTATTTCCCTGTCAGGTTAATTTTCTAGTATTAATGCCGTTTCGAATTTATCTCTTTTCTGCCTTATCACGATCACATACCTAATCATGATTATATGCGACCGCATTCACTGCCAGCGACGCATACTTATATGCGTTTACCGTCATACAAGTTTGTTCCTAGGCCGCGCCCCCTGGCAGGGATTGTGTTAATAAAGTTTTGATCTCTGTGAAGTAGCGCTATAGTCTATTATTATATATTATAAAGCTTTGTGCCTTGTGTGACGGGCGGACTTGTCAACTCAGTACATTTTATAAGCTAAATTCGACTAAAATTTATCGAGCTGACAAATGTTACACTTTGTGCGCGTGACATCTATGTGAAATAAACTATAGTATATCTCACTATAAATAAACATTAAATTTAAGGTAAGTAAAGCTTAGCTAAAGTTCCAAAAGACTTGGAATTTAATTTCATCGTCACTCGACATCGACATTTGACTAATTAATTAACATTAGGTACATTCCAAAATTAAAATTAACATTTGTCACATTTCGTTGCAACAATGTGTTTTGTAACAATGTGGACTTGAGGACCATTTTCTGCTTAATTATTTACCTTTTACGTTTAATGTGTACTTTAACATTCCAAAAGCTGAGCCAACAATGACTAACTTTCCGCCCTCGTGACCGCATTTTTGTAAATAATGTTAACAATATGCAATTCATCCAGAAGTAAACATAAGTAATTGAAAGTCCTGTAAATATGGAGATTCCGAATGAACGGGGATAAATTGATTTCTTCAATTTGTAACGTTATTAGGTATTAATACAGTATTCCGGTAGGTACAAAACTCTCGACTTTTTTATAAGAGAAGTGTACTATCGCAGCAAGGTGAAAAGTTTTTTTAATCTATAGTAATTAGTAGTGCTACCCCTTTTTACGCAAAATAGGCACGATAGATGTCGAGTTCCGGAAAACGCTCAGTAAAACTAACTAACATAGTAAACACATTGACAGTCCGTGAATCAGATCGCTCGATCATAAACCGATTCACGGCTCAATCCCGCCGATCGCGCGATTAGCCGCGTCCATTAATGTTCGTACTGTCGCGCCAAACTTAACGCCATTATTCACTGATACTCCACTCCATGAGATACCTGTAACAATAAATCCACACACCAATAATTTAAAAAAATATATACTGTATATTTTCGTTTTGTATACATTTTTGGTGTTGCTGGCCGGTCGTAACAAAGCGCTATTTGCATTTGCTTTAAAACGAAATTGTTTATAATAATTAAATTCGCCATTTTGACAGTGCCGTTGTGATATTATGGTTTTTTTTTAATAATATTTCCTTGATATTACAGCAGCTAGCAGCCAGTGATAAAATAAAACAGCCAAAGCCATTATCAAGTTATGCATTGGCAGAAAGTCAATCACATAGAATATAAGGCACATTATATCTAGAATCGAAACGTAGTAGGTAACATATTATTTTAGATAAGTAATATTAAAAACGTATAAATCATAATATCCAATATAAAAAAAAAACTGTTTTAATCGCTTGGATTTTTTTTCCGAAAATCAGCTAATTATCAGCAAAGCACAGACAGCAAAGTAGTCAAGGCAAACGATTTCAAACGAATGATGAAATTCAGTATAGAACAAGTTCCCCGTTGAATGGCGTACCTCCTTAACAGTAGGTGGCTACTTTACCCGGGTGGTCCTGTTCTCCCGAACTTTCCTTAAGTCAACATTTCGCTTTGTTGCCACACTATTGTCCTTAACAAACTAGAGACCCACAACATCGCATTACGAAAACTTAAAACTCAATAAAGTTCCATTTTGGCAACACTGGGCAGCATTTATTTTACGACTGCATTGCCATACCATTATACATATCATCCGTATCTGCGCGGAATGGAACCTAATTTAAAAAAATGTGTGTTTGGTGTCGCTGACCGGTCGTAACAAAACGCCGTTTGCACTTGCTTTAAAACGATATTGTTTGTATTATTAAATTCGCCATGTTGGCAGTGCCGTTCTGGTAGGGGAACCTGGGGTAATGGGGACCGGCGGGTAATAGGAGCGGTGCGACTAGAGACAAAACTATAGCTCATATTCACTCATTTACCGCGCGAGCGTTTTCGTCACAGTACGGCCGTGTTCCCCTGGCTCGCTCAGCTCGCCAGTGCCACGCATTATGTTACCACGGACGCTTATCGGTTTTTTGCTCCGCGCTTATAAAAAATACGATATTTCAACGGCCAGCTTAAGTTGAAGTAATATGTTTGTTATAATGAAACCTGTTTTATTTAATAGCTAATGTTATCAATTTTGAGTATCTATTCATATCATTTCATTACAAGCTAGATTCGGAGTATTATTTTATGAAATTTCAAGATGGTGGTAGTCGGGTAATCAGAGCTTATTACATTATTAGGCTATTATTGTTTGGATCCTTAAAGTTAATTAATTTACGCATACGTTTATGTTAATATTTATATGCATATGAGATTTTAGGCTGACAGTTAATGTTTTGAGGCTGACTCAATAATTAAGTAGCTCCCATTACACATATGGGTATCTATAGGCTCTCATTTCCCGCAAAGTCGGGTAATGGGAGAGATTCTGTTTTTTTGAAAAAAGTTTATCTGTCGCCAAATGCCTGATAATGTAACGGTGATGCTGTAATTAAATGATAGTCAAATAACTAAGGATTTGGTTTCTATTAAAAAGATCCAAAAATACTCATACATTTGCCTTATATTGAACTTTTGCCTTAGTAGGCTCCAATTCCCCCACGCTCCCCTATTATGCGATTATTTTTATTCATGAGCGTTATTTGCTTTTGATTTCGAGCGTGAAATTCGGAGAACAATGCGTCAAACAGCGGAAAACACATGGGGATATGTATAAAACAAAAAGTGAAATTTCATTCAACATTATTGAATTCATTTATTTACCGTGAATAACTGAAAAAATTAAGCTAGAATGGGCCTTGAATAATTTTTTATTTTTAATCTTCCTTAGATACCTATTTTCCAACTACCTAATAGGAGATAATATCTCACAAAATAAAAATGCAAATTGCACGTTTACGCATCTGACTTATCTACAGTAAGCTAAGAAAAATAAGACGTAAACGTAGTACGAGTAGGTATGGGAGTAGTCTCTCTATTTCCTTTTTATCTCGGTAAAATTAACGTGTCTACCACATATCGACACGTACAATAAGGGATATCGAATACTTTTTTTTATTCAATCAAGAGCTGACTAAGGTCTTGAGACCGTACTTCCAGCCGTAAAACTGACAGGTTTAGCACGTTTCGGGTATCCAGTGTCCGCGTAAGTAAAATAAAATGTTTACATACATAAAACGAAACAATAATCGCATCGAGCAACACTCGTTTGAATAAAATTAAAGTGTGTTTTATTTCGAAATGGAAGATGGCCGCCTACGCGCCATTTCCGAGGTTTTGTTTTTACGCATTTTACGATGACATAAACATTTTATTCTCGGATATTTGTTACTGGAGTTGGCGCCGGTTGATTTGGTCCTGTTTGTTTAGCGATGTGGCAGTAATTAAATACTTAAATAGTAAAAATCTAACAGTTTCTATGCTCTTAATATCCCGTGTGTGTATGTGTGTTGCTTACCATCATTAGCAAAGCGAAGCCACTATGTGCCGATATAAAAAAGTGTGCATTAAATATAATGAACTGTCAACTGCAAAGAAAAGTGCTTATTTTTGTCGTTATACCGCTTGGCCGAGTGATCATGGACGTCGTGTTGTCAATGGTAGGGAAAGGGAAGCTTTACCACCCGCTGCGGTTCCTCCCTCACGTCTCACGTGTAAACGTCTGGTGCTCTCGTGCATTACGGAATTGATTAATGATGTTTGCACAACGCGACAATGCATTGGTATACACTTGCGTTCCAGCTTGCTAACTGCACGAGAAGTTGGATAGAATTTAAACATTAAAAAAAATTACTTTAAGTTTGTCAAGTAAGTCCGTACCTATTTTTATTAAAGCAGTAACGTCTGCTAACGTTAACCAAATGTTTACAATGAAGCGAAAAAAGTGTTGATTTTTTTTGCTTCATTGTAAACATTAAGTCCGTAGGTACCTACTGACGTTCGGAATGTCTCTTTTTACGTTAGAGATATGCTCTAATATGAAAAGAAAAAAGAAAGGGAACTATTTATTGCTTCAGCTTTATCGATACAATTAGGTTACATGAGAAACAAAAAAGGTAATACTACAATGATCTCATTCATCTTTGGAAGTTATCGCGAACACAAAAAAATGCAAAAACGATTACTTTGTAAATAAGTGGTAAAATAAGACTTGCGTGCGGTAACACCGGCATAACAGAGTAATGATTTGGAATCCGAACGGAAAATAATCGTTTCCTTGGAATTTATGGCCCACTTTATTATTTTTACGACATTATTAAATAATAAGTATTTACTTGTTTACCCACAATGCACGGGCCACTATATGAATAAGTATTCAAATTGTGTAAATATACTTTTATTTATTGATTTAATAAGCCCCAATCCACTAAATTAAGCCAACATGCCTACATTGAATTTAAATGATAATTGTATGCGTTTTGAATTACAGCAAGTGTCAGTTCAAGCGAAATTTACGATTCATTAAATTAATGCCAGCTTTCAAAAAGGTGTCTCAAACGGTTATCTACTGCGTTATAGATCATAAATAACATTGATTTTATAAGCGACAAATAGCAACTCTCGAGTCAAGAACTTATGAAATATTTATAAGACTGGTTGTGCGACTTATATAAAGTTATGTCTAAAAGCCGTTAATCCGACTTATTATTCAAAATACTCGCGCAAATCGTAAATAATTCAACGACATGTCCCATGTTACCAGTCACTTTCGCGCTCCAGCGTGGAAAAACTCCGTGTTTTAACAAACTAATATAAACCATTGTTACTTGAGCTGTTGTAGGTATTTTCTTGGGACATAGAAAATGTTAGAATATTAATTAAAAACATCACGATATTTTAGAGTTAACATGTGTTACAATAACTTAAAAGCATTTGCTTTCAAAATAATAACTGTATCTACCATACAGCAATGAATAAATGATATAATGGTCATTATATCATTTATTCATTGCTGTATGGTAGATACTTTATCATTATCATTTATCACGTGATAAACGTGACAATCATTGGCCACGTCTTCATATTTTTGACAGGTAATCGAATAGGATAGACTGCTTACACGACGGTTCAGTGTTGCCAGGTGATGATTAAGGACGCAGCAATCGAATGAATTATTCAATCGATTGCGGACAATTAGTATTCGATGCGTGCGACGTGCCGCCGTGTTTGCAAGGATTTGAGATATTTTTAACGCTTGCGGATTTGCTGGGAATCCGTGTTCGCGTTTATATTATGAATATTTTCCTTGTAGAGTTTTAAAATCAAATATTAAGCTGTACACTTTCGCATACAGAGTATAATAAATTAATTTAAAATAAAGATTTATCTCAACTTCATTGTACCTATAGGTAAAATAAACTTCAAAATCATCCATCCTGTACCATAAAGCCGGGATAAATGCAGGTCGTGTAGTTTATTATTTGTTTCATTTCTCCAAAAACCTATATTTTTAACGATAACGCATTTTAGTTCGGTGGACTATGCCTATGCATACTCGGCATGTGATGAAAACATACAAACATTTAATTTGAAGAACGTGGTCCTAGACATTTTAAATAAAGATAAGACTTCACTTTTAATAAGTCTTCAAGAGCTTACCGACCGACACACTATACTTAGGTTTGATCAATTCTATGGCTTAAGTAATACAATCTTATTATTCCTTTATTTATCTTGTTTCTTAGGCTAGGCTTTTTACAATAAATTTATATAAAAAGTAAAATACAATAAAGTAATTATAAAATATAAATACATCTTATTATTATTATTTCCTTTATTTATTTTAATTCTTAGGCTAGGTTTTTACAATATCTGTATATAAAAAGTAAAATACAATAAAGAAATTAAAAAATATATAAACATATTATAAAATACCTAACCTAGGGTGCCGCCGGCAGCGGGGCAGGGCCCAGGCTACCGGTGGTTAGGGCTGCAGAGAGAGGAATCTCCTGACGATGCGCGCCGTGTCCAGGAGTACCGCCTTCTGTATCTGGCCCTTTGATCCAGCCACCTAGCGAGAGTCACTTAAGATGTTTGTCGAGACTCTTCGCTATAAGGCCGTTCGCCGAAACGACTATTATTATTATTATTATGAGTCTATTATGTCCCACTGCTGGGCAAAGGCCTCCCCCTCTTTTTCCATTATACAATCTTACGTAGGTATAAGCCACCTTAGCCATAGATTTTTAATCCGCCAATGTTTGCGTGTGTAAGTCCATCCATCTATCTGTCGTAGTGAAATGGTAAATTTAATAAATCCACGGCAGATAGACAAAATAGCAACCGAGTTTTTTTATTTCACTAAATAAATCTAGGGATTTGATCAAATCGCTAGACTAGTTTAGTGAAATGAGGAAATCGGATTGGTTACTAAATTTGAATTGCCATTTTACTGGAAAATAGCATTGTAGGCTGATCTTGTTTTTTTTATTTCACTGCTTGTACCTAACATGAATACACGAGATCCAAGAAACTCTCACAAAAAAGCGAGAAATTACCACAAGCAACGCATACAACCTTTCTTCCACAAGAGCGTACTTTTAATAGAAAAACCCCGTCGTTACGTCCGTCTGCGCAATAAGCAATATTGTTTGTTTAATCAGTTGATGCACACGCCTGCGCAAACAGGCGTACAAACGGACAGACACACAGTAACTGGCCGGGCAGGTTACGTTTGCTCTGGGCATACTCGTAACAACAGCTTTGGATAATCGAGAATTATGGTGTCGTGTGAAATATTTCTACAGTAAACATTACTATTTTAGGTTATTAAATACATTTGGGTGACTGCGATAGCTTCGATACTACTTGTGTATGAACTTTTGGATGCAGCAGATACTCAACGAAAGTGTTCTTGACAATACTATGCGAAACATGATTGTATGCCGTATCTATCCTCCTTAAATAGTATGTACGTGGTATTGATATGTAAATACATACAGCGACTACGGAATGCGGAACAAAAAAAAGTTTCCACACGGTGCAACGTTACCTATCTTGATAGATCATAACTATTTGTCTTTTCAAGACAGGTTAACATCAAGTATACTTTGCAACGACATTGAAATATGCTCAGAAAACAATAACTGAACCTGTTGGACAAACAGTACTGCCAATATAAAAAAAGCCTTCGTCCGCCTCTCACTTACAAACCGGCTGGAAAAAGCGAAATATTGAATATAAATGGCGATAGCGTGCCTGTACCATCGTGATCATGAATTATTTTTTAAATGATATGTCAGATATGGCATGGGCACTTTGCATTGCTGTAATGTGACCGTCAGCCCGTCAGATATTATTTACATCAATGGCCTAACCAGCTGCGAAACACACATGTCAGATATCAAACTAAGTAGTAAAAATGCAACCCAAATCGTTATATTATGGCTGTCATGTCGTCAGGTAACATATACCTCTGGCTCCTCAAGAAATTTTGTAATTTACTGCAATATGCAATAAGTGCAATATGAACTTTTGTACTTAATAAAAAATCTGTCATTTATTTTTTAAGCATGGTGTATACAGGTGTCCATTTGTATCACGCGAGAGTAGATATTAACTTACATAAGAAACCTTTAACCAATATGTATTCAAGTTTAAGCTTACCTATTACTCTTCTCAAACGCAAATATATCAATGAATTCCAAACAGACAGCAACCACATTCTTGTAATGCGTGCGTCGAACAGACATTTGGGACGCCATGTTTCGACATTTGTCTTACTCAGTCTGGCCAGAGCACAAATCATTCCACCCAAAATCATTGAGATTTACACACGCTTCATTTCGTATTCAGTGTCCCTTTTTCAGATTACGCTATTATATTAAGCTTGACACGAGATAAATAGTGTCGACAGTTCATAAATATCAAGTCCCTAACACCAGAATTCATTCCAGTTTGATTCATATTTGTTAGTAGTAGCGAGTAGGCTGGTACAACTTTGGAGTTAGTTCTATATTTCATTTAAGTCGTGGAAAGTCTTTACTATCCTTGTTTATGGCAGAAGCCTGGATTGTTTTCAGACATCTAACTCTACAGACTATAAGTCCTGTCAACTAAATAATATCTTAGTCTTTTCTGCGTAGGTGTTTCCATTCATGACATCACCTAGCGCCTCGCTCCCGGCGACTAGAACTACTTGGAGGACATACAGTCATACCCATGGTAGCCATACCCATAGGTTTTATTTCCTTTGGGCCAAGACAGACGAACAACAAAGTGAATATAAGTGTTCCTATATGGGTTCGGTTTTTGCCGAGTGAGGTGCAGACACCTTAAAAACCTCCAAAGTATTGCTTAATAGTGACGCTTCGATACTACAAGAAGTATTGTATAACAGGAAAGTAATGAACCAGTGAATACATTTTTCACCTTACACCCATGTGAATGTAGCGAAATGGCCAAGCCACGTAACTTAACTAACATAAAGAGTTTGTAAATTTAGGCCTTGTAGATTTAGGGCGTGTACCTAGTCAGAAGCTTGGCTCTACATGAGCTCTGGGGCCGATGATGATTGCGTTTGTCACGTGATAAATGAGTGACAAAGCATCTGTCACTCACACTCGTATTTTGTCAAAACGCGACGGATGCCTTGTCACTTATGTATTTATCGCGTGATAAAAGAAACCAGCATAAGCCCCCTGATAACATTTTAACAGCATGAGTCATATGGCCTCGTCTTAGCATCATTACACTGATTACACATGTTTTTTTTTTTTTATTTTATTTATTTAACTTTAAACAATAACATTTAACAATGTAATATTACTCGCCAAACTGTGACGTTTAATGGCGAGAAATGGTATTTGGTGGGATAATTATTTCAACGTTTCGATTTCAACAGTTCGCCGTGTTCAAAATGTCCTTTTCACGTCCTGTATTCCGGTAAATATTCCTGATTTTTGAGGTCGCACATAGGTATCATTTTTAGAAAAGTACCTTTGTAAAGTCCACATGTAAAATGTTCGTGTCCCCGCGGCCCTACACAAAACCGCATTGAAATGAACCGCTAATTCGGTAACGAGCGAATAATCGGTAATAACGATGATTTACCGGTATCCGGTTACAATTACCGGGCTAATGGGATCAGCTTTACCGGTGAGTTATCAGCCAATTGTGAATTGGGACGCAAATCTAGGGCCCATGTGGTGCTTATGTGGATAGATTTGCAAATTTGTAGGTTAATGAATTGCAGTGTTGGCGGTGGAAATTTAATATTGGAGGTAGAATTTGGACGCAGAATCTGTTTTTGTTGTCCTTAAGAGTCCAACCAAGTAATCTGAATTAACTTAAATTCATTCATCCAGAAGCAAATACTGATTTTCAGCTTCAGTTATCAGTTTATTTATTGCTTTCATAGGTACATTTACAGATGGTACATTATACATTGTTGCTAGGGCTTGCAATAGCCGTCCATTTTTCGTATCCGGATATTTCGAATACTAAAATTATTTACTATCCGGATATCCGGATACAGCGGATAATACGGATATTCATATTATTTTTAATAAAAAACGAAATATGGTTAACATTTCGATGTTACTAATGTACCATGCCGCTAGGTAGTGATTTATTTTAGTTTTAGTGCCGCTTTACTCTTTTTTAATTGTAAGTGTGACGTAGGTACTTGTATCGTTGTTGTTTAATTTCAGTTTTTACATAGGTATTTTCGTATTTTTGTTGTCGAATAAATGAGTGTTATATGGTTGTATATCATATAATAATAGACAAAATATACAATTTGACAGTAAGAAATTGACCAAATGGGTTTTAGCAAATTAACATTTAAAAAGAAAAAACAATAGTGAAAAGACAAGTTCTTAAAAATAAATGGAAAATACGAGTAGTTTAATTTTTTTATCATAATATTAAAAATCCAATCACATTTGCAATCACAATTTAAACTTTACGGCGAGAAGAGAAAATATACCTAGGTACTGAACATTAAAATAAAATCTCCAATATACCAGTTATCTCGGAGCAGAGCAGTGGTTCATAAAAAAAAAATTGCAGAAACGTAAGGATCATTATCACGAAATATTTTAAATTATATTAAATCGGCTTCTATAATTTTATCAGTTTAATTAGTTTTTAGTCGTATTTTGTTTGATTTTGATTCTGTCTGTCCAGCGCATAGAGCTTCTTCCTCATGGTCGCCTTCCCTGTACTTTCCCTGTCACCAGGAGCACTTCGAAGGTGCATTTTTTTTCCTAGCTAGGTGATCGAAGATCCTGCGGAGACAGATTGTCGACAGCCTAACGGTGACTCCCACTTCTGGAAGAATTTACATATTTGTGCGGCGGGCTGTCCAAGGAACTGGTAACATTCCGCTCCTGCACCACATTTCTAATGCGTCAATGCGAGATCTATCTGCCTTTTTGAGGGTTCAGGTTTTCGCACCGTAGGTGAAGATCGAGAACACCAGAGCCCTCTAGGTTTTTAGTAAGATTGATATATCTGTCCAGATCCTGTTTAGTCGTGTCATCGCGCTTTTTGCTATGCTAAGCCGCTTTCGTACATCTGATTCGCATCGTCATCGAGCCATCGTTCTAGTAGAGCCCAGGTATACAAAGCTGCTCTCATATTGGAGATCGCGCGTCCCGCTGAGCTGTAGCGACTTTGTTCGATCTATGGCCATGAATTTTGTTAAAGATTTGTTGATCGACAGACCAAGTAGTCTATAAAACACAAGATCAAGGGGGTGTTAAATTCGAAGGATTTCTTCAGGAATCCGTTGTTTGATGGTTAGAATTGGTTCTTTAGTGCCTTTTCCTTTCAAAAAGCCAGCTTGTTCAGCTATTTAATCTTTATTATGATACTTTCTACGGCTTGGTATATTATTTATATTATAGTAATTATTTTATTTTAATTATCCGAAATATCCGTATTATCCGAATAGTGTATAGAAAATTACCGGATTTAAAAATTCGCGGATATCCGGATAAAACGAATATCCGGATATCCGGATTGCAAGCCCTAATTGTTGCCACTATGTAACCTTGTAGGGCACTGCAACATTTGACAGAATGTCAGTTTACTAATACCACTAATACTAAATATTATAGGTAGGTAGTTAGGTAGAACCATATTGGTGACTACATAGTAACAACCATTATTATACCATGCCATGCGCATCAGAAGCCAAATGCCTTACGATCTAACATCTTCTCTTCAGCTTTTTAAGGTTTGTTCCCCAAGTGTTCTAAAGTGACCCTATTAGTTGTCCGTCGTCAGGGCTGTATCTTTCCAACCATAATAAGAAAAGACTTAAAATTTCACATAATGTTTACAAGTTTGGCCGCTATAACAACAAAAAAATAGACACTCAAAAAATATGTGAGTTGCTACCGTACCCTCAGTGCGCAAATTCGACTCGCACTTGGCTAGAGCGCAGTAGCAATATTGGATGCGTATACGCCGATGCTCAAAGGATTACACGGCTTGTACGCAACGCTTGAGTTAGCCTGAACGCTCGAGTACAAATGGCGCGTGCGCTGTTCGCACCCGAGACCGCACCTGGGGATTACACGCGCAATTGCTCGCAGATTGTAGGGATTTGGTGATGAGTTGCTTAAGTAGCTTAGAGATATTTTAAAAGGATAAATGTAACATCTGTTCTGACTTAGAGTAAGACGAAATATGCATAGGCTAGCTGCCAAGAAACTATCTTAGCAGGTATATATTTAATAGTTCAAACGTAGCCTTATAGTTGGACGAATAAAATTTACTCGGAGATTAAGTAAAAAAATACATAGAAAGTAGAAACGTGACATTATGTAATTCTAGGAATAATCCTTATTCCAAATCTAACCTGAACCTAAATTCTAATTCGATTAACATTGACATACAAGTATGTATATAGCTATTTCAGCGATGGAACATATTTACTGACAAAATACAGGTATTAATTTATTTATTCTGTTAAGATTTTAAGTGACAAAGCAGTCGCCACTCTCATCAAACTCTTATTAAACAATGACGTAAACTTTGTCATTTATTTATCGCATGATAAACACAACCATGATCGGCCATCTTTGTTCATATTCATCTCATCATGTTTTATTTTTTATTTTTTGATAATTCTAATTTAACCCAGAAGTTATGCATTGGTTATAAACCAAAAAAACTGATACTAGCACAAGCTTCGAACCGCCATAAACCAATTAATAATAATAATAAACACAACCATCATAGGCCGGCGTGACTAATTCTGCCATGCTACGGTAAAAAGGCGTATCTTACTATGACATCCGTATAAAGATACGACCTTTTACCATAACACGGCAGCATTGTCATTTTAAGGTATCACAAAAGTAGCCACATGTTGTTGAATTGTGATATTTCGGAGAGATGTCATTAAGAATAAAAACGTTGAATTTGGCCCCGGATTATTGCTTCACCCACACTGCAATAACAACAAAAACAGCAATATTGCATTGGAATGAGATTGTACATTTGCTATTTAAATAATGTAATTTTAATTATGAAGCTTTCTCTGCATGCATATCACAATCCTATATGTAACTAAAATATAATTATTGTTTAGAATTTTCTTCCTAATTACAAGTCCTTACCCTTTGCGCTCATAAATAAGTCTAATTAACGGCGGCAATTTTAATTTCGATAACTGCAGTCTTCGCCGGGCCACAAATTACACCCCGTTACCGTGGTATTGTAAAAGGTCGTATCTTCATTTGGATTTCATTGTGATATACGACCTTTTGGCCTTGCTGTGGCACGGCACTGGGCATACCCGGGTGCGCGTAGATAATTTACGGTGTAATTAAACCGGTTGTGACACCGGCTGGGCTCATTACATATCCGGTTATTCTGGTTTATCCGGACAAAATACGCGATAGTTTAAAATTAATTGGGAATTTAGGGTTTTGTAAATATGTATTATTTTACGTCACCCAAGACCGTAAGTAAGATTTCCTCTCCAAGGGCAGCCCAAGACAAGACGTAAAATTTAGACAAACCACGGGCGGTAATCCGTAAAGCCCTAGATCGCGTATTACACAAACACCAATGATCTGGGACATTCACGAATTAACCGATAAATAAGTAACAAAGCATCCGTCACATTTTGTCAAAATGCGAGTGTGAGTGACAGGCTGTGTCACTTATTTATCATGTGATAAACACAACCATTATAGGCCCGCTGGTGACGTAAGCCAGAATAGTAACAGTATGGAGTAATTCAAATTATTGATTGAATCGTATGGCGTAAAAAACATTACAAGAAATCTAAATAAATGAATTCAAATGAATCATCGTCACTATTGCTATTAACACATTATCGTACGTTACGCCGATTAGGATGCGCCGGCGCTTCGTAACCGCTAACAATGCGATGGACGCGGCAGGATGTCGATTTACTAATCGGTTAGAGGAAAACTTTATATTCATCGGGTGACATCACACTTAGATCCTCAATCGATAGGCAGCTTTACATCTCTAATGCCTTATTTACATGAATAGGTAGGTACTCGAAGATTTCCGCAACTTCGTACGTATAACCTTCCTTTACAGTAAGACGCCGTTCTCACCGCCAGCACTCGCTTCTAATATACTTAACGAAATTAAAATTATATGAAATTATATGAAAATTACATCGCATTAACACTATCAGTTTAGGTATTGATGTTTCATTATATTGCGACAAAGATTACATCGCGATTTACAATTTTTTTGATTTTGTATAAACACGTCCCGCCAAAACAGTTGAAAAGATTATCATCGTCGTACAAGGACAAATTAAACATTCAAAGATATTTTTTACCGAATTCTGGTATAGAAATGAGATGTTTTTCGTCCACTCATCTGTTCTTATATCATCTATCTCCTAGTCTAAAATAAATAAGTATTATGAGTTAGAATTACTACGAAAGTTTTTTTTTTTTTTTTTCAATTAAGTTTTTAGAAATTGTTCAATATGGCGGAGATATGGGAGTTAAAAACGTAAAAAAACACGTGAGGTCTGTAGCTCACAGAGCCACTAATTATGAACTAGCGAGTATTTCCTGCTACCCGTTCCATATAACGAATGTCAACAGCTTGCTGATAAATTCAAAGCCAGTTCATCCTCTGCATTCGGGGCACGTCCGCCCAAATCATGGGCAAATAAATACATGTAGCACATAATGCGATTCAATACGCGCGCGTATTATTGATGGACCGCGCCGTGGGACTCACAAGTCTCACAACTACACGAATAACAATAGAGATTAACTATCAAAAAATATACAGATCTCACACTACTATCAAAGGCATTGAAAATGTATTTTTCACCTCACTCGCTCGGAAAACCTCCGTTTATAGGGCTAAATCTGCGTGCAAAAGTCTATTTTATCCGCTAGCGTGCAAAAGTCATTTAAATTTCGAACACGTCGATTTTGATTCTCTGTGGTGCAAGTAACTTTTTTATATTTAAGACTCCTTCAACGCGTGACTGATTTCATCAGCCGATAAATCTTCGAATAACCAATCAACGCACGCTAATAAAGGGCGATCTGGTCAGGCCGGCTAAAATCATATGTACCTACGTTTGAATACTTCTTTTAAAAAAAAATACACCTACAATATCACGTCCAGAAACCTGGTTTGTGGTTACAGATTTTTAAGTTTTTATTTTTCTACACTTTATTTTATGTTTAATATGTTTATATATATTAATAGTGAGTATTTCAGATTGATTTACATATTTTGACTACTAAATATATTAAATACAATACAAATTTTAATATTTATTTGTTATAAAAGTTGGAACATAAGAGTGTAATTTCTGAACGCCCCCGAGAAAAAAATAAGTAATTAAAAAGTTGGAAGTTTTCACAATTCACGTAAACAACGTAATTTTTTTCTGTGAAGAATACATACTGTTGTCTTACTTTATAGAAATAAGTATCGAAAACAAGAAAGTTAAACCCAATTTGGAGTATTTATTCAATGCTAAAAGCCTGCATTAAAACGAAAAAGGATCTGTTATAAATATTTGGGGACGATAAGTAATTTACCGTAACTATTGGCGTTTTTAAAGAAGATAAAGCCGAAATAATCTTGTTCGGATCCCGTCGTCCAATAACTTCCAAAGCAAGTGTTATGGAAAATACTTCCGAGTGGCCAACTAATCCTTCCCAGAATGCCATTCTTCCACATTCACAACGAATGTGTCAAGTAGTTTCAAATACAAATATAATATAACAGTGCTTAAGAAAAACTCAACGATAAAATATACACGACGATAATACAAATTACGGCCATATTACTTTTAATTTTTAATATGTGTGCTTCTCTCGTATTTATTTGGTTTGGATTTGAGTGTGTTATGTTTTAAATTTGATGTGTTAAACAGAAGGCAAAATTAAATATGATTATTTTTATGTTTTAATTGTTTTTCTTGAATCTTGCATATTCCTCGCTGTAGTGAGGTGAAAAGTTGTGTGTTCCGCATGGCTGCAAAATTATTTAGCTTCTCGTGTCTTGAAAGCTTCGCTACGCTCAGGAATCTATCTTTGAACCATTCGCTTCGCTCATGGTTCAATCTTAGATTCCTTCGCTCGCTCAGCTTTCAATTTCAACACTCGCGCCAAATAACAACTTTGCAGCCTTGCATAACAAATAACTATTAGAAATAAAACACATGATAAAATTTGACGTTTTCTGACCTAGCGCTTTAAGGGACCCACTACCGCCTATATTTTTTGTCCGCCCGCGTCCTAAAATGGCACAAACTGTAGCGATCCATATTTTCCACATTCTTGAATGGTGAGCTCAAAAAATTTGAAATTTTCAAAAAGTTACCGATTGATTTTGGAAATTCAAATTGCACTTTGAAGTCCTCCGACGGACGCACATTTTGACATACGTCCGCGTACGTCTCATATCTGTGAACCTAATTTCATAAATCGATGCACTATATTATTCGATCAGGAAAACATAAACATTTTCAATGTTAAAACAAATTTTGTCGGAAAATTTACTTTTTGAGAGCGAGGGAGCAAGAGTAGCGAGGAAGATCATTGGCGAAAAAGCTGCAGAACCTCGAACACCGCAGGATAGGCGCCTGTTTATCGGTTTTCTACAGGATACACTTCGGTGAGTGTGCACTAGGATTGCATGAACTGATTCCTCCGTTTCCACTCCAACATCACAATACTCGACGCGGACTTGGGTTCAACTCTTATGTCGTCGATAAACCACTGATTCGTACGAAACGCTTTGCGCCTACTTTTCAGGACAGCTAAAGAGTGAAACTTTCTTCCTGCGCATATTTTCACTGTAAAATATAACTTGGATCTTTTCAAGTTGAAACTGAGTAGGAATTTTCTAGGCAAGCATGCACCTTGTGCAATCTTATGCCTTATTATCATTTAACATCAGGCGCAATCGAAGCCAAACACGATGGGTAGGTTCGGAGTTCTCATGACCACCTTGCGGCTTCATCACCAGACCACTTTTGGTATATTACGTGACAAATGAACAATAAAACATACGTCTCATATGTCAAAACCTGACAGATGCTTTGTCATTTATTTATCACGTGGTAAACGTGGCCATCATTAGTTTTATGTATATCGATTTTACACTACCCTCGAATCTCTCACTCAACGACTCCCCATGCCGCTGGTAGTGCAAAGTTGTGGCATCTGCGACTTAAGAATCGCTCTTTTTTTGAAGTTAGTAAAAAAAAGCGGCGTCAAACGACCGAGTAAAGTGTCCCCATTAGTTACCTAATTAAATTTTATGAAGTCATTATAATAAAGTAACAAATTAGCGACACCGGCGTGGGTGAACGTTCGATTCATCGCATGCAAATGATCACACCCGCGCCGCGAGTCGGTCGACTCGGTATAGGCGGGTGTACACGAGTGCTTCGATTGCTAGAGTCAAACCAAACTGACTCTAAAATCAAACTGACTCACTTTGTATGGTTTGAAAGTTCATTAGCTTGGAAAAGTTAGGCGTAGTTTGACTCTAATACTGGCACAGAATAAAATACTGCCTGTGAACCTGAAGTGGCGATACACCTAAGTATCAACCCAGTTGCGTTAAGTTTGTACCTCATTTATATGGGTATACACAGGAAAGACATCTATATTGTATACATAGTACACGTATAGATTAGGCTCCTCCAAATGTAAGGTAAATTCCTTCGTGTTCCGAATACGTGTGTACCAGCCCTAATCCATACTCAGCAATCAATACTCGACTAACGAGCGCTATCGCTCTCCATCGCTGATGGTCGACGAGATTAAGGAGTTATGTGTCTGTCTGTCTGTCCGCTAACGTGTTTGTATGGCAAATTACGACGGTTTGTTTGGACTTGAAGCATCAATGGGAGGTTTAGTAAGTGCATGTATGAATGAGGTTGAAGTTGTAAGAAGTGTTTGTAGTATGAAATACGTTTTTTTTCTATAATAAAACTATCAGGGTTTTTAAATAGTGTCATTTGACAATGGCGCTCTGGTGCCGCTGTAATGTCAGTTCTCTTTTAAAATTCATAGAGGCTTGGTAAGGACCAAGAGTAGCAAAAATATTGATTTAAAAAAACCGACCAGTTTTCCTTGGGTTATTCTTTAATTGTCCCAATGTAAACTACAAAAAAAGTCATTATATACGTGAAATAGAGGGGCCTGTAGCCTGCCCAAAGTGCTTAGTACGAAAGAGGTCCGCCTTAGTTTTGAGTAACTCGACGACCTGCCTAAATTGGGCTTATTTTGCGTCAAAAACGTTGGAAACTTAAGACGATTTCGAACTATTTCGGTTCAGTTTCAGTTTTATGGCAACAGTGGCGGATACACGGCCGCCTTGCAGTAAAAGTTGTACTCGAGACCACAAATTTAAGTACTCTTACCTTTTTTTACTACCTTCTATAAGTGTATTTTAGCTATAAATAGCAAACACCGCGTGACACTGCCAGTATCGTAAAATAGCAGCACGCTATTATATTATTGAAATTTTAAACATACATTTGCCATTCATGCTCGTTTACATATTTATGGGATATGGCGAATAATAACTGTTCACACTGCGATGGCCGCGGACCGACCTTCTCTACTTGCGTGAAAGTGTTCTTTTTGGTTTAATAATGAAAATAATTTTTTTTCTCTATTCGGATAGTGTAACCAGACGCCAGCCATAAAGATTAAGTATCAAGGAAGAAGTAAAGATTTTTAAAGTCATCTCTATTTTATCAGCTGATTGAATAAAATATCCTATACATAAAGTCTATATCGGACCAATTGGTAAGCTAAATAATTCCAGTAATTAAATTCCGCCGTCCGCTCGAAAAAGGTGAGAGTCGAATCTAATTAAACAAGCCCTTATGGAATGTTCTAGATTAAAACAGTGAGACATGCCATTCCAAAAGGCCATATGTTGCTGGGAGATACACGTCTCTTACGTCATATCGTCGTATAAAGGAAGTACTTAGTTACTTATGTTGGTGGCTTTCAAAAGGTCATATATCTGTCCGAGACTTCAACCTCTTAAGTCGTTCTGTGCCGATTGTAAAGTCAGATGTCTATTCTAAAAAGTCATAAGTCTATGGTTATATTCGATCTCTTAGGTTATTTGGTGCCGGTAGTATAGTTAGATGGGTAGGTACGTAGGTGAGGAGGCAACTGTCTGTGAGACAGGTTGATTAAACAACGGTCAGACGACGTCAGGCGCTTTCTTCCAATTCCTTAATTAAATAGCTGGGTGCTTTTAAAAGGTTCGGAGAGCAGAGTATTTACTTGTCGGTATTAAACGCTAACCACAAGTGTTTACATACATACATAATGTTATGTATACAGTGACCATTGAAATCCGAGTATGTAGCCTATTTTAGGTACAAACTATCAAGAATGGCCCGACATGTTTCGAACTCATATAGAGCTTTTCATCAAGGGCAACTATCCGTGCTGCTGCGCGACTCGCGGCCCACTAAAACATGTCGGGCCACTCCTGAGTTTTTTACGTGAGTTTAAACCGTTTTTATAATTATCAAAGATGTCTCACGATAGTTTTAATAATATTACTATTTTAGGTACTTACACTTGAGAACTTTAATTTAGGATCCATTTTAAACCTTGTGTCAATGTCATAAGGTTCAACGTGGATCCTAAATAAACGTTCTTCATCGTACTTGTTTTTGAAAAATATCATTAATTAATGAACGGACATTTCATATTTTCAATTTTATAATATTAAATAGAAGATAAGCTGATTACCTATATGTACGTATATCCTTTTCATTAAGAAGATACGAGTAGATAAATAGAATACTCTTTTTTGCACACCTTGACACGAAAGAAAAACAAACACAGAAATACAAGTAGAATAATTATATACTCCTCTGACAGCTTCGCGACTCCGCGTAACGCGAACGTGGCATTACCGTCCCTTTTTCTGTAGCGCAAATGTCCGCAATCATACCTCTATGTTGGAATTGATATTCGGCTTAAATTTTGAACTTGATAGCAGTATCAACCTATCTAACCAACCAGATGAACTCGCATTCCTAAAAGCCTTCGTATCCGTAGGTGTGAAGAAGACGCTATCTCCATCTCGGCTACCTGCGCGTAGGCCGGAAAATAAACGATTGTCCACGTCGCTCGTAAAGTGAGCACCGGCCGGTATCGATTACTATCGAGCCGAGGACTCCTGCTGGCTGGAAGACTTTTAGGGTCTACGTCATGAGTATTAAAACTAGTAGCTTTGCAAGCTGTAATCCTCGCGAGTTTGTTTTATCCAGACATACGAATGAATTGACAAAATATCAAATATTTAAAGTGCTAAATTTAAATTAATTACATCAATACTTTATTACACACCAATAGAAGTTTACAATAGCCATTCCATTCCAAATGTCCCATTACAGGTGAATACTCGGATTGAGGGAACACCCTCAAGAAAAGCCAAATCGCATCAGGTCCGCGATGTATAATTTAAATATGTATGTATACAAATAAATTGTTGGAATGTAAACAATTTTTGTACCAAAATTCGAAAGGTCACAACAATGTAACAAGTATAGCTATTTGTTGTTTTAGCGCGAACATATTTAATACCAAGGTTGGATATACTTGGGCATTTGCATTAAAATGCCGTTTCATCTGTCAGACAGAATGTCATTTGTTTACTATACGTACAAGGTTATTTTTGAACAGAAGTTTTGGCTAAAAGGAGATAAAATTTCGGGTCTCCAAATATTATACAAGCTCGGGCTGGGCTTCATTCGACGTTTCAAATGCCAATATTAACTACCTACGTGATACCTACATTAGCAACATGGTTTATTTTCCATGTGAACTTATTTACTTATCTCTTTTTTTTTATTAAATCATAATCAAAAACTTATTTAATCTCTAACAGTAAAAACCTAACCATATCTTATGACTATATGACCGTGACATGACCACAACTATGCTTCACGATTCTAGACGCGCGACATAGCGCCACCTGTCACTCTCTCACAGCACGTACCTACTGCACAGAAAGAGATACATAAATATCTCGCGCGAGAAAGAGTCGTGTATCACAGTTGTGCTAGAGATGCGGCTATACGTTACAGCCGGACTAGCATATCTTGCCGCGACTTCGCTTTTCGCGCGACTGAACGTCACCTGTCTTGTTCGCACGATATCGGCAGGAAAGTGACATGTAGTATTTGTCGCGTGTCACAGTTATGCTAAACGTACTGCCACAACTATTCTTCGCGACTCTTGTCGCGCGACAAAGCGCTACCCGTCACTCTCTCACATGACTACACAGAAAGAGACGGATAATTACTTGTATCTCTCTGTGCAGTCATGTGAGAGGGTGACAAGAGTCGTGAAGCATAGTTATGCTAGTCGTACTGGTTAGATATTTTAAAGCGCAGAAAGAGCCACGACTATCTTCCGACCTTTCGACCCGCGCACTGTAAACAGCCCGATTATATCCGACGTAAATTACTTAAACAAATAAATTAAATTATAGCCCGCAATAACTCGTTAAATAATTCAATCGGCCGTTTTCGAACACCGTTGTATTCGAGTGAACATTGCATTCATAAATGACATAAATCGTGTCGATCAGTTGTAAGCTAATCGAAGTTATTCAAGGTTTTTTATCTTTATGGCCATTTGCAATTAATATCACAAGTTGTTTGTTTGTATGAGATTATGACAACAGGTTTTAAATAATAAATTGAGACGATCGATTTTTATGTTCGTTTATACTTTATTGAATTGATTTAAATTACAAAAAAAACGAACACACTTTCCTAAGATAAAATTGAGCTTTTTTTATTCATTCTAGTTAAAACGTCGGTGTTATTCATGTTACAATTACGTCTTGTAGATTTTACTATATATATCAAAGATGTGACAACTTACCACATGAACGTAGAGATCGCGCCATATAAAAAGAGCGCTGGCAATCTTCCTGCGCACTTCAAATTACAATGCGATAAGTTTGACAGCAGCACTCTTTTTACGCGACACGGACTATACATAATACATGAAAATCGTAACTCTATTGTACTTGGATAAGTCAGTTTCATACTACAACAAAAATGTCAAGCTTCGACAATTCAAGCGAGCGTTGATATTCAGCTGAGTGATCCGGCACTGTGTTAAGCCCTCTTCTATTTAGACTACGGCTTCTCTTACAACAAGTGAGGCCAAGGTAATAACCAACCTGTTTGCCAAAAAAAACATCATCCAGTAAAATATAAAATCTACAAGCCTGTATTTTAAGCGTAAGCAGCTTTCGATAAACACCTGCAATCACCCAATAACAATTAGTTAAGAATCGTGATTAACCGTATAAACGAGGCATTCCCGACACGCCGACATCCACACGCATTAAGATGTCTCCAACGAGACAATTATGCGCAGGAGTCGATCGCTTCGGCAACGCGATCCGTTGGAATGCGTCAACAATGCACCTGCAAAAACTAAAACGGAACAGTTCCTATAACAAATACACACAAATTTTAAACCTGACAAGGGCGAATAGAGTTTGAAACGGTACACTTTTGTTTGTAGTCGTTGGACCTCTTTTGTTTTGAATCGAACGTCAATCGTTCTAAATTCAAATCGAAGCCTGTGAGAACATTTTAAGGCCTACTTTTGAATGGTTTTCATTTTGTCATAAGCCCATGTTCTTTTGTTTTGAACTGAAATGAAATCGTTCCAGATTCAAATGCAGCCTACTGAAATGATATAAAGTCTACATTTCAACTGTTCATGTTTTATCTAAAGCTTGTGATGTTTTTAAATTGATATAATCGATGTGGGTGTCCTGTAATTGTTTTGATTTGTCGCCATTAAAAAGGTTGACATACTTGTTTAAATGGCTGCATTGAGGACATGTTGTATGTTAGATTCGATTGAGATCTATGAATATTGAATGTTAACCAATCGGCGCAGCACGATTTACGCGTAGGTGCGAAAGGTGATACATAAATATGTATTTTCTAAATGTAAATGTCAGCTCTGACGGTTGCTAATATTTATTGATTTAGCCTGTTTTTATTGTATTTATTAAATTAAAAAGTTCAGTTAAGGTTAGGGTAACGACATGTTCACATTTCAAACATTATTGTGATCCGTTAAAACAGTTACCTATATCTTGTTTCATGCATGTGCATTGTGCTCGCAGTGAGAAACATCTATGAAGTCTATAACGAGACGTACCCAGTAAAACAATACTTATTATATTTAACGTATTGCTCGTTGGGTCTCAATTTTATACTTTTATTAATCGTAAATAAATAGTTGTGTCTATACAACGGTATAGGTACCTACAACTTACATACATGTACCGTTCGCCATTGGGAATAGAGTGTGAAAGTTATAACATGACTAAGATGTTGCTCATAAAGTCTTATTTTAAATAAAATAAAAATAAATAAATATCAGACAACCTCATACAAATCGATAGCTTTTTAGCGATAAGACCGCCTGTTGTCTACCGTTATTTATAAATTGTATTTGTCTTGTTTCCTTCTGTAAACTTTTATTGTTGTGCAATAAAGTATTGTTGTATTGTATTGTATCGATCTAGTCCCAAATTAAGCTCAAGAAGGCTTGTGTTATGGGTACTAGACGATGATAAACATACTTATATAGATAAATATATACATAAATACATAAAATAACCATGACCAAAGCACAAATATTCGAGTTCATTACACAAATATTTGCCTAGGCCGGGATTCGAAAAATCTATGTTTAAAAAAAGATACAATATGAGAAAGATCTTCCGTTGGATTGTCTTTGATTAAAGAAACACCTTTCCCCCACAAACATAAATATCGAGTTTAACGCCGTAACATAAACCGGGTTATGGTCAAGCGACTTTGAATAAACGCGTTCTGGTCATAACATCAAATTGGTCGTATACGGTTACCGACCGTACATGTAAGTATGTGACGCGCTTAAAGCCGGTGTCACATGCGGTAACCGTATACCCGTGAGCGTCAGGAATCGAACCACGGGGGAAACCGCAGGCCACATAGTTCGGGGTTCTGCTGCGAAAAAACTCACCTCAAAAAATACATAAAAAATGGGGTTATCATTTTTATTAAAGCTGTAACGTTTGGTAGCGTAAACTAAATGTTTAAAATTTAAGGCATTTAGAAATGAAGCACCTGGTTGAAAAAATTGAGGCTTTGATAGCATACTGGTAATGCACCCGACTGGTCCGCAAAGCCGTGGGGACGTGGGATCAAATCTCGCTCATGGCATAATTGTTTTTTTTTTGCAATTTTTCGCTTCTCTATAAATAATTGGGGCTACTCTTTACCTATGATCATTTGACGTCGATCTTGCCATTTAAAAAAGGTCGATTATGCCTAAAATTAAGCTTACTTGATTTGAAAAACATATGGTCACTCTTGTCTTAAACACTGTGCCTACATGTAAAATGAGTCGATATGAAATCGGTGATGAATGAGATCGGTAGCATGTAAATATGTTGTCACTCCACGGTTTTATTTTACATCAGCACCAGCAGATATATTGCGAATAAAATCACTATACTTAGATCAAATCAGCCTGGATTTTTTTGTTCAATTCCTTCTAGACGCGTGCTCCTTTTAATCAAAGCTTCTTCAGTATCTATTAAATGATCTTTATAGTCTCGGTTATATATTGCGAGGTCAGTTTTCTTGCAGCAGGACCCTAATCAAACACTTAAGATTAATTACTGTGATTAGATTCGTTACATCAAATATGTGTAATGGTAGTGCATAATATTTTACGAGTTCTGAGCGAGTCATAACCATAACACTTATAATTGAATCGGTTGGTATGAGATCAACACAAGTCCATATTGTTTTCATAGTGACTTGAGTTGTTTTCGAATTAGTTGATTTTGTTATGGAGGCTTAAATTGTGGCATAAAATAGGCATAGTTGGCCTTGTTTTCAGGTTGAGCCTTTTGAATAATGGTAAATGGGTCAATACACTTACCGAACTTCGTTTTTATTTTTACCGATATTTTTCCGGGTTCGAAAACCATCTTCAATGAGGTCTGAGCAGTTTATTTTTCTAGTACAGCGCAGTAGTATTAGTAGCGGTTCTAATAAAGATATTAGAACCGCTTTGGTGCCTCGGATAGGAGGGCCAGTTGATCTTGCCGGAGCGGCAGAAGATGGAGGGGATCACGAGAGGACCCGGATACGTGCCCTGTCTCAGAACCGAACAGCTCCGGCCAGGGAAGGTTAAGGTTTCTATACTACCCTGAACGACTTTCGGTATTGTGCCAGTATGCACTTCTGAGCCATATCGTTGAGCTTCTTTGTATGCTCAATATATGCGTCCGCGTCCTTGCAGCAGAACGATACGAAATGACTCTTGATTAGAACTGGGACTGGTTTCTGTTTCATTGGTTGTATATTCCGACACTTTCTATAAAAACAAAAACGTTTGTGGTTTGTTTGATTAAATTTTGGAAAATTTAATACAAATGTTCATACGTATAGAAAATATAATTCATTCATTCATGTTTTTTTACTATTATTATACTATCTAATTTTTATCTTTATGACGATCGTAGTATAAATGCATGTAAATTGTCTTAGCGTAATTTATACTGACATTTTATATTATAAAATAAATAAATCTAAATCTAAATCATCAGCGGGCCTTTGAAGCTATTTAAGTATGATATATACTTCAATTATGTAGCATATTGAAAAGTGTTGATAGTTTATATATCGCCCAAAAAGCGCCATTATCATACTTTTAAAACAAAATTATAAAAATGGGATCACTGAAAAATTCCGAATTTTCAAAATTCCGGCAGTGAAATAACGCGAACGATAATTTTCGCCATGGATCATATGTTACATACTTACTATAATTAGATTAGGTTAGGGTTATATGATATCCCTAAAAAAAAACCCAAATATTTTATCAGAACATGAAAAATTATGAAAATTCGGAAAGATGATGCATTCGGATTCGGACAAATTAAACTTCGGAGTATTGTAGTGTACCCTATTAAAATATCCCGTAGCCGCCAGTTACGATAGTTAGGGCATGTGTTTGTTTAGGCACAAGCGACACAGTTATCGAGTTAAGGGTAATTTGGCGCCGACAATGTGGGCTGACCTTGGACCAGTTGCGCACACGCCGGCCGCCGCTTACTGGGCGAGGGTGACCACTACTAACGGCTTAGAAGGATTTTCCTATCGTATTCATATCCTAGACTAAGGCGAATGCTCTACATAGCCATTATGCCCTGTAAACACTCGTCACGACCATTGATCTATTGCCGTTGTTCTTGTTTATTACCAATTTTTTTTTAAATAAAATTATGTATCATTCGTGTCATGTAGATCGCCTATTGTTTGCCTCTATTGTAATGTTAAGTGTCATCTGTATTTGTATTTCTTTCTTCTTGAGGTGTGCAATAAAGAGTATTCTATTCTATTCTATTCTATTCTATCATTAGACCAACAAACTATATTATTTAAATAATGTTTGATGATATATAACAAATGCAACTAAAGTAACAGATAAAATCTAAATTTTAATTAAATTAAGAAACGCATCTAAGCTGTATTTTGTTCTACTTATAACTTACATCTACTATGACCGCGAACACCAGAACGCGTTAGTCAGATCATTTTCAAAGCTTCGCCACTTGCGTCCCACATAGTATTGCGGTATATGCTCCGTATATATATTATGGTCGGCAATGACCTTTGGGCCTATGATGGTCACGTTCACGTTTATCACGCAGTAAAGAAATGATAAAGCATAATTTCTACCACAATGTCGACACGCGACTTGCATAACGAAGTCTGTCCATTTTTTTTCAATAATATTGGTGTAGCGTGACAATTAAAGCCTTGACAAGTTGAGTTAGCCAGGCTGATCCGTTATCAAATCAGACTTCAAAAATCGATGCTGAAAGTCTGAATACGAACAATTAAATTGAACGACTAGAAAGTGTTGATATCCGTGTTAATTCTAATTTTAAGCTCTGCTCACATGCGCGTGAGTCCCCTACACAGCACGCTTTGGTAACAGACGGACTGTCGTAGTCGCTGGATCTAGAGCATTTGTCTTAGTCTAATGTATTCATGAATACGATAGGACAATCCCTATGACTCCCGACGTGTGGTCACCATACACGGCGAATAAGGATCGAACATGCGCGTGAGTGCCCTACACGGCGCGCTTTCGCAACAGACGACTGTCGTAGACGCAAGGCATGGCTATGTAGAGCATTTGTCTTAGTCTAATGTCACTGGTATAGGTACGGTGGTCACAAGCATTGAGTACCTACTGTCCCTTTAGCTTACTCTGTCACTGTTCGAACTGTCGACCCAAATAGAGGCCTTATTCCTTTTAAAATGCTGATTGTTTAGACATTTTTCTCTATGATCAAACATGTTTCTTAACATAATATTGATGTTACTTTCTAGAACAGGGCTATTGGGATTTATTGGTATATATTTGAAATCTACAGTTTGAATTTTTCATTGATAATTTTTGTTTCAAAAACTACTCGAAATTGACGAAATTCACGTGGAAAATTAGTTAATTTAACTTATTTTTGACTATACGCAATGAAAGCGTGAAATAGCTATGTTACTACCTAGAACTCGGGGAAAAGTATTATTCACTTCAAAAAGTTGGTTGAAATTATCAATATATTTGTCATAATATGAAAAAAATTTTTTTAAAAAGGAATAAGGCCTCTTAAGGCACTAATTGCAACACAAATGTCTGACATTATAATGACTGCTACACAATGTTCGCGTTCTGATCTGACAGTTGCATTCACCCACAAATTCTCTAAAATTTGTAGTAGTACTATTTCGATAAAATACTAGAACTAAGTAGTGTAGTGATTCAATGTTTAATTAAAGCGAATTTAAACTTCTATGCTTCGAGCGGGACTCGAACCCTCATCTCCACGGCTTCCCGGGCCAGGCGGGCGAATTTCCAATTGTTCCATCAAAGTCGAAGCATCTAAGTACTTTTGAACCATTGGTTTATTTTTTTTCGGATATTAGGATGTCTAGCTGTTCTCCCCTACAAGCCCATTTCACAAACGATTCTCATGAAGTTTTGTGAAGCACGTTTAATAAACATAGTATATGCAATTTAAGTGAATATAAAAAATACATTCCTAAATAAAATAGCACACATTCATGCCCACTGTTGTGGCAACAGTACTCGCTTATCGTCTATAAATTGCCATTCTATACAACATCGCCATCGCTTCCCGGAAAGCTGTCAATCCTCTACCTGCGCTAATCTGTCGCTGTCACTGTGACAGATCGACGATAACAGACAATGCCAACTCACCCACCAATAGACAAGCAATATTCCTCTTTACGCAAAACACTTTATGGGTTAAATTGTCTATAGCTTGTTAAAGGTGGCAAGTTTCAGTGTCCCATCGGTTGACATGGTTTATAATCCTACCCTTGTTCTTTTCGCGACAGTTTTGGTGTTTAAGGGATTATTATTGTTGTTGGACCATTTGGCCTTTTGTTATAACGATAAGTCTTTCGATGGTTAAGTTGATTAGAAATGCATTGACGCACGTATAAATAAACGTCGTGCGTATCTATTCTGATCAAATTATTCACACTCGCTAGATTTCAAAATACCTAAGTACTTATAATCTCGGAGAAGGAGTTACACAATGGTGTGCGTCTGTTTAAATTAATTTTAGGTAGGTAGTACCTTAGTATATTAAATTAAAAAAAATGTCGAATTCAATAATATAATATAAAAAATGTACATTAAATTAATACTACATTAAATAAAACTAAATTCTAAAAAGACCAAGGTTCAAAAACACAGCTCCCTGTCGTTTCTGGTCCAAAGGTGCCCCTAAACGCTCGCTGGATCGCAATGGACGGCCTTTGTACCAGAAATGATTCCCCCTTCCTCCTAAAATAAAATAAATAATATAAAATTAGAGATTATAACCTAAGATTAACGGAATGTAGAGCTCACTTTGGAGATGTGAAAAATCAATCAAAGGAAAAGTTAACTCTTTCGTTTATAAAATAACGATTAATCCAAGTTACATTAAGACCAAGGCCAACTTCCCACATCCACCCTAATCCTCCATCGCTTCCGTTCCAGAAATACCCCCATCCAATAAAAACAAGCAATTACTAGCTGTTTAAACAGCCACAAATCAAAATTAACCATAACTATAAATAATTAACTGGTCGACTAATAACCCGGTGTAACAGTTATTGGAAACACGTTTGGGTTTTAACTAGTTAAGATGGGTTTAGGAACATCTGGAAGAATGGTTTATGAATGGGCTTTGGAAAACGGATTGAATTATATTTGCAGAAGGCCTTCTAGGTCAGTACACTAAATCTATGAATTAGTGGGCCTCATATGGCAAGATCTTCTTTTCTGGAAAAATGAAGAAAAAGAAAAGAGATACGGCATTGCCAACTTAAGGAGGTAAAGCCAACTGTTATCGTCATCTTGGTTGGTAGGATGCAGAACAATATGCTAATTTCCTAGTTCAGCCTCTTCAATACATCGATTACGATATGAGACTCTTACCTTTCTCTTTTTTTCTTGTCTCTATACCACGGTGGTATTACTACCTATCTTTCTTTATCAAAATCTGTCAGATGGGTGACACTATGTGACAAGCTTAGTCGCGGAAAGTTAAGCTAAAGAATTATCAGGCTCTAAAGTAATTCAAGTCATATAATTCTGACATGTGGAATTTTAGGAGTTTAGACATTTGGTTTTAAACTACAGGTCCTGAGTAGCCTGCCCTGATGTGAGTTCCTGCCACATCGCGACCGACACAGCCTAGTGTTCCATTCCCAAATAATTAAGCCTAAGCATGTCACCAAACAATGACCCACTGCCTTATAGGGCTTTGTCCAGCCATAATTAATGACCACAGACAACATTAGCGCTTGGAATTCGGCCAGACTAATCTCTTTATTACTATTGTCTATGGGACCGCATCGGTAGCCCGCATGCTATAAATCAATGGTTCCGCTCTTGATATTTACTGTTACGGAAAACTATTGAAGGCGAAAGAGAGTAAGTTACTAAGAAAACCTCATCAGTTGAGCTGTTTTGTACGTGGAGAACAGTACAATGGTCTTTGCGGTTTCGTGTTTAGGATTTATAGTTAAAAAAGGATTATGTATTAAGTATAGGAAAATGATAAAAAACTGTGGGCGGCCGCATCGGTTATTTTTTTTTCAAGGTTTAGATCATAATAAATTCTGTTTAGCCTTATGGTTGACTGGTAGAGAATGCCTTGTGGCATTAAGTCCGCCATTTGTACTAGTTTTATCTGTGCAATAAAGTTTAAATCCATACTAATATTATAAATGCGAAAGTGTGTCTGTCTGTCTGTCTGTCTGTCTGTCTGTCTGTCTGTCTGTCTGTCTGTTACCTCTTCACGCTTAAACCGCTGAACCGACTTAGATGAAATTTGGTATGGAGATAGTTTGAGACCCGGGGAAGGACATAGGATACTTTTCATCCCGAATAAATTTAGTGTTCCCGTGGGATGAGCGGGTAACACCGCGAGGCACAGCTAGTAAATAAATAAATGTAGTAGAACGGTCAAGCACATAATAACATACAATAACGTTATGCTTCCTTGTAGAAGCAAAATGCTATATTCCGGCTGCGGGAACAGATAGAAACTTGAGCGTAGCGAGTGGTGTACTAAGATGTTAAGTTAAGAGGTATTGCTAAACATGTAAGTATTTATGACATAGAAATGAAATACTTAATAGTTGATTGGTTTATGATGATTTATTAAATCTAACAATAATTATTACCAAGACAAATGCTCAAATTTTCATTCCCTTAACTTAAAGCGTTACATTACATTTGCTAAGTATTGTAATAATTATTGCGTTATTTAGTAGATAATAATATTAGACACTTACGTTGTTGGGTCTATTGAATTAAGCTGTCTCAGGTTAAGGTACGCAATGTACAGCGTGTTTATTTGATAATTTGATATAACCGATTATTGTAGCCAGACGGAGATTTTAGTGCTATAATCTGATATTTATAACAATTATTAATTTAGCGTTAATTGCCATATGAACATGTATTGTAACGCCAAGTCAATAAGAGTAGTGTTCAGATATTTATGAACGCCTTATATTATGCTGCTATATTTCTGATGGCGACTGTACCTTTGGCGTAGTTTATACTAGTGACAGTTGTGACATCACGATGGTCAACAAACAACAACAAACAAATACATTGCGTGCTGAATTATTTTATGTGGAAAAAAATAACGTTCAATTTTCTTTATAATTTACGGATCAATATATTAAAAAGTGCTATACTAAGACCCCGTAAACTTTGCGGTTATATCAAATATACACGCTGTATGTATTATTAATATTATTACCTAACCAAATCTAACTAAATACCTACAGACATCATAAAGAACAGGTAACCCACATCTTAGCAAACTTCAACACTAAGAAAGTCCGTTCGTTGCATGCGTCGTGGTCGTAGATGTAATGATTACTTAAATTCAAATAAAAAAAGAGCTGTCTATCGTCCTGCGCAGTATAAATGGCAGCGCACTTTTTACGCGGCCACGACGACTACAAAAAAATATATTTGTGGACAAAACTTCTTACTTCTGACTTAAAAACCTCCTCAAAAGTGCCAAGATTGTATAGAACTTGTATTGATTGTATGAGACTTGACGAAACTTTGACAGTTCCCCTAAATACCTATGACTCCGGAACTCTAAAAAGAAATATGCAAAATCAGTACAAAATTAACGTCTTGTTTACGCGAGGAACCTGACCGATGCATTGCTATTTTGACTCCAACCTGAACACACTTAACACTGGCTCACTACTCTCAAGATTTTTTTTTCTTTTCGCATTCAGTTGTTATCCTCGTAAGGCCCAAGACATTCAGTTGTTATTGCCTTTTTGCCTCTTCATTCATTTTACGACCAACCAAAATATGGAATTCCCTGCCCGCATCAGTATTACCGATTGCTTAACCCGATCATATTTAGCACCAAAGTGCAGTGCATACACATATCTGGATGCGCTTGGTACACAGCAGGCTGCTTAAGATGCAAGAGGAATTCCATCTAAAGAAGTTAACACGTTCGCTGCGGGACCGAAACTGACGTTTTTTCGTATTGTGCGTTAAAAGGCCGATTGGCCTGTTACTTAAACTATCCAGCAGTGCGTTGTAGGGCTCATAGGCCTAGTAAGGTATCGACGGATATTAAAGACTGTAACTATGCGAAAACTTAAAATGTTTGATAACTACCTATCAATATCATTAGTAGACGAGTTGGTTATCTTAGTGTTTGCCTCGCCCCGGGTTCCTGCTATTTACTTAAGAGGAATAAATATGTAAAGGTGTAAGGTCTTACAACCCAAAACCGCACTGAATAACAGGAAAAAATAGAGAGTAATTAGTGATGGGCAACAACTTATCGACATATTATTTATAATATCGTTTAATAAGAAATAGATATGGGCCTTATAGAAATATAACAAGCATTAATCGTTTCTTACTTTCCACACAGAAAGGTTATTTTTTACATTTTTATTTGTTTCTCGGCTGGTGAGTGCCCCACGCAGCTTTAACATCGCTTACATCATTTATTTGGTCGAGACATTATTAATGGCTTTAAGCCACATCAAAACGTACACAGACACTAAGAGATATTGAATTATGTACTATCGTAATATACGTCCATTCGCGATAATTACGTCACAGTCACAACACTAATCGGTAGTAAACAATGCAATCATCTACAACAGTGCGGGAGGGGGCGGAAAGACCTTGTAATCTATGATGGGCCTTTCGACCCGGTACCCGCAAGGAATCGAAAAATATATCAGCCAGTGCGTTATCGGGCCGAAAAACCTTAGCACAATCTTAATGCTTTATTGAATTGTCCTTAAGGTCCTAAACTCAAACCTATACTTGTCTCTTTTGTACATGCAGAAATACTCATAGTACAGCCGCCGCACCAGAGAAAATTCACCGTTTCTCACCTCCGCACAGAGTGGGAACACATGCATCGGGTCTTTTAACCTTATATCGCAGCGAACGTGTTAAAAAATATACTCTTCTGTTCTACTTATAACTATATTTAAAATTGGTATTGTGCCGACCTTTTCGATCTCCTGTCAAAAAAGAGTGAGCGGTGTGGCACGATATGAAATTCGAAACTTCAGAATACAGGCCCAATTCATACACAACAGCAATGCATTTGCACGACGATTGTGGTACGTTTTATCGGCGATATTTATAGCGTTGGCGGATTGCACTGGGCCTTCGCGTGTTTTAGCGTTAAAAAAGTAAAATTAACTTGGAATTTGTTTTCTGATTTCCTTCTTTGTTATTTAAAATTTTGACGATAATACCGCATGTCTCCCAGGTCCCTTATTTTTATCTCAAGGTCTGCAAAACTGCGAACTGAGACCTTTATTTCACCGCCCTAAAGTATATAAACTAATTTTCATCGTTCCATAACCGCACAAGCTAAAGTTACCGGCATGCAACTGCCCGTTGCACAGATAAGCACAACTCACGACTATAACCCGGCCAAGTAAAGTAGGCAAGTTGTTTATATGCCAACCTATACACCAGTTGCAAACTTATGTCCAGTAACATACGCTTTGTTAGTTAGTGTGGCTCGCCCACCTTCCATTGTACTCCTTGCGCCGCTGGTCGCCTGGTAGCCGCGGCTAGGAGTTTGTCTAGTTTCCAGCTAGTTTGTGCTGTTTTGTCTAGTTTAGATATTCAATACTGTAGTGTAGGTGTAGCTAGCTACACACCATTGGTCTATTCTAGATGAGGTACTGAATTATTTTAGGTTTAAACGCATTGCTATTGTCTAAATTTCTAGTAAACTTTGACTATTATGGAATCAGCCGTATCATATTTTAGAAGTATTTATTTAACTTGCATTGTATGTAAGTACCTATGTAAGTATGTTTGTTCGGGTGGAATCTTGCAACTCAATTTTGAAGCAGATATCGTCAACCGATTAAAATTTTGCATACTTACATAACTTTGATGACAATACAATAATATGGTACCATGGGACTGATCTGATGATGGAGCCAGAAGGTGGCCATAGGAACTCTATAATAGAAAAAGCAATCCTACCGGGTTCGGGTTCTTTAGAATCGTCTCAGTGAGCATTTGATGGATATCCAAAGAAAAGTACAGTTGGCTATAAAAGCTTGTCACTAAAATGAAATTTTTGAGAGAAACTTATTTTTCTGTCTAGCTGTATGTGATAACCGAGTACACTCTGCGTCATATTATCTTCCATGTTAATTAGCAATCTCAAGATTTGTCATGTTTTGCCAGTCCTATAAGTAAATAAAACGAGATGCCTCTAGTTTATGCTAGGAATTTTGAATTTCAATTGGAAATCATTCCACTTGCAACAACATTGCATGAAGGTCAAAACAAATCACAATATCACATTTAAGTGCACTTTAATTGCCTGCTTGTTAATATTTTATATTTATAATAATTAGTCACACTTCTGTAGGTATCACCACGAACACTTGAACACAACAACTTATCTACTACCTTTATCACTTGTGCTACTTACTACGTACACGACTAGTCAGAGCTATAAAACGGAAAGGTACAAATAATGTAGGGAGTTCATAGATCGTTCTATAACTTTTTACTTTAGTGGTATTGTAGTATGTGCTGTACTGTCTTTATACGCAGAAGGTCGTAACCCACGAACATTTTGTAGTGAGATATGTCGTTTAGTTTATACTGGGTCGTGTAGGTCGTGTGCCGTGTCGTAGTCTCTTTTCAAGCTCATGGGCGGTGTCAAGTGAGGTGTCGTGTTCATTTCTGAACCTAAGTAAGACTGATTATGCACTACACCTGCAGGGTGTTGTATTGCTTGACCTAAGAACATAATTGATAAATACTGCAGTCTGTTTCTCAAATTTTCAAAAGTTCTAGCCCAGGACTTCTCTCTCGTATGGATTCTTATTGCTACCTACTCTAAATTATAAGGTTGCGGCTCACCGCGAGCATTCGCATGTATTGTAACAAAAAGTAAATGAAAATTTATTTAAATAAAGCCATTTGAACGGATTATATCGCGTATATTATCTGCCATGTACCTATGTACACTTAAAGAACGTAACTTAGCAAATGTAACTAAATGTAACTGACTTACGAACGCTTGACAACAACAAGTTGCCGAAATGTCAGGGAGAATATACCCACGCGATATAATCCGTTCAGATTGTTTTATTTCAATGGGCGATTGTGCACTACAATGAATTTTACTGTCCGGAAGTCCGAATTTTTACGGTCCGTTATGGCATGAAAAAAACGGTAAGAGCGATTGTGCACTACAATGAATTTTACTACCCGGCAGTCCGAGTTTTCATGGTCGATATGGCATGAAAAAAAACGGTTTTTGCTTGTGCACTTGTCCGTCTTTTTACTCGCAGGTGCGGCGCAGTTTTCGGTTATCTCTCTCTTTGAAACTACACGCCACGCAATCGTAATTACACTAAGAACGATGAGTTTTTTATGATTTTTTGCTATACCGCTTAAGCACATGGATCAAGAGGCGACGCGGCTGCGCAGTGGTTAAGCAACTGCCTACTGAGCCGGCGGTCCTGGGTTCGAATCCCGGCAAGGGCAAATATTTGTGTGATGAGCTCGAATATTTGTGCCTGGGTCATGGATGTTATTTGTACTTACTTAGGTATGTATTTATCTATATAAGTATGTTTATCGTCATCTAGTGTCCATGATACAAGCCTACTACTAGAGCTTACTGTAGGATTAGATTGATTTGTGTGAGGTTGAGGTCCGATATTTATTTATTTATTTAAGAGGCAAGATACAAAATTTAGGCTGGGTGTACCACCAAATGAAATGCTTGCAGTAACGTTAAGGTAAGTTTATACAGTATTTATACAATGAGTGAGCGAGTGAGTCGTTTATTGAGTATAGGCACAGGGCGGACACTGCCTACTAAAAACTGAACTTGAATGTCAGTGTCAATGTGTGTGTGTGTAACACGCACAGGGCTGCCTCAGACGCATTGCAACCACTAGTTGGTGTTTTGGTGTTTTAGTTGCACATAAATATGACATGGCATTACGTGCACTTCAGCTCGTTTGTGGTGCGCGTACCGCGGCCGCTGCAGGACACCATCGCAAGTGCAGACTTCTGGCCGAAGGGTGTTGTGTTTCGGCAGTTCCGGGGCAATCTGCCGAATCCTGCGCCAGATCAGACGACGCAACGGAGCCACGCTGTTACGTCGCCTACATCAAACTAGATTTAGATTTTTTATTTTATTTTAATAAAATAAAAACTTATGTTTAATTTTGTAGTTCACAGTGCCTTAGTTTAATCACTGTAATGCTGTGTAACTAATTTGAATAAATAAATAAATAAATAAATAAATGGCGGAGGGTGATGACGGAATCACCTCAGAGATTCTGAATGGGGGTGGAACACCGATACTGAAAGCCCTTCAGAAACTCTTCAACTCCGTCTTGCTCGAGGGAATAACGCCAGAGGCATGGAACAGAGGTGTGGTGGTGCTCTTCTTCAAGAAAGGGGATAATACCTTGTTGAAGAATTACAGACCCATCTCGCTTCTGAGCCATGTCTACAAGTTGTTTTCGAGGGTCATCACGAATCGTCTCGCGCGTAGGTTCGACGACTTCCAGCCTCCCGAACAAGCAGGATTCCGAAAAGGCTTTAGTACCATAGACCACATCCATACGCTGCGACAAGTTATACAGAAGACCGAAGAGTATAACTTGCCACTATGCTTGGCGTTTGTAGACTATGAGAAGGCCTTCGATTCGGTCGAGACTTGGGCAGTGCTACAGTCTCTCCAGCGGTGCCATATTGACTATCGGTACATCGAGGTGCTGAAGTGTTTATATAAAAACACCACCATGTCGGTTCGAGTACAGGAGCAGAGCACGAAAGCTATTCCTCTGCAGCGAGGCGTAAGGCAGGGAGACGTTATCTCTCCGAAACTGTTCACCGCCGCATTGGAAGATGCTTTTAAACTCCTGGAATGGGAACAATTCGGCATCAACATTAATGGCGAATACATTACTCACCTTCGGTTTGCCGACGATATTGTGGTCATGGCAGAATCTCTGGAGGACCTCGGCACAATGCTCGATAGCCTTAATAGAGTTCCCAAACAGGTAGGTCTTCGGATTAATATGGACAAAACAAAGGTAATGTCGAATGCCCATGTTGCACCCTACCCAGTAACGGTTGGGAGCTCTACCCTCGAAATTGTTGACAAATATGTTTACCTGGGACAAATGATCCAGTTGGGTAGGTCCAATTTTGAAAGGAAGGTCAATCGACGAATCCAACTCAGCTGGGCAGCGTTCGGGAAACTACAAAATATCTTCTCGTCCAACATACCTCAATGCCTAAAGACGAAAGTCTACAATCAATGTGTGTTACCAGTGATGATGATGACATACGGAACAGAAACGTGGCCTCTTACTGTGGGCCTTATAAGGAAGCTCAAAGTTGCACAGCGCGCTATGGAGAGGGCTATGCTCGGTGTTTCTTTGCGAGATCAAATCAGAAATGAGGAGATCCGTGAACGAACAAAAGTCGCTGATATAGCCCAACGGATTAGCAAGCTGAAGTGGCAGTGGGCGGGGCACATAGCACGTAGAACTGACGGTCGATGGGGCAGTAAGGTTCTCGAATGGAGGTCACGCACCGGCAAGTGCAGCGTCGGACGTCCACCCACAAGGTGGACGGACGACCTGGTAAAGGTTGCAGGAAGCCGCTAGATGCAGGTCGCTTCCAACCGGCCGATCTGGAAGTCACTGGGGGAGGCCTATGTTCAGCAGTGGACGTCCTGTGGCTGAAATGATGATGATGATGATGATGAAATATGACATAATAAGATAGAAATTTGTCACTTCTCAACAGTGGTCTCCTCTTGTGAAATGCCGGTAGACTCAGACATGTAAAAGTGCCCTTGTGGCCTACTTGCAGAATAAAGTTCATTATTTCATTATTCATTATTTCACAACCACACGACAACTGTAGTGGTGGTGATGGTGATAGTGGTGGGCTGGTGGTGATGGTGACGAAGGTGGTGACGATGATGGTGGTGGTGGTGATGGTGGTGGTGATGATGATGGTGGTGTTGGTGGTAGTGGTGGTGATGGTGATGGTGGTGATACTGGTGATGGTGGTAGTGGCGACGGTGGTGGTGGTGGAAAAAAACGGTCCGGAATGGGGAAAAGTAAAATATCGGATGGTAAAATTACGTGTAGTGCACAAACTACTATATACATTTAATGGCGTGCCATATCGGACCGTAAAAAATCGGACTGCCGGACAGTAAAATTCATTGTAGTGCACAATCGCCCAATGTGTGACAGTCGCGGAAACCGAAGAAAATTAAATTAAAACTGTTTTGTATGAATCTCGCGTTTAGGGAGCATCCTAACGAGATATAATATAGAACCGCGGTATAGTTTTCTTTAATTTTCAAGCTTAGATGTGCCTCTGGATTCGGGTTTATTTTCTACAGCTAATTTTGTACGTACAATTAAGAAAAGGATTAACTGATGGGTGATCATTTGTGATGGGTTGTTGCATGTTAAACCGAGCGTTTCAGTTTCTGAAACGTTTCCGAAGGATGTTTTCGCATAATGCCCGAGTGCCCGACATAGTTTTTATTTTCATAATATCCGACGTTATTAAATTTATTTTCCAGTACAATATCAAGAAAAACACAAACATATTAAACGAACCTGACTAAACAAATTTTATGTGTACTTCAGCCCTGGGGCCTAATTCTATATACATATGTATGTATGTATGTCTCTGTTATATCATGGACAAATCTCTGTACGCTAACCTGGTCGCGTTAAGTTTGCGCCTCATTTATATGAATTATATGCGATGCCCTATGGCCCTATGGCTATATTCTATACTTAAAGGAGACCGATATTTACCGACTGGTAGAGTAGAGACCGGTATTTACCAATAGGTGCCAGCAGGTCTAGCATATCTTACCGCGACTTATATATCGCGCGTCTCAGCGTCACCTGTCTTGCTCGCACGGTATTGAAAGGAAAGTGACAGGTAGTATTTGTCGCGCGTCAGAGTCAGGTGTCACAGGTATGCTAGACGTGCAGGAAATGTCAATTTATGCAACTTGAATCGCAAGCATCGCTTTTTAATGACAGTTAGCGGCGAAAAGGCTGACATGTTCCTGAGACATCGCTTATTTGGCGATATCTCAAAGTACGAGTACTTACACTTGAATTAGCGCCCCGACGTAAACAAATTTTGATGTCATCACTCAACTCGTGAGTGTCACTTTAGCCCTGTTCAGATAAAAACTATAACTCTTTAATCCTTACCTTATACATATATGGATTTTGTCCACTTTTACTTAAATCACATCTACACGTTTTTCGCACAAATTCGTAATGAACCGTGTGCGATGTTCATTTTTTTCTTTCATTAATTGGGGGCGATTTAACGTAAGCTCACAGAATAATGAACAGGTTAAAGTTTAATTCGCCATGTTGCGAGCCACAGGTTGACTTTTGTTTACTTTCAACCCAAAATAAACCGAAATTCACCTGATAAATAACTGCCTTAGTTTTCTTCTAAGCGTAATGGCACTTTAATTAGGGAATGGTTGACTGATAGAACTAGAATATGTTTACATTTTTAGGTACTTTCGTGAACTGAAAACCGAAAAATACAGTACCTAACCTATTTGTTATGCAAGGCTGCAAAGTTGTCGTTTGGCGCGAGTGTGGAAATTGAAAGCTGAGCGAGCGAAGGCAACCATCTAAGATTGAACCATGAGCGAAGCGAATGATTCAAAGATAGATTCCTGAGCGTAGCGAGCCTTTCAAAACACGAAAAGATAAATTACAACTTTGCAGCCTTGCAACCTAAAATGGTATTTAGGTTAAGTATAAAATGTACTGAGATGACAGGTATCATAGACATAAAATGCTATGTGAAGACTACCATAAATACCTACATAAACCCCATCATACACATTACATACTGTATGTAGCATACTGAGTCGACTCCAGTGAATGTAACACCGGCTTAAAAGCGGGCGTCAATACTAGTACAAGCACCGATTGGCTTTATCGCCATATCGACCACTCTATGGGCAGTCATAGTAATTGATTTAAGGCGTTCCACCGACCATAAATCAGCAGCTATCGCTCCCGTATCGCGCCACTCTATTGTTTATGGTCGCGAGTATCATTTGTCATAGACAAGCCTTGTTTATGCACCACTAACGCCTTTTATTAATACGTTCTATTCGAGTACATCATAATATTATCGTCGTAAAACTTGCTGTTACAATAAATCCCTCAGTGTTATCTTTCCGGTGAGCATTTTATGATTATGCTACTATAGGTAGGTATTCTGGTGCGAAACACAGGTTGCGGAAAAACAAAGGAACAAGACAACAAAGGGGTTTTATTTAGGAAATTTCATGCGTGAACTCTGAATGAGAAGTATGGGAATCCGACTGAAAAACATTGTCCTTTTTTGCCTTTCACAGACGCTTCCTTTCAATTATTTTCACCAGATTTATTAAGCTTAGGCACATTCGCAGATTGGAAGAGAAGGAATAGTAATTCCACGTTAACGCTTTCAAGAGATAGGCGATCGGACTGTTTCCTTTATTTTCATTGGAAGGGAATGAACCGCCGAAAATGAGTTTCATCCACCGATCGACCCTTCAGATAGACGGCCCGGCTCGACAAACTTTAATCGATTTTCATTCCCGATTACCTACTCGTACAATCGTACCTACCCCCAATCCCACGTTTAATAGAATTTTTACATTTCGACGGGAAATCGAACAAACCTCGTCGGAGAAATGCAATGTACACACTAATTTCCGCCCCGATTATTGACAAAATGAAATTGTTGGCTAACGTGGAATCTTAAAAGCTCCGAGCTTTCGCGCAAATTGATTCCGGACATCGGAGGAATACGGGCGGCGCGTAAATCGGTAAGCAAACGTTTGATGAGAGTGAATTTGAAAACGTTTTCCTAATTTATACGCGGGCGGGCGTCTCGCCGGTGGAATTATTAAAACGCAAGAAAATAACCTAAGCTCTAAGCTCGCGCTTCGTGACCGAAGTACAAATACAGGAGCGAAAATCGACTTCTACCGCCATCTATCGGAAGCCGGGCGACAACTTACCGCGCCGCGCGCGCCCCGCGCCGCCCCGAAGCGCTCCCTCGTTCATTCACTTCATTCGCTCGCTCAGTCCCTCTCCGCGCGCCGCGGTGTTAACGTGTGTTGCACTTTCTATCAGTGTCCGCAAACTCTGCTATTATTGTTTGAAACAATCGCTCAGCTGATCCGTGACAAGAAGTTTTATAAAACAGTGAACCCAGTTATAGCGTACTATGAAACGTATGCGTGGAAACGTGTGAGTGCTCGAAACCGGACGACTATCGAAAATATCTCAGGCGAATGTAAAAATATACGCGTCGCTGAGAAACGTTCCACCGCGTGTGACTGATCGATACTTTAATGATAACATGGATTCAATTAGGTGTCCTGAAAGACGGTGAGGTGAAGTGCCCGTTGTGTGTGTACCGGCGGTCTGGCAGGCAAGCGGTAGGTAACATATCGAATATTGATTCAGTCGTATAATTTACGTACCTAGTGTTAGATAACGCGCCCAGATTTGTTTTGAGGTGATAAGTGGTCGTGATAACGCTGCAGAAAATATGCACCCTCGAGTGGTCATACTCATACTTGTTGTCATAACCTGCAGGTGCAGACCTACCTGTTTTGCCTTTAATAAATTCAGTTATCAAGTTATGTTCATATTATGCATAGTATGAGCCGCGCAACTTTTTGTTGAATAATAAACAAACAAGCCCAGCGTCCGCGCGTTCAACGCTCCTACAATTTTACCACCGAGGTGTCCTAATGCTGTTTAACCTGTGTACTTACCTAACCGTGCTCAAAAGGGTCGAGTTATGGTGTAATCTGGGCTCGTCCCGGCATCCGTGAACTGAGAACACCCAGGAATTCACTGAATTCACACAATTTATGTTGCTTTCCTTTCCTCCGCTTACCTTACAAACTCTAAACAATGAAACTTTTCCACTAAACTGCTCCAATACAACCTATGTACGTAAAAAACCTTTGAATTTATGTTTTGAAGTTATAATGCTTATGATAAACGGTTGACGATAACTTTCATGATGAATATCTACGCTCCTTAGCGGAATAGGGAATAAAAGCAATAAAATGTCGAAAGATCGAAGTCTGTAGACATTTGTAGAGATTGCTAAGCACCTAGACTCGACGAAACTGTCCCGTAGTAGGAATGTAGCTGTACCTAGGTAGGTGGATAGATAGGTTACTCCTATCCTACCGATGCACTTTCTCATTTGCAAGTCGAAAATAGAGCGAACGTCGGCTCGGGCCTGACTCACGCCTTTATTTACGATCTTTTACCGCTTTCCTCGCCGTATTGCTGTCGAAGCTGATATTAACTGCTCGGCGAGTGTTGTCCGCGAATCGTTCCCGTTCCGTCCTGGCCGTCCTACGCCATGTGTTTGCGTTTACATTTTATTTTTATTGTCTATGCCCGACGGAAGGGCAAAGGAATCTTAGTTAACAGCATATTAAGGGTTTTACACACGAAGTTTTATAAACGCGCGTGTGACGCCAAAATGATACGCGAAACATCCCAGAAATAGGCCTTTCAAGTAGAGAGTACATTTAATCATAAGACATTAAATACACTACCCATTTGTGACTTTACCTTTATAGCCTACTAGTGTTACGACCACAGATACGCAATAAACCCACATAATTAATGCGCCGGAAATGTTTAATAAGCATTCTAATGTTTTACAGTAGTCATCATTAACTTGTGTAGGTATAAAGGCCTATTAAATTGCTTATTCATTAACGCCTAGCTGCATTCGTATCGTAATTATAATATGCATTCATTGCAGCATTTATAATCTTATAATTTATTCATTCAATTATAAATACTTTAGTGGTAATATTACAGTATTAATTACTCCTTTACCGTTAAATTGAAGGACAAAATTGAAATGCAGTTCTACATTATAATATCGATAACACCTTATTACGCTCAATAAACTGAGTGAAATCGCAAAATCGAAAAGGTACATAGTTAACGTTAACCAGTTTACGCTGAATTAAGTAGATACACAGTTAGCTATTAGGTGTATCGTAAAACACAAAGCAAACGTTCGCAATGTTTTCATTGGAGTCAAACAACTCCCAGTGCTGCGATCAGGGCGAGCATGATTTGTACTGTTTTACGCAACCATCTGTTTACAATAATCATTAGATTGCTCATCCAAGTGTTTGTATTCGCCATCAGCTCATAAAGCTCTCGCACACGGGTGTTCCACGTATTCTAACACCTCCTAATTACAGGTAAAACGCATTAAATATAATTAGTGCTTATTTGAGCGCGGGTAAAAGCGGGTTCGACGGACTCGGCAAACATTTTCGTCCGTACAATACGCCGTTTGTATGTAACATCCAATGAATGAAAATTAGTGTGGTTTGACAATGCGGATGTCCTAGACTCGTGGAGCTGAATTTCGCAAATTAATGTAAATGTACACGTATTTTTTGGGCGGGCGTTAACCGTGTAGTAAAATATACACATTACTGTCAGTTTTACGAGGCGTGTAATTATGCAGCGCTGACGTAGCATTCACAAAACGCATGCACCTGCAGCAGTATTGAAAAATAATGTGTGGCCGTAGACAATTTTAATTTTACAGCCAGGATACGCACCTATGTCAGATCGGTCCATAGACTAGATTCAAAGGTGTTTTTCGATGCAAGATTCAATATGGCGGCCGCGTATCTATTATTTTAATAGGCGCCGTTATGAGGAACATCTTGCAGGGATCCCATGTTGTCAAGGGAGCAACTATTAACTATAACGAGCGGCCGTCCGTCGCCCGCTGAGCTACCGTAGCCATTTATCAAATTATTTATACTTAGCCCACCCATTGACTTAACCATGCCCTTTTTACTGCCTGATCCTAGATAAATAAATTTTAAAACTATATTTGTGTGGGATGTGATAGCTACTGAGGAGATAAGCGATTAATTTTCCATGTTTACCGTTATCAGAGGAGCAGGGTAATTGCTTGCATGTATGCGGTATCGTTAGAAAGTTTCCATTGATAAGGCTACTGAAGAGCCACATTCGGTCATTAAAAAAGATGCAATTATCGTTTTATTGATTCAAAGATCAAAGCACAAATAATAAATTACGTTGGACCGGTAATTCACAGGTGCAGGTACCACGGCACTCTTGTCAGTCCCTACCACCAGGTTATTTCACTTTTTCTTTGTGATTTGATCTTTATATCACTGGTTAAAAAAAATGTGGTTTCGTAATTTAAATAAATTAAAAATCTTAGTAAGCGACCAGCGCGCAGCGCTCTTTACTTATCAAAGTGACTTAAGTTATTAATCAATATATCTGTCGTTTTTTGCATTACTAAACCTTATAATAACAATGCATAACTCCGGTCAATAAGTCGTTTTAAGCGCATAGTATTTTTTTAACTCCTCAAGATGCAAGGCGCTTGCAGTTAGTAGAAACCGCAAAATCTACAAAAAAAATATTCGAATCTCGAAGAATTTTGACACTCGTGCAACTACAACGCAATAAGGCAACCACAACGTCGAATCCCCCGTAGAAATGTCCAAAAAAGGCCCCACCCTCAAACACAGACAAAGTTGTTATTAATCTACCACAGATATAACTAAATAAATATTTGCTATGTTCAGAAATAGGCAGATAAAGCGCTACCTACACGATCCGACTAAATCATATCTGGATAAATAACGTTTTATTGATGAGTTCAGCGGATTTATTGGAATTTAATCCTCTTATTGGTTTTCACATCGCATTAAAATTGAAAGATACCTCATGTTTGCAGGATTATTATTCTTGGAGATAATATAAGTAGATGGACGAATTTCCCGTCTAATTCGTTATCTAATTAACTTTTTTACATGAACCGTCCATCAATACATATGTAAGGTTCTTACTTCAAACAAACCTGACTTAATATATACAGGTATGAAACATTCCTCACAGGTGCCTACAAAATAAAAACAGTGGAATAGAGTACCTCCCTCTTTAGAAATCTCTTGAAAATAACTCTCATAAACAACAATGCAAATGACCAAAGTTTGCAACTCCTCCGCCAACTTGAAATACCTAGAAAGTTTTTCAACAAAATCTACAGAGAATTCCTTTAATTTACGTTAGGGCTCTTATCGACTTAAAACTATCAAGAATTCGTTCGTTTCCAAAATCGACTGATTGGTAAACATTTGTGTGTCACCCGCTATCGCGCGATACGGGCAATATCAATAAATCATCGCGATAAGACGTAATTAAACATGGCCGTGCTGATCGATCATCCACGTCACGGCCACGACCAGCCCAGGACATTACACCAAGGAGTTTACTACAACTGTGGAACTTTTATAAATCAAGCGCATCTGCAGGGGGTACTCCATTCCAAAGTTTGAAATTCGAAGCTCTCCCCTCTCGCTCCCCTGTATAGAACATGAAACGTTTGTTTGACTAAAACTCAAAATACAGGGCAGACTGATACTTTACCGGCTGGCTTGCGCAACGACACTATTTAAAAAAGTAGGAACCCATTAAGTCACTGCGTTACTACTAATGTCATTAATCTATACTACTATAAAAAAACCGGCCAAGTGCGAGTCGGACTCGCGCACCGAGGGTTCCGTACAAACACTTTCCATCCCTAAGTGGTTAAGTTAAGTTTGCACCTGGTATGTATAGCGCCCCATATAAATTAGGTGCAAAGTTAGGTATTAAAAAAAAAAATTATGGTTTTCGTAATTATTCCTTTATCTATGCTATAAGACGTTGCTTTGTACCAAATTTCAAGATTCTGAGTTCACGGGAAGCACCCTGTAGGTTTTGATTCCCTTGCAAGTGTCGAAAATTTGCGGCATAAACGGCTGTATCTTTTGATTGCGTTGGCTTAGAAGTTTGATTTTTTCACAGCTTCAAGGGACAGTAGACCTGAGTAATTGATATAAATTTCAGCTTCATACCTCCACGCGTTCCTGAGAAAAAGGGTCTTGACAGACGGACAGACGGACAACAAAGTGATCCTATAAGGGTTCCGTTTTTTTCCTTTTGAGGTACGGAACCCTAAACAGTTTTCTATGGCGAGGTGTCATGATTTCAGCGTGATGCAGGATTGTCGTTTGTTTTGTATGGGCGCGCGGCGCCGTGCCTGCCTGGCGCCATCTGTTGGTCTTAAATTCCATTGTCCTCACATCACGGCGAAACGGCTGGACGAATTTTAACTAATTTTGGTATAGGGATAGCTGGACATTCAAAGATGGTTATAGGATACTTTTCACCCATCTACGGTAAAGAAAAAAATACGCGGACGAAGTTGCGTTGCGGGCACCTACTAGTATCCATACTAACATTATAAATTCGAAAGTGTGTCTGTCTGTTACCTCTTCACGCTTAAACCGCTGAATCGATTTTGATGAAATTTGGCATAGAGATAGTTTAAGATCCGAGGAAGGACATAGGATAGTTTTCATCCTGGAAATACCTAAAAAGATTGAAAAGTGAGTGAACATTTCTGTTGGGTTGCGGTGACCCTGTAGGAAATATAATTATTAGACCAAAAGCACAATTGCTCTAACATTTGCTTAGGCGCTTTTAATAATCCCTTTTATCAAATTCCACGCGTACATAGTCGCTAGCAAAAGCTTGTATTTTCTGAAGCTGAAAGGAATAGATACCGTACCATATCACTGTGTTACTGAATAAACACTTAATTAGTTTTATTTATAGTGCCATGATAATACCTAGATGATTTCGAAGAAAAACAAATCCTTAAAATGCCGATTCGTTAACTACAATCTAGTTATCCCTATCACGCGAAAGGAATTTGCTGACACCGATTTAATCGTTAGATTTTAGGATAACAAAATGTAACCGTCCCAGTTTTCAACGAATAAAATACTAGGTACCTATGATATGAAAGTTAAACAAGTATTTGATTTCGATCGCGTCAATAAACAACAATAGGAAGATTGTAAAAACATAAAAAGATTGTAAAAATCTTATCGACTGATAGTACGACACATGTAACATAGTTAGATAAACTACTGTTTGATACGTGAGTAATACCTACTGCCATCTTATTATTTTTACGGTAATTGTTATAACATGGACAAGAATTCAAGATAATAAAAAAAAACGGCCAAGTGCGAGTCTGACTCGCGCACCGAGGGTTCCGTGCAAATACTTATCCCATATTAACTGGCCGGGTTAAGTTAAGTTTGCACCTGGTATGTACGGTGCCGGAAACAAATGAGGTGCGTTAGCAACCGATCAAGTTTTATCTATAGGAGCTCCCTTAAATATATGTATATTTTATTCTGCTCTTTTTTAGCATTTGTTGTTATAGCGGCAAAATCAAATACATCATCTGTGAACATTTCAAATGTCTATCACGGTTCATGAGACACAGCCTGGTGACAGACAAACAGACAGACGGACGGACAGCGAAGGCTTAAACTAAAATCCACAGACCTACGGACTAAATTGACAAATGACTGACAGGTAAAATGATACCAGGAACAGCAAAATAAAAATAGTGAAGGGTATATGTCGATAACAATATATCGACAAGTTGTAAAGTACAAATAACAGAGTAGTTTAAATCAAAAATAAGTATATTAGTTTCAAATAAGAGGTACGAATTTTGGTTTGTTTGATTTTCGAGGTAGTGGATGGATAAAATGCGTTTTTACCCACTAGTTTTAAAGCATAAAAAGGTTAAAATAAAACACCTTGTCCGACGATAACTAGTCTTTATTATAAAATATTATTCATTCCCAGGCTCCGTTAAGTCCGTTATTTCGTCATCTTTATCATCATCATCAGTTACAAAATAAAAATTTAGCTATAGTCTGACAATCACAATCTGGTGGTGGAATATTCTTTAAATTTTTATTTCGGAGCGAAAAAAAGGGAGTGATATAAATAAAAAAAAAATATTCTACTGTCGGACTTGGGTTGTCAGACTATATTACATATACAACAAACTTAACGGAAATAATTGAAAATCGCAATACAATTTACCTTTGCAACAGTCGGGGCCTCGTTTTTTTAAAAAAACATATGCACTTTTTGACGTATTGCCGCAAAAGTAAATTCGTCCACCTTATCTTTGAACGTTAATTTTGGATCGGGTTTCAGAGGCGAAGTAAACTTCTCTTGTTTTTTGTATTCCTTCAAAACTTTAATAACTGAACTTCTCGAAATACCAAGAATTTCGGATGTTTTCATGACACACTCGTTTTTATTGACATGAATGTCCTCTGGGATATCTTATTCGTTCTGTAATCTATCTACCATCTCATTATAAATATAAACATAAACTCGATGAATCGTCTCTTTTTCAGTTTCACTAATAGTTTTTTTTCTCCTTTTTGTCGGAGGCGAACATTTTGATGAACATGGCTCTGCACTGGTCCCGAATCTTGCGAATCCATAATAAAACGTAACAATTTCAATAAACACTCGTAATACCAATGATAACGTATATCGTTAGATACATAAAAGTAGTTTGTAAACAGCGGTCAACTATTTCTGAAGATACCCGCTTTTTTTGTTAAAAAGATGGACCACATTTTTGGGAATTTGAAAATGAAGAACAATAATTTTATTAATTCATTTAATTAAATGTATGTATTCAATAAACTATCAATTATCATAAATATATAATTGTACATTATTGCTGGTTTGCCATTAAATTTTTATCTCTATCTAATTTCTACAGACCTTTTGATCTGTCAAAATCACTCTAAAAAGTTGGTATATAGATTAGCCGATCAAATTGCCAATTTGATTGTCCCGTCTGGGTGGACCTTAAACCTACGATGTAACAATAATTTTAATATCGATGAGAACGACACTGGCCAAACTGTGGCAACATTTGTTCATACTTACTTGTCAATTTAGTCCGTAGGTCTGTGGATTTTACTTTAGTAATAGGGTCCCGTTTTTTATTTACCCTTAGGTACGGAACCCTAAAAATGAGCTCTGATGGAGAGATATAGAACTAAACAGATCAAATTTCATCAAAATCTGATCGCTAGTTAAACCTTAACATATTGGATAACTCCAGGTAAAAGATCGTGTGATCTACCGCTTTGACATTTTTATGGGGAACAAAAACCGTTCTACCAATAGTATAAATGTGAAAGTTTGTTACTCAATAACGCGTACACCGTATTTAAATGAAACTCGACACATAAATACTACTTACAAATCAGAGGATACACACAAGGATACTCAATTCTTGTTATAGCACGTGAAAATACGGGTGGTTACTCCACTCCGGTAACCTATCCGAAAAACCATTTTTTTTTATCTACAATAAAAAAAAATACGTCGATCCGCTGCTCTGTCGCATTAAGCCACACAAACGTCACAAACCAACAAACACTAACTATTTTTTCATTTATCTTTGTATAAGGATAAATTGCGTTTTGTAATTGTCACTGTCACTGTCATTGTCATTGTCATCAGCGTGTCATAAAATGGTAGTTAAACAATATCGTCAGCAACACATGCATTTAAATAAAAAAACAAATTAACTTTAAACCTGTAACCAACACAAGTTGTACACAACGTACTCTTAGCTGCCAGCATTAAAGGCGCGAAGATATCACAGTCTTAAAATTCGCAGGTGTTACATTAAATATGCTTCGTCTCACGTTTCTGTTTATCTGTGCCGTCGGGTGGCTAATTTATGGCCCTCTTAATGTCACACGGTAACCCTACGCGGTTTTTTACATGAAGCGTTTCATATTTTTAGCTCGATGCTTTGCGTTATCTGTCGCCCGCGAGATTTACGCTTTCTTAACTTTACAGGGCGTGTGGTAATGTGGTAAATTCAGGTAGTTGGTAATCTTTACATTTAATGTCAATTGACTTGCATTTAACAGTTTTAAATACTCAATTTGACTTTAGCACTGTTGTCATCTTTGACCCGCTGGGGCTTACCTATACCGTTTCCAACCCCAATACTAATAATAGTGATCATCTTATGATTATAATTTTTGAAGAGATGCATTCATTCTTCATCCACATGATATCTCGTAATCGAAATGTTTTTACTTCCTTTATTGATTACAACAATATTTTCTAACTCGTTATTTAACTCATGGAAATGTTAATAAGAGACAAATTATATATTATAGTTAGCAAAGGCTCAAACCTCCCTGAATGAAATCTTGTATCCGCGCCTGGCCGAATTCGCATCAAGAAAATAGCCACACGAACCTTTATTATCAGAACACGGAAACCCCGGTGCATATCTATTGTTCGTCGTGTAATGGCGATGATAAATTATAGTGGAGTTCCATAAAACTATCTCCCTTTTCGTGCTATCTCCGCTATCGCGAATCTGAACACCTTGTAAAGATTATTTACTGCAACTTGCAGTACAAGTTTCCTGGCTAAATGATTCCTACGCAAAAGACGCAAAATATTTACAGAATTTTATTAATAATGTTATATTTCTATGCGATAGATAAAGTGAACGCTTGTAACGTGGATTAGACTTCATTCGAACCCTCTCTTATTTTGCACTACTCGGCACGTCAATGTCAAAAAACAAAGTAGCCAGCATTTGATTAAAATATCAACGGTAGAAAAAAAAAATTGAATTACTTTTCATCGAAAGCAAACATTTACCAGAAACAAGTCGACTCTGTGTGACTCGATATTTCCTCCGTCGATATAGAATCTCTGCTCTCACAAACGCCCTCGGAAAAGCCAGCTCTACAATACGTAGTGTCACGCAATTATTCTTCAAACATTGACATTTTAGGGACATTCGCAAGCGGCGCGCTCAATAGAACCCAGTGGCAAAAACAGGGGAGACTGCCCAACAAGGGACACTCAAAATTTTCCGTCTATTTGCCAAACGTGCATACTGCTTGCTCAAAAGAACAGGTGTCTATAAACTTGACGGAACTGAAGTGTAAACTCATAAAATTTAAACAGTTGCTAGTATACTTGATTGCAATTAAACCGTTTGTTTTCGTAGATAGTTGCGAAACGCGTAACTCTTTCCACGGACCGTAAAAATATTAAAAGAGAACGTTTAAATACGTCGACGTGCCGGGAGTCTGTTTGCAGTCATAATAATTCGCGAGCAAATATTTAGATAACGCCGAAATTACCAGTTTTAATGTTGGGTGCAACCTGATGACTCCCCGATTTATTAGAGCACTATAAATTCCCAATGAAATTTAGCAAACGCATATTGTCCAAATATTTCTACATTACACGCGCGTTTTCGTCGGAGCCATTAACTCGAGATGCGTTCGCCGTTTACAAAGGAAATCCATCGGTAACTGTAAAACGTTAGGACACAGTTTGGCACGGCGCAAGCATTTGGGCAATCGATTATTTGAACCAACAAGCTTGGTAATAAATCATTCCCCGGTTACCTGCGAGGGATCGATACGAAAAAAGTACCCCCGTTTTGAAACAAAAGGGACAGGGAATGACATTTCTGAAGTCGCAGGCGTTTCTAACTGCCGATATTTAAATTAGGGCCCACATCGTCCACGCTTTTGTTTAGAAATGGCACTACCAATTAATTTATACGGCCGGGTGGAAATTGCTTTACTACTTACGATGTCAACATTTAAACTAAGGGAATTGTGATAACATTACAATGGTTAGCATTAATGTAAAGTCAAATGTTTGCTGGTCATAATAGGCATCAGAATAATTGGAATTATTGATACTCACATCAAAGGATTTGTGCGTAATTAGGGCAGCGAAGATCGAATAACAAACAAAAACTACATAACTAGTGTAATCTGTTTATGGAACAGGAAGAGTATTTCCGATGTTCTCAGATTTTCTTTGATTCTTTATACATAATTAGCTTTATTACCTGCTTTGCAATAGTTTTGTTTTCAATTCTAGGAGTAATATACTAACTCGTAAATTGTGGTGGTTAGTAGGACACTATAATGTCCGTTTTATAACACGTCCGTTTCATTAACGGATTCCCCCTATTTAAACTTATTCATCATCATCATATCAGCTGATAGACGTCCACTGCTGGACAAAGGCCTCTCCCAAAGTTCTCAACGATTGATCGTGCGCCGCCCTACTCCAATTGCTTCCCGTTATCCTAATCAGGTGTCGGTCCATCTTGTTGAGACCCTAACCACGCTGCGTCTTCCAGTACGCGGTCGCCACTCAAGAACATTTCTGCGCCGATGACCATCGTGCATCGATTTTATAAGCAATATCCCCGCCCACTGCCACTTACGAACCTATTACGATATACTATTTTCGTCATAAGTTCAGTTTCATTAATTTAACCATCTAAGAAGACAATAAGCTTCTGAGGAATGTAATAGTCGTCGTAGCTAAAATATAAAATATAGTATAGTCGGGCAAAATATGTCCAAAAACCTTAAAAGTAGCAATAAATATATCTCATGTCCCTAAAATGCCGCTAAACAAATTTATTGTCTTTCAGCTAAAGCTGTTCGGTTTCACTTCGCCGACACTGTCTGCGAATCGCATTGTGCTGTCGGAGCCCGTTAGGCGTTTGTCGACGACCTTCTAAAACAATACGACGACAATAAGCCAGGTAGCAAATTTATTCGCCAACCCGCGAATTTCCAACGAGCAATAACAATTAAGCAAAGCAGTAAAAGTACTAAAACAATCCTCGAAACTATTGTCATTGTCAGTCAGCTTTTAGTCCGTATTTGGGCACAGCCAACTCATAAATAAAACATTCAAAGCGAGTCCATAAAATAATTTGCTCCAGTTTCTCCGCGTTTCAAAGAACATCGATTTACAAATCGAACGCAAAGGCATTCTAAACAGCCAAATATTGTTTTAGAGTTCGAGGCATGCCGGGCCGGATATCCGTAAATCTCGGGAGACGGCGTCTGGAACGCGTCGAAGGGATTTAACTAGCTCCATCTATGCACTAGTTGTGGTACTAAGCCTTGTACGGATTACTGACAAGACGAGTATTAAGTATGATGCTATGCAGACGTTGTTGTTAAATGTAATCCGTTCAGGAATGTTATCTGCTAAGCCGTGCACGGCAGAGACATTGGATTCGTTTTGGATAATATAGAATTAGTTAACGAAGAGACATTTTCACACTGCAATTATATTTTTTAAGAAACTAAGGCTTAGCTTTGGAATTTCTGAATTAACTACGTTGAGGTTCTCCCTCAGTTTCAGATACAATTTGAGAATTTTACATTTGATGCAGTCAACATTTAATAGTAAATAAACTCTTCTTGATAATATTATTATCTTAAATCTTGGCGACGTTGATTTTCCCACTTATCCAGCAAGGTTTAAATTGGTTAGCTAGCGCCGTCGGAGAGCAATTCCGCTAAATTGGCGTCAACAGAGTCCTGGGCGAGAGTTAACCCGTTTAACCGGCCGGTCATCTGGCCGGATGTAAATTCGGCTAAATTCCCCTGATTATCTGCCCTGAGCCATGAGATGTAGCGTGCGCTGATCTAATTGGAGCTATCTTGAAGTGAACATTATTAAGTCACTTCATTGCCTTTTGTGTGGGTTAAACCTTCATTCTTGATGTAGACTACGTTTATTTATTGTTGTCCTTGTTCTGAGGATCGCCTTATTCCCCCTACCATTCTTAAGGCCGTTCCCTGAGCCAGATTTGCAAAAATACCCCAAAAATTATCCTATTTTTCTACGAAACGTTGATATTAGTAAACGAGGGAAAAATATATATCATTCTTGATTATATTATCTTTAATAACACAGCATTCGATACACGATTCATAACACTTCGCTCGATACAATTAATTCCCAAAGTAACCTCCAATTCGAATTTTTACTCCAACTTTACTTGTTTTTTTTCTACGTGACACTATGAAACAAAAAAAGGAGAAAAATCAATCATAACTAAAATAGTAATTTTACAGCTTCCGAATTTCAATAATTGAAGCCAATATTTTTAAAATAAATAATCATCGACAAATTCTTACGAAAAAAGATATCGCCTTACGACCCGCAAGCTCTGTCTCCGTCACTCTTTTGAAATGTGACTGTGATGTGACAGGGACGGGTGGCCTGAGGAGGGGCTCGGGGTTCTGGCTCAGGGAACGGCCTTAACTCTAACTGACCTTCGCCTTGCGGGTTGTGTCTTTCGGATTGTGCATTTTGGTTGGTTTCATCCTTGTATCATGTACAGCAACAATGACATCCTTTATATAAAGTATTCCAAATGTTTTGAAAGCCCTATCCAAGTTTATGTCATCTAAATTCTCTGAAAGTTAAACGTAAGTATGCGAATAGATTATCGGTTCGTGATGTTTCGGTCACAGGTCACGAAACTTTATGGCTTCACCGTTTAACAACAATCTTACTTCTGAGACTTGTATTTGGAATTTGAAATGAATCAAAAGGAACAACTGAAAATGACGACGTTTGATTCATGAGGCTGAAGTGCAAGTAGAAGACGCTACATCTGTTTTTAACCCTGAATAAGAACATATTGTATTGTTTAAAAGCCGATATCGTCGTAAATTCATCTAGCACCTTTATTTTTCCTAATCCCATTGAAAGGAACAACGTATACCGACCAATATTGTTTGTTTTTATTTTCTGTGAAAACAATTAACTGTGTCTCGCCAATTTCATGTTCCTATCAGTCCTGTCCGCTCGTCCTTTAAACCAAGGGGGCATAAGTTTGATTTGTCAAGCGGAAAATTGTTCCTTGCCGAAGAAACGCTGACCCAGTTGGGCTGATTGCGTTGCAAAGGGCTCGATAATTAATGGCTGCTTTAGCGTCTGATTCGGGCCTACTCGGCTAAACTCGGGGTCGCTCGGATTGATTAATTGACACAATATTTGCTGTCATACGCAAATGGGTCTGTTTGCGAACTAATCGTTCAAGTTTAAGTTAACTAGATTGGCAGTCCCACAGGGTCGATTGTTTGGGCCGATGGTTTATATGAGCAATGTTCAGCAAGTCGAGAAACTAGCACTTAATTTAAGTAAACATAGTCAATATCAACACAAAATTTAGGGAATGCTACTATGAGAATTCCCGGTTCCTATCCTGGATTTGTATAGAAAAAGAGTAATACGTGGTAATACCACACCCTAATACAAATAGCATTGTGATGGTACCGAGTCTAATAATAATCAATAGCATTTAATCCAGTAATCTCAAACGAAAGTTTACGTTACTTCAGAAACTAAATTAATCTTAGTTGACATTTCCAGAACTATCTTTAACTCGTAATTAGCCAATAAACACTCGATTCAAAACAGTGATACGGCTGTTTACGTTGTAAATATTATCTCGCTTAGAACAAGATTGATTGCCTTAAGGTACGGGGGCAATTAGTCGAGAATAGCCGCGTGAGTCACTTGTGCAGATAGCGTTAACAATGAGTGCTTTCAAACGCGCTTATTGCGTTAATGTGCGCCTTGTATGGGTAATTATACTTCCGAAATTGCTCTGGCAGCGTTGTCCAGTTATTTACGTGGTTTTAGTTGGCAAGCCATATGTAAATAAGTTTATTTTACTGTCGTAAGCGGACAGTATAATGTATACATACGGATCTCCATTAGACAAAACGCTGGCGGCTTTTCTTGTGTATAACTCTAAACTCAACAATACACGGACACGGAACAACTTGATATCTGTATCTGTACATATAAACAATGCGTATAGTTATGCTAAAAATTTAAGTCAGTAAACGTTATTATTAGTAGATTTGTGATGACAAGAGCTGTCTATAAGTACCTACACATTTAGTGAAATATGATGATTGATGAGAGTCAAAACATACAACGATACTCGTCGAAAGTTTGTGCCTCTTTGCTTTACCACTCTCTTTATTTTAAAGGAGGCACTACCTGATTGTATCAACATTCAACACTAAGGCACGGCTAGCTTTTCATTCAGAAGAATCTGTAACATGATAGTTTAGGTTTCATTGCGCAGGCGATTGGCCATTGTATCCAGAACAATGCTTTCAATAACAATGATTAATTTTCTCTTTATTGCTACTGCCAATATGCTGATAATATAATGGGCTGATTTGTTGCGGTTTTATATTATAATAGGAATAACACTTTCGTTTCTTAATATAATGTTGTTTTGCTTTGTTTTTCTAGAGTACGTACGAACTATTACCTTATAAAGAACGTCTATGTAAATTTCTAATGAAATGAAATAATTTACTTATTCAGTAAGTAGGCTACAAGGGCACTTTTACAAGTCAGGTTGTGAATCTACCGGCATTTCCCTAAGATCTAAGGGGTTTCGGCTAAAGGTGATCAGTCAGGCCTCTGAGTGGAGCGAGGGCACTCCTGTTTGTGGATTTGTGATGTGTATAACGATTACTGATCTGGAGGTCTAGTAGTATCGTCAGTTCAAAGTTAGATTCTGAAAAAGATTAGCACTGACTTGGAAAGTCGGGACTTCTCTGATGAGTTTTGTAGTTGAATGTCGTTCTTCTTTCTTCCTATGACGAAGCAGATTTCACAGCGTCCTGCCGTTAGAGCGCCATCTGTCGGGACCTTTAGTCAACAAAATCATAAAGAAAACCGTAACCATTGGAATCCGGTAATTCGACGTTAATACGATTCCCATAGTAAATCAAACGCTGCGTAAAACGCGTAACTCGATTCGAGGTTTGTCCGAAGGAAACTTATTTACGATTACGACGCGGTCGCCGCGGGCGCAGTCGTAAAGCGCGCGTTCTCAGCACGTGAAGGGTTAAAGTTAAACCACTATTGTGATTTCAATGGTCGTTTTGGAAATGCTGACTTTCTTCTAAACCATTGGTCCACAGAGCGCCAGTGGTCCGCTGGTAGCATTGCCGTCCGGATAAAGCCGGAGGTGGCTACTTGGCTAGGCTTTTTGATTGCGTGTCCGGCTAAAATAAACGGTGTCCGGCTTTGGGTTTTGTTAGGCTTTTTACATTTCGCAAACGAGCGAGCGCTGAGTGAAAGCGCGTCGACATAAAATCCTCAATACCCAAATGTCCGGCCAAACTGGCTCGCCTGTCCGGGTTTGGGGGCCTAGCAAGGGTTGCCAAGGCGGCAGGAGACAAATATGGTCCGCTGGAGTAGGGAAATTTGTCTACGCCACCAGCAAACAAATAAAAGTGGTCCATGGTCAAGAAAAGGTTGGGAACCACTGTTCTAAATACTCGAAAACAGACTAGCCATGAAGAGCAGCGGACGCGACGAGTTTTTGGTGTTTTCTCTATCTTTGGTTCAAACGAGAGTCTTCATATAACAGATTTGCGAAAAATGAAGCCGCTTTTGGTGTTATGTGTACGTAATCAATCATAGACACGTTTTGCTTGTGACATTGACGATGTGACAGATTCATACACGGACGAAACTAAGCCCGTGACGGGCCGTGGCTTACCAAAATTGTCTTCACTTTCAAGCGCTGACTAGGTTTCTAGGCGTATTTATTCTAAGGTTTCAATCTGATAGAGTACCGCACTAGCAATACACATACTCACTATTTACGTCACCGTAATTCGTAAGTGGGATTGTCTGCTCGCTACGCGGGGAGAAAATCTCACTTCCTGGCCAAGGCAAGATCTAAAACTTTAGAGAAACCACGGGCGGTAATTAGTAAAGCCTCAGATCGCATATTCACCACCCTCGTAATGTAATGTACTATTACACACCTCTAAGTGTTGCGATGCCGAACGAACAAAAGCGCTTCAAACTTACAACACCCCTTTTTTCGTGGTTGGTCCTAAAAACCGTCTCTTTTAGATTAAAAAAGAACCCGCTAGCCATTTTTTTTACTTTTCCTATCTATTCACAAATGTCTCAGCTACAGACGAAATTTGACAGTCAACGTTTAACCGCTACTCTAGTTATGGGTCATGGAACGCGCATACATAAATATTAGTAACGATACCTCCTCCATATTTGGTTTAGGATGATGTCACTAAACCATATGACATGACACACCGAAAGGAGAGTACACACAATACTTAAAATGTTACTACTTGTAATGATATAAATATAATATTGAGATATATATACGGATACGGGTTTATCCATCGTATTCTGTTTTTACATTTCCATCTCATCATCTTCACTGTAGTTGATAGAGAAAGCATTATGTGCTATAACTGTAACTTGTTTATCTACTGCTCTGCATTGAGCTCTTCAGCTCTTATACTCTTGTCTTGTTGGTACAGTTAATCTTTAATCGTTTGACTTCTCAACAAGTATGTACGACATACCCCACAAATATAGCTTTTTAAACGTATTTGTGAGTTTCTATTTAAACAGTATAACAAGCTTTCCCATTAGAAGGCAAATTACGTAAAGGCTGCCCAACACAGGATCGATTATCGCAACGATTTATGGTGGTTTAAGAACGCGATATAACTTAATCGATTTGGCACACACGTTCGTTTCGCTTTACACGGTGCTCAGTGCTTCTGGTTTGTATCAAAAACCTAATATCAGATTTTACACCTTTTGATTATTGTTAAAAGTCAGCTAGGAAAATACTTGTAATCGTTGTAAAATTCTTAACTTAATGAGCATCTTTCACGAGAGTTCTGTGCGTATAATATTACAGAAATTTTATTCTCGAAGATGCTGAAATTTTGCATAGTCCTTATAGAATACACGTTTTCACAATAAATATCCAACTACGTACCAGAAATGTGAGTATTCCAGAAATTCCTGATAGCCTGAACGCCTGCTAAAATAACTTTCCAATAAAGGAGCTAATCGCCTCAAGTTTCCTGCTCGCCCGCAAGTACACAATGCGGTGTTGTGCGGTTGTCTTCTATTTCGACAAGTTCGCAGGATGTGGCTCGTAAAGCCGTGCGGTCAACGCAGGCGTTACTGCGTTTTTACGACGTCCGCGCATGTGAAGCCGACCTTACTTGCGCAAGACCTCCCAATATTTTGCTGTGTTCTGTACGTCTTCATTTCGTAGATGTTTCTATACTCAAGTTGTGCTACGTTAGACCCTTAATTTCTTCACCATTCAGACGAACAAATAGGCCTTTCAACCTTATTTATAAATAACTTAGGTACGCTTAGGTTACGTTTAGGTTAGGTGTTGTTGTTGTTGTACGCTCAAAAATCTGAATATTGAAGCGTAAACAATTCTTGCGTTATTATAATTGCTGACCTAATTTTTTATCACATCTGACATTGAGAAATACATCTTAAACAAATATTAGATATGACTTATGCCGCATATGCAGAAACAAGTAAGATTATTTGCAAATACCTACTTTATCTGTAAAGTAGTACTTGCACAACGACGTATTGGACAAACATTGTCGTTCACTTGCGGATTGTTAGTGTAATGTACCTATTTGAAACACAGAACTTTGACTCCCTATCTAGAATGGATAGCAAGTATTTGATAAAGTAACCCAAATTTATCATGAATCTATCCAAATCTAAATGGACCATGGCCTCCTAGAAACAAATAGTACATTACATATCTATGGCGGTCAACAGATCGCAGGTGTTTGTGGCTGGAACCGAAGGTGAGGTGATCTGGGGCTTTACGAATTACCGCCCATGGTTTGTCTATAGTTTTGTCTACGTCTTGCCTTGGCCAAGAAATGAGGTTTTCTCCCCGTAGCGTAGCGGGCAGAAAATCACACTTACGTTACGGCCTAAGGGTCACGTAAATAACTCTTTTTCATTTAACTCCTGTGCGATGATCTATCTACGTTATCGTTTATATTATCTTCTTCTTCCTTACCCCTAATCTCTCTAAAATGTCTTCAGCATCGCAGATCTTCAGTAACAAAGTGAAATTCTCATTTAATAATAACATCGTTCTCAAGAATTTCAACAATTTAATACGCTGTAACTCGCAAGATTATCGTAACAATTAAATCATAATTTCCTTGAACTTCCTCGTGCGTTCGTTTTAAATCAAATTTATTTACAATGCGAAAGGTATTGACTAGGTGACCCTAATTTAACCTTATGCGTAAACGAGTGGCTTAAAGGCCTCTTCAGCCAAGCCATAAATCCCAAAAAAAATGCGAGAACTATTTGCAGCATATATTACATACATGGTATCATATAATATTGTATCTAACATTTAAGATAGGACGGACGCATCAGGTAAGTATTAGGAAGAACTGTAAATATCGCTAAAATTTATGTTATTTTGCGAAGACATACATATGCCAAGTTTACCGCGTATGAAATTCACGTAACACATTTTATTACAAACTTAATTCATAATTTTCGTCATAAAATGTCTCTAAACGCGCACTTTCTCTCACCTCGCGACTTACGAGGACAAAACGTCACATTTAACCAACATAAACAGTTGTCTCTGTCTAATCTGAAGACTAGAGTAAGCCGGAGATAGTATTATGGCACTTCGGAGCCGTATAGATGTACGAGGTCGTAAACGAAGACCACGTGTTTAGGAGTTAATGTGCGATTAGTACGGTCGCTATTTTAGCCGCATACCTTTGCATGACAGATGGATGTACTTCTATGTCCAAATTTTTTTTTTTTCGTTTAATGACAATTTCAACCAGTGAATAATACTTTTCCCCGAGTTCTAGAAAGTGACACAGCTATTTCATGTTTTCATTGCGTGCAGTCGAAGATAAGTAAAAAAAACTGAATGTGATTTTTGTCAAATTAGAGTAGTTTTTGAAACAAAAATTATCAATGAAAAATTAAAACTGTAGGTTTCAAATATATACCAAATGAATCGCAATGGCGCTGTTTGAAGTAGAATCATTGATAATATGTTAAGAAACATGTTTGATCATAGAGAAAAATCTAAAAATGTCTAAAACTATCAGCATTTTTGAACGGATAAGGAGCTTTAATCACTCCTCCATAAAAAATCCCGATTTTTTATACAATTATAGGATTTTGTAGTAGTATATAGATAGATTAACCCTCAATTTCTATTGGTGCAACGAAAACTATGAGTTAAAAATTTAACATATTAACCCTGAGTTAGTAAACCCTGAGTTTATATATTTAACTCGAAGTTTTGGTGCAAGTGGGCCTTCTGCACTACGGCCAATGCAAGCGCTACTCTGTTTATTTTCCTATTGATTTGTTTAGTCGCAATCAGATATATCGCAGCATATAAGGCGTTCATAAATATCTGAACACGACTCTTATTGACTGGGCGTTGACGTTACAGTACAAGTTCAGATATTTATGAACGCCTTATATGCTGCGATATATCTGATGGGGACTGTACTGTCCAGTAGAGTAGTAAAAACACGAAGGTTATCCAATATCGCATCCATTGAATAGTGCAATGCACGGACGTCATCGCATTCCCGTTGAGACGGAGGATGGACGCCTGCCAAATCGGGATCGGGCGTCGACCCGATCCGACCCGATCGGCTTATCCTTGCCGGATTACGGCAAATGCCATATTGTAACTGCCTGACACATTCACACGTGTTTACGTCATACAGATCGTTTTGTACAGTTACAGAATTAGGTTTATGATGATTAATTCGCTTGCATACTTTCTCCGAGTCTACAAATTTGAAAATACATATTTATTTATGAAATATATATTTTTTAAATCAGCATAAGGCTTAGGGAAGTAAATAGGTTCTTAAGAATCGGCAACGGGCGTGTGATGCTCCTGGCGTCGCAAGCGTCTATAGGCGGCAGTAACTGCTTAACATCAGGCGGGCCGCGTGCTTGTTTGCCCCATCGTAGTATAAAAAAAAGCATCCTTCATGACTAGGTGAGCTACAGTTGTACTTTTCTAAAAAAACAAAAATCAAACTTTAACTTGTAACAGAACCCACCCGACAAAGTACCAAGATAGTTACGTTGATGCCTTATTTAAATTGCGAACAGAATAAATTGAATAAAATAAACCTTTGACGTGGACTGCACAGAATTTTGGTGTAAATGAGAAATGTTTTAAAATAAAGCCGCTGTAAACAGGCCCCAAAGCCGAGCTTCCTGGAGACTCTTAACAAGAAACTTTAATTACGTCTGGTTTAGCGCACCATATTTCTAGCTTTCTAGTCGCAACCGAACAATGAGCAATTAAACGGCGCAGGCGCAATATTGGTCCACTTCGGTTCCCGGAAGACGTAGGTAATAACTCAATGTTCATAACATCATAACTCATAACAAAAACACCCTAATACACAACCGACTACATATGCTCTTAGTACATTTCTCTTCTAAGCAGCACCGTAATTTTCCGAGTCAGAAAGGGTATGAGTGAAGGGTTCCCATAAGCACTTAATGCCTTTCGCTTCTGTTGAAATAGCTGGTCGCACGTTGGGCCGTAAGGCGACGTTACTGTTTCCAATGAACCGGAATAAACATGTGTTGTAGGGTCGTTCTGAGAGCGGGAAATGAAGCGGGTTGATAAGCGGTAGCGATAAATAATGAGCTACGTGTAGTAGCGACAATCTCCGAGACTTCACGCCACCATTAGACGAAGATACTAAACACAGATTAATACGTCCTTATACACTGATATACTAATTTCACATGAATCGTTATAAATCGGCTAACGAGTACAGAATATCTCGGAAAGCCGCAACCAAATTTAATGATATGGTAAAAAAATACTCCAAATGTCTAACTCTAATCGAGATTAAAGGGCTTTGCAACTGACTCTATTATTATATATTATGTAAGTAATTTTTTCCACAATTCAAGATCATAGAAATTGACATAATGCCTCCAAGCATTCTCTACCGTTCGTTGCCATATTCGCTCGGCAGATCCCCGCTGACACTGGCGCCACGCCGCACCTGGCTACGGGGAACGCTCGCTTTAGTTTTACGAGCCACGCTTGTTTACGTTCCTGATAGGCTGTACCGCGGACTTCACGGGAAACCCAATAACTAACTCTAATCAGGACTATACGGATTGCAATAACCATTGATTCGATGCGCAAAACTCAAACGCAAAAACAGACTTCTATGGTTAGATTTCCGTAGATCGACTCCTTAGGCACTTTACATCAGGTGATACTGAGGTCAATCGCTGGTCAGTTTATAAATAACTTTAACTAGCGACCCGCCCCGCTTCGCACGGGTGCAATGCTGATAAATTATGCATGTATTATACATATATTATAAACCTTCCTCGATTCAAGAATCACTTACACATGTTGCGTAGTTTTAAAGATCTAAGCATACATAGGGACAGACAGACAGACAGCGGGAAGCGACTTTGTTTTATACAAAGTAGTGATTCGGTACACTTTACATCAAACCATTCTGCGGTCAATTTATGAATGAAAAAAAAGTAACGTTCACAGTTCTGTTCCTAGTCCGTTTTTCAAGTCGTCTATGTAGTATGTATGTTGTTTCTTCAAGATGTTCGCTGGACATCTTATATGGCGTGCAGTATACAGTCTACGAGTAAAATAACGCATCACAGAGAGAGTATAAACAAAGGACAGACAATATATTTTTCTCAAACATGCAATGAAATATCGTCGTAACGTGCGTTAGAACAGGCTTCGAAGTGTCAAGTTTCGGGCGGAACAATTCGAGAGAACTGTAAAGGAATTTCATACAAAATTGAAGGCCTAAGCCGGGAAGTAATTTGTTTTTAATTTTAATGTAAACATGGCGTCTGTGTGTATGAACAGCTGATATATATTTTTTTTCTAGTAGCTACCCATTCAGCCATCGGACCAACAATATCCGTGTTAATGCCTAGTACACACGAACTGAAAATACCGTCTATACGTAAGTCACCAGAGACCATAGACAATATTAAAAATCCTCTGCCTTTATTTTACTTAGTATAGAAACTAAGATTCTTATTATCAGGTTGTGTATAATGGCCCTAATATTCGCACACTACACACGTGGACTTATTAAAGAAAAAAAATATAGAGGGATTGGAGGGAAAATTAAAAATACTTTTTTTAAACATGGCGTCTGTGTTCATGAGCTGGCTGAACAGCTGAATTATGTTTTTTTGAGTGGTGTATTTTTTTATTTCATTGCATATGTTTGAGAAAAGCACTATACATGCCTTAGCCGTGAAAAGGGCTTGCCGGCTTCGTATCACTAGACGGCCTCCCTTACGGTCGGCCGTCTATACCTACTCAGCCGGCAAGCCCTTATTTCCCGGCGTCTGCAGTAATGTACTATAATGAGAAGTCTCGGTCTACTACAGTTGCCGGCAATCTTCTTGAGCGTAACCTTGACGGCGCAGTAGCCGATTTACGTACAAATGTACAGCACAGATCCGCCATTTTTGTTCAAAAAGTTTGCCAGCAACTATGCACAACTTTTTATTTATTGGACAATCATTTTCATGAATAAATAATATCTTAGTAATAAAATGTTGACCTGCATCCAGTGATATCAACATCATAGTTTACTTAAGGAACACGCATACCATCCAAAATATCTTAATAAAAACATGAAAGCTTGAAGAAACAACACAATTTTTCCATTTCCTGAATCCGTTACCACAGACTAGATAAACCCAAGCGTCAATAAAAATAATTTTAACATTCGAATTTTGAATTGCAACTTACCAACTTTTCTTTCACTTCTCGAAGTTTATATTATATTGAGATAGAGTTTAGAATAGTTTAATTTGCTGGTAAAAGTATGTTGGTAGGTTGTAAGGCTGGACATAGACACGTGTGTCGATATCGTATGTCGTTAAAAGCACATTAAGCAGTGTTCAGACGTCCGCGCTGGCGTCGTGCCATAGAGTAGCGTATAAGCCGGGTCTTCACTTTCATTGCGGCGTTTGGCAGCCGATGGTGATTATTGTCGAATGGGGCTAAAGACATTCTCAGACCGCGTTTGGGGATAGAGAGTTTACCGAACTTAATATCGGTATTTTTTGCAAAAAATCTGCTGATTCCTCACGAAGGAAATCGGCCAGCTGAAATTACTCTGTTTCCAGGGATAAAACAAACTGCCTTACGCTTGGCAAACGGTCAAAATTCAGTGCTATCATTGTCGTAAGTTCCAATATGAAGCTATCTTCAAGAATTAGAGTAGATCATAACAGAGAGTATGAGACTCCTTTTGAGTTTAGTACCAAGTCTAAGTTAGACTTAGTCTGCTGTTAAAGAAAAGCCCAAACATATTTTTGACGGAATGCCACTGGTTTGGATTACCTGATTATCTCTTTCCATTGACTGAAATATTTGTATACTCATGTAGCCACATGGGTCAAAGAAAAAAAAAACAACACTTTACAAGGAGGGTGACCTCCTTGATCTCCACTCCTGTAGGCACAATCGTACCTCAGCCGCCTCTGCGCACTCTGTGGCTAATCATCGTCTATATTTACAGGGCAGGGCACATGTTCGCCCAAAATAAATACGACTAGTTGACTCGGACTAAATCCGGAGACCTGTCGCTCCCTGTACGGTTTATTTGCTTTCGTGTAAATGTGGTTTGGAATGGTCGGTTTATACTGATTTCCTTCTATAGGCTGTGTAGTGCCCTCTGTAACCTGGGGTCGTTTGAACGGGGTAATAGTACATTACTGCAGACGCCGGGCCTTTTTCACGGCTAGGTATGTAGTGTTTCGCAAACATGAATTGAAATATAAAAATACGCCACAATAAAAATAAAAATTCAGCCTGTTCATGAACACAGACGCCATGTTAAAAAGAAATACTTTCCGGCTTAGACCTTCAATTTTGTATGAAATTCCTTTACAGTTCTCTCGAGTTGTTCCGCCCGAAACGTGATACTTCGAAGACTAACGCACGTTATGACGACATTTAATTCCATGTTTGAGAAAAGAGTATTTAGAATTAGGCCTATTGCGCATTCCGTTTTATATTGAATATAGTTTCATATTCAATTGGTTTTTATTGCTGTAACTGTATTGAAATGCTTTTTGTAAGGGAGTGTCCCCACTACTAGCATTCGCGTGTAATGTGACTGTAACAAAAATATACAAAAATTACATGACATTACGCTCCTAAACGCATTATTGATGCACTTTGTATTTATATGGAAAACTCCACTAATAATCACTTACTCAACATAATCAAAAGCCTCGCATACGTACCTAATAAATATCCAAAAAGTGCCTGTAGGTATCTACTCATAATGCAAAACTTTGACGAAAGGATTCTAATTTCTATTACCGTACAACTCCTTAATAGAGAGCAAGAATGTAATGTTAATATTACACAACACAAGCTCCCGCGATGACTTCCGAATTGGAATCAGCGGCGATTAGCTATCGCTATCGCACACGGTAGCCGATACGATATCGCTCGCGATAGGCCTTGAACGATCTGCATTCGGTGCATGCGCGTTATATACAAGCCTAATGATGATAAAAAACAGTGTGTAGGTATAATGTTACTCTAGTACTACACTACTCGCGAAGATGACCAAAGGCTTCAAGAAAACCTTCAAGAAAAGAGCGTATTCCCACCTGTGCGGCCGGCAACGCACTTGTGACTCCTCTGGTGTTGCAGGTGTCTATGGGCGACGGTAATCGCTTTCCATCAGGCGATTCGTTTGCTCGTTTGCCCCCTATGACATAAAAAAAAAAAAGGCAAAGTTGGCCGAGTCGAAGTACCCCTCCACACTATCATATTCATCCAATCTCGGCCAACTTTGCGAGTAGTGTGGTGCCGCAATTACGGAGATGCTATGACTATGCGCGACAGCGGTTTAGGTACACGTGTCTCGCTCACTCGTTATCTTCTATCGCTCGATCTACCGCTTGTCGTGCCGCTAGGCGCGCAAACTCGTGGCATCTCCATTAGTGGGTGAAGAGTATGGTTTCTGTAAATTAGTTAGCTATAGTAAAATCTGAAACATTGTTTATAGCAGGGGTTGGAAACATAAATAAATAAATAAATAGATAAATACATACTTAAATACAAATAACATTTATGACCAAGGCGCAAATATTCGAGTTCATGACACAAATATTTGCTCTTGCCGTGATTCGAACCCAGAACTGTCGGCTCAGTAGGCAGCTGCCACTGCGCCAAGTGCGTCTTTTTGACGGCCCTTTTATTTAAATGAAGGTCATTAAACGTAGTACCTATTAGAAAACGCCTCACTAGTGCGGCCCGCCGTGCTACTAAGCCATTTATTTGACACTATAACACTCATATATGCGGCCCTTGTCTGCTAAAAGGGTTGTTCTATAGGATTGCTCAATGTCAAGAAATGCTTCATTCCCAGAATTTTCATTAACGATTTCCATAATGGTCCGATTTACCAGACAAGGAACCTTGTAAGTTTGTGAGTGCATCTCCAGCTTCTACTCTGGCTGTCTTGTGTATAGTTAAAATAATACAAGCTGAGCTAATCCACTTACCTGCATTCACAATAGCATTGTGTCTAATACAATCCTATCTGCTTTTGTTCTCATAAACGCGAACCTGGCGCCAACCAGTTACTTACAAAAAAAGGTTAGAACTACATTGCGTGGATATTGAATTTTCAGCCTTATTCCTTGTTGAATAGGTTTAAAATGTTTGTTGACGAGAGATCATAGTCCTTTTTCAAGAGAATACGTTCTTGAGCAGGGTCGGACGGTTGTAAAATTCCAAAAAGTTATGATCACCATTATTCTGTTAGTGCATTTTGTAGTCTAATGTCCAAGGAAATAGAGTCGTTAATCTATATTAACCTTCCAAGGTGGTTACAATCTGCTTTTACTACGAGCTCGTTATCTTAATTTGCGGTTTACCAGTTGTGGTTTGTTCAATGGTATTCAGTTCTTAAGTGGATTAGCTCAGCTTGTATTACTTTAACTATAATCACGTAATATTCATTCATGTCCAGATTAGTATTTCTTTATCAATGACACGATATCAGTACGCATAATTGGGTTTCTTCCATTGGTTCCATTAGCCAAGTAAACAAAGCGTACGTAACGTACAGAATAATCCATCTGAACGTAAAATCAATTGAACATTATGACTTTGCATGTTCCAAGTGCCGTTTTAATTTGCTACTACGGCACAGATGGTCAGACCACCTTGGCAGTTGTAACTCAATGTTATTTTCATCGTAATCGTAAGTCAGCACAGAAATGACTATGTAATCTAGATGTATTTGTATTATTATTGGTTGTACGGTTATCAGATAGATCACGTCATGCGATAATGAGTTATAAATAACAGATTTCAAGTGTACTAAATGTACTTGATCGTTTTTCAATGTTCTAGTACTGGTATAACGTACACTCGTACAAGCATTCATAAGGAACAGTTAAAGTTGAATTTGACCGCGTACCTTTTTGACCTTATTGTAACCAGAGCGAAAAGGGTACGGTAGGTTTTTTTAAAGACATGACTTGAAATATATCAGGCCTGCTTAGCCCTCACTACCAGTGGTCGGACTTATAATCCGCTAATGGGATTATCTCAGCGCCACAGGACTAATTTAGGGAGGGGTAACGCGGGCGCACTGGGCGCATGGACTGCGTCGTAAAGAGGCTAAACCGAATCAGTCTGACTTAAGTGCAAGTTAGTGCAACAAAGACGTCTTTTCAAGTCCTTTTTCTCCTTGTATTTCAGATGCGAGACTAGCGCGATGTGGCAAGCGTGGCTCGTGGTGGCGCTGGCGGCGGCGGGCGCAGCGCTGCAGCCGCGATGCGAGGAGATCTCCATCCCCATGTGTCGAGGCATCGGGTACAACCTCACCGCCTTCCCCAACGAGCTGGACCATGATACGCAAGAGGAAGCCGGGCTGGAGGTAATTATCTGTCTGGCGCACTCGATTGCACGCGGAATGATGAGACGGAGAACGGTAATGCTCCATCCCCGTGACACGCGGAAATTAGCGAAGCTATAGTGAAAGCTACCTAACTGTCGTCGATGCTATAGATCGGATATAAAAACAAAGCCCCCGACGAATTGAAAACACTCCTTTTTTGAAGTCGGTTAATAAGATGGATTCGGGACCATAATCATATGCTATCACCGTATTCCCCTTGGTCTTCCCCAACGATCTAAACCATGACACGCACGGTTAGGTTGGAGTTCTACCTCTCTAATTGGCGCAGTCAGTAGATTTTGGCGATACTTAAGAGGTGGAGAGCGGTAGATTGCCATCCCATACGCAGAAGCAAAACCTACAAACAGGGTACTATCATTGTGAACCTCCCGTTCTGCCTTTAGTGTATCGACTTTGTATCCCTTCCTTTCTAAACGTGATAAATTTAACTGAGGACTTTCGTCGTCATGTAATACTTTAAATGATGTTACGGGCCCGAGGACACGTTAAAAAAACAGTCGTGAACTACTTTGATATGATATCATTAAACTGCGTTGTAAATTAGTTTATTTTAGACAGTTATTCAGATGCGTTAAAATACTTTGATGTCTTAACCGCAGAATTAGTCATTTAAGTGTGTCGTAATCTTCTAAGCCACGTCTATAAGCTGTTCTCGAGAGTCATCTCAAATCGTCTCGCCCGAAGGCTCGACGACTTCCAACCTCCGGAACAGGCCCGGTTTCGAAAAGGCTACAGTACCGTGGACCACATTCACACCTTACGGCAGATTGTACAGAAGACCGAGGAGTACAATCGCCCTCTTTGCCTTGCGTTTGTGGACTACGAAAAAGCCTTCGACTCCATCGAAACTTGGGCCGTTCTTGAGTCGCTTCAGCGATGCCAAGTCGATTGGCGATACATCGAGGTGCTGAAATGCTTATATAGAGCCGCTACGATGACCGTCCAAATCCAGGATGTCCAGACGCGTCCAATCCCATTGCAACGCGGAGTGAGACAGGGAGACGTTATCTCTCCGAAACTGTTCACGAACGCTCTGGAGGACGTATTTAAAACACTGGACTGGAATGGACGGGGCATCAATATAAACGGTGAATATATTTCACACCTTCGATTCGCCGACGACATAGTCATTTTGGCTGAATCGCTGGAGGACTTGTCGGAGATGTTGCGGAGCCTAAATGTTTCTTCCAGACGGGTGGGTCTGGGAATGAATGTGGATAAAACTAAAGTTATGTTCAATTCATTCGTAGACCCAATACCGATCACCGTCGATAATGTTAGCATCGAAGTTGTTAAAGAGTACACGTACCTAGGCCAGATGGTCCAGCTAGGTAGAAACAACTTCGACAAGGAAGCTGACAGAAGAATCAGGTTGGGCTGGGCAGCATATGGGAAGTTGCGCCATATTTTTCAGTCATCATCACTGCCCCAGTGCCTTAAGTCCAAAGTCTTCGACCAGTGCGTCCTTCCGGTCCTTATTTATGGGGCCGAGACGTGGACACTAACAAAAGGCCTCGTCCACAAATTCCAAGTTGCTCAACGAGCTATGGAGAGGGCTATGCTCGGAGTTTCTCTGAAGGACAAAATCCGGAACCAGGAGATCCGACGGAGAACCAAAGTGACCGACATAGTCCTTAAGATATGCAAGTTGAAGTGGCAGTGGGCGGGGCATATTTGTCGTAGAGCCGATGGTCGATGGGGCAGACGAGTTAGAGACACTAAAACTGGCATAGCCATCGGACATGACTAAGTTAGTATTTCCGATGACACTGAGTCACGTTCCTCCAACATATTTATGCTTTAAACTTGAGTGTTCCTTACGATTATTGCCGAGATGATCAAAAATGTAACTGTAATTTCTGTCATTCCAGGTGCACCAGTACTGGCCCCTAGTCGAGATCAAGTGTTCCGCAGACCTCAAGTTTTTCCTCTGCTCCGTGTACACCCCGATCTGCCTCGAGGACTACCCCAAACCGCTCCCGGCTTGTCGCTCCGTCTGCGAGCGCGCGAGGGCAGGATGCGCGCCTCTCATGCAGAAGTACGGCTTCCAATGGCCCGAGCGCATGGCCTGCGAGAAACTACCCAGAATGGGAGACTCGGAGAACCTATGCATGGAGGAGAACAACAGAGCGCAAGAGCCGGAGCCGCCGCGCGCGCCGCCGCCGCCGCGCCGGCCGCACTACAAGAACAACTGTAAGGATCCAAAAAACTGCGAAAGCGGCCCGGCTGCAAGCCCGGGCGAGGTCGCAAGCGACGAGTGCGCGTGCGCGTGCCGGGCGCCGCTAGTGGCGGTGCGGCTCGCCACCAACGCGTCCGCGGCGCTCAGCGCGCTGCTGCCCGCGGAGGGCTGCGCGCTGCCGTGCCGCGGCGCCTTCTTCACGCGCGAGGAGAAGGAGTTCGCGGCCGTGTGGGTCGCGCTCTGGAGCGGCCTGTGCGCCGCCTCCACGCTCATGACGCTCACCACCTTCCTCATCGACTCGCAGCGCTTCAAGTACCCCGAGCGGCCGATCGTCTACCTCTCGGCCTGCTACTTCATGGTCGCGCTCGGGTACCTGGCGAGGCTCGCGATCGGCCATGACGAGATCGCGTGCGATGGCGCTTTATTGAAGACCTCCGCGGCCGGCCCGAGCGCGTGCACCTTGGTCTTCATCCTGGTGTACTTCTTCGGGATGGCGTCCTCTATCTGGTGGGTCGTGCTCTCGTTCGCGTGGTTCCTCGCGGCGGGACTCAAGTGGGGCAATGAGGCGATCGCCGGGCACGCCCAGTACTACCACTTAGCGGCGTGGCTGATTCCGGCGGCGAAGACCGTGGCCGTGTTGCTCGCGGGAGCGGTCGACGGCGACCCGGTCGCCGGCATCTGCTACGTCGGGAACTCGTCCCCCGAGAACCTCAAGAAGTACGTTCTGGCGCCGCTGATAGTGTACTTCGCGCTGGGAGCGACGTTCCTGCTCGCCGGTTTCGTGTCGCTGTTCAGGATCCGATCGGTCATCAAGCGCCAGGGCGGGCTCGGCGCCGGATCGAAGGCGGACAAACTAGAAAAGCTGATGATAAGGATCGGGGTGTTCAGCGTGCTGTACGCGGTGCCGGCGGGCGCGGTGCTGGGCTGCCTGGCGTACGAGGCGAGCGGGCACGCGCCGTGGCTGCGGCGCGCGGCGTGCGGGCCGCGCTGCGGGCCGCGGCCGCTGTACGCCGCGCTCATGCTGAAGTACTTCATGGCGCTGGCGGTGGGCATCACGTCGGGGGTGTGGATCTGGTCGGGCAAGACGCTGGACTCGTGGCGGCGCGTGTGGCGCGGGCCGCGCGCGCCGCAGCCGGCGCAGCGCGCGCTGGTGAAGGGCGGCGTGTGACGCGCGGAGGGGGCGCCGCCCCCCGCCCTCGCGCCCGCCCCCGCCCCCGCCCCCGCGCCGCTCGTGGCGCCCTCGGCCCCCTCCGCCCGCTCCGGGCAGCCGCTGTCGGACTACGGCCCCGTGTAAACGCGCCTTTAGACGCGATGTGCCATTCTCGCTGACGCCAAGACGATCCTCCTGGACCGATCGAAAGACAAAGATTGTGTGGCGTCGAATTCGAAATCGTGTGTGTGAACCCTAAGTGAACTTGAGTAGTGATTGACTGAATAGCGTTCCGTGATGCAGACGCGTAAACCCCCGTTTGTGTCATGATACGCGGTGCTTGCGAGACACCGGAACGATACAAATGCGGGGCGGCTTGACGCGATTAGGTCCCGAATTGGACACGTTGGTCGTTCGCTTGTGATATCCCATGAACTAAGTGTGTGGTGACCCTGGGGGCTTACTCCGACGAAAGTCGAATCGTGCCGCGCTTCTCACTCTGCCGTATACAATATTGGAGTGACAAGGACGGTACGATGCAGACATTAAGCGTGAATGCCCTGACGAGTGCCGCCGCGCGTCTAGTCCTAGTATAACGCGCGGCGCACACATATACGTAAATAGCTATAAGGTACCCCCGCACGAAAAGACGTATTCACATAAAAATAAGAGCGTCGCTTACGTCCTTTTGCGCGGGGAATGGCGGCCGTGGCGTCGGAGCCTTCACTTGTAACTAAATATGTTTTTGTAATTGAAACCGGCATTTGATAGCTTGACATAATATCTAGAAAAACCGATGATAAATAGATTGGTATTCAACTGAAAAAGCAACACGTACCTACTTCTCATAGTCATTCTAACTCGTGTGTGTTTGATTTACAATCTCTATAAAGCGCTTGAAAAACTTGAATATCTAGTAAAAGGTCTAATTTCAGACGATAACTGTCTAACCCAGAACTAACCCGAACTACTTATCAATATTCATCTTGTTGCTTTTCACAGTTTAATATTAAGCTACTTTACAATTAAATTGCCAAAAAGGCCTATTACAGCTTACTTCTCACAAGTCAGTCAGTTATTTAATATTCCAAGCAATAAATCTGCCAAAATCACTGCCAGTACTTTTTAAATTGTTAAATAAATTTCTGACTTGTGCAGTCCTATAAGGTCTGATCATACTGATAGAAAAAACGTTACTTTTTATTTACCTAACGTCTCTATCAGTATGAACAGACCCCAAGCCTTACGAATACGAACCTGATAATATCTGAATTATAAAGGCTCGTCTTTATGAAGTGCTTATTTACAATATAATGCTGCGTTCAACCTTCCCAATGACGAGTCTTAATTTTTCAAGGCTAGCAATTCGATATACATCATGCCTAGTGCCGATCAAAGTACAAGTTCTTTATAATAAGTGATAATATATTCTTATGTGGTTATGTGACGGACAGAACGATTGTCTTAAATGTTAGATGATTACTGTAATGAAGACTTGAAACGTTTGTACTCAGTGAAGATGCTATTTCCTGCCATAAATTAAATAGAGAGTTTTAACAGAACAAATTGCCATGTATAGATAATTTCAATTATAAAAGCGCTTGGTCGTTATAGCAAAACACTGGCTGAATGAGAAGAAGAAAAAATTAAATTTGAAATAAGAATAGTTTTATTTTAAATCTGTAATAACTCAATTTCATTCAGCCAACGGTGAGCGCCATCTGTGAATGAGTACACGAAGTGCCATGACGCTCCGAAGTTTCGTAACGCCCCACATTTGACTGAAGACAGTGCTGCCATTGTTTAAGAATTATCGATGACTTGAGCCCTAAATGTCAAAAGTTTTGTCTATTCAAAATTATGACGTGTTTCACTATTGATATGATAGCAATATTTTTGTGCTTTACCTAGGTCGCAGTAATTGTATTGTTTTTACACGCGCCGTTTTTTTAGTGCGTCAAATACAACAATCGGCTTACAGAGGGTCTACTTTTAAGTTTGAAACGAAATGTCAATAATTCCATCCTTCTCACTGTCATTTTTTTAAGGACAGATAATCGTAGACAACTTTGAACGTAGATTCTCTGTAGGAGGGTTTGCAGCTTACATATAGTCCGACAAAAAAGTGTACAAATTAAAAAGGGGCAATACTGTACTGTCGTCCCGTTTTCTTAAATTGATTAGAAACGGACGACACTACAGTGTTGCCACTTTTTAAATTCTACTGTATTTTGTAAAGTACAATAGTCATTGGACTCTAAATAGTATTGACATGCGGGTTTAAAGTCATCGAAACTGACCGTATGTGTAACGCTTTATAAATAAACGCTCAAAAGATACTGTTATAGACTTAGACGTGCAATTGTGTAATTTTGTACATTGTTAATTTATATCGTAGCGGCGACTAAGATTGTAATTGTATTCGAGGCGCCGCGGTCGGAGATCATTATGTAATTTATTTTATATCTAACTGTAGATAATATTAAATAAAGCGACTTTTTTATGTACAAACTTCTGCATATCATTTACTTCGTCCCATTATAAATTATATCATCATACAGATCCTTAGAAGACTTTGTGCAACAGTGAATCTTTTGCAACTGAGATGATTCTTTCTTATTTAAATAAAACGATTTGACTGCTTCCAATCAACCTTTGACAATTGTAACTGGAAAGTTACCGAAACGTCAGGGAGGCTCAAATAATATACGCGAAATAATCCGTTTAAATCGTTTTATTTAAAGACAGTCGCGGAAACCGAAGAAAATATGATCCTTTCTTATTTCGTGATTAGCGCGACTCGTCGGCTCTAAAACTTAGGTTCTGTGATAGATGTAAAAAGTATGAGCAGCAATCATACATTATCATATGAAAGCCACAGCGATACAAAAAACTGCCTCCACCAAGGATTTGTACGACCGCTCGTGCATTGCCCTTATCCAACAGCCTCCTGCTATCCTGTAGAGATGCGCACAATGTGTCACTAAAGTGAAAAGAGTGATATGTGTCTTTAGCTCACCGAGATATGTATCACTCATTTAGCTCAGTAGATCTTTAGACTATATCGTTCACGAGTGAGCAGAGAACTAGAGATGTCGATGAATTATGTTCACGGCAGCATGGCAACATTCATTTCATGAGCGAGAGGGAGCGAGTAATACTGAGATGATATACTGAGCTACTTGAATCTTCAGTGAGCGAAAGAGCTAGTGAGCTAAACCAAATGATATAGCTCGTTTGAATCACTCACTCGCGAGCTACACATCTCTACTATCCTGATAAAAGTGTCGGTCCACCTTATTTTGGACCCGTCCTGCATCATCCGGTACTTGGTTCTGCCCTAAAGATCATGGACTTTATGAGCAATACCTTCCCACTGAGGTATTTAACCATCATTGATACAAAGCACAAAAAAATTTAAAGCGTAACCTTGCGGAAGATGCCGGGAATCGAACCCCGGTGCCTTTGGAATACCGGTCAGACATGTGTACATTTCCATTTTTCTTTGTGCCTTGACCTTTGTAAATATATTGATTCAATGATAAACCTTAATTCATTATAGGTAGGTATTAAATGTTTAGGTACAATGAAGCGAAAAATTTAATGGTTCAGACAGGATTCGAACCTGCGTTTCCAACGCCAGCCTAAGGCATCTCTGACATCTGGTTCGGTGGTCCAGTTGGTAGGACGCCCGTGTTGGCCCGGAAAGCCGTTGGAAACGCAGGTTCGAATCCTGTCTGAACCATTAAAATTTTCAATATTTCGCTTCATTGTAAACATTTGGTTTACGATAGCAGGCGTTATTGCTTTAATAAAAATAGGTACCTAGATTAAAAGTTTCACTAAGAGAGAGGGTTTTCACTAAAATACACATTCCAGTCTATCAAGTTTATTTTTTAGAAGATCTAAAAGCGCTAGTTACAAGAATATAAAACCTTTAAGCTAGTTTGAACATTGTCTCTCATACCGTCTTCCCAGTAATAACCAAAATAAAAGATCAAACCTTATTTTATACCTATTAAATAATTTGAGAAAATAATTTTCGGCGAACAGTAAATATAAAACAACAACAATGATGGTAAAGTAACATATACTAATATAAAAGAAACCGTAAAATAATTGTGTAGGTAGGTACTCCATGTTATGGTCAATAATGTCTGACAATCATATATTGCTGATAGGTACCTATACTAGGTACTATGTATCGTATCCTGACCGATTTCGGTTACCAGTTGACATTATTTTGGCTTATTGAGAGCATCGAGTTCTCAGATGGGTGACACTATTATTGTGTAGTTATATAACTTATTGCACTTAATAACTTGACAACGAAATGTACGACTACTCTCGTACACTACCCTCGTACCCTAGAAGAAACACTAAACAGACTTAAACCACGGACGTGATTGACCAGTTATCACATTATATTACGTATTTATTATAAAACAAACTATTTAGCAAGAGTTGCATGAATTTGAAAAAGTTCCCAGCGCTGTAAGGAGCGAGAACATTTCACATACAATACAAAACGAAGAACCTTCGAGACAAAGTGCACAGTTTTTTAGTTTTTCAACATTCAGAGACCTGAGTTAATTCTTCCTTGTCTTTTGGCAAACAATTTTTTTTACTTATTTACCTACTAGAACAAAAGGTAATTTTATATAAAAGTAAATACCTACAGTAGAATCCGTTTATTATGACTCCGCCTATATTGACCAACCGCCTATTATGACGTGATTACACAACGAACTGACAATCAAATTCTTCTCTCGCGAAGGAATTTGGCGTGGGTCATTCGACAATTTTAAAAGATTTTCAAAGAACCGGATTAAGCAATCGTTTTTTTTTTCACTAAACGCTTTGTATGACGTCCGTTGCAATTCCCTTCGATGTCATTATAAACGGATTCCACTGTAGTACATTACATACCTCGGGCGGTGAATAGTGAACATCGCAGATCGTGTTTGTGAATAGATAGATAAATAAGCGATCTGGGCTTTTACTAATTACCATCCTTGATTTTTCTATAGTTTTACGTCTTGCCTTGGCCAGGAAGCGAGATTATCGCCCCAGCGGGCAGTAAATCCCACTTACGGTCTAGGGTGACGTAAAAATTATTATTTCCGGTTGTTTCACTGTAATTTCGTTCGGACATGCACTGTCATTTCATGCAGGGTTTGCTTAACCAAAAATGTAACAATTACTATCACAGAAGAAAAATTATTAACGAAAAAACATTCGGAGCGAGATTACTCAAGTCCCCTAAAAAATTATGTACCAAGTACACATGAATTCTTGTAAGATTTATAATAATGAAAACCGATACAATACGTATCCTTACCCTTATTCTAATTACGTATATAATTATAAATATTTATAATTAATGGCAGTTGTACTAGTCTAGCAGTCTACCTCGCTAAGAAACTACAAAATCAAATATAACAATAACTTGGAAACAGGAATATCACTAACCATTATCTCGGCTCCGCAAGATCCTTATCATAATAATAATATTTTACCTTAGAATAATAACACATATGCGACTCAGGACAACACAGGCGGACAACTTTGAACTGCAACACCTGGTATCACAGGCAACCCCCACTAGACGAGGCATGTAAGGCGACCCGCGCGCACCAACGATATGGTACGGCAGAACATTAAAGTATTAACACGGCGGCCACCGTTTAGTTGCGTCCATGTTTATGAGGTCTCTCTACACCACTTAACACTACAATTTACCATGTTATTTATTCAATGTCTTTTTTCGTTGACGTACGCATGGATCATAAACAAGGACGCAACTAAACGGTGGCCGCCGTGTTGATACTTTAAGAGTCCGCAGCAAGCTCGATTCTTCATACAAACGTAGTTACGTCCTTATTTTAATATAACATGTCACATTATCATGAAATTCTCTAAATATAATGAGATAAGATATATCTAGGGCTAAAACTAGTTTATGACTCTTGAAATGTTAATAGAAAGAAAATAGAGCGAGTACAAGTTTTGCATTTTTAGACCCCAGAAAGTTGTTCAGTTTGGCGGCATACTACGACCAAAATATAGTTTAGATTGAATTCAAAACCTATTTCCGGTGTCGATTAAACTATGCAGTTTGATAAGAAAAAAGATTTATCAAAATTGATCTCGTAGTTTTAAAATGAGAGCGTAACTACGAAAACCTTAAAATAAATTGTTGCGAAACTGCAGCGAATTACTCTAGCGCGGGGAACGGTCCGGGGGGGCGGCGGTAAGCACCGCCCGCCGCTAGCGCGCTCTCGCTTTACTGCTAGCGCCCTGTCTTCCTCTAGGTGAAACAACAACATTTTAAAGCGTAAGCGCGCGATCTCAACGCGGAGTTGAGCGGACCTTGCTGCGGACTCTTAATGTTCTGCCGTACCATATCGTTGGTGGGTCAATTTCAACAAGACGCATTTTTTGTATCATTTCGGTGTGATTCTTTATTTTTGATTATTTTTAAGTTTTTTAAGTGTGAAGAGATACTTTAGACTATATTATTAAACATATGTAAAAGGGACCCTGAAATCTGAAATAGTTTTCGAGATATTCGAGATCGAATATGAAACACACAACGGAATGATAAATGTACACCATGATGATAAAATAAGTGCACCGCAATGAAATTTCATACGCCGGAATGAAAGAAAAGTGGCATATTATGAAAGTAATTTTACTTTTTATATTCGTAATATATATTATATTGGCATTACATAATAATATAAACATATATCTTAGTATGGTATTAAAAACAAAATAAAAAAATATTATTATTTCAACAATATTTATGAAAAGTGAAGCTACTTTTGATGTCATTCCGGTGCTTTCCTCATTTTGGTGGGGTTTAAAGTCAATTTACTACACCGGAAACACCGGAATGAGAATGGTGGAATGAGAAACACGACATATTTTTATTTCTTAAAAAAAAAGTAAGCCCTATATTCTAAAACTAATTCAACTCTTGTAATGGCGAGTGTACTTTACCTGATATATATAAATTTCAAACCACGCAGTTAAAATATAAAAAAGCTATAACAAACTCCGGAATGACATTTTTTTTGTCCCCTGTCCACCGCAATGAAATATTCACGTTTATACAAGCCAACGTATTGCCACTATACACAACCGGCCTCGTCGAGCGCCGCAGCTTGACTAATTCTTTAAAGTGCGCAGGAGACGGGGGGCATACTTGATCAAATTTGGGAAATAAATCGGTTCGAAACATTGTCGGCGGTAATGAGAAGTTTTCTCGGGACAAACGTATATGCACTTATTCAAGGGTATACAAAGGAGATATATAACGGGTAATGTGCTTTTTCCGTTACCTATTTATATGGTAATAAAATAATCGTAACAGATTTTCCTTGTCATGCATAGTATTTGACTTACCCGGCATTTTACAAATAAAACCGGCTTGGGGACAACCCACCTTGATGAGAAATTTGGTCTAAATATATTTTTTTAAATTATTATTTATATTAATATTTAAATTTTAGCTGTTGCCCGAGGTAGACAATGGCGGGCTGTTTCCGAAAAAAAATGGTACTTTATTATTCAACCTTTCTGCACCTGCGTTTTCAGTCTTGCCATCAAAAAATACTGCTTGGGAAATTGACCCTGGTGCGCGCGGGTCGCCTTACATGCTCCGTCTAGTGGGGGTTGTCTGTGCCTGGTATGCAGGTCAACAGAACTGCACGCCAATTGCAAGTAGACTGCCATTTTGCAGCCGTATCGGCTCTTAGTGGTACACAATCAAGGAAACTGATACTTCATCAGGAAGAACGTACAAAATTATTGTTTCATTATCGTATCATCCTTTCACAGTCTTTTATGAACCCCGATTTTGTTTCATCTGTTTTTTATTGTAAAAATTGATAATTTGAATCATTTGAAGTACTAGACTGAAACTCCGCGATCGATCCGAGCTTTAGTTTTTGAGAAAACACGAAGCAAAGTCGGCCGGATAACCGGGCACTAGAATCACGAAAACCATTATAAAAAATAAACTGGACTACCTAACTGAGATTTGATTTATTGTAATGTTTACACACATAATAAGGAATAATTACACCTATTTTGGTTTTTCTAATGTGGATAGGTTACGAAATATTACCATTTTTGTCGTTTTTCGTTTTTAATTTTTATCTCAAGCATAAAGCTGTATTAGATAAAGTTCTCTATACAGTATAATCCTTACACATACCTCTATCGATCATATTTATCACAATCTAATTCCGTTTTATCCAGGAGTTGCAAGCATTGTTATAGTTTTGGTCAGGGTTGCCACCTTTGTTATCCGGATAAAACCCAACTTATGATTTTTTATCTGGAACGCGATCTAATCGTCATCTTCATTTAAAATGATTAAATTCTCATCCTCAATTTCATCCGACATCATGGCAGCTGTAATCACCTGTTCATCCACATGTTTTATGAGATTTACTGCTTTTGCCGGTAATGGACTTTTATTTGTTTTCATGCGTCTTTTTTTTAAACTGTAGTCGGAAATGACCGGGTCTGATGATACTAGAGCCCTGTGAAATAGATCGGACATTGTTGCTTCACGACTAATTTTTCTCGTATGATGCTCCCGGTCAAGACGCCAGAACTTATTTCGCGATTCCGCTGCCTGTTCAGACAACATGCCAACTGGTAATACTGACGTGGCAATAATTTTAGCACCATGAACTAAAACTTTATGTAACGTGACCGTCATTGGGTGCCATTTATATTTATTTACATACTTATTTGCTACATTTTTGCAGAATGCAGCAATTTTTTCCGGATCAATTGGCAAGTTACTGGACAAGACTATCGCAATAATATATAAATCCTCTAAAATCCACTTTTCGATACCTAAAATTTCGGCAACCGTTTCTCGATATTTGTCTGAAAATGCTGCTCTCGCAGTATTACCGTCGTTGGACGTGCCTGCAGTTGAGCGCACCACATCCACGAGTAGGCCCGTTTTTTGCCTGATTTCGGCTTGAATTTTTTTTTTGCGCTCTTCCACCAAAAGGCCTTCTTTTGAGGTTTCATCGAAAACTTATTGATAGGTATAGAGTTTAAGCTCTAGGCATAAAAAGAGTGGATTAGTCAAAAAATTTAATAGCAAATACAAAGATATTAGTTGGAAGAATTCTAAACAAAAATGACATTACTTTTGGTTCGATATAATTTACCAAAACTGAAAAAACTGCCTTTGTTAATTCCGAGCTGAACGAATCGAATGAAATAATCAGGCTGGATTCTAAATATTCGAACATTATATACTTACTTGATTTGAAATAGCCTCTTTCCTAGTAGTGGGATCCCCACGAGTTAATGAAAAATAATGTCAAAATAAATAGAATATATTTTTAGACGAGGTGACAACCCTAGCTCGAAAAAATCCGGATAAAACTTAAAATGCTTGCAACTCCTGGATAAAACGGAATTAGATTGTGATTTAAATATGATCGATAGAGGTATGTGTAAGGATTATACTGTATAGAGAACTTTATCTAATACAGCTTTATGCTTGAGATAAAAATTAAAAACGAAAAATGACAAAAATGGTAATATTTCGTAACCTATCCACATTAGAAAAACCAAAATAGGTGTAATTATTCCTTATTATGTGTGTAAACATTACAATAAATCAAATCTCAATTAGGTAGTCCAGTTTATTTTTTATAATGGTTTTCGTGATTCTAGTGCCCGGTTATCCGGCCGACTTTGCTTCCTGTTTTCTCAAAAACTAAAGCTCGGATCGATCGCGGAGTTTCAGTCTAGTACTTCAAATGATTCAAATTATCAATTTTTACAATAAAAAACAGATGAAACAAAATCGGGGTTCATAAAAGACTGTGCAAAGGTCTGTCTGACCCTCAGACCTCAGGTCTGACCCAAACGTTTCCACAAAAAACATCCAAATGTGGACCGCCCGAACCCAAAGATTTCCCGTGGTCCAAGCCATCCTAAAGCATATCTATACCTATTAAATGCAGACCTTGAGTGCATCGGCATCGGTTTGGTGGTCTAATAGCTAATAAGACGCATGTGTTGGCCCGGAAAGCCGTTGGAAACGCGGGTTCAAACCCCACCTGAACCGTACAATTTTTATTTTTAATGTAAACACTTCCTGTTATAATTCAGCCTGTTGGAGGGGAATTCGGGCATTCCTGAGTCTGATACGAGTACCTACCTACGTCTAACCTCCAGAACATTAATCATCTCGTCATTGGGTATATGTTATTATTCTAATGAAATAAATATCTAACTAACACGATTCTCTTCGGTTCGCAAGTCTGTTCAAAGTGGTTCAAAGCCTAACAATAAGTGACCTTTAAGAGTTTTAGAAAAATATATTGAGAATAAAATGCGTAAATTTTAAGAATTATATTGCTATATGTTGGAAGTCCACGATGATTTTTAACGATTTGAGTCTATATCGACGATACGCTAATTGTCGGTCGTATAAAGATCCTCCAACTAATAAGATACTTAATATCCATGTATCACTATAGGTATAGGCAGAATACAAAAATAAAAACCACCGATGACATAAATACCACATACTTAGTCACCAAAATATGGACAAAGAATTTCAATAATAAATCGAAGGATATTCCAACTGTATCTGTTTCTTTCAGTATCTTTTTTTAACACGTTCACTGTCCCTTTTTGACCTGTGAACCTTATGTCTGCTGTGACCCCACATAACACATGGGATACGGACAGTCAACGTGTTAAACATAAAACACATTTTTCACAACAACAATAAGAATCAGGTATCTCATTATATATTTTAAAAACATTCGATTAGCCAATCTATCATTTTCTAGGGAAAATTAAAGACAAAATTTAACGATACGGCGAATAGCCTATAATAATTATGTTTCACAAAATATAATTAATTACTTGGAGTTTTCGTTGGAGGACTTTTATAATACCAGTCTAAAATATCTACCAGTGACCTAAGTAACTACAAGGAGTATCTAATCGAAAAAATGGTTTATATAAAAATATGCTAGCTAAAACTTTTCATCGGACACAAATTACGTATATGTATTACATATTACAATTATTAAATTGCCATTGGTTTACGTATTTCGTTTTACAAAATGATTTGTAATCATTCTTACTCACTTCATTTTCATTAATTACTTTAACACTATTATCTAGATGTACTTTTTCAGGCTGATTACTATACAATACAAGACATGATGTGGCGTCAATTAATTTAATTGAAACAAAAACGGAATGACTATTTGTTCTTATGTGAGCCTTGGGTGAACGAACAAGTAAGTACAGTAAAGGAAACTGAAACGTGTACCTTTTTAGGGTTCCGTGCCCAAAGGGTAAAAACGGGACCCTATTACTGAGACTTCGCTGTCCGTCCGTCCGTCCGTCTGTCTGTCACCTAGCTGTATCTCAAGAACGGTGATAGCTAGACAGTTGACATTTTCACAGATGATGTATTTCTATTGCCGCTATTACAACAAATACTAAAAATAAAATAAAATAAATATTTAAGGGGGTCTCCCATACAACAGACTTACAGATAATGGTACGGAACCCTTCGTGCGCGAGTCCCACTCGCACTTGGTGTATTTTTAACATTTGTTGTCATTGTAACAAGAGCGGAAATAGTTATTTGTTATGCAAGGCTGCAAAGTTGTTATTTGGCGCGAGTGTTGAAATTGAAAGCTGAGCGAGCGAAGGAATCTAAGATTGAACCATGAGCGAAGCGAATGGTTCAAAGATAGATTCCTGAGCGTAGCGAGGCTTTCAAGACACGAGAAGCTAAATAATTTTGCAGCCATGCGGAACACACAATTTTTCACCTCACTACAGCGAGGAAAATGCAAGATTCAAGAAAAACAATTAAAACATAACAATAATCATATTTAATTTTGCCTTCTATTTAACACATCAAATTTAAAACATAACACTCAAATCCAAACCAAATAAATAAGAGAGAAGCACACATATTAAAAATTCAAAGTAAGTAATATGGCCATAATTTGTATTATCGTCGTGTATACTTATTTTATCGTTGAGTTTTTCTTAAGCACTGTTATATTATATATTTGTATTTGAAAGACACATTCGTTGTGAATATGGGAGAATGGCATTCTGGGAAGGATTAATTTGCCACTCGGAAGTATTTTCCATAACACTTGCTTTGGAAGTTATTGGACGATGGGATCCGAACAACATTATTTCGGCTTTATTTTCTTTAAAAACGCCAATAGTTTCGGTAAATTACTTAGTCTCCAAATATTTATAACAAATCCTTTTTCGTTTTAATGCATGCTATTAGCATTGAATAAATACTCCAAATTGGGCTTTACTTTCTTGTTTTCGATATTTCTATAAAGTAAGACAACAGTAGGTAGGTATGTATTCTCCACAGAACACGTTGTTTACGTGAATTGTGAAAACTTCCAACTTTTTAATTTATTTTTTCTCGGGTGCGTTCAGAAATTACACTCTTATGTTCCAACTTTTATAACAAATAAATATTAAAATTTGTGTTGTATTTAATATATTTACTAGTCAAAATATGTAAATGAAACTAAAATACTTACTATTAATATATATAAACATATTCAACATAAAATAAAGTGTAGAAAAAATAAAAACTTAAAAATCTGTAACCACATACCCAGGTCTCTGGACGTGATCTTGTAGGTGTATTTTTTTTTAAAGAAGTATTCAAAGTTCAAACGTACATATATGATTTTAGCCGGCCTGACCAGATCGTCCTTTATTAGCGTGCGTTGATTGGTTATTCGAAGATTTATCGACTGATGAAATCAGTCACGCGTTGAAGGAGTCTTAAATATAAAAAAGTTACATGCAACACAGAGAATCAAATTCGTCGTGTTCGAAATTCGAATGACTTTTGCACGCTAGCGGATAAAATAGACTTTTGCACGCAGATTTCGCCCTATAAACGGAGGTTTTCCGAGCGAGTGAGGTGAAAAAGGTATTTATTTATTTAGGAGAACCAACAGCTAATACACTGCACATAGAAGCTTAAATAGAATCAATCAATCAATGTATGGTGTTTCCATTTCTTTGACTGTAGTACTTGTACGTACCTACAGCCACAGATAGAACAGAAAAGTTTTGAGAATTTATTTCAAAACATACTATGTATTTAGCAAGAGTTGTATCAAATTCGAAAAAGCTCTCCGTGCTGTATTAGTCGGGAAAACCTTCACGAGACCGTTACCCATACAAAGCGAAGAGCCTTCCCGAAATAAACCTTAAACTAATTCTTCCGCGACTTTTTGGCAAATAAACGTTTATTATACAATGAACATTCCATTAGTAATCCAGATATTTACAAATATTAAAGAAACGAAAGGTCATTGATAAAACAAAAACGTCATTTCGTGTTTAATTTGGAGTGTCATCGTTAAGGGATCGCTACCCTGATGGAAAATAAGGAAATGGAGGCTAACAAGCAAATGGATTTTAAATCCATAAACAATATAACCAATAAAACGTGCGCAACACGCACGTGAAGACCGAATCATACTTAGATTGAATATATTTACAACTTACAAAAGTTTTCTTTTAAGTCCAATGCTTGTGTAATTTCACGGACTACGTACCTACCTAGGTAACAGCCACGACCATAGCACGGAAGCCTGATAGTTTCGATAGCAAACGCTTTCCTTCAGAAAGCGCAATGTCAAGGGGCCTCACTTCCCGAGGCGTTATACCCTCAACTGGTGGCGATGCTACTGCTGCAACCTTCAAATCAAACAAAAGGAAACCATTAAGAATAAATACATCAGCTACTTTTTGAAATTGATACTAATAATATGATGTCCTGCACTGCAATACTAAGGGCAGGGAGACTAAACTTCGGAACAAAATAGGTCAAAGGACTATGGTCAGATAGTCCCACGTTGGCCCATTTAGTAGCAATACTAATTGCAAAATGTGTGGCCAGGAAGCAGAGTCAAGGAAGGGAGGACAATTGAAGAATTTAAAAATGGCAATTTAGATCAGAAGGAATTACAGATGCTGCCATTGGGATTATCTGATTTATAGACTAGACAAGTAGACACGTTAAGTTGCAATAAGGTTGCAACAATTGTAATTGTAAGATCCTTCTGAGTGGAAGTGTATCCGCAAGGACTAAATACCTACTAATAATAAGATGATATCGTCAAGGTCGTTGTGGCGAACTTCTGTGAATTATTCATCCCCCAGATCCGAGATCTCCGGAGAGTCGGTTAGAGTCCTAGACATCAAAATGTTTTCATCGGAGGTTCCACCTCAATGCCGGATGCCTTTACTGCCTCTAGAGAGGAGCATTAGAACAAAATGGTCCAGGATTTCGACCCCTCTTTTCTCGACCCCTTTTCACTATCGACGGGAACTTCTCTAAAGGTGGGATATTACCGTCTTCCAGTACTATCTTACATTTCGTTTTTTGGTGGATATCCGTTAAGACACAAAGTCGTCAAGTAACTAGGCTATGATAAAATGTAATCTTTCATCTAAACTTTGGTTAATTCGGACTTCACCTTTGTAACGTGTTGCGTTACAACTCGTTCTTGATAACTTTTTGGACTGTCTGGTTACACACTCGTTCTTAAAAATTGTCATTCAAATTCAAAATTATTCTAAATTCCACACTTGTCCGTTCCATGTCTAAAAGCTTCATTCTATTCAGAGTTTTCGAGCTGAACAGATACCTACAAGACGATTTTTAATCCTGCTCATCCTCAATTACTTCTATAATTTACCTTTACCACACAAGAGTGTTCTAATTATCCAAAAGTTAACCTGTGCTATTGTGCTGTGACATCAGATATGAAGTTCTAATTGCTGGATTCTGTCGGATACAAATATATAATTAAATTAAAGACTAGGCACGTAAACGTAAGTTTCCCATGTATTTCATAACCGTTATAATGTCTATCTCTTAATTTAAATCTAGAACTTAAGTCTGAATCTGCTTGTTCGCAGGTGCCTTTATTAATGAATATAATAAATACCTTCTTCTGCCCTGTCTCCTGTCTCTTCTTCCGTTCCTGCCTTCCTATTTTACCTACCTCCCGGTCCTCAACGTGACGCCTTGACACCAACCTTGGTAGTACATTCCGTAGCCCTGCATGCCCGCATGGTCCTGTAGCATGCTGCTGTGCATGTCCGGCTCGGTCGGCAGGTAGCCGTGGAGGCCGTGATGGTATTCTTCTGGAGCTGTCGGCAGCTGCTGCTGGTAGTACGCGTGCGCCGGAGCCGCCTCCAGCTCCATGTTCTCCGGCAGGGGCTGTTGGGGGAGCACTTGAGGGCTCTGGAAGTGGCGAGGTATACAATCAATTCATATTGAGCAATGCATACTTAGATACTTTAAGAGGCCTTATTCCTTTTAAAATGCTGATTGTTTAGACAATTTTCTCTATGATCAAACATGTTTCTTAACATATTATTGATGTTACTACCTAGAACAGGGCTATTGGGATTTATTGGTATATATTTGAAACCTACAGTTTGAATTTTTCATTGATAATTTTTGTTCGAAAAACTACTCGAAATTGATAAAATTCACGTGGAAAATTCGTTTTTTCAACTTATTTTCGACTGCACGCAATGAAAGCATAAAATAGCTATGTTACTACCTAGAACTTGGGAAAAAGTATTATTCACTTCAAAAAGTTGGTTGAAATTATCAATATATTCGTCATAATATGAAAAAAATTTTTTTTAAAAGGAATAAGGCCTCTTAAGTCGATCTCAATGACAGACACCTTACTTTACCATTGATACTCCGTTGATCAGTGAAGACTAAAATGATTCTGCTAATCCTTAAACCTAGAATTGTCCAAAGTACTGGACAAAACCTAAGAGGGGCCTTCTTTTTGTATTTTGAACCGCAATCGTTTGAACTATCGAACCCTGATAAGGCTGGAATAATGGAACTTTAGTGTTCTTTACCAAATTAAGAGTTAACTTGAAGAAGGACTTGGTTGGGAAGCTTACCTGATATTTACACCTCTTGAATCGCCCGTACAACGATGAATAAGGTAAATTATAGTGGATCGCTGCTTGGTTTATTGACATTTGACCCACCCTGGAAAATACGAAAAACATATGTGAAACCAACTTCTTGCAGGAGTTTGCTTAAAAACTATTGGTTTAAGAAAGATTTGAGGAAAATCTAAGATCAGGATAATCACCGTGTGATATAGATAAATAATGTCCAGTTGATAACGAAGTTTACCAACGTCGCGTTTTTTAATTGTCACTGCAATCACGGATGCATATCACTTTAAGGCAATGCCGTACGAGTAATAATAATCAGGTAATAGTTATGAAGATTATTTACCTGACCGCTTCCAGCGCTTCGCCCATAGCGTCTTCGGACCAGGGAGTTGGATTGGACCGAGATAGCTCGATGCCTTCTCGCTTACACCGCCCATACAGTGTGCCTGTAAATTGTTGAATACATAGCATTGAAATAACAATATGATGTGTAAGTGTAAGTACAGGATGGAGAACGGCTTTCAGATGATTATGATGAGGATAGTTTTTATCCTAATATAGTGGCTGTGAAGAAGAGCTATGATAGCTCCAAATGACACTATAGTATGGAAGTTTTGACACTGGCACCGGCGCGTTGCGGAGCGGGTGATCTCTATGAAAATCCACGTCACTGTCTTTTTTAACCCCCGACGAAAAAAGAGAGGTGTTATAAGTGTAACATGTGTATCTTTGTATCTGTCTGTGGCATCGTAGCACCCATACGGGTAAACCGATTTGAGTGCGTTTTTTTTTTAGTCGAAAGCCTGGTTTGTCGTGATAGTTATGGCTTTGTTTGAGGAACTTTTCGTACGTGTTGAGGTTCCGCAGACGGAAGATGAAGCGAGCTAGGCTGGATATAGACTAGAGGTTGTACCGCACCTGTGGGTATGCCGAACTGCGAGGCGGCGCGCTGCACGGACGCGGCGCCGCAGCGGATGTGTGCTAGATGTGTGCTGGAGGTTGTACCGCACCTGTGGGTATGCCGAACTGCGAGGCGGCGCGCTGCACGGACGCGGCGCCGCAGCGGATGTGTGCTAGATGTGTGCTGGAGGTTGTACCGCACCTGTGGGTATGCCGAACTGCGAGGCGGCGCGCTGCACGGACGCGGCGCCGCAGCGGATGTGTGCTAGATGTGTGCTGGAGGTTGTACCGCACCTGTGGGTATGCCGAACTGCGAGGCGGCGCGCTGCACGGACGCGGCGCCGCAGCGGATGTGTGCTAGATGTGTGCTGGAGGTTGTACCGCACCTGTGGGTATGCCGAACTGCGAGGCGGCGCGCTGCACGGACGCGGCGCCGCAGCGGATGTGTGCTAGATGTGTGCTGGAGGTTGTACCGCACCTGTGGGTATGCCGAACTGCGAGGCGGCGCGCTGCACGGACGCGGCGCCGCAGCGGATGTGTGCTAGATGTGTGCTGGAGGTTGTACCGCACCTGTGGGTATGCCGAACTGCGAGGCGGCGCGCTGCACGGACGCGGCGCCGCAGCGGATGTGTGCTAGATGTGTGCTGGAGGTTGTACCGCACCTGTGGGTATGCCGAACTGCGAGGCGGCGCGCTGCACGGACGCGGCGCCGCAGCGGATGTGTGCTAGATGTGTGCTGGAGGTTGTACCGCACCTGTGGGTATGCCGAACTGCGAGGCGGCGCGCTGCACGGACGCGGCGCCGCAGCGGATGTGTGCTAGATGTGTGCTGGAGGTTGTACCGCACCTGTGGGTATGCCGAACTGCGAGGCGGCGCGCTGCACGGACGCGGCGCCGCAGCGGATGTGTGCTAGATGTGTGCTGGAGGTTGTACCGCACCTGTGGGTATGCCGAACTGCGAGGCGGCGCGCTGCACGGACGCGGCGCCGCAGCGGATGTGTGCTAGATGTGTGCTGGAGGTTGTACCGCACCTGTGGGTATGCCGAACTGCGAGGCGGCGCGCTGCACGGACGCGGCGCCGCAGCGGATGTGTGCTAGATGTGTGCTGGAGGTTGTACCGCACCTGTGGGTATGCCGAACTGCGAGGCGGCGCGCTGCACGGACGCGGCGCCGCAGCGGATGTGTGCTAGATGTGTGCTGGAGGTTGTACCGCACCTGTGGGTATGCCGAACTGCGAGGCGGCGCGCTGCACGGACGCGGCGCCGCAGCGGATGTGTGCTAGATGTGTGCTGGAGGTTGTACCGCACCTGTGGGTATGCCGAACTGCGAGGCGGCGCGCTGCACGGACGCGGCGCCGCAGCGGATGTGTGCTAGATGTGTGCTGGAGGTTGTACCGCACCTGTGGGTATGCCGAACTGCGAGGCGGCGCGCTGCACGGACGCGGCGCCGCAGCGGATGTGTGCTAGATGTGTGCTGGAGGTTGTACCGCACCTGTGGGTATGCCGAACTGCGAGGCGGCGCGCTGCACGGACGCGGCGCCGCAGCGGATGTGTGCTAGATGTGTGCTGGAGGTTGTACCGCACCTGTGGGTATGCCGAACTGCGAGGCGGCGCGCTGCACGGACGCGGCGCCGCAGCGGATGTGTGCTAGATGTGTGCTGGAGGTTGTACCGCACCTGTGGGTATGCCGAACTGCGAGGCGGCGCGCTGCACGGACGCGGCGCCGCAGCGGATGTGTGCTAGATGTGTGCTGGAGGTTGTACCGCACCTGTGGGTATGCCGAACTGCGAGGCGGCGCGCTGCACGGACGCGGCGCCGCAGCGGATGTGTGCTAGATGTGTGCTGGAGGTTGTACCGCACCTGTGGGTATGCCGAACTGCGAGGCGGCGCGCTGCACGGACGCGGCGCCGCAGCGGATGTGTGCTAGATGTGTGCTGGAGGTTGTACCGCACCTGTGGGTATGCCGAACTGCGAGGCGGCGCGCTGCACGGACGCGGCGCCGCAGCGGATGTGTGCTAGATGTGTGCTGGAGGTTGTACCGCACCTGTGGGTATGCCGAACTGCGAGGCGGCGCGCTGCACGGACGCGGCGCCGCAGCGGATGTGTGCTAGATGTGTGCTGGAGGTTGTACCGCACCTGTGGGTATGCCGAACTGCGAGGCGGCGCGCTGCACGGACGCGGCGCCGCAGCGGATGTGTGCTAGATGTGTGCTGGAGGTTGTACCGCACCTGTGGGTATGCCGAACTGCGAGGCGGCGCGCTGCACGGACGCGGCGCCGCAGCGGATGTGTGCTAGATGTGTGCTGGAGGTTGTACCGCACCTGTGGGTATGCCGAACTGCGAGGCGGCGCGCTGCACGGACGCGGCGCCGCAGCGGATGTGTGCTAGATGTGTGCTGGAGGTTGTACCGCACCTGTGGGTATGCCGAACTGCGAGGCGGCGCGCTGCACGGACGCGGCGCCGCAGCGGATGTGTGCTAGATGTGTGCTGGAGGTTGTACCGCACCTGTGGGTATGCCGAACTGCGAGGCGGCGCGCTGCACGGACGCGGCGCCGCAGCGGATGTGTGCTAGATGTGTGCTGGAGGTTGTACCGCACCTGTGGGTATGCCGAACTGCGAGGCGGCGCGCTGCACGGACGCGGCGCCGCAGCGGATGTGTGCTAGATGTGTGCTGGAGGTTGTACCGCACCTGTGGGTATGCCGAACTGCGAGGCGGCGCGCTGCACGGACGCGGCGCCGCAGCGGATGTGTGCTAGATGTGTGCTGGAGGTTGTACCGCACCTGTGGGTATGCCGAACTGCGAGGCGGCGCGCTGCACGGACGCGGCGCCGCAGCGGATGTGTGCTAGATGTGTGCTGGAGGTTGTACCGCACCTGTGGGTATGCCGAACTGCGAGGCGGCGCGCTGCACGGACGCGGCGCCGCAGCGGATGTGTGCTAGATGTGTGCTGGAGGTTGTACCGCACCTGTGGGTATGCCGAACTGCGAGGCGGCGCGCTGCACGGACGCGGCGCCGCAGCGGATGTGTGCTAGATGTGTGCTGGAGGTTGTACCGCACCTGTGGGTATGCCGAACTGCGAGGCGGCGCGCTGCACGGACGCGGCGCCGCAGCGGATGTGTGCTAGATGTGTGCTGGAGGTTGTACCGCACCTGTGGGTATGCCGAACTGCGAGGCGGCGCGCTGCACGGACGCGGCGCCGCAGCGGATGGAGGCGAGCGCGCGCTCCAGGTCGGAGCGGCGCCACGCGGTCGGCGCGGCGTTGAAGGGCGCCGCCAGGCGGATGCCTTCGCGGCGTGCGATCTTGTACAGCGTGCTGCTAGGAATGCCTGGAAATATAACATATAATCGCGCATTTTTCCCACGGGGTAGGCAGAGACCACATCTTTCCACCTGCTACGGTCCTGACATACATCTTTCGCTTTCATTAATCTCATTAACATTCATTAATCTCCTCATGCGTCGGTTTAGAGTACTCTTGACTTGCCCTTTTTTGAGAACGTCTCCAATCTGATCAAGAAACGTTCGTCTAGGGCTTCCTTTTCCAACATTTCCATTCACATTCGCCTTGTAGATTTGTTTCGTGAATCTTCTTTCATGCATCCTCTCTACATGCCCAAACCAACTAAGCATCCCTTTCTCAATTCTAGTGACTACATCGTCATGCACCCACAGCGTTCCCTTATTACACTATATCTTATCCTGTCGCACAGCCTGGAAATATATGTAGGTATAAGACTATATTTCTTCTGGACGACGGCCCTTCAGCCGCCCCAGATATCGCTGGAGAGATGCAGTGGAGGCGGATCTGGCGGAGTTGAACGCCGATAACTGGCTAGAGACAGCACTAAATCGTCAGGAGTGGCGAAATCTCTTTTCGGAGGCCAAGACTCACTTTGTAGCAAGAGCAAGTAAGTATATATCTTCTGGATTTTATACACCGGTGGCGTTTAAAAATTGAGACTTGGAGCCTCAGACACCCAGTATTTGGTAGAATTACCAGCACCTCTAGAATAACTGTCATACGCGTCTATTTCTCGCGCGAGATAATTACCCGCCTCTTTCTGTGTAATAATGTGAGAGAGTGACGGGTAGCGCTATCTCGTGCGACAAGAGTCTAGTGCGACATAGTCGTGCTAGACGGGCAGGCTGACTATTGAAACGTCGGTAGATCCTCAGCCAGTAAATAACTCACCGTAAGCCTTGCTAGCCTTGTTGGCAGATATCGCTCCGGACCTCAAGGCATGCAGGGCGCCACGCAGGTCTGCTTCGCTCCACGACTTCGAAGCCCCTTCCTTCTTGGGCGTGTCAATGCCCAGCCGGTGCGCTCTTTGCCAAAGAGTTGTCGATGGGATGCCATAAGTTGCTGACGCCTGGAAGACGAATAAAAAAATGTTTTGAGACGCAACGCTTCTGAAATTCAACAATAGTACATTACATCAGAGGCCGGGAAAATGAGGATTTCCGGCCAAGTAGGTATATACGGCTGAGCGAGCGTGCGAGCGAGGCCGGATAGTGATACGAGGCCGGGAATCCGTTTTCACGACGAGGCATGTATAGTGCTTTTCTCAAACATACAATGAAATAAAAAAATATACTTCAAAGAATAACACTTAATATTGTTTGTCCGATATTTTCCGAATTTGTCCGAATTTTAAAAATCCGATTTCAGATTCTGACTCATGAGCCCCAAAAACCCCAGGATACCGAATTTCAGCCTCCTAGGACCAATTTGAATTTTTTTCCATACAAATTTTTTTTTTTATATTTTCCGAATTTGACCGAATTTTCGGACAAGATTTCAGATTCATATTTTTGAGCCCCGAGAGCCCCCCGATACCGAGTTTTAGCCGCCTAGCACCAATTTGAAATTTTTAATCGTTTTTTTTCGTTATTTCCGAATTTGACCGAATTTTCGGACAAGATTTCAGATTCATATTTTTGAGCCCCGAGAGCCCCCCAATACCGAGTTTTACCCGCCTAGCACCAATTTGAAATTTTGAAAAAAAAAAAGTCGCCATCTTGATTTTTTTTTCCACAAGTGTCTAACAACCAACCTTTAAAAACAAAACCTACTTTTTGTCAAACCAGCCAGCTGTGTGAATGACCTTGTTGTTGAAACCAAAAAAAAGTTACTTTGCAGGCCTGAAAAGCAGTATGAAATCCCTTTACAGTCCTCTCGAGTTGTTGCGCCCAAAAACCGATACTTCCGAGCCTATTATAAGGAACGCAAAGACAATATTTCATTGCATGTTTGAGAAAAGGACTTTGCAAAAGAAAAGAGTTGGCGACGCACGAAAATGGTCCGCAAAAGCCCTAAGAGTTGGGTTTAGCATGAAATATCGAACATTTTTAGTAGGGCAGGCCCGTACACCCATGCATAATTTACTAGATTGGGTTTTCAGAACTGAAGAGGAGAATATACCTACTAATTCAAACGAACATCATGACATCTGTGATGTTGACCAAATAATCAAGAGGAAGTTAATAAATGTATGGTTAGGTATTCCTACCTTAGTAAGGCTCATGTTATGTGTCCTTAGCGCTTCCAAGGCCAGTTCCATGTCCTGCTGCGTCCAGTTCTTGGGGCTGCCGCGGGGCGGTTCTGGGTGTGTGCTGGAGTCACTAGTGTCTGATCCACTCAAGTGGTGTTGTTCTGGAAAAGAAGTGCTCGATGTAAAGGTGTGTAGTGAAAACAAAACAGATGACAATTTTATTTATTGTTTGAGCTAGATTCGTTTTGCGGTAAAATGTTTGGTCACCTCTGTGATGTCATGCATCTTTCTTCATGCATGCATCAATGAATTCAATGATCATAATGATACAAAAATAGGCCACTTGGGACAAATTTGCGTACAAAGTTTTAAGGTTTCGAATCAAACATAGCAGTTGTTTTCATATGAAGCGCATTCAAATTCATTTCAAAACTGAATCAAAATAATCGCAGACCAATATCTACCGAATTCAAACTTACCTCCTTCCGACAGAGGTTCATCTTTGACAGCTAGGAGAGGCATGAAGTCCATGGAGTCAGCGTCGTTCGCGCCCGGCAGAGTCTTGTGTCTGTCAATGAGCATGGAACCCTGGCAACACAAGTAGAGAGGTGACAGGGTTCTCTTCTCGGGGGCGTTCCGTTCCTCCTAAACCTCACTTATGATCATACCCCGGGGTTTTGCACAAATGATTTGACGCTTACTGTCGGCCTAGTATTAAGAAGTTTTAAGAATACCAGGACGCCAGTTTTTGTTATAATAAATAATAATAATAATAAATATCAGACACCCTCACACAAATCAATCTAACCACTCAATTGCTTCGAATTTTGAGTTGGACTCTATTTATATGATAAAATAAGAGCGGTGACAGGTAGCCGTAGTTACCAAAAGCAATCTAGTGGCTAGTCCCAAATTAAGCTCAAGAAGGCTTGTGTTATGGGTACTAAATAGGCGACGATATACATACTTATATAGATAAATAAATACTTAAATACATATAGAACATCCATGACCCAGGCACAAATATTCGTGTTCATCGCACAAATATTTGCCCTTGCCGGGATTCGAACCCGGGACCGTCGGATCAGTAGGCAGTTGCTTAACCACTGAGCCAACCGCGTCGTCATGATAGTAATTCATAACTTGGCATTCGAATTGTCTGTGTATTGTATTGTGTTTGTATTTTAGGGATTTGTAGGTATAGTCCGAAAAGAAAGTGTAGAAATTAAAAAGTACTCCCTTTCCCGACTCCCGTCCTGTTTTTATAGATTGGTTATCTAAGAAAACGGGACGACACTACAGTACCTATAGCCGCTTTTTAATTTTTACACTTTCTTGTTGGACTATATTTTATTACAGTAGCTACAAGCTAGTAAATTTTCATGAGTCATTACGAAGCGGTATTCTGGTGAAATTCCCCTCCAATTCAGAACCATTTCATCATCAGGCTTAAAGTCAGGTAAGACAGCTGCAATAGCCCATGGGCTCCAGAGCCTCCGAGGCCGAGATTCCCATGGACACATCAGTTATGTTTTTACATCCTTTCTGATACCCTGATGCCGATGTTACACTGTTGAAAGAAAGACTACTACCTAGCAAGAGCGGTAGTGACGTACTATCGCCCGATGTTGCGTTACAAAGTCTGCACCGAGCGAGACATGCACGCATCCTTGTCCATAACCGGGAGGAGTCTGCAGTGGATAGCGACAAATGGCGGAAACTGGTGATGGATGGGCGTAAGACCTTAGATGAGGCGTGGTTCAGGAAACTTGCAACCAAACATGCCAAAAGACATCAGCTTGGACAGCTTGGCCCTTGCTCACCGCGCGCAGGCCATTCTTACCTACATCTGCCACGCCTGTGGTCGTGTGTGCCGTTCTCGTATTGGCTTGCATAGCCATGATATTTTGGTGTGGGGATGCCCAGCCGGAGACAGGCGGGCTGTCGATCGCCTGACTGCGTTCATTCAGCACACATTGCATAGCCATGGAAAGTGTTGTTTTCCTACATGACACTGTTTGTATAGTCCGTAAAAGACTGAAAGGCCTTTGATTGAGTGACGTACCAACGTGTCTGCATGAGGAGCCGGCGCGAGGGTCTCCAACGTCACGGCGGGTTCCGCGGGCTCCTGCTTGACGCTGACGGGGGTGGCGGAGGGGGCCGCGGGCGCCAGCGGGGCCAGCTCCTCCAGGCTTTCGGAACCCTGACACAAACATCGCTGTAATTAAGTTTATTTTATGTCATAGGGGGCAAACGAGCAAACGGATCGCCTGATGGAAATTATTACCGTCGCCCATAAACACCTGCAATATCAGAGAAGTTACAAGTGCGTTGCCGGCCTTTTAGGTGTATCTACGCTCTTTTATTGAAGGTTTAAAGGTCGTATCGGTCTGGAAATGCCGCAAGCACCACAATTCCACTCCACAATGCAGTCGTGCGAGGCAGGAATGGGTACTATATAGGTACCAGGTTTCATTGAGAATGGGGTATCCCATGGCCATGATTTTATTTATAATTAGAGATAATAAATAACAACACTATAAAGTCTAGCCACCGAGTCGTTTCAAGGATATTTTTGTTTCTTTTTAACAACAAATGTTATACATAAACAAGATTGTGTTTATTGCGACATCTTCCTAAGTTTTAAATGATAGTTAAAAAAAATCTACCAGTATTGAACCGGGTCTATCCTGATATGTTTGATTTACCTTCATTGCCTGACGTTTCGACACGGATTTACGTGCCGTGCTCTCAGACGTACGTCTGAAACCGCGTCGAAACGTCAGGCAATGAAGGTAACACAAAAATATTGCGACAGACCCGACTCAATAAGTTTTGATTATGTGTTCAAATCGCGAGAGTATAAGATGTTATAAATGTATACCTGCAAGTGACACAGGATGTGCGCAGACGCATTATCGTCGATGGCCTCGAGCTTCACCGGCCGCAGCTCCAGTGACGGTATCTGGAAACGACATCGCTTTACCACTTCTCAGTTCTGAGCTATTTAGAAAGTAATGCAATCCGACTGCCTACTTATGTATATGTATGTAGTACTTATGCCACGACTGCGCGACCAGCGGCGCGGCAAGCGGTTGAGCGAGAGATCCGACCGCGGCGGCATAACGAGGGTTTGGCACCGACTTCAAAAAGTGATTCAAATGTAATCTGCACATGAACGGGTTATTTTCGGCTTTTCAGTTATTTTGATCCCGGTTCTTTTTTTATTAAAAAAAATGTATTTTAAACACTCACTAACCATCCTAGACAACATATTATCAAAAATTCAAAACATCTGGACCGTTTGTAAGGTCAAACTCCTTAATTCACTGAATTATTATACAATGGATATAATGCGTCACTGCGATTCCGTACCGTCTCCGTATTTTAAGCAGCGGTGTGGAGGGCATGCGTTAAAAACGGTACGGATACGATGCGTCACTGCGATTCCGTACCGACTCCGTATTTTAAGCGGCGGTGTGGAGGGCATGCGATAAAAACGGTACGGATACGATGCGTCACTGCGATTCCGTACCGTCACCGTATTTTAAGCGGCGGTCTGGTCGCACCTTAATTTTACACAATATAATTAGGTTGGAATGAACCTATATATTTTCGAAGAAATAAAAATAAATATTGACTTGGTTTCTGGAATAAAGATTTTCAGAAGGCTATGGTTAAACTATTCCCGGTCTCTGCCCCCAGGTAACTCCTTTTTGACTTTTTCTTTAAGGTTTGATCTTTGTATCATTGGTTTAAATTAAAATTGTGGTAGAAATGTACCCACATTAAAAAAATTAGACATTACATATTTCATGAATTTCTAAGGTTATGGTAACGAAAAAATAAAGTCGGTAGATATGGTAGTGCAGATACAGTCTGTTTGATATTAACATTTGAGAGTTCTCTGTTGATGTTTGTAGTGATGTAGCAAAGACATATTGTTTGCCAAATCTAACGATTATGAATCGATATGATCAAATCGATTTTATCGACGAACTTTTTTTCAAACCTGAATATATTTTTGTTTATTTTGTGTAAATCAACATTTTTTTGAGCTACGGGCCGCCGGACTAATTGGAGCTTTCTATGTAGTAAAGTAATAGTTGGTTTTATTGTTCTTTCTTTAGGTTATAAACTTATCGATTTAATCGATTTCTACCAATTTACAGAAATAGCACTTGAATCGAAACGCAAGATTTAGTCACAACACAGCTTTAAAAAAAAAAGACGTAGTACGTAACTGTTTGAGTAATGATTTAGTATCGTTAAATACTTCAAAACCGTGATAAGAAAAAATATAACATGAACTCAATTGTATCAAATGGAAAGTGAAAAACGTTTATAGATACATGAAAAATCACTATGTCATTGCTTGTTTTTTTTATGAAATTCAATATGTCGCGCAAATTTACGTTATATGGGTCCTGTGATGTGTCAAATGTTTGTAATAATATCAAACAGACTGTAGTGTACCCGGCTGATCTTTTCTTTAACGATTTGATATATTAGGTACAGTATACAATGTAGAACAAACATCACCGTTATGTATAAAAAAAGTTGTAAGTATATCATATTTGGACAGTTGACTGACGGGCTTTGTATAATATGATACATATTATAATTAATATTAAGTAAAAATAAAATTATCAAGACAGCAATACGTGGATATTTAAACCACGGTTGCACCAAATGTCCCAACCCTATAGTTATAACTTTTAACGTAAAATCATGATTGAAAACCCTAATTCTAAGCAAAACCTTACTCTAATCTGTGGAGATATTTAAACGGAGCGAGCGTAACATCCCTATCTATACCTATTATTATTCAGTCTTGCGAGTTAAACCCGCTCCAAGCCTTCCGATCCGATCCGATTTATCGGAAGAAAATGTTGTAGCAATTGCACTACACATTATCCGATTTCTTCCGATAAATCGGACGATTGCACTACACATTATCCGATTGATCGGATCGGAAGGTCTGGAGCGGGTTTTAGAGAAGGAGAGGGCGGTATACTTCCCATCTGTACATAGAACTATGAGGCCGTAGAATCGTTAATTCTGTTTCTCGGCGCATTGTCCAAATGGATGAAGCGTGTCAGTCCCAAATCACGCAAAGGGCCCCCAAGGACCCGCAGATTCAAACAACACCAAAAAAAAAAGTTAATTCTGTCCCAACCCCAACCGTGCCCAAATCATAATTTTAGTTTTAGAAATATTATGGAATATAATAAAAAACTGATTAGTCCTTAGTCCTTTCAAAAATGGTATCTTCTTTTCTATTGACGGGTAAATATAAGTCTAGCGAATATATTTGTAAACGGACTAATCGAAGTAATCGAGTACATATATCGTCCTGCAGCTGGCTAAACTACAGATAAGTCAAATTTTGTCCCGAGGAGCTGTTGGGAAAAAATGTTTATACAGTTCTATCACATCACGGTTTTATATAAACCACACAAGGAAAGTCGCGGAAAACTTTAGTAAGTAGACTAGGTAGAAAAGCAGAAAACCTATTATAATTTGAACAACCACGAAGACGCTCGAATCGAAATTTAAAAACAATGAGTACCAATGAGTACCGCCCGACTAGTATATTATAATCCCAACTACACTATAAAACAAACATTACAGCAGCCGTGCCGTTATTTGAATATGAGTAAGTACATCGAATATTTTCCGTGTGCACCAAGTTTATCGGCGGCAAAATACAACACATTACTAGTAGTGCTACATTTGGCCGATAGCTCCAGTAACAACTTCACCAGCATAATACAAGCTTAGCACCCAGTATATAATGTAAAGTATGTACCTGATTGGAGAGGAAGCCGTGTGCGAATTGCGAGTCGCTGTCGTCGTCGGAGGCCGGCTCGCGCTTGACCTGCGGGAGACCGCGGCCGGGCATTTCCTGCAACAAACAACACTAAATACCCCAATAACTCCAACCGGTCGACCGTTTCATTCAAATTTTAAGTATAACGACTGCGAATTTCCCCTCATTAAACTTAAGGAACAATAATACATATAATCAAAACACCGAAGTCATTTAGATAAAGTACCTATTGTCGGAGCTGTCCCGTCGGCGGGCCCTCGCGGGCGATACAGCGAAATGCTCCATTTTCCGTCTAAATGTCGCAGCAATCGAACAGTCGGCATAAGTACGTATACATAGGCAATTAGACAAAAGGAAGCGAGCTTTATTGAATTTTTTCTCGATTGGTGCACAAATGAAGAGTGCGAAGTTAATTTCCCTCCCTTTCTGTCGCCCGCAAGGCTGGCGTCTCCGCTTTTTTAATTCTGTTTGTTTTTGCCGGGACGCTCGGCCTACAGCCACACAGCTAGCTATACGCCGGTAATGAAGGTATACAACTATACACAGATACGATAAACCCGCGAACGGAATTCGAAATTCAAAAGTTTATCGAAGCGCGTGATCCGCGAGGGTAGGTGCGAACACCTGTCCGGAGGCGGGCGGAATAGTGAATGTAAAGTTGCGCGGTTAACCCTCTCCCCATGTCGCGCTATCGTAACGGTCGCGGAGCCGCGCACGTGCGCCCGAGATACACGTCGGCCACTCACCGTCTTCCCGGCGAAGGACGGTGTAAAACGGAGACGATAAACGAGGGAAGCGAAGGGCGCGAATTCACTCAACTCACCTAGACGTAGTCGGTCAGAGCGGCCCGCGGCTGCCAGTCCTGTGTGTCCACGTGCACCGCGGCGCTGACCTTCGGGAAACGATGGGATGTCGCAAATGAAAGTGAATTCGGCATCGGCACACACCCGGGCGAGTCTGCGTCGTTGCGTGGCGCATGTTTAGGAGGTGCAGGGCGGCGCGTGCTGATTTTTTTCCCCGTCGAAGAAATAAAAACAAACGCCTTTTCGCCCGGAACCGGCCCGCCTCCCCGCGGGCTCGAGTTTCCAAACGATATTACGATTCGCGAGGCTGAGAGGCGAATTTAGGCGACGGTTTCGTAGTTTCGGAGAAAGTTTTGATTGTTTAGAAAGCGGGCCAGCGTGGAGAGTAAAAATCGCGGAATAAATCGCTCGGGGTGGCATGGGGGTAGGTGCACTATAGCGAGTGTAGGTATAGGGGGAGGCGGGGGGCTCCCGGCCAGTCGGCGCCCGGCGCGGCGCCTTCTCTCTCTGCTCCGATTGATTTTTATTACAAGAATTTCGCTGGTGGTTTTTTTTGTTTTCCGCACACCGAGCCGCCGAACGCACACAAAGGGATTCGTATAATTCGTTTGTACGAACTTGCTAATGCTATTGATTTTTATAACGAAGCGGCAGCGCGGCGGGCGATTTGTCTTTCGTAGCGGCCGTGGCTTGTTATTCAACAACAAGACAGAGTTATAACGGTAAATAAAACCTTTTGTTTATTAATAAACTTTGCCGTTAAGTGTATTGTGAAGTCGCCGATTTACGATGATATGAGTATAAAATCTTGAACTACCCACATTATTCACCAAATTGATCGATCGCAGAATTTTATGGCAAAAAAAACCTAATTAATTATGTGTCATTTTAGTTAAAATGTATAACAAAGGGTTAAATTATAATCCTTAACGAACGTTTGCCAAATTTCTGATCCTCGCTTTATCTAAGTTCTCGCATTATCGCAATGATTTTTTATTGAAATTATCAATATTCAAATCATTCCGCCCTTAAAACCGGCTGCCGTGCCGCGCAGTAAAATAAAAAAAAATGGGCAAGTGCGAGTTCGACTCGCGCATGAAGGGTTCCGTACCATAATCTATAACAAGTTTGTTGTATGGGAGCCCCCCTTAAATATTTATTTTATTTTATTTTTAGTATTTGTTGTTATAGCGGCAATAGAAATATTTACATCATCTGTGAAAATTTCAACTGTCTAGCGATCACCGTTCTTGGGATACAGCCTGGTGACAGACGGACGGACGGACGGACGAACGGACGGACGGACGGACGGACGGACAGCGAAGTCTCAGTAATAGGGTCCCGTTTTTACCCTTTGGGTACGGAACCCTAAAAACCGGCAAAGTGCAAGTCTGACTCGCGCACCGAGGGTTCCGTACAAACTTTCACTTATCCCATTTTAATTGGCCTGGTTGAGTTATGTTTGCTCCTGAAATGTATGGCGCCGCATACAAACGGGGTGCAAACTTAACGCAACCGAGTTCTCCAAATATGATGTTTGAAAAGGACTATATTTTTTATGATTTTATTACAAATGTAGGTTTCAGATTTTTATAAGTTTATGTATTATGTGACGATACCTATTAGGTACTTGGCAAATTTCACAGTTCTGGTCTAGATCATAGGGAAGTACTACCTACCCTAGCATTTTGATTCCCTTGAGAGTGTCGAAATGTACGTTTATTGCGACATAAACGGCCGTAGTTACCTTTTTTCACGCTAACGTAGAAGTTTGATTTTTTCACAGCTTCAAGGGACCGTAGACCTGAGTATATGGTGTTAATTTTAACTCGATACCTCCACGCGTTCTCGAGATAAAGGGTCTTGACAGACAGACAGACAGACGGACGGACAACAAAGTGATCCTATAAGGGTTCCGTTTATCCGATTGAGGTGCGGAACCCTAAATAAAACCGCAACATGAATTATCGAAATAATTAAATACGTACCACGGAGTAAAACTACAAAGGGTTCTCTAATTTCGATCTCCTTAAAAAGCCGCCCGAAGACTATGCACATTGGTTGTATACCTACGTGTAAAATGCGACGCAATGTCGGTGAACGCGCGCCGCGCCGATTTCATCCTAATGAAGGCGGAGGCAAGCACCAAGGTGAGCGCAATAGCGTAGGCTACTAGCGCGATTCGCGGCGCGTAATTAGCCCATCTTGGAAACACGGAAAGTAGGTTCCATTTATAACACGATTTGTGTAACAAATACATAATTGTGACCCACAAATCGTACATACACCTGAAAATTTTATAATATTCAAAAAAACCGGCCAAGAGCATGTCGGGCCACGCTCAGGGTAGGGTTCCGTAGTTGCCCATCCTTCGCAATAGATGAAAATTACGAGAAAGATTTCAAGCTCTATAAAAAGGTCGTAAACGCCAAAGTAACAGTAATTTACCTATTACCTTCTGGAAGTTATCGATTATACACGCCAGATTAAGCGAAATGTTTTAATACAGTATGGTGGTACTTAACTAATATGTGTAACGTTCGAAATGTAAGGACACCGCGTGGCACTTACGTCATTTTAAAGAAAATTATGAATTTTTGCGATAACTCAAAAACTGCTTGACTGATTTTATTCAATATAGTTTTCATTGAAAGTAGGTACTTATAAGGCCTCATTTTTTGACCCGTGGTTGAAAAGTTAGAGGGGAGGGGGGGACACAATTTTTTTTATTGTCGGTGCAAATATTTACAAAACTGCTGACTATCAAAAAATAATGTTTGGAGACCCCTATTATTTTTAAAAGACCTATTCAACGACACCCCACACACTAGTGTTGTAACGAAAAACAAAACACAAAACACCCCCACGTTAGGTGTACGGGAGGTACCCGAAAAAAAGTTTTTTTTTTTAGTTTCAATTTTACCGTTTTGTCGGCGTTATACATACACATACTCATACCAAATTTCAGCTTTCTAGTACTAATGATCACGGAGCTAAGCCGCGGACGGACAGACAGACAGACGGACATGGCGAAACTATAAGGGTTCCTAGTTGACTACGCTACGGAACCCTAAAAATCATCTGAAAACTATAAATTTGTAATAAAATCATAAAAAATGTAAGTAGTCCTTATCCGATCCGAATATCATATTTGGAGAACCCGCGGTTGCGTGAACTTTGCACCTCATTTGTATCCGGCGCCATACAGACCACGTGCAAACTAAACTCGGCCAGTTAAGAAGGATAAGTGTTTGTATGAAACCATTGGTGCGCGAGTCAGACTCGCAATTAGCCGGTTTTTTATTTTTCAGATTAAAAATTGAATAAAATTATCGCCAAACAGTTGTTGTACTAGCAAGTCGCGCCGGTTCTTGTGCGTGTAGCGTGAATGAAACTATAAACCTGCAGCGCTGTATCGATAGATGGCGCTTCTTTTAACAACTTGCAAACTAGTATCAAGCTAGCGTCTAATATTTTTTTACATCTGGCAATGTATTAAGCAAATTGTTTAAACTTTTTTATTTTATTACAATTATAAATTAATCGTTTTTGTACGGAATATGATGTTGATGATATGGATAAATTAAAAACACTAATCTAATTTATATTAAAAACCTGTCACGCGATTTCTATTAAAACTAGGTCAAGGACGAGAGCTCGGGAGGCATGCAAGAGACAAGCGTTCTGTGGCAAATAAATAATTTTATTGTAGATGATTTATTAAAAAAAAGCAAATATTGATTACAAGTCGTTAAAATAATTTGCTAATTGTCTAATCCATTATTAAATGTTGCTTCAAGCTTTCTGATTATTCAACTGTGGTAACATTATGAAGCTTATTTTGGGTCACTGCGTCGCTTCCAATCCAACTTGTACTTCATTTGGATTTTTGTAGAGGTGCCTTTCTCTAAACTTGCAACATAGCATAGTAGTTAGTACCTACTCCAAAGTAGGTGTTTTCATTCAAGAAAGCTGGCGGGTGTGCAAATGTGCTGAACTATTATCGTAGCATTGTTAAATACTTCTAAATTATCTAAAACAGTGTTGAAACTTCATACAACAGTTAATGAAATAGTCAAGGTAAGCGTTTAGATCTCCGATGTAGCGTTACGACCGCGATAAGCATTGCTCGCTACGAGTTTTCATCTTGAAAATTTCCACTCGTGAACTTTCGAAGTAAAGTTTCTCAGAAGTTTCTTTGTTGACTTCAAACTTTGTGGAAGTTCACCGTGTCGCGGCCCCGTGTTGAACTTGAATCTGTTATATGTGTCATGAAAAGTTTGTCCAGAAAATAGTAAAACTTAGAATTTTCGTCGCCATTTTATTTTTTGTCGCGCTGGAAAAGCGGCCATTTTCTTTGTGTCGAGAGTGCCGCGTCGCTTAGGACCGACTCGTATGTGGTCCCTAAAGTTAAAGTTGTGGTGTGATATCATTTTATGAGGTGAATCTGTGAGACGATTAGAGTTTGCGCGTGATAATCGCGACCGATAAATCGTTGTTTATTGTGGTCGGGAGAAGTTTCCGAGTGGCCTAATTATTGCGTGGTGTTTGACTTGTGTTGATGAGGGAATGTTTTGATATAGAACCGAGGGCGCGGCGAGTGGCTCAAGATCGACGGCAGTATGGACGACGACCAGCAGTTCTGCCTGCGATGGAACAACCACCAGTCCACGCTGGTGTCAGTGTTCGACACGCTACTGGAGAAAGGCATTCACGTGGACTGCACCCTGGCGGCCGAGGGCCAGACGCTCAGAGCCCACAAAGTAGTCCTGTCGGCATGCAGTCCCTATTTCGAGGTTGGTAATTTGCTAACGCGCTCACGTAATGTAGGTCAATTGCTATCGTGTTTAACTTACAAGGCAACACAGTTTTGCTCTAATAAACAATCCAGTTGTTTCGTTCTAGCTTTCATTCCTTAGCAATTGGCTTAGATTGATGCATAGATGAGTTGGCAACAGAAAGTTGTTGCAAACTACTTTTCCAAAGTACCCATTTGCTAGGCTACTGTTACCCAATGATGCTCATTAACTGTGATTTGCTAAATGACATCAATGACGTCTAGGTGTGTTATGTTACTAACTCAAAAACAAATGACTTTCAAATAACTTTACCATTGGCATTTGGGTTCTATTTCTTAAATTTCAGATGTTTCTTCAACATCAAATGAAAGCTAATTCAAATCTTTAAAACAATAGACAATCACAATAGAATTAAGATGGGCCAATGTTTACTTTCAGAATAGAAACAACAACACTTTGTTTTTGTTGCAGAATGTTCTATCACAGCAATATGACAAGCATCCAATTATTATCTTGAAAGATGTGAAATATGCAGAGCTAAGAGCCATGATGGACTATATGTACCGTGGAGAGGTGAACATCTCGCAGGACCAGCTAGCGGCCTTATTAAAGGCCGCAGAGTCCCTGCAGATCAAAGGCCTCTCCGATAACAAGCCATCCCGGCCACCGTCGCGCCCCGCACAGGTTGCCCCAGCACACCCGCCTCGTGCGCCGTCACCACCTCCACAGGTTTGTTGAAAACAAATAATGCTTTGCCACTACCATGGCTACAGATAATTAGCAGAATCTATGAAGCATTTAAATTCAGCTTTATTAAATTGAACTAGTTTAAGCGTTTTAGAAACTTTAATGGATTATGGCATACTTACAGATTGAGAATTTGGCCTTGAAGGCAATAATGTATGATTACAATGAATGAATGTACATAAATATGACTTCTATTTAACACTATAAAATGCTCATAAATGGTTAGCTGCTAATTGAATTCTTAAATATTGTTGGTTACTAAAAGTAAGTAGTGAAATAATTATGAAATAAAATTATGGGTCATAAATAATTACTAATTGTTCACAAAATAGTTAAAAATATTATCCATTGATGACAAATACCGTAATTTCTGATTATTTTTAATCATGAATGAGGGCATACTGGTGGCACTATATAAGTTTTTTGGGTATTAAACTTATGATGAGCCTAGTAACCACCTATAATTTATAATTTTATGAAACATGTAATGTCTCATTTTGTTTTTAAATTTTTTCTAATAGTACTCATGACGCACACTATGATCACTTCACACTATATAAAACAAAGTCCTCTGCCGCATCTGTCTGTCCATTTGTGTGTTCGTGATAAACGAAAAAACTACTGAATGGATTTTCATACGGGTTTCATCTTTCAATAGAGTGATTCTTGAGAAAACTATTTATTATTATTTAAGAGTTTCACTCTTGTCGGTGCAGTTCTCTCCAGTCCATTCTACTTTGAAGAAACTACAGGTGTATAATTTGTTAAGTTTTTGTGTAAATTAGTTGAAATATGATGATAATTGTTGAAGAAGTCAGAAAAAAAGATGCTGTCTGGAAGCTCATTGACAACGCTGCCTAATCCGTTTGAGATATAACAAAACAATGTGGGATTTATTTGATTGTTGCTCTCTTATAGGTCTACAAAAAAGTCCGTGACTTCATATATCTATCTTTTAAGGATAGCTTTATGATATTTAAGTAAAAAAAAATATTACACATAATATAATGTGGTATTTTCATAAAATAAGATAGATGTGGTACTTATTAAAAGTATTTATTTTATCTACCACAAAGCATACAGTTTATATAATAACAAATATAATTCTGTTTATAAATGATGACAGATTACAAAACAAAAACTTGTGCGGTGGGGACTGGTGCCCAAACTAGGGAAACCTTTATGTCAGGTCACCAGGTCTCCTACCCTAAGATATCAGTATTAAATACGTTAGTTACCTTAAGCATTTCATACACATTAATTATAATGCCTTTTACACAATTATAGCTTATTAATTGGCTTAATCGCCATTTACACCATACACTTTATATGGGGATCCTATCAGCTAGCATAATGTGATGAGCATAAATTCGTAGCCATAATTCTGAAAATATTAACTTTACAAGAGTTTTGAGAATAATACCCATTAGATATTGACACAAAGGTAAATTACGAAAGAAAAATTTAATGCGATCATCGATAAATGTAGTATTTAATATTTATAAAATAAAAACTAAAATTTCCACATAAAAAATAGAATCTATAAAAAGATTCTATAGATACCCATTAGGTTAGGTTAGATTAAGTCTGTTTTTTATCAATCCTGGAAAGTTATATAGTTCAGAGAAAAGTAAAAATTATGCCTGATAAGTGATGACAATTGTGCAAATTATGCAAAACTCATTATGGAACCATTTTAAATGAATATCTTAGGGAATAATTGAAAAAAAAAAAGAACATATTAAGTCAAGCGGGCAGGAACCCAATGCAAATTGGTTGATGCAATCTGCCTCATCTGTGCTCCACTGCACTGTTATCTTCTCTTAATATAACCTGGTGAAGCTGGGACGGGTCTCTAGTCTTCAATATCTTGAAAGTTTACCAACTTCACACTCTTATCTAGAACAATTTGATTATGATTAGTGACACCTGGTTTCCCTCAGGCAGAGTCATATCTTAATTTGTCTTCCATAGGTCCGAGACGGCAGCATAGACAGTCGTGAGGGCTCAATAAGCCCCACTCGTCGCCGGAAGAAAGCGCGTCGCATGTCGACGGAGGGCGCGCCTCCGCCCGCGCTGCCGCTGCCGAGCGCGGAGAGTGTTCATGGGAACGGGGAGGAGGCTCCGCAGTGTAAGGAGGAAATCGCCAGGGATGGTGTGGAAGATCTCACTCTTGACGAGGAGGCCGATGACCAGCCGGCCGTGGCTCACAACGACGTCGTACGCAGTTAGTATCTATTTTTATTCTTTATGTATTAGAATTAAGTTACTTAAGTTGATTGCTGTGCCCTTGCAGGGTGCATATTATGATGTTAATTGTAATATGTGTGCAATAAAAAGTTTGAGTTTGAGTTTAAATTTCACGTCTTGACTCTTCGTATTCTGAACAAATCTTGTAGATGTCATGGTTTCAATATGCAATTTTTTTTCTATTCATGTTTAATGGCAACATTTTTCCCCTTCTTTTGAAGTCACCAATCTCATGAATGTATGTATTCAGTTTAAATATACAAGGTCCACCTGATTTTCTGTCCTGCGTACTACGTATCCTTTCATACCAAGCTTGGTCTAATTTAATCAGGTTTGATCACACTGGACGTGCCTGCCTATTACATATTTTTTTATTTATTTATGCGAGTAAATAAAGGATTCAATTCTTGTTTACATCACCCAAGTCATTCATGTTAATTGACCACCAATAATAATTCGGTACCTGAGGGCCAAACTCGTCTAATTTGGTGTTAGTGGTCACTCGGTCATACTGCTAATTGATTGAATCATTATATCCTTAAATGGTGTAATTATTTATCTAAACTTAGGTGGATATAACATGCTTGCATGATGCTTGATCTCTCATCTTTGTCATTATAATATTTTCTTATACTAAGTACTGCAATAACTAATTCAAAAGGACACAATGTCAATTACATAATGAATGGTCAGAATGGGATATTTACCCTTTGAAATTAGACTGCGTCAGGTTCAATTTATGAAGCCCAAATGAAGTGCATTTCAGTCTGAGGAATTTGTATGGTCCATTTTAGATCTGCTCTAGATTAGGATGGTAAAATATTTTAAAATATCTCAATAACCAATACTAAATATTGGAAATCTGCAAAGATTATGTTGATAACTTCAATGAATTAGCAAAGTTTATTTTTAAAGCATTCATAAAAGGCACAAGCACCAGCAAGCACAGAAGGTCCTTGTATCGCCATTTATTATCATTCGCCATACAATTTATGTTAAACCAAACTATCAGTTTACAATCTCGAGGCAAGGGCAACTCAACAATGTTAAAAGATCATAACTTACAACGTAAAATATTCTATTATCATTCAAATCCGTCACAGACTATGCATTTTAACTCGAGTTACGTGTAAAGTACCTACCTACAGTAAATTATAATTAATATGTGATGTTTTTCGTTCTAGATTTTCAATGGCATATGGAACGATCTCAGGATGAAATCATGAACTCGAGTGACAGTGTCCGGGACTCACAAGGTAAGCGCTCACACGACACGGGCGCCGTTGCCGGCGCGGCGCGCGCCTGCAGCGGCGCGCCACAACATCTTGCGTAGCGTTTACAATACTATACCTACTCGATTCTGCTGACGCAAGGTGTTACTTGGGACTTGAGTTGATATTCTGGGACAATGCACTTTTTATAACTCGCAACCGATTGCTAAATAATAAAATTTAATGTTTCGGTAATTTTGCGAAAGACAAAAGTCCATTGCCCCAGACGTCTAAGGAACGGATGAAATGCGCAATGTCTTCCCATAATTTGAAATGAGATAAACAGTCATTGCTTAAATAATCTATTTATCTTGTTATATATAAATATTATATTTCACGACGGCGGATATAAGAGTGCTAGTGTTTTCACATGTGAAAATCAACCATATATTAATTAGTATCTAATATTAGTATTATAAATTACTAATCTTATCACGATTTATATTTCTGTATCCATATGAACTTAAAAATATTCCAGTGCAACAGGTAAAGGTAATGGTAAAAGGTTTTGTTATCACTGTAGCCTTTTCAAAAGGTGAGGTAACCGACAAGGTAAGTTGTTCTTGTTTTACATTTGTTTCACTTGAATGTGTATGACGTGTATCCGCTTTGTTGTGGGGTCGCCAGATGTATTTAGATCACAGCATGCTTACTTAGACTATTCATAGATATCGTATTATACTGGAATGCATTAACACCTATTAACTTTCAATAGTGCTAACTTTCTGTCCTAATGTGGAGTGGATGGCTCATTGGTAAGTAAAATTTCTCATATTTATTATACTTACACGTATTTATTTGTAATATGAATTAGAAGTTCATATAAATGTGCACAACTCACTTCACCCTCGGATTGTTTGCTACCGAAGCTACTCGTAGCGTTGTCGCGCGGCGTTTCCTCCGGCTATAGACGGTTTACTTGGCACAGACAGTGTGATGCAAACAACTTGTTACAATGTTATATCGAAGAATGTAATGGATGTGACTTCGAAGCGGCTGATCAAATAAGGTAAACCTTAATTATTTCATTTAATTTGTAGTTTGATGGTAATGTGGCTTATTTATCTTATTTATTATTTCTTTATTTTTGCATTCACATGTGATTTCACTGCAGATGTCTTTTTTTAGCTATCCATGATAAATCATCAATCAAATAAGCGTTTTTTTTTTATTATATTCAGGCATTCTTTTCATTTTATTGTGCATGTTCTTTAGACGAATACATCATTGTCCGCAATTAGGTTAAATTCAACCGAGATTATTGAAAGCATGTCACGACGTAAAGAACCCGATGATATTGGATGCGCATTTCATTTAGCCATACATTATGTTACATTCAATACTCGTCGCAATACCAGATGTTGATACTGATAGTTTTATGAGGAGAGGCGATTAGTCACCTTTTAGAACCCGACCGCATCCTATCACTTACCTAGCTAACCATTAACATGTGTAGTATTTTAATTCCTACTTATTTATTCCTCTCTTTGTGGTATATTTATAGCGCTGTAAATGACAAATACTTAACTGACGCCTCGACCTCGGTCGATGCATCACGATTTAGTATTTCTTTCAACACATCCACTTCTATATTTACATGCACATATCTGTTACTCTGTGTAGATCTTGTTTCTTGCCAATATTTATCACTTTCGTTCTTTAACCTTCCAGAACTGCCCATAGCTCTCATTAACGACCTGCATTACGCAAAAACTCCCTTTCCATTAACTCGTGGGTACCTTAAGAGCTCAGAACTTCTTAGAGAGATAGACTTAGAAATTAAAAAGGAACAGGCACAAATACAGAAGGTGACGAGTATCGTTAAGAGAACATACAAAAAGAGAGGGCGGAAACCTAAGAATAAATTGGATAATAAGATGCCTCCTAAAAAAAGGGGAAGGAAACCAATTCATGCTGACAAAGACAATTGTTACTCATGCTCGATCTGTAAAAAACTTTACAAGTATAGAAGGAACAAACTGAGGCATGAAAAATATGAATGCATAACTGGGCCTCAATTTGGCTGCGACAAATGTGGCAAAAAGTACTCCCAAAAGAAAACTTTGATCTCACACATTGCTCAAAAACACCCAAATTGGCTGCAAGAGTACCAAGAACTCTTCAAAATTGTTAAGAAAGAAGAAAAGCTTTAAACATTGTTTATATCACTTTTTCTTACTGTTATTTTTTTATTTTATTTTTATACCAAAAATTATTACAATTTTCCAAAAATTGTAACCACCAAGTATTAAGATTTAACAAGAAATTTGCCATTTGTAGGAACTTGTTAATCAGTTGCGTAGTTTGTAAGCAAATATTTGTTCCTATTAATTTAGATCGTAATAGTTGATCTCGAATGTACTGTTGCATTCCCTTATGTTTACAATTGTTGATTAGTTTACATAGGCAGTTAGGTTAGTTATTCAAGAACTGCATAATCAGTCTGATTTACCGCGCAGAGGTAGCGAAGCGTTATTGTTGAGATTATCTATCAAATAGAAGATTGTTTTTTGTTAATCATTTTACACACCCAGTTCATACTTTGTTTTTTCTTTCAATATATGGTTTTCTTTACGTCACGTTTGTTTTTATTTATGCTTTTTCATACGATGACATAGATTCGGGCCTCTTCGATATTAGGCAAAATGGACTGTATTAGATCTTTTTATTCCAGGACCGATCATGCCGAACAGGGTCGTGACCCGTAGTAAAAAAGTAGTCGAGGATCCGCCCACCGCCACCACCTTCGCGGTGCTCAAGAACGTCACCTCGCCCAACGCGCTGCTGCCGCCCGAGGAGAGCAAGGAGAACAAGCGCCAGCCCGCCCGCCCCGCGCCGCCCAAGCCTGCGCCCGCGCCGGCGCGGACTCTGGCGCCCAAACCCGAGCCCGAGCCGGAGCCCGAGCGCGAGCCCAAGCCGGAGCCCAAGCGGCAAAGGGGCGAGCCCAAGTCCGAGTCGCGCTACAACATCTTCCCGCGCGGCGACCGGCCTGCCAACCTCCCGTGCGCGCAGTACAAGACCGAGAACAACAAGTACAAGTGCCCGAACTGCCAGCGCTGCTACAACGCGCGCAAGAACCTGGTGCGGCACATAACGCTGGAGTGCCGGCGCGAGCCGCAGTACAAGTGCCCGTACTGCTCGTACAGCAAGCACCGGCGCAACGAGCTCAAGAAGCACCTGGAGCGCAAGCACCCCGACCAGCGGCCGCCGCGCTCGCCCTCGCCCGCCGAGCTCGAGCGCGCGTCCGCCACCCCCGCCACACACAACCCTATCCGCGTCGAGTGAACAACACTTCACTACACTTCAGTGCTTTATACTAGTGCCTTAACTGTTACTTCTCGATCTTCCTTAGATGATATTAAAACGTCAATTTTATATGAGCCTCTTATACATGTATTATGATATGATAATGATATTCGATATTTTTTAAACGTATTAAACGCCTGCCACGGTCCCGGGCCTTTTATTTCCCCGCCCCGGCCCGCTCCACTCTTATGGGAAGATTGAACTCTCGAGACGCCGATTGTGCATGTCTGCATGACCTTAGAAGCTTCGCCTTTTATGATTTCTAACCGAGATTATTTTTTTAATTTATTATTATAACGCATTTCTTTGGTTCCTTAATTTATTTTAGCCTCTGGTAGTATTAACAATGAATCCGTACGTAGTCGCGCTTTCGATTTATTTCTTTTGCAACACGTTAAACGTATCGGATTTCAGAGTCGCACAAGGACGGACGGCTGCCGTCGGCGCTGCTGTCGCTGCTGTCGGCGCAGGCGCAGCAGGGCTCGCTGGCCGCGCTCGTGCCGGCCTGCATCCAGGTCACCAACATCCTCAAGCCGGCGCCGCCCAAGCACCCGCTGGACACTCTGGCCGCCATCCCCGACGACCTGAAGGCGCACCTGCTGCAGCAGGCCTTCCTGCAGAACAACAACGCGCCCAAGCGCGAGGAGCCCGACTCGGAGGAGTACGACGACACCGACGACATCGTGCTGCCCGAGGACGCGGACGCTTTCTACGAGCACGCGCTGCCCGGCGACGAGGCCGAGGGCAAGGAGGCGCGGTACACGCGGCGCGACGGCAGCGGCTCGGACGAGGCGAGCCGCCAGTTCGAGTGCCGGCACTGCGGCAAGAAGTACCGCTGGAAGTCGACGCTGCGCCGGCACGAGAACGTGGAGTGCGGCGGCAAGGCGCCGGCGCACCAGTGCCCGTACTGCGCGTACAAGGCCAAGCAGCGCGGCAACCTGGGCGTGCACATCCGCAAGCACCACAACAACGAGTGGTACGTCTACGCCAGCAACAAGGTGCGCCGCAACAAGAAGACCTCCATCTAGTTGATACACTCAATCTTACATTCGACCAAAGTAGATACCTAACCAAATCGGTACTGCAATAATATTATTTATATTTTAACTTTAACTTTTTTGTTAAAAGATTTTTATATACACTGAGAATAGTTGTAATGTGCACATTCCCTAACGGCATTAGCGTTAATTTTGTTGTTTTTGTTAGAGTTTATGATCGTAGTTAAGACTGACCCTAAGTATTTTATCGGGAGGAGTACGGCCCCAGGTCGGATATGTAGAAAACGAATGTCCGTTTGAGTTCCAAAGCTATAAAATCATATAAAAATTATGGATTTATGAATATTTTGATATTAGTCGTACTTGACGAAAAGCAATAAATTTTCATACCATATTTAGCTCGAATTTGTCTAGGTTTATTATGAATCGATCATTCCTTATAAGGAATATGTTAATTCCAAATTTGTTAATCGTAGTGCAATGATATTAGAATAATTAGTTCTTAGATAATATATTACATTGTTTTGTAGGTTATATTTTCCTTTTCATTATCTTTCTGTCACGGGTAGAAACGTATTATAATTATTCGATGGCGACGTCTTTGTCAGTTAACCAAATCGTTGTTAGTCCTGTTAATTTATTATCTCTCCTGTTTTTGTTTTCTTTGTTACTTGCGTAGACTTAACATTTGAGGGACCATTATTACCTTGTCTTCCTATCTATACACCTTGTAGAAAACCCAAAGTTATGTTAATTTAAATTGTTTATTTATTAGAGTAAGGATAATGTTTATAGGCTGTTTTTGCAGTCCTTTAGAGGAAAACAATAGATCTCTCAAGCGACTGCATGAAACGTCGGGAGTGGAAGATGATCGAGGCTATACCACCGGGCATATTAATAAGTCAGTAAATTGAGAATCTATTGCTTTTAACACGATTAGGTAAAAGCTCATCCATAATGTGCCTACAATGTTACCTGTAGTTGTAATATTATAATACTTAATGGTGTTTTTGATATTGTTGTTATTCGGTAAACTGGGATAGAAAATGTGTTCAAAATTTTGTAAAGTGTTATCTTGATATTAACTGATATTTATTTGCAATAACCTATTCGAGTTTTGTTTAACATATTGACTGTTGATATTTTTTGTTAAACTAGGATAACAAAGCTATTTGACCAAAGTCAGTATTAGATTATTTAACGTGATGGTAAGAAATAAGACGTTATTTGTTGTAGAAACATTCAAGTCATACAGCCGAGCATGCAAAGTTCCGACATGCAATATTCCCATCATATCATATTTATTACGCTCCTTGATACTGAATGTATGTAGCATGAATATATTCAAATTGAATGTTACGAAGTTTACATTGTTTGTTAATTTTATTGGAAAATTAGATTAATTAGTGTGATTTTTATATGAATATTTTGGGGTTTATCTGGTAGAAACGTTTATTCAAATATAGCTATAATATATATGATTTATTTGTTTTCTTTTTATTTTTATTGTGATATTTCGTCAAAGATTACCTAATGTCGATAAAACAATTTGTTAATGTCGAGACAACTTTGAATATTTACTGTTAGAAGTAACAGTTAATTTTGTGGTAGTACCGGTAAGTCTTGTTCTGATACCGTTGGATTGACACCTAATTAACAAGGCATGTACTGCATGATAAATGTTGAACCCATCGCAGCTTATTTTTCAACTTTGCATGTTCCAGTTTTTCCTTATTTTTCGTTCATACTAATATAATTAAAAATTTCAGGTAGACAAGAAAGCCCATGGGTCGGGAGACTACTTTTAAGTAACAAACTTGTTAGAGTAGCCATAGCAGTGAATAGTCCCGTATCGGTCCAGTAACACCATTTCTTAGCATCGCGTGTTTGCCCGACGGGCCGGTTAAGATATGTGTAAAAATAGCGATCGGACCACCGTACGACGATACATCTTCACCGGACAGATTTATTCATACTAAATAAACGTTATGATTTCTTTTTTGTTTCTTTTTTTTACTTTTCCTTTGCAAAGCTTTCATCACAGCACTCGGTGGATACTCACAGTAGATATCTTCTATAGTCTATGTATATATTCGTATTTACATATATATTTTATTACGTATATAACATGTATAAGTTATCGCTTGTAACTGTTTAACCACACGGGAATGTTGAATGTTGCGTGTCCGCGTGTCCGCGTGTGATCGTTTTATGACGTCTGTGGCGATTTCAGGAGGAGGCGGCGCGCCGGAAGACGTGTCTTTCACTAGGATCGGAGGGCTGTCGTGGGACCAGTGGTCGGCGCGGCTGGCGCTGCCGCTGGTCGCGTCCATGCGCGTCAGCGCCGGCGCGCAGCTGCCGCCCGCGCCCGGCGAGCCCAGCTTCACGTGCCCCGACTGCGGCCGCGTCTACAAGCTCAAGTCCTCGCTCCGCAACCACCAGAAGTGGGAGTGCGGCAAGGAGCCGCAGTTCCAGTGCCCCTACTGCGTCTACCGCGCCAAGCAGAAGATGCACATCGCGCGCCACATGGAGCGGATGCATCGGGAAGTCCACATGAAGCCCGAGCAGTACATTAAACAGGACAACGTCGACGCCTGCACATAGCGCGACGATCAAGCATAGTCACTATTAAATACTCCATATTTTAAGAATTTTGAAACGCCGTATTGATGTTAGTGTTACATATCGTAGTCTTTTTGATGACTTTTTTTGAAACATTTTTGTATCGTTAAGGACCAATTTTGATGTTGATATTTACAGTTTTTATATCGTGCGAAGTTTATATTATCGAAGACGTAAAATAATCGTATCAAAAATCCGAGGTTTTCCTGATTGTGATAATTGTGATGAAATCTCTTTGTGATAGTGGCACGAGGCAGAGTCACGTTAGATGTAATCGTCTGCGCGAGGTCACAAATGGTGCCTATAATCGTTACCTACGAGCTTAATGCGACATCGATGAGTGAACAATAAGATACCACAAATGACGAGTTACTCATAGTATTCACACTAGTTGCAGTTTATTTGTGACAGTGTAAGAAACTGTTGCATTTATACAATAAGTTAAGACGAAGTGATTTGTATAGTTACGCTTTTTACTATTTTATGTACAGCATTTATTATGTAAACTTATCATTCCTGTATTAGGACGTAAGTTCCGTGATTTTGGAGCTTAGATGTTACATACTCTTGTCTTTGTTTAAAATTGTTACCAATATCAGTTACTACTATTATATCAGCATCGCTAGCAGGTTTCGTATAAACAATCGTACAATTTAGATTTAAATTTTCAGAATCGTAGGATCTGAGGTGTACAACTTGCCACATTTTGTTTAGTATTGAATTGACAAAGTTTTGTTTGAGATGCATAAGAATCGTGAGTGAAGGACTAAGTGTTTGCGTTCTACACGTATATGATATTTGATATATTTTAGTTGTAATCAAAATGAAGCTATTATCGCTTAGTAAGCAAGCTCTAGTTCTCTGCCATAATGCATGTTCCATTATATTGTAATACTCATTTAAGTTAATTTTTCAATTATGTTTAGATCTCTTTACGTCTAATGCATTTATTTTACCTTAATTTAGTGATTGTTTTTTTTATATCTTATTTTTATTAGCCGTGTATCAGTTGAGTGGACAATTGACTAACTCGGTAGTTCCTGGAAATGTATGTCTGTTGATGTCATGTGATTTTATCTGTAATTATAATTACTCCCTTGGGGGCCAATCGTGGCTGTTAGGTCAGACCTGCAATAGCTTCAAGTGCCTTATGAAAATTGTTAAATCTAATCGTTGAAGACACTGCCATTAAGAAGTTAATTGTATCAGTATACCTAGTGCACAATCATAACTTTGAAAAGTTCAAATATTCTTCCACATAGTATAAGTAAATATTTACACATTCATTACCATTTAGAAATTATTATAAGATTAGTGTTGGTACCGTGTTGTTAAGGCTTATAAATTCGTGAAATTACATGAAATTTGTTGATTCAGTGGTAGTTAATTAGCACGGTACCGTTAGGTTATGTCCGCCGGAGTTACCATCATACAATCAAAATGTAGAGTTCACAGAGTACAACCATACAAAGTCTTGTCAATATAAAACTAAGTGCCTTTTAAACGTTAGTCATTAGGGTTTATACGTTCCAGTTGCTAAACTAGTTCCATAATCGCGTTTGAATTTGACGTTAGGTGAGCGTCTAAGTTTACTCGAAGAATCAATCTTATAGAATATTCCGAGAAGTACAACTTTTTCAAAACTGTGATAATGACATTTCTGCAACAAATCAAATCATACGCGGAAACAGAACTATGACAAAACTTTAAAACAAACGTGTTTATAAAGTAAAACAAATATATTTCTAATTATTATCGGTAAGATCAAGATCCTAGTGATGTATTATGCTAACGAAAATACCTAGTTACTGCCTATAGAATACTATTAGGTGATAAACCACGTGTAATCTGTTGATGAAAGTTACAGTGATTAAATGCATTTGATTGTATTTTTATAACCATTTTGTATTTTAATAAAGTTGCTATACTCGAATCTTTTGTTTAATTGAAATAATTTTCAATATTTTAATTATACATACCTGCAATTATTACGGGTACATACGGATTAGGGAGAAAAACTAACACACTAACATTGCATGATCTAAGTGATATAAATTGGACCCATAGGCAACTTGTAACAAGGATCAGTCCAAATTTTATGATTTCATTAGGTAAATGTTTGTTTTTTTTTTTTTAAATTTTGACTAATCCTTGCATAATAGTATATTATTTAAAACGAACGGTTTATAAATTAAAGGTTTAAGTGGTCGCATGTATTATATAAGGAGGTAGACGGGCGGGGTAGTCGGTTCTTTAAGCGGCAGAGCACCGACGCGATTCTCAACAAATTCTTACAACTCTATCCATGTTGCTTGTATTTTGAACATCGCGTCACTGCTACGTCGCTGGATTGAACCACGTGCCGTAGTTATACCCCTTCCGTAGATAAATAGCAAATTAATGGGAGACATGGTGCATTATCCTATGCTTGGCAGCACATATTTTCTCTTAATTGAAGGTGGCTTGGCTTACAGTAATGGTGGTAGCTTAAGTATTATTTGCACGTTTATTTTTATTTGCCTTTTATTTCAGTTGCACAGTTGTACACTCCTTATATATTGGGTTATGGTACTTCTGGGTTGAGCGGCGGTAAGGCGGGCTGGACTCTCTACGAGTGTGTAGACTGCGGTAACAAGTATAAGCACAAGGGTTCGCTCCAACGGCACATTAAGTACGAGTGTCGGAAACAGCCGAGTTTCAAATGCCCCTACTGCGTGTACCGCGCCTATCAGAAACACAATCTCTTGTTGCACGAACGCCATCTACACAAAGATTTACCGGAGAAGGTGGATTTCGTGTCGGAATGACCCGCCAGTGAATTCAATGTCAGTAAAGTTTAACTGGTTTTATATTGTAGCGACTAACACGGGGTTTGGGATTAACACCTAACCAATTAAAGGGCTTGTTGCGGAAATCGTATTTAACGAAGTTACTAACTTATTCTAATTAGGAATTATCTTGAATGACCTTAGATAGCATGAAATCAATTTCCTTTATAAAATTTACTTCTGGTTTCAATCACCTCTAGCGGGTACCTAGTTTTTTTAGTTTGCACGGTTTACATTAACATTAGTATTTTAATTACATTGCTTCTTACCATAGAACGCAAGAGTAGAATATGGTGCACTACTAATATAATTGAAACTGGGCATTGATAATAAAAAAAGCTGAATAAATTAAATTAATTTGTAAATATTCAAATTATCAATGGCCACGTTTCCAACATTCAGATGTTTTTCAGCAATAGATAAATATTGAAACGCCTTTCTGTTACAGCTAATAACTGTTTCAAAGAAAGGGAATCCTTGGACCTTATACTTAACTGCAAAATGCTATCCAGCCGGGCCTAACAAAAGAACAGTGAAGAGATCGAGGGAGCCACCACGCCACCTGCAGCCCACAGCACAAACCACCAAAAGTTAAGTTAGATAACATTTGAATTCCGAAAGTTTTAGTATCTAAAGAACTGCCATAATTTATTTTGGCGACATTTAATTACTTATTGCCTGTTCATGATGTTGCCTCCAATGTAACTAAGATCATTATTTAAAGAGAGCAGAAAACATTTGTGTCGTACTTCCACGAACGGTGCGGGCAGCCTGATCTAAACCTTTGTAATTTATCACATCACTGATGCATGAAATCTGTACCTATTTTTTGTCTGCTGGGCGTTTTTTAGAGGACCTCTAATGGACATTGAAAATTGTAGAAAACCATTGTTGAAATAAAAACCCACTTGAAACGCACCTGTTAATAAGGCTAAGTTCAAATAGAACAGATTCAAGGAATTGTCCTACGTAAATAAAAAAAACAGATAAGTACAAAGGATTAGATCAGAACCATGGAAAAATATATGTTAAATATGTTCTATAATGACGATTAGTGCCTTAATTTTTTTATTAGATTAGAAGTCATGGAATTAGAGACAGCCCACCGGCTAAATATAAGTGAATGCCCTTGTCATAGGCACAAAGGTAACTATTTAAACCAAATTTATAGTAAAAACAGTAACTTAAAGTTTTCCAACACATTTAGGAGTGCCCAGGTCCATTTAACTCCTTTCTCAACTTGAAGTAATTTGAGATTTTTGCTTCGTCGTTAAAGATAATCTGGGCCATGTCCCTGATGAACTTAAAAAATTTAAATATTTCTAACGAGAATGCCAGAATAAGTAGTATTTAAGATATACAAACCAAGTGCCAAATCTTAAAAGTGCCTTCATGTACTATATACATTTATATAGATTTAAAATAAAGTCCGAATAACAAACAAATCCCTCTCAAAAGAGATGAAGGGTGCCACTATTGGGTGTTCAGTGTCGGTGTCTAAAATTATACGTAAAAACACAGCCTGCATGATAATTCCCTTAGTTTATCACCTGACATTGACAAGGCAGCTATAGTTAAATTTACTATCGAACACTCAAATGTTTTAAATATTGAAAATAAATATTTTGAATAAAAGCGGTAGATGGCGCTTCAATGCCACCTTATATATATAGGCCCTTGCGTCTATTGCAGACGATTTATGTAAGGCATAAGAAATTAAGCAACTGGTTGAAAAATTCAATGCTTTAGCTAGTGGCTTTGGATCAATTGGTAGTGCGCCCGTCTAGCCCGGAAAGCACTAGACACATGGGTCCAAATCCCGCTCAGCTTATTTCTTTTAATTTTTCGCTTCAATATAAACATTTGGTTTAAGCTAGTAGAACCTACTTTGTTAAAAATTTACTATCTACAATTCTACACTCAATAAGTGGCGACATTTAGAGTAGGTCGATGTTATTTGGGTTTATTTGCCTAATCAAAAAGAGTCCTTAACTCTCAAAATGATCTAAATGATGTCACTAAACTATGGCGAAAGCGAAATAATAGCTTCGCCAGTGGCACAAGTTTTTTTTAAGTCTCATAAAGTAATGTGCACAATTAAATTATATTTAATATAAGTAACAACTTTTTTGGGTTCGTTGCTCGGACTTTTTGCAGCTAATGTTTTAATTGTTTCTTATATACGGCAGCTATTTAATTTACCCCTGACTGTTGATTTGAAGTATAAATAAATTCTAGACAAATGTAACTAGTTTTTATGTAAGACATTTTATACATTATTACACATAGATTGTTATATTTTCTTGTTCTTGTTATAATTAATTATTTGTTAAGTGTGTGTTCCTTGTTACCAAAGAAATGTATTATTGTAAAGTGTAACGGGGTACGGCAGGCCTAACATATTTACGCGGACAAAGTAGGTATGTATACCACACGAATGTTACTTCACCCACGGTAACTTGGCGGGCTAGGAGAGATAGTTACATGACGTGACATTTGACAGATTGCTTCCTTGTTAGCCTAAGTAGTCATGAGCCTAGTCAGAATGACCCTGTCTAAGCTAACGTGGTAGCTAAATAACGGATTCGAAGCCATGTATTCATACCAGAGGCGAAGATGTTTTACCTATTATAACCTAAGTATTTATAACTTTATCCGTTGTCTAGTATGAACTAAGAGGTAATTTTGCAACTGTCGATTTGAGTAACGTCCTGTCGAATTGTGTTATATCTATCCTCTCCCGCGGAACGTAAACGTGGGTGACGATTGTACCATTTTCCAGGCGATCAGAACTGTTCGTCAATCTAATCCAATTGGTGTCTGGAATGGGTATTACAATCTGGTAAACCTAAATTTACAGTACCTACGTAATTGTTGGGCGACGACTACCCCGAATGGTATTATTGTCGTGAGCAAATGTTTCGTTATGTATAGCGTTTTGTAACCAAAAAATGTATTAGTACAGTATTTCTGTTAAATGATTTTATTGCATTTGTTACTGTTATACTAAGTTACCGTTGAAGTGCAAATTCTGAATCGCGCAATATTGAAACCAAAGAATCTTTCAGTCGATTCTTAGCCTAAGATTTTAGTGCTTTAATAAAATACATAGATTTAATTACGGTTAGGTAAATTATTATGGTTATTTACTAGATAATCAGCCAGTTGCACATCCATTAATTAACACAAATCTATCACATGAGGACACCTATATATCTTTCTAGCGTGCCAAGTTATTACGTAATGAAAAGACCAAGGCCTAAGGTATTATTAAAGTTAATTAACGGCTGTGCAATTGGCTATAAGTGTTTTGGATATTGTTAAGGACGTGACATATTTGAACTCAGTAATCGGAGGTTTGTTTTGAAGCATAATTTAGGAAATAAGAACAAGATACTTTATATCAAAACCTGTTATCTATGTATACGTTTGTTGGAGACGAACAAATTAATATTAAATTGAGTACGTAATTCTGCGTATAGAAATTGGCTAGTTGGAAGCTAGATAAAGATCAAAGAAGCATGTAAAAAGCGTATTCTGTCAACATGACCCCACAATGCCTTTGTCTTACCTTTTACTTGTATACTTATATAAACTTAAGGACAAATTGAGGAAAGTAGGTAACAAATAAACGCAAACAAATAATATAAGTCAAAAGTATTTCGCCAAATTCAGACTTGCAATATCCTAACTCATTAGAATATGATACTTTGAGACTCGGTGTCCAAGCGTCATATTCCAGCCTTGAGACCCGTATAGGGACTAGGGGCTTCTAAACGGGCTATGTTTTGCTGCAGTTTGTGGCTTGGCCATTATTTGCATCTTGCTCTAGCGTAGGGTGTCAGAGTAGGACTGCCAGTTGCCGGCCACATATTGCTGTAAAATATGACCCGTTTAGAAGCCCTATAATGATAATGACGCGCGATGGTCGAAAATTTACCCGAGTACCGAAAGAACTATGCTATTGCATAAGTTTAATCGGGATTATTATAGACGTTTTTTGTTAAAATACTTGAACGGGTTTACTCACGTCGTAGAAGTCGAATAACGCTCGACATGTTTCGAATCGGTACGCGATTCATCATCAGGAGAGACGATCAGTCGCGGCGGCGGCCGAACGAACACGTTTTAACGTTTTTTGTTACTTGCTTCCATGTGTATTAAAGTGAGCTTCTCGACATGAATAAGACAAACGCATTGTGGGGTTCATGTTTACAAGATACCCAAGTAATTTATGATTATTGTTACACCTTAGAATTTGTTTACTACACCAAACCAACACGTAAAATATTAACAATAGACAAGAAATAGACCCCAAGAACACATTTTAACATGTCTATAAAAAGTAGGCATGGATCATTAATTCAAGAAGATTGCGAATATTTATATTAAGGCGACGGGTAATGCGAAACTAGCGCCACTTACAAATTTTTATTATATCTTCTAAACCAGATCAATTTCCAGTAATTGCAATATTTGAGGAACTGGAAATACACCTATAGTATTTATTAAATTATTATACACAATTTCTTGTTCTTTAGTTGTCTCTAAAAACTTGCCCAAAACTATTGTGGCCGCTTTTGACGTGAACAAGTTTTGTACAGTCCGACCAAAAAGAGTAGAAATTAAAAAGTGGCAATACTGTAGTGTCCTCCCTTTCTAATCAATATAAGAAAACGGGGACGACACTACAGTATTGCCACTTTTTAATTTCTACTCTTTTTGGTCGGACTGTAGGGTGAACTACACTGAACAAATTGTATATAGTGATTTAATAAATATTAAAGTGCTAGCTCCTAGACTTCAGCTATTTCTAAAAAAATATCAGATTATGAAGGTTTAAGAAAAAAGTCGAAAGTGGCGCTAGTTTCGCATTACCCGTCGCCTTAAGAGGCCTTATTCTTTTTAAAATGCTGATTTTTTTAGACATTTTCTCATCAAACATGTTTCTTAACATATTATTGATATTAGTACCTAGAACAGGGCTATTGGGATTTATTGGTATATATTTGAAACCTACAGTTTGAATTTTTCATTGATAATTTTTGTTTCAAAAACTGCACGAAATTGACAAAATTCACGCGAAAAATTTGTTTTTTTAACTTATTTACGACAGCACGCAATGAAAACATGAAATAGCTATGTTATGAAATTATCAATATATTTGTCATTATATGAAAAAACAATTTTTTTTTGCAGGAATAAGGCCTCAAAGTCGCGGCTCACCGACCATTTGTAAACGGTCTCACTTCCATACATTTCGTATGACGCTTAGACATCACTTACGCTAGCGCCACCTAATGAACTGAACTAAGTATTTAAACGCTTTCTCTAGATAGTGCTAGTAGTAATGTATGGAACGGTGAACTCGCTAATGTGGCGCTACCTAGGCAACAGCGGCGGACCGTAACTTTGTATAGGCACTAGCAGTCTTCTTTAATATTGGTCTATGATGTTATCTAGTAGTCATTTCGTAATATGTTAAATATCAAATGGCCAAATATTTTCCATGCCAATGTTTTGGAAACAAAATCCACATATTAATAATAGAATAGTTGAAAGCTTAATCTTGTTAACATGTATTGCTGCACAATGCCTTTGTCTTAATCGTGTAGAGAAGCTCAAGTCAGAACAAATTGAAAAATGTAGTAGGATCACGGCAGCACCCATGCCATATTTACTTCTTATAAAAGAAAAATCTAACTTTTTTCTGAGATAAATAATAATAATGCATCCAGTCCTTAGTAACGGCCACCGAAAATTTAGGTACCTGAGTTCAGCTATCATATTCAAAAGATATGCTATTTAAATTACATCAACCTTGTCGCTTAAAAAATATCTTATACTTACTTACATTTGTTTGCTTTTTTTGTTACTTGCTTCGATTTGTTCTACAGTGAGCTTCGGACGCGATTAACACAAAGGCATTGTCGTACAATGTTTACATGTTAAGCTCTCAAGTGGAAACGAACAGCTAAAAAAAATCAACTATAATATTATTATAAGTGGTGTGACTTTTGCAATACGATGCAATTTAATTTATTGTAATATGTGGTGCGGAATCCTCCAATGTGCGAAAGACGCAAATTTGTTTTAATGTTTATTGTATTTTTTTTAACGACTTGAGTGTGTTTGGTTTGTTCTTTTTTTAATTGGAAATGCATGTGAATAAATGTTTCAATTTAATAACGAATTGTTTTGTATCAATCAACCCTCTAGTCTAGTACTACAACCGCAAAGTTACGATATTAGCTAGAGTTTACTGTAAGTAGAGTTCTAGAGTAAAATAGGATAAACCAATAAGAAGTTGATTACAAACAATGGCTTCTTGTTTCAGGTGAGGTTGATTTCTTTAAAACAATGATGCGTAACATGATGCCCATTGTGCCAATGAAGACAAAAAACTACTGGTCGCAATATGACATGTCCTACGAATGTGAGAAGTGCAAGAGAAAATACAGACATAAGAGCACTTACAGGCGGCACGTTACGTACGAATGTGGAAAAGAGCCCATGTTCCGATGTCCATTCTTAGACTGTAACTATAAAGCTTATCAGAAAACGCACACAGATGCACACATCAAGACGAAACATAAATTGTCTTTAGAATTCAAGCCATGACGATGATGAACAGAAAATGCACCTAGGTTTAACAAAATTGTGATATTAAAGTAATTCTATTTTTAACGGGCAAGTTTTATTTTAGTCGCTGCATGCTTACCTTATGAATTAACACGGAGATCTCGATTTAATCGCTCGCTGACTCTTATCTTGGAATAAAATAGCCAAAGATTTCAATTTTATGTAGACACGACCCGAAAGCAGTACAAAATTTGGCGCTGCTTGTATCTTGTGACAGCATTGTGACAGTCTAACAACCGAGTGATTTTCAATTCAAACTATCAAAACAAAAATCGAGACAACTTGTAATATCCAAAAAGATAAATGATCTCATTAAGATATGGATGAAGCTATCAGTTCATGAATTATTAATAAAACCATCTGAATTTAAGAAGTATTACACTGACTTAATAAATGCGACGGATATCCTGTTTTGTAAGTTTTTACTCTGGCAACATTTTGGACTTCATTCATTAATTTGAGAAAATTTGTTAAAAAAGTATAAATCATGTAGCAAAATCAGTGGTCCCTAAATTTTATTACAAATATTTACGTTTGTTTGAATAATAATAGTGGTAGATGACAGTTATTTCATTTTCATGACGTTTTATTTTAAAATACAGATGATTGAAGAAATACGTCTCTGACCTGTCAGATTTGACATTTGTTTGATAAAATGAGTGAAATGTTTTTCGGTGAGATAATACGGTGATTTTATAGAAAATGCTGTAATATCCTATTATAATCTGAATAAAACATCACCATGAATCGTCTTATCTTCATGAATACATGCAGTGTTCATTTACTTAGGAACAGTATTATTAGATCCACACCAAAATTATTGACTCCAGTGAAATGCTCTTCCAACTACTTTATCCGAGGAGCCCACGACCAGAAGAAGAATATCAGATCAACTTTGAATTATGTAGTAGCCCTAGGTGTGATGACTGTGGGGCTAAGTTACGCGGCAGTGCCACTGTACCGGATATTCTGCCAGGTAAAATAACCTCACTATAATTAACTACATTTTCCTGTTGTGACTGCACTGCACATCTTTTACATTTGATCTATGAGTACGAACTGCTTCTAACATTTAGTTTCCAAAATTTTGTATTAATCGTTATTCCATAATCTTGTCAATCTTTGCATTAATATGTAGAGATTTCACGATCTAATCAAATATAATAATTAAATTTAAAAATATAAAGAAAATAACTTTTAAATAATTAAGTGTGACTAATATTAATCTGTTTACATTATCAGTGAAAACTTATCATTTAAGAAAACTTTCATTTATATCAAAATCCAAAATACACTACTTTATAACAATATATATTTTTTGTAATTTAGAAAACTATACACTTACAATGAAGCAAAAAATGCAAATGCAAAATGCTAAGGCATGTTGAACCAACTGGTTGAAAGATTCAATGGCTCTGACATCTGGTTTGGTGGTCCAGTTGGTAGGACGCCCGTGTTGGCCCGGAAAGCCGTTGGAAACGCAGGTTCGAATCCTGTCTGAACCATTAAATTTTTCAATTTTTCGCTTCATTTTAAACATTTGTTTAATGTTAGCAGATGTTACTACTTTAATAAAAATAATTAACTATACACTTGTTGTATATTCCCAGGCCTACAGCTATGGTGGGACGACAGGGCTGGCTGAGCCCAGCAATGTGGTGAGCACAATGACCGCAGTGAAGCACCGGCCTATCAGGGTGCGCTTTAATGCAGATGTCGCCTCTTCCATGCAGTGGAACTTCAAGCCCCAGCAGCCTGACATCACAGTAAGTTCCATAACATTAGAGGTGAATGAGGTTATTGTTTATTCAAACATACTTACTGTGTTGCATGGTTAGTGTTACTTTCGAGACCATGGAGATGCCATATCTAAAACTTAACTGGATATCTGTAGAATACATGTATAATTTCACGAAGACTACAACACAGCTGGCCCGCATTAAAACTTTCTGTCACCATTTCCATATAACTTACTATAGTGGTAACGGAATGGAAAAAAAAAATATATATATGAAGTTTGGGACACTTTTTTCTACTACTTAGATTGAAAGAGGTAGATTCTGAGTAGAAAATACCTAAAACATCCAAAATCAAAAAAAGGACAACACTACTTTAGAAAAAATGGCCCATAATTGAGTTGAGCCTTGTTGAATTGAGCCCAGAGTTGAGTGATTTTTTGATTGAGCGATTTTATGACATGTTTGTGCAGTAGTATGGAGTATTAGGTATTTAGGTTGTGCCTAATATGGCCCTATAAGTTAAGTTAAGTTATGGTTTATAAGTTTAAATTCTAAGTTTAATTAATGTTCATATTTGCTGCAAGTGCGCGTCGTTACCTCGATGTGCGTCGTTACTTAAGTGTATGTTTCATGTGCAACAACTATATGTGAGTTCCTGTAATTGGCTCCATGATTCTATTTAAGCTTCTATGTGCAGTGTATTAGCTGTTGGTTCTCCTAAATAAATAAATAAATAATAGTCCCTATATAAATATATTTTCATTTGTTTTCTAGATTAAGAATATGAATTGATCTGAATAAAAAGAGTTTAATAAATATGGAGTTATTTTGTACATTTCGTGTGACAAACCATACACTGTATTTTCCCATTTCTTAGGTCCTGCCTGGCGAGACAGCGTTAGCATTCTACACGGCGCGCAACCCGACAGACAAGCCGGTCACTGGCATCAGCACATACAACGTGATCCCGTTCGAGGCGGGGCAGTACTTCAACAAGATCCAGTGCTTCTGCTTCGAGGAGCAACAGCTGAACCCACATGAACAGGTAGCTTTTTAAAGTAAATAATAATAAATTAATATCAGACAACCTCACATAAATCGATCTATCTCAAATTAAGCTCAAAAAGGCTTGTGTTATGGGTACTAGACGACGATATACGAATTTATATAGATAAATACATATAACAACCATGACCCAAGTGGGCCTGGCGGGCTTTGTCGGTGTGTGGGGTGTCGGGGTGGGGTTGCGCCCACCTTGCGGGCTCTATCCGTTTCTGGGGTAGTTTTTTTTACCAGTTCGTGAAATTGTCTCAGCCTCTACTGCTCTGGCAATGTTCAAAGGCTTAACTTTATGTGGTCTTAGAACTTCCGTGTGATTTTGGGTGAGCACTTGAGCAGTTGCCTAGTTGAAGTGCAAATGTATGCAGTATCAAAATTTGCGATTTATTGTAATGTTTTATTTACGAAATATTTTGAACCTACAGTTTGAATTTTTCATTAACAATTTTTGTTTCAAAAACTACTCGTAGTTGACAAAATTCACGCAAAATTGGTTTTTTAAACATATTTTCGATTCCATGCAATGATAACATGAAATAGCTATGTTACTTTACCATACAATACAACAATTCTTTATTGCACACCAACAAGAAAAATATTACAATCGAAACCTTAATTTATAAATGGTAGACAATAGGCTACTATCTATATAACTCAGGGAAAAGTATTATTCACTTCAAAAAATTGGTTGAAATTATCCATATATTGGTCATAATATAAAAAAAAAATTGGAATAAGGCCTCTTAAAGCATGAATAGGATCACACAAGTGTCTCACTATGTAAAAGTCGCGTAAACTCCTAATAATTGACCATCCTTACCTAATGTAACATTTTCAATGATATTGCGGGCAATGAATGATACACTCGGGTTCAATCAAAGAGACTCATTAAATAAATAATAATTGGATATGTTAATTGTCCTAGTTTTAACACAAATATAATGATTCCAGGTGGACATGCCAGTGTTCTTCTACATCGACCCGGAGTACGCGCAGGACCCGCAGATGGAGTACGTGGACGAGATCGTGCTCTCCTACACCTTCTTCGAGGCCAAGGAGGGGCTGAAGCTGCCCGTTCCGACTTACGTCAAGTAATGCCTTCAGTGCTGTATTTTGAAAATTACGTTTAAGAGGCCTTATTCCTTTTAAAATTTGTTTTTTTCATATTATGACAAATATGTTGATAATTTCCACCAACTTTTTGAACTAAATAATAGTTTTCCCCGAGTTCTAGGTAGTAACATAGCTATTTCAAGCTTTCATTGTGTGCAGTCGAAAATAAGTTGAAAAAACTAATTTTCCGCGTGAATTTTGTCAATTTCGAGTAGTTTTTGAAACAAAAATTATCAATGAAAAATTCAAACTGTAGGTTTTAAATATATACCATTAAATCCAAATAGCCCTGTTCTAGGTAGTAACACCAATAATATGTTAAGAAACATGTTTGATCATAGAGAAAAATGCCTAAATAATCAGCATTTTAAAAGGAATAAGGCCTCTTAACACTCACGACCAACAACCCGCCTGGAGGGCGCACGTACCGGCCCAGCTCGCCGAGCGGGTTGTACCATAAAGGCGCCCACCTGGCGGGCCCTGTCAATTTCTGGGGTAGTTTCAATTTTTCTACCTCGTCGTGAAAGTGTGGATGCAGGTTTTATATCGTCTTCAGACATCTCCTCAGACCTGCGCATGAGCACTGCTGACAGTGCCTTAACACATTCTCTGCCAGCAACGCATATATGCGGTCACCGTCATACAAGTTTGTTCCTTGGCCACGCCCCCTGACAGTGAATGCGTTAATCAGCACTGAGTGCTTAGAGTCCTTTGTAAATAAGCCTAGATTAGAATATTGCATTTGTTTGTGCATAGAAATGACAATGCTGTTTTGATTGTTAAGTTTTATTTTTAAATATAATGAAATGCACAGTTGTCGAGTTTCATTAAGAGTCCGCAGCAAGCTCGATTCTTCATACAAACGTAGTTACGTCCTTATTTTAATATAACATGTCACATTATCATGAAATTCTCTAAATATAATGAGATAAGATATATCTAGGGCTAAAACTAGTTTATGACTCTTGAAATGTTAATAGAAAGAAAATAGAGCGAGTACAAGTTTTGCATTTTTAGACCCCAGAAAGTTGTTCAGTTTGGCGGCATACTACGACCAAAATATAGTTTAGATTGAAGTCAAAACCTATTTCCGGTGTCGATTAAACTATGCAGTTTGATAAGAAAAAAGATTTATCAAAATTGATCTCGTAGTTTTAAAATGAGAGCGTAACTACGAAAACCTTAAAATAAATTACAAAAAATTGTTGCGAAACTGCAGCGAATTACTCTAGCGCGGGGGACGGTCCGGGGGGGCGGCGGTAAGCACCGCCCTTATCATAGCTACTCCTAGCCAGCCTCGCGCAACTCTCAAGGTAAAAAACGAACGACAACGGCTATATGAAACGGGGGTGAATTTTTACCTATCTAAGTTTGAAAGAACGTTGAAACCTACAAAGCATTAGATAATTGGCGACAATCGAATTTAGGCGGGTTGTACTTCAGCCGCCATTTTTGTCCGCCATGCCATATTAGTTGACGTTTCTCTTTTGTTGTGTTGTCTGGTTTTGTCAAGGTTCTGCGATCTTTTAAAATAATTCAAATTTCACAAATAATCTAATAATTTGCATTCTTTGGGTGTAGTAGTCGTCTAGAAGGTACACAAGACAATCACAATTGCAAAAATGAGTGGATTGAAAAGGAAAAAGTGCGAAATATGCAGAATGAAAACGTGTCGAATGGACGGTCAAAAAAGACTATTCATGGCAAGATTTCCACCGGACGAAGATCGGTAAGTAAAAAATATAATTAATTACTGCGTGTTATAACCATGTTAATCGTAAGTTTCATTGAAAACTTGGTATTTCGGGTAAAATAATACATACCCTTATACGTATGTAAACAATAGTGCTGTATGTAAGTTTTATCGATAATTTTCATTTGAAGTGAAAAATACCTGGGTAAATACGGAATATCTTTCTTCAAGCAAAAGCCACTACTTTTTATGCCAGTTTGAGTTAGATTATGGTCACAGAAATATTTTACGAAAAATCTTCAATGGACTATGAATGGTACGGTTTCATCTGGACAAACAGATTCATTTTACTCTGTAATTTTCTGTTTACCCTGTATTATTTGTGTTGCAGAACTTCCAACCTGGAGCACAGACTGGAGTGATGAAACGGCTTTTTTCGTCTATGTTTATCAGCAAGCCAAGCAAAGTTTGAACGAAATAAAATTATTTGCACACTTTTGTTTTTTTTTTTATGAAGTCAGTAACCTAAAGTAAACCAAATGTTTACATTGAAGCGAAATATTTAATGATTTAAATTACCGGAAAGCCGTTGGAGACGCGGGTGCGAATGCGAACCCCGCCTGAACCATTTTTTTTAAATACCGATATCGATATCGATAATTCGATAATTTGTGTAACATGTGACATCCCTATTTTGTTCTTGATGTTGGCATTATGTCATGAGTTGACACTGACACTGATATTGTTTGCGGCTTCATATTGGCAGTATGTTTCGTATGGCACTCCCGTCGCTTAAAACGTAGTGATTACATACTCTTTGCTCCTAGCGCGCTCTCGCTTTACTGCTAGCGCCCTGTCTTCCTCTAGGTGAAACAACAACATTTTAAAGCGTAAGCGCGCGATCTCAACGCGGAGTTGAGCGGACCTTGCTGCGGACTCTTAAATTCATAATACACAGGAATGGGGTCGGCCTCGTACATTACCAAAACGGAGCGGAGCAGAGCAGTCTCCACCGAAACTTAGCGGTGCGGAGACGTGCGGAATCGACCAATCACAAAAGTGAAGAGCTGAGATCAGATTTCAACTCAGGTGATTGGTCTATTCCGCACGTCTCCGCTCCGCTCCGCTTGAGTGGGAAAGCACCTTTGATCACTTTCTCGTCCTTGGTGGGACCGAGCAGTGTTGGCAAAAAATCAATTCGAATTGACGATTGAGGATTGACCGATCAATTCGAATTGACGATTGACGAAACTAATTCTAAATCTACGGATTGAAGATTGACGATTACTAACCGTTAATTCGAATTGATCGGTCAATCCTCAATCGTCAATACGGATTAACGATTACTTTGTATGTATCTACCTAATGAATGTCCTATGTGTATCTGTTTAGGGTTCCGTAGCCAAATGGCAAAAACGGAACCCTTATAGATTCGTCATGTCTGTCTGTCCGTCTGTCCGTCTGTCCGTCCGTATGTCACAGCCATTTTTTTCCGAAACTATAAGAGCTATACTGTTGAAACTTGGTAGGTAGATGTATTCTGTGAACCGCATTAAGATTTTGATGCAAAAATAAAAAAATAATAATAAATATTGGGGGCTCCCCATACTTAGAACTGAAACTCAAAATTTTTTTTTTCATCAAACACATACGTGTGAGGTATGGATAGGTCTTCAAAAATGATATCGAGGTTTCTAAAAGATTTTTTTTCTAAACCGAATTTTTTGCGTGACAGACGCTTCCAAAGTGGAAAAAAGTTGGTCCCCCCCCCCTCTAACTTCTAAAATAAGAAAAAAAAAATCTAAAAAAAACATATGATGTACATTACTATAAAAATTGGGCAAGTGCGAGCCCGACTCGCGCATGAAGGGTTCCGTACCTATACATATATATAATCTATAACAAGTTTGTTGTATGGGCCCCCTTGAATATTTATTTTATTTTATTTTTAGTATTTGTTGTTATAGCGGCAATAGAAATACATCATCTGTGAAAATTTCAACTGTCTAGCTATCACCGTTGTTGAGATACAGCCTGGTGACAGACGGACGGACGGACGGACGGACAGCGAAGTCTCAGTAATAGGGTCCCGTTTTTACCCTTTGGGTACGGAACCCTAAAAACTACCAACGAAAATTGTTTTAAACGAGATCTAGTAAGTAGTTTTTTTAATACCTAACTTTGCACCTAATTTATATGGGGCGCTATACATACAAGTTTGTGTACCTAGGCAGCGTATTAACATGCCAAGGAGGATTAGACGATGACGTCGACAACAGAATAAAGAAAGCCAGGGCTGCGTTTGCCCAACTAAAGCCTGTGTGGGAGTCCAACGTCCTCACTCGTCGTGTTAAAGTCTCCCTTTTCGAGTCGATCGTCAAGTCCGTATTGTTGTTTGGCTGTGAGACGTGGAGGGTGACTAAAGGCCTGACGAACAAGCTGCAAGTCTTCGTAAACAAGTCCCTGAGGTCTATTCTCCGCGTGATCTGGCCGAGGACAATGCGTAACGACGACCTGTGGAGGATATGCCACCAGTCACCCATAAGTGTGGACATCGCGACGCGAAAATGGAGATGGATAGGCCACATCTTTCGGCGTGGAGGAGCGAACAACGCAAGCATTGCTTTCGAGTGGAAGCCGCCGGACGGAAGGCGGAGACGCGGACGGCCGGTACACTCATGGCGGCGCACCGTGGAGAGCGAACTGCGAGCCGTTGGAATGAGCTGAAGCGAGGCCAAAAAAGTTGCTGAGGTTAGAAAGGCGTGGCGCGAGCTGATGAAGGCCCTCTGCACCTCAGGACAACAACAACAACATACCAGGTGCAAACTTAACTTAACCACTTAGGGATGGAAAGTGTTTGTACGGAAACCTCGGTGCGCGAGTCCGACTCGCACTTGGCCGGTTTTTATTTGGGCCATTTTTCGAAACTGACCAAATGCGTTCAAAAGCGGTGTCTGAGTTTACCAAAGGTTCCGAAACATGTTTCCGACGGCAATATGAAGGATTTCCTTTTTGGAACATTTTCCGGACTTTCCTTGAAATTAACCGATAGCGTTGAAAATCGATATCTGAGATGCGCTCTCCGCACGCCGCTCTCCGCACGCCGCTCTCCGCACACCGCTCTCCGCACGCCGCTCTCCGCACACCGCTCTCCGCACGCCGCTCTCCGCACACCGCTCTCCGCACGCCGCTCTCCGCACACCGCTCTCCGCACACCGCTCTCCGCACACCGCTCTCCGCACACCGCTCTCCGCACATCGCTCTCCGCACACCGCTCTCCGCACACCGCTCTCCGCACACCGCTCTCCGCACACCGCTCTCCGCACACCGCTCTCCGCACACCGCTCTCCGCACGCCGCTCTCCGCACGCCGCACGCCGCTCTCCGCACGCCGCACGCCGCTCTCCGCACGCCGCTCTCCGCTTTCCGCACGCTACTCTCCGCTTTCCGCACACCGCTCTCCGCACGCTACTCTCCGCTTTCCGCACGACGCTCTCCGCACGCCGCTCTCCGCAATCAGCCAATTTCGAAAAATGACCCAAAAAGGGACCTCAGTCAATACTGACATCAGGAACATGTTTTAGAACCTCTGGAAACCTCAGATATCGACTTTAAATCCAGTAAGTAAGTCCCAAAAAATGACACCTTGAAAAGTAATCTTAGGGAAGGGTTAATCTAGATTGAGAATTGAGGATTGATGCGTTAATTGATAATTCCAATTGATTCAATTCGGATTGACGCGTCAATTCGATTGATCAATCCGGATTGATTTAGTTCAGATTGAGACCAACACTGGACCAGAGCCTATGTCTAAAACAGTTTTCCGCTATATCGTGTCTTAAAATCACTTGATTTGTCATCTATGGGGAACTTAACATACTTAATAATAATAATGGGGGTAAGAAACTGATAATAATACACCAAATCATTTCAATAACGGATTTATTCGACACAATTTATGATTCCACCAACAATGTAAGGACATACGTATGGTTCGACGTATTCAGTTATCATTTATTAAAGGTCCCCGCACACTAGGCAGCTGCGTAGCCACATGGGAGTGGCTGCCGAGCGCGCGGGCTCCCATACAATATCATACGTTCGTTCATTAGGGTATAGTGAGCGAGTGAGTGACAGATGCTTTATCATTTATTTGTCACGTGATAAATAAATAAGCGACAAAGCATCCATTACGTTGCGACAGTGAGCGAATGAGTAACAGTACAGATGCTTTATCATTTATTTATCACGCGATAAATAAGTGACAAATCATCCGTCACGTTTCGACGGTAAGCGATTGTGAGTGACAGATGCTTTATCATTTATTTGTATTTATCACGTGATTAACGCATCCGTCATAAGCCCGCAAATGTATGGACGTATTTAGGCAAAAGGTAACCAGTCCACATACCAAATCCCTGTAACCATAGCATAAAGTACAAACGTTTAACGTGGGCCGGTTACCTTTTGCATAAACACGTCCGTATAGAATATTGCAATAGTGTCGCGCCTTGCCCGGTGGCGGGTGGGTGGTGGGGGGAGGCGGCTAGGACTTGATGGCGGCGGTGACGGGGTAGCCGCGGCGCAGCCCCATGCACTGGTCGCGGTCGATGAAGAGCGTGGTGCTCTTGTTGCGCAGGTCGGCCTCCAGCCCGGCGCGCACGCCCAGCAGCGTCTGGTGCGTGCCCTCCGCCGTCGCTATCTTCGAGCGCAGCGTCTCCATCGTCTCCTGGAGGTCGCATACTTCTTTTACCAGTCTGCAATAAAAATAGTACCTACATTACTGCAGACGCAGGGAAAGAAGGGCTTGCCGGGTGAGTAGGTTTAGACGGCGATAGTTATCACGGCTATGACCTGTATAGGCTTTTCTCAAACACATGCAATGAAATACAGTGCGACACAAAAGAGTAGAAAACGGATGATAAAGGAACTACAATTTTTCATACAAAATTGTTACCATATTCAAGCACTTTACGTCAAAAATGTGGCAGTTGCGAAGGAAGTGGCGCCCTCATTTATTTTCTACTCTTTTATGTTGCACTGTAAAATACACCACGCAAAAATTATTTACCTGTTAGCCTGTTATGAACACAGACGCCATGTTTAAAAAAAAACTTGATTTGATGCTGCATTTGCCTCAGACGCAGTAGCTTCAGGTGACCTAGGTATTAAGTTATTTTGTATTAAGAAGTTCAGCCTTTTGCCTCGTGACTGACTCCGGAACTGATTTCTTTATTGGCGAGCCACTCTGTAAATCTTCTCTACCTCTCGACCGCTCAGCTCGTTATCGGAAAACTTTGCCCCACACGCCAAGCTGACAGTACCTATAGCAGCTTTCCGTCGACGTGAGTTGCCGTCTTTGGCGCTCAAAAAGTTAATGACTGAATTGCTTTATAGACTTGACAATTCTCAAGAGTTTTAACCTGGAAATTCACCTTAACAAAAGCCTACCTAATTGTAGTCATCGTCGTTTGACTGGCCAAACCGATAAAAAGTTTAAATGAGTAGGTACGTATTTTCCTTTTTCTGGTTAGGGTTTTCCTTAGCTGATCTATCGTTTCCATCAAAGACCAGTTTAAACGCATACAATTACACTAATTTTATTTCTGACATGACGTATTTAGCAATGAAACCCAGTTTGAGATATCGGGACAATCTTGACAAAGTCTTTATTGACAATATTCAGATTTTGACTTGTGTCAGTTCAGTAACGCGTAAATATACATACATCATAATATTCATAATCCCGTGAAAGAGCGTGACGGCACATATATCGGCAACGTATGAACCATGAGCTAGATGCACTCATTGGGCACGAGAACATCGTCAGGTTCTGTAAGTCGCAGCGACTGAGGTGGGGGGTCACCTTGAAAGAATGCCGGACACTAGAGCCGCTAAGATAATGACAAGGTGGACGCCGCAACAGAAGAGACCGAGAGACAGGCCTAGAAAACGTTGGAGTGATTGTGTGGAGGAAGATCTCAGGAAGATGGGGAAGTTTACCAGCTGGAAGAAGGTGGCCAGGCATCGTGACAACTGGAGGAAGATCGTGGAGGAGTCCAAGACCCGCAAAGGGTTGTAGCGCCAACGGTAGAAGAAGAAGAATATTCATAATGCATTTAAGGTTTAACGGCTGTATGTTAGGACAGTTCACCTGTTCTGTGCCTCGTCGCGACACTTCTCCAGATGCGGCCGGTTGGTGCGCGCCTGCAGCCGCGTGTGCGCCACCCGCATCGGCTGCAGCTTGTCTTCGATGGCCTTGTTCAGCAACTCCAGCGTTTTCTCGATGTCGAAAATCTCTTGTTGCACCTGAAGATAGAGAAGAGAACATACTTTATGCAGTCTTTGAAATTAAAGCACAAAGACTAGGAACGTGACAGCGTTCCATTACCGTTCTCCCTTTGGATGCCAAACAAGAGAGAGGGTTTCTGCTCTGTCCCATGCCTTGAAGAAGTTAACTCATGCTGTATGTGAACCCGGAGCCTTAGCGTAGGTACACCAATACCTCTGCCTGATGAAACTAACTCGTCCTAGAGGTTTTCACTGTTTTGGTTTTCCGATTGGATGAAGTCTAAGAGATCTTGACTTGACTACTATATCAGACTACTGTTATCATTCTGAAGAAATATTCGCTCGTGTAAAGCTTTAATAAGTAGCCACGGCAAAAATGCACCATGGTCTCGACCGTTGAAAGTGGCTAATAAGGTAGGTACTTAGGTATACCTACTCCTTGTCGGTCAATGAAATTAAGAAATGCCTTATCAATTGTTCTAAGCGGCTCGCTTATTCCGGAGCTTCTGAAAACTGTAAAAAGGAAAGCTGACCTTGTGCAGATGCAGCTGCAACTTGTTCTTGATCTCGATCGTCTCGGCCACGCGCCGCGTGAACGCGCTGTTGGTGTTGCTCCACTGGTCCCAGATCTCCGTCGCCGACACGTTGATCAGGTTCTCCGTGTCTACAAATAACAAGCATTTTAACAAATAGGTAAACAGCAGACAGGTAGACAACATGCGTCAAATTATCGACAACTCTTACCCTGTCGGAAAAAGAGAGTTGGCAATCCCTGGTGCAGATAACTTATTTGATCTCCGCCCAGCTTTTCGTCTCACACACCGTCAGAATCCGACGGTGTGTAACAGCATCTGCACAGCTTCGGCGCACTCCATATCTTACCGTTTGGTCGGGTCGTACCGCTCGCTAGCCGTGCAACAATTGACCCTTCAACATAACCTGGGAGCCGGTACCTGACAGCATCTGCACGGCTTTAGCGCGCTCGGACTGCGAGCGCTGCAGGGTGGCCGCGCTGGCGGCCGCCCAGCGCTCCGTGTCGCACACGGTCGGGTCGTACCGCTCGATGCCCGCGTAGAATTGGAGACCCTACGACAAAATCCGGTTACATTATAGTGTGGACACGGCCGGACAGATTAAGGTCGATCTATTGGTATACTGCTCTTAGTTGGAATCACCTTCACAATGTTTACGTAAATAAAAAAGTGCAGTCACAAGTATAATATAAGCGTGTTCAACAGTGAACTACGGACTGAAACATTACATTAGAATTTAGATAATCTGTTTAACTGATAGGTAACCTGAATGCTAATTGCTATAGTGGTTCGCTAAACGCTGGCCCTTGTCAGTGAGCCCTCGCTATCAGCTCTAGCTGCGATTTAGCGTTACCTTAGAGAAGTTGTTGAGCTGGTGGCACATGGAATCGATGCCGAGGGCGTACTCCTTGTTCCTCATGTCGGTTTCTAACTCGTTCTGCGTCGCGCGGCAGTTCTTCGATTGCGCTCGCACCTGCGGACAATCAACAATTAAAAGAGTCATCATAATCATCATCTCTGCCGAATGTCGTCCACTACGGGACAAAAACCTCCACCTCCGCCATCCTCCGGAAGTCCGGAATCAGATGCTGACCTGTCTCACGCTATCTGAATCAGCCCGTCTAGTACCTACAACTATATTCTTCGCGAATCTTGTCGCGCGACATAGCGCTACCCGTCACCTCTCACATTACTGCACAGAAAGAAACAGGCAATTATGTCGCGCGAAAAATAGTCGCTTGTGACAGTTGCGTTAGAGGTGCTGCAATCGTACCTAATAGATCGACAAGACTGAAAATTGTGTACTTAACTTTTTTACATATAGGAACCTTGCCTCTCCCGGACGCCCAGTTTGGACCATCGTAAGAATGATATAGCTGGTTTACCTTTTCGAGCATAGCCCGGAACTTGTCCTGGCACTCACGCAGGATCGCCACCTCTCTGAGCAGCGATTGTTCTACCGCATCGTGGACTTGCTCCAAGCCTGCACGAACAGAACATTATACTTGCTTTAAGTTCGTGCATTTTTTTTACTACGTGACTAATTATTAGCGAAAGTATCGTATTTAAAGTAACTTTTGTGGTAAATTTCCAACCAGTGACGCTACAAACCCTGGCGCTTCTCGCGGTGGTAGAGACACTCCTGTACGATGTGCAGAGGTCCCTCGATGCCGGCGACGGCGCGTTCCAGCTGCCGACGCATATCGTTCAACTTCTCACACGTGGACACTAGCCGCTCCATTTCTATCGACACCTATAAATAAAAACCGGCCAAGAGCATGTCGGGCCACGCTCAGTGTAGGGTTCCGTAGTTGCTCATCCTTCACAATAAACTGCTGTTTTAAGCCCGAAGTTTAAGTTAAGAAAGATTTTAAGCTCTATAAAAAGGTCGTAAACGCCCTAGAAACTGTAATCACTACCTTCTGGAAGTCAACTTACGACCTTTTAAAGAAAAAATATGAAATTTGGCGATAACTCAAAAACGGCTCGACCGATTTTGTTCAATATAGTTTTCATTGAAAGTACTTATAAGGCCGCATTAACATGAATTTTTCCATATTTTTTTGACCCGTGGTTGAAAAGTTAGAGGGGGGGGGACACAATTTTTTTTATTTTCGGAGCGAATATTTACAAAACTACTGACTTTATCAAAAAGTAATGTTTCAAAACCCCTATTATTTTCAAGAGACCTATTCAACGACACCCCACACACTAGGGTTGAAACGAAAAAAAAAAATCACCCCCACTTTAGGTGTTCGAGAGGTACACGAAAAAAACTTTTTTTTGTAGTTTTTATTTTACCGTTTTGTCAGCGTGATACATACACATACTCATACCAAATTTCAGCTTTCTAGTACCAATAATCACGGAGCTAAGCCGCGGACGGACGGACAGACGGACAGACGGACATGGCGAAACTATAAGGGTTCCTAGTTGACTACGGAACCCTAAAAATGAGTCAAGCCGTAGGTAAATTCCAAATTTTACTTAGCTGGATAATCGTCGAAGTTGCTACTTCTGTGCGAAGTGAAATTAAATGAAATGAAATAATTTATTCAGTAAGTAGGCCACAATGGCATTTTTACAAATCAGATTATGAATCTACCGGCATTTCCCAAGAGGAGACCGCTGTTGAGAAGAAAGTCGAAAGAAACTCAACAGTAAGTATTTTTTCGTAAATCATACCTACTTGAAACAATAATTTATATTTATGGTATAACTAAATACATTGGTATACGTAAAGGAGATGTATAGATTTTCCAAATCAATGTTAAGGAAGTAACTACTAAGAAAGAAGCAATCTTTTACATGTAGATAATTAAAAAGTATTCATCATCCATCGCACCTAATATAGCTATAGCAGCAAGTGGTAAGTGATGAGTGGCGGCATTAGGGGGGAGGGGGTCGACCCCAGCGACAACCAGTTCTAGGGCTTCTAAGGCATCATACAATGAATGACGCGCAAAGGGCTCCTGTAGGTTAAGCCCGCTCCTGGCAGAGATTATTGATACCCTAACAGCAGATCCGCCCCAATCCCTCCCCGCTTACTTCGCTATGGATGCTATAATAAATATAGTAATTATTTCCCTCACCTCATTCCTCCAAAATGTGGTATCAGTTATTCGTTCCCCAATTCTTCTACCGGAATCCCTTTGACCCTGAGTGCCGATTTCATCAGTTTCCCTAAAATATAGTAACGTATTTAAAATGTTGACATTATTAACCTTTTGACCGCCACAGTCGGCTGTGGCCGTCAACAAAAAATCGTGCCCCTGACGCCACGTCGGCCACAGCCGTCCAAATTTCAATGATCAAAAACTTTGTAATTCTAACCGCTACAAGTATTTTTCAATCCCTGTTGATTTTGGGGCACATCTTTTTTTTTTTTACTCTGGCGTCAGTGGCACGGTAAATTGCTAGACCGCTTGGCGGTCAATAGGTTAAGACAAAGCAAAAGTTAGAATTCCTTATTAAGTCCATCATATCCTAAGCCCGAAAATATGTCCCACACTCACCTGAGCATCCTCATGATATCATTCCTGACGCGCTCAGAGAAATTCCTCTTCGCGTCAGACTCGTTATAGTTCTTGATGCTGTTCTGGTTCCACTCGTGCTGCGTGTACCGCGTGTAGAGCGCCGCGCGGGCTGCGTGCTCAGGGCTCCGGTCGAAGCCGGTCACCAGGTTAGGGAACCGGAGGGGCTCCGCGGCCATTCCGGCAGGGGTGTAACAGGGATCCACCATCGTGTTGGTTATGGGCTGTGACGGCCTGTTGGGAAAAGGTTGGTGTTATTTGTTAGTTGATTAGGGATTCTGTAGAAAGTTGTTAAAATAGAGAGCTAGATGGTTGCCATAGATTCCCACTGCCTATATCTTGGAGGGGACCGGCCCAGCAACATCTTAATGTAGTGAGAAATCATAGAAGATTAGAAGCTCATAAGTCCCGGACGAATAATAGGCTAGTGAGCAAGTGCCGGTACTGATTGGCTGCAGACGTAATGTTAGCCTGTGCTGTCCCACTGCTGGGCAAATGCCTCCCTGCAGACGTAGGTAGGTACTCTGAAAAATTCGGGGCACAAGATTTTACACAACGTGCGTATTATAAACTCGGAATCAGACTGCTTACATAGGAGTGACTTCGATTTCCTCGTAACCCATAATAGGCCTCCATGGGTGCTTCTTCGCTGTGTGGAAGCAGTACCCAACCTGCGGCGGCATCATCGGTGACCCCACTGTCTCCTTCGTGGGATTCCATTGCTGGAGTTGCTGTAGGGAAATTTATTAAGCTTAAACATATGTATTTCTTTCTTCATTCACTAAGGCTATGCTTATTACAACATAACATTCATTTCATACTACATGCAGTAGGTAGGTATATATTGTGATTTACCGAGCACATAGTAGTTTCTTTCGCCATTTTAAAGAATTTAGCTTCTGGATTGTACACAAATTATTAAAAAAATATTGGATGGATTTCAAATTTGAAAATATTTCACATAATTTGATCAAAGTAGGCAACTTCAAAAGAAGTGACTATTGCCATAGATGACATCAAATAATGATAATTTTAAATTAATATTGTACCTACTTCATCAACAAAAAAGTTAAGTATTTTACGGACTTTCTTCCATGCCAGCCATCATATTATATAAATATATATTTATACATCGCTATAAATTAAATGAATTTACAATATACATTTAAAAGCAAGAGTCTTATACTAAATATGCCGTATTTATTCTAAGGCTACAGTATAATAATTATATGATATTACTAAATCACAATGCAGTAACAAAACGAAACACCGCCTTTACTGTCACTGTCAGTGTCAAACTGACTCGGACGTCATAGATGACAGTTCAGTCAGTTCAGTTCATTTTCCTTATCGTACGGTGTTGTAATACGGATCCATTACTTTATTAATTTGTGTATGTTTATCACATATCGATTAAACAGTTACTCAGTCGTGCCCATGTTATAAAATAAACACTTCATCATGAGCAGCGTCCCGGACAACGCGCCCCAGCGTGAGTGCAATTTAACATTGCGAAATTTCGTAACCACAACTTGATTAATTTTGTGCAAAATAATGGTGTTTTGTTTCAGATTGCCCCGGCACAGGCAGTGAGGATGCAGGCAAGGCTTCTGCGTGTGCTGGCTGTCCAAACCAGAATATCTGCGCCTCTGGTAAGTTAGTTAACAACAACAAAATTGCTTACACAAATTATAACTTCCTAAACTTTCTTGACAATTTATTGTATTTCATTGCATATTACTAATAATAAATAGTTAATTTTCCTTTCCCTTCTATTGGGATTCAATGTGGATGTTTATATAGGATAACATTAATATTGCCTGTCGGTATTAACAAATGCTGTATTTTCTTCCACAACCATTACATATTCAAGATTATTTGAATAGGACGACTAAAATAAACATTCCAAAACATTATTCATTATCAGCATAATTACCATTACACAGTTACGATTTTATGAAAAACACTATTAAATTATTAACCATTTATAATGATCAAAGTGCATTGCTGTCATCCTACATAACCTATATTTTCTATTTTGAATCAGGAGCAGCATCCGGTCCCGACCCAGCTATAGAAGTCATCAAAGAGCGGCTCTCCAAAGTGAAGCACAAGATCCTGATCCTGTCCGGCAAGGGCGGTGTGGGGAAGAGCACCGTCACATCTCTACTTGGCCATGCGCTGGCTGCCAAGAACCCTGACATCAACGTAAGTATATTGGATAACCCCTACATTTTTTTCCCTTAACGCTTCGCTTTAGTAAATTAGCCTATCATCATTATGACACCCATATTATATCTCAATTCAAGAATTACATCTATATGTTGCTCCATTATAACAATCCAAGATACCTTTTTCAGATTAATTTTCTTGAACTACAACATGAAACAGCATTTCATGATTTTTAGAATGCTTTAGTACTTTTCTCCATTATTCTTAGAGATTAAGTAAACCAAGTCTGCTAACTAAGTAAACCAAATTTCAGTATACTACTGAATTTTTTTAAATCTTAACATAAAAGAACATTGTACTAAACAAATAATTAATATTGCTTGGTTAATTGCCTAATGGCAGTAAGTCCGCCTTTTGTACGATAAGTTTTCTTTTGTGCAATAAAGATTAAATAAATAAATATTAACAGACTACAAAGAAGCTGTGCAGAAAAATCAGGACCATATTGACTGATCTGATAGTTACAGAAAAATATTATTCTGGTGCTACTCAATTTAACGCTATTTATTCCATTATCAATTCCATGTGATTGCCATAACAATCACAACATGGTTGACACCATGTCATCTGTGGTAATCTATGTTGTTATTGTTACTAACCCCCACTTTATAACACCGAGTTCAATCTTTACAAAAAAACTGTGATATTTCATGGAGAATATATATTCGTTCTTATACACATTTGATAAATATGATCTTTGACTTTGACCCTATTGTGTACAGCCACGATACAGCCATATAATGTGTTAAATGAGGGCATAACCTTGACTTATCGTTTATTCCGTTTAACCCTTGTTATTTAGATCCCAAAAAAAGTAATAATTAATCCCGAAAAAATAAACATATAAATGATTCCCTTGAGAGTATCGAAATGTCGAAATATACGTTTTTTTTAGCATAAACGGCCTTAGAAGTTTAATTTTTCACAGCTTCAAGGGACTGTAGACCTGCACCTTTTGCACAACTGTAACACGCTACTCTTTCTCGCGCGAGAAATATTACCTATCTCTTTATTCGCTGTGTTATGAGAGGGTGACGGGATGCTACGTCGCGCGACAAGAGCCGCGAAGCGTAGTTCTGTTAGACGGCCTGAGTATATGGTTCTAATTTCAACTCCGCGCGTTCCCCAGATAAAGGGTCTTGACAGACGGACGGACTGACCACAAAGTCTTCCGTTTTTTCCTTTTGAGGTATGGGACCCTAAAACCGATGTGGCACTGATATCTTAGTTTATCCAATATTTATTGCATATTATAATAAGTTTTTGTCAAATTTTAGTCACAAGCTTTTATAGCTGACTGTACTTTTCCTTGAACATCCATCAATTGCTTACTGATACGATTCTAAAAGGCCCAAACTCGGTAGATTTGCACTATTACAGGCTTCCGTTCCTAGGGCCACTTTCCGGCTCCATCATCAGACCCTGGAAACTATCTGAAGACAAAGTACTCATCAAGACGAATCAAACGAGCCCAAACTCGATGGGGTTATGTGGTTTTATTACTGAGTTGCAATGGCCACCTTCTAGCTCCATCATCAGATCAGCTCCACGTCATCATAATATTGCATTGTCACGCGATTTGCATATTCGTGCAAAATTTCAGCTCAATCGGAAACTGGAAAGTGGCTCAAATTTAACTTGCAAAATTCCATTACAGACAACAGAGGGTCTATGATGGTTGCGTTTATCACGTGATAAATAAGTGACAAAGCATCTAACTCTCACTCGCATTTTGTCAAAACGTGACGGATGCTTTGTCACGTATTTATCGCGTGATAAAAGCAACCATCATAGGCCCGCAGGACAGGTGAAAGTAAATAAAAGCTTGTAAAAAGGTGAATTAGGAGACTTAATGCTTACAGATATACCCAGCATACTGAGCATACCTGCCAACATATAGAAAATAAAAATAATAAAACAAATGGATAAAAATAAAAATAAAATAGAAAGTTTTTGTCACACTGTCAAAGTCATTGGCATTAACTTGGCTAGGGTTTTGTAATGAAATTGTGTAACAATCACTTCATGTAAATTAATTGAATCCTTTCAAATGCCGAACGGGTTCAATTCCAGTTCTGTGGCTTCTTCGAATTCGAGATGATCAATTGAATTGCGCAATTATTATAGGGTGTGCATTACCTATGCGTGCAATTGTGCATACACTCTAATCCGTGTCATATACATACATAATATGTAGGTACATAATTTATACTAAAACGACCGCGAGGAATCATAGTAAGGTCAGTCGGGCAAGTGTGTCCCTTTTCAAAGGGACACATCGTAGTCGTAACGAGGCGTTCGAAACGCCGAAAGTTACCGACGTATGGCAATTGCATAAATCATACAAAAAAAATATTACATGCACTTTGCACTAACACTTCAAAACTTCCAAACAAATCATACCCTGTTATACCGCGACCTTCTTTCGTGGGAGTTCCCAAACTCCATCACACAAAATCACTTTACCGTCCTAGAGCACTATTTTGTTTTCAACTTTTCAACACGTCTATTGATCCCTAGTGCTGAAAGTGGAAGGCAAAGAATTCGCAACGTTCAGCCTTCGGCGCCGGTACGGCCAGGCACGGCGTAAATAGGTCACAGACCTATCTTACTATCGTTCTAAAAAGTCGTATTAACCAAAGACGTTACAAGTGAGATGTTACTTTTTGGAGCTGTGTTGTATGTGCATATAAAAGTTGTACTTCGGGCCTATGGTAATGCAAGGATTGTAAATATGACGATAGACATGCGATATTGTTTTGCATTTATGGTTCTGGTTAGACGATGAAATAGTAGAATTTATCAATTAAATATGACCCGCCCCAGCTTTGCACGGGTGGAATTCTAATAAATTATGCATGTATCATACATATAAACCTTCTTCTTGAATTACTCTATCTACCGCATCAAAATCCGTTGCGCAGTTTTAAAGATCTAAGCATAAGCAGACAGATAGACAGCAGGAAGCGACTTTGTTTTATACTATGGAGTGAAGTATCGGGCAGAGTTCTGCACGAATCAAGGAATAGTAGGAGTACTCATCTACCTAATACTCTAATCGTTTGACCGCTTTTTATATTATTTAGGCTGCTTGTCCAGTGAAGCGGGAGAAAATGAACCAATCAGGCTTCGTCTTTGTCAAGCCCTAAAGAAGAGCTTTTAGATCGGAGAAATGTGATTGGTCGATTTTACATACGAGTATCTTCGCTCCTTCTTCGCTTCTTAAGAGACGCGCTGGACAGAAACCGGTGGAGGCAGATCATCAGCGCCAGATGCAACCCTGAAGCTGACCACGATCCTCAGACATGAGGGACCGACTCCAGAGAGAGAGATCTTCGCTCCGGTTTTTCTGGACAGGCAGCCTTTGACAGTATCTATAGTATTGTCTATAGATACAGTTTGAACAGTACATATTATGAGGATATTTCAAGAAAACCTTTTACGAAAATTGGTCGCTACCACCATACATCAAGGCAAGTAACATGAGAATATTGAGAATAGTATTATGGCGTAGTGTTTACATCAGTACCCTTACCGTGAGTTTACAGTGACTAGTCGCTAGCGACAGCGTAAACAATTTGTATGGAGAATACAGCGCCCCTAGCGTTTACTTTGTAGAACTACAATTCTCGGAGTACGGTCACGTTAACTCGTGGTAAGGGTACAGTAGGTGTACCTACATCGATTCACTGTTTAGCCTATTCAAACACAATGAAGGCCAAATCGATCATGATTTCATTTTAACGACAGCATATTAGCTAGTGAAACAACTATTCATGTATGTTATATGCGATGCAATAGGTACGTATGAATTTTCTATTTTCAATACCACGTTTGATAGGTATGTAATACAATGATACATTATCATGTTTTCTTTCAGTTTTGAAAGAAAAAATGAATGAAAATAACGTGCCTTTTTTAATAATAATGCGCAGAAAATTGGGGAGGAAATTTTCATTTTTCAAAATGAAGTGCCTACTTTGTTATAGACCTTTGAACTTGTAAAAGTTTGGCAATAACAATATTATAGATTTCTTCCGCTACCTGTTAAGAAATCTGATCCATGTTAGTATTTCAGGACACGTTTCTCTGCAGCAGACGGTACCTACCTCTTGCTAATGCGTGTTAAATTTCGGTTTAAAGAGAAAGAGCTAGTGAAATTATATGTCCATCTTATATCTTATTCTTTTTCTGATAATCTCGATATTCCTAATTCATAACGAACGCCTAGGCACAATAGAAAAAGGAAATTGTGCTGTTGTCGGAGTCGGATGACATAATGTGCAGTTTTATTTTTGTGTCTAAGCTTATCGCACCAGATAACACTAAGTTAAACAATACCGATAAATAAGATTTAAGTTTAGTGTTTTTATTTATTTATGAGTACTGATAAGAGGTTTGGTTTACTTTCCCTATTGATTAGAGATCGTAATTTTATGTAGGATATTATTTTGAAGTTAGATGAGTGGAAGTGCATACATGCATTTATCCCAAAATGTTGTTTTCCTCATGAGATATTATCTCGTCGATAATAGAGAGCGAGGCATATTTATTTAAACTTTATTTCACAATACAGGAAAGGTACAATTGAGCAAAAAAGGGAGCACAAGTCGCAATAGCAACTGACAAGAAACCAACGGTACCATGTCTTTGACACTGTCATACTGACCCGAGAGATACTTTTTCCCGCTTAGTTTGAAGGGTTTGAAGGACTAGCCATGTTGAAGTAGTGTCTTAACGTTGTGTTGGTTGTTCCAGGTGGGTATCCTGGACGCGGACATCTGCGGGCCGTCGCAGCCGCGCGTGCTCGGCGTCAGCGGCGAGCAGGTGCACAACTCAGGCTCGGGCTGGTCGCCCGTGGTACGTACAGAAGGGCCTTCATTCGGTGACGCTTTGAAACCTCCAATTCAACAACATCTCGGCCTATGACAATTTTTATGCGGTACATTTTAACCCTAAAAAAAAATTGGGCAAGTGCCAGCCCGACTCGCGCATGAAGGGTTCCGTACCTATACATATATATATATATATATAATCTATAACAAGTTTGTTGTATGGGAGCCCCCCTTAAATATTTATTTTATTTTATTTTTAGTATTTGTTGTTATAGCGGCAATAGAAATACATCATCTGTGAAAATTTCAACTGTCTAGCTATCACCGTTGTTGAGATACAGCCTGGTGACAGACGGACGGACGGACGGACGGACGGACGGACGGACAGCGAAGTCTCAGTAATAGGGTCCCGTTTTTACCCTTTGGGTACGGAACCCTAAAAAGGCTTACCTAGTAGGGCATTCTACCCTCGTTAGCGCGATGAGTAACAGCTCTGAACTTGTATACTCAGTTTTAAATTAATTAATATTCTAAAGTGACTATTTTCGCATAATAACAATACCCAACTTACACCAATATCAGAAATTTAAGTTTACGTTAATTTGTCACGAGTACGAAGTAAAAAACTAGTGTGAAACCAGCCGCAGTACTTCACGCGATTGTGATCCGACCGTACAGCTCTCGCCAGAAAAAACAGGTACCGCGCGGCTAGCGTATACGGCGTTCTTGTGCATTCAATAAACAAATATTTAATTGTACGTTACTGTGTCGCGGTTAAAATAAAAATGGCCTTGTGTATGGCATGTACTAGTGTTGTGAAGTCTGCGGAGCAACTGTGCTGCGGAACATGTTCGGGTGCTTACCATTACAAGTGTCTCAACCTGGACAGTGCGGCATACAAAAGCTTACAAAAAAATAAAGACTGGCTGTGCCCTTCGTGTAGTAATGTCACCTGCCGCAGAGGGGACAACACCCACACGCCAGCCCGGTCAATATACAGTCAGCTGGACGTGAGCACCATGTCGCTCGATGACTCCGTGGTCACCACCCCGCCGGGAGCCGCCGGGGCCGACCAGAGTGAGACCATCGGCCTCCAGCAGTTCAGTGCGCTTATAGATTCCAAACTGGGATCTTTCAAGGCGTCCTTATTTCTAGACATGCAATCACTTATAAAATCGGAAATTAACGCTGCAATTCGTACTTTTCAGTCCGAGGTTAACAATTCTATCGAATTCATTTCGGCCGAACAAAACAAAGTGAAAACCGATCTAACCTGCGTACAAAACCAGACTAAACACCTAGAAGCTATCAATGCTCAACTGGTGTCGGATTTAAATTCACTACACACTACTGTGGCAGTTATGGAACAACAGTCAAGAAGTTGCAATATCGAGATATGCAACGTACCTGAGAGAAAAAATGAAGACCTCATAACACTCATGAAAAAAGCGTGCGAGGCTATTAGCTACAGAATAGCTCCGAACGACATCTATGCCATTCACCGAGTACCACACGCCGAGCCGACGAATGCCCGCCCTAAAAATATTATTGTGAAGTTAAGAACAAAAATTCTCCGTGATAACATCTTATCGGCCTGCCGTACAGCGAAGGGCCTCACATCAGACCAGATGGGAATCACCGGTCAGCAACACAGAATCTACATGAACGAACACCTTACGCTCAGAAATAAAATGTTGTTTCGCGACGCCCGAGCTGCTGCCAGCCAGCACAACTACAAGCATCCGTGGGTCAGTAACGGCAAAATATTCGTGCGAAAAAATGATTCGTCACCAGTGCTTGCCGTTCAAGGCCCCGGCGACATCAAGAAAATCAAGTCATAATCGAGCCGACATAATGTTAGTGTTAAATACAAATTGCCATAAGAAACATTGTGTCATTGCCATTACCGCTATTTCTCCTTATCCGAACTATGATGTATACTTAATAACTTATAAATTGTATTGTGTTGGTAATACGTTCACTATTTGTTTGTGTTGTATTTTTTATAATGTTCTAAGGAATTCTGGACATGTTAGTGTGTTGTTCGAGTTGAGAGCTAAACTTTTTATATTATCCAGGTACATTGAACGGCTGAGTAACAATATAACGGTTATAATTTATAGCTATTTAACTAATAACTGCACCGGTTATCGTGTTGTGAAGTCGCCTACAATAATGCGAGTATTTATAAGTATTCTGTTGATTTTTTTTGTGATTCGGCAAATAAAAGCCATGACGTGTTTAAATAATAAGTTTTCGACCCCGTGCTATCCTTCAACGACGGAGTTTCTTTTATTTTCTTCCCTGACCCAGACCAATGTTCATATAACGAGTTCAACTGTCACATTTTACAATGGGTAATCTATCAATATATTACCAAAACTGCAGAGGGTTAAGGACCAAATTACATTCTCTTTATATGAACATTTTGTCTCATTCTTTCGACATTGTGATCCTCACTGAGACGTGGTTGCATCCCGACATAACTGATAGCGAGCTCATAGATCCTCGGTATACGGTGTTTCGTAGCGACAGGGACCGGACCGGAACCGGGCGGCGCGACGGCGGCGGCGTGCTGGTGGCGGTGCGCCGCGAGCTCGGCGCGACGCCGCTCGTGCCGTCCCTCTCCGCCGCCCCCGCGTGCCCCGACCAGCCGCCTTCTTGTCCTATTGTTGACCACGTTCTACTTGAACTGCCCGCTGATCGGGGCTATAAATACGTAATAAGCGCCGCTTATATACCACCTAATGAAAGATTTGAAACATACGACGCTCACTTTGAATATTTGTCCACTGTTCTACAATCGCCGACGGTACATGGTTACTGGGTACTAGGAGACTATAACTTACCGACTTTAAGTTGGAGTCCCGGTGATTCACACTATGTGCCCGATATAAACAGTCCTTCCATTCCACAAAATAATCGTATTCGTAATTTTATGGCGTTAACCGGCTCCTTTCAAATAAATTCCCATAAGAACCAGAATGACCGAATACTTGATTTGTTCTTTACTAACGAGCTTGAGACTGACTGCGCATCTGCACCGGTTCCACTTGTATCGGTCGACCCACATCACCCGCCCCTCGTTATATTAGTTCCATTTAAATCTACTTATAATGCTATGTCTAGGAATAATTCTCCTAAACTGCTCTTTCGTAAAGCAGATTATTGTTCTATAAACGCCGAATTGTCGAATATTGATTGGAACCATTTATTATCCGGACTCACGGCGGATCAGGCGGTGCAGTTGTTCTATGAGAAAATATATAAATTAATCAAACAATTTGTACCACTTAAGGTTACCTACTCATCCCGATTTCCTGTTTGGTTTACTCCCGCTTTAAAACATGTGTTCAAAAATAAGAACGACGCCTGGATTAAATGGAAAAAATATAAAAACTTGTCCGATTATGAAAGGTTTTCACTGTTTAGAGAAAGGTTTAAAAAAATGTCAAAAACATGCTATAATGCGTACATAGAGAACGTGGAAACAAGCATTCGGGACAATGTCAAATACTTTTGGACATATGTTGCCAACCGACGTGGTACCTGCAGTATCCCGAGTACCGTTTCGTACAAAAATAAAACGTGCAGCGATCCCACCGAAGTATGTAATCTGTTCTCAGATTTCTTTCAATCCGTTTTTGTTCCTTCTAATATTGCGTGTGACACAAACATAGATGGAGTTAATAACCATACAACTGATATTAACATTAACAATATCCACATACCGCTCCAGTCCGTTAAACGCGCGCTTGAAACGGTAGACACTTCTAAGGGCGCTGGGTCTGATAACATTCCACCAGTTTTTTGGAAGAGTGTCGCTGTATTTACGTTTCAGCCATTACATATTATTTTTAACAAATGTCTGAGAGAGGGAACCTTTCCTGACATCTGGAAAATCGCTAGAGTTGTACCGGTCCACAAAGGAGGGTCTAAGAAAGATGTCGAAAATTACCGACCTATATCTCTTCTCCCGATTTTGTCAAAAATGTTTGAGAGACTGGTGCATGACTCACTCTATCCAAGCTTACACAACATAATTTTACCACAACAACACGGTTTTGTAAAGAAAAGGTCAACAATAACAAACCTTATTTTGTATACCTCCTATTTATTTCGAAGCATGGACTTAAATCGACAAGTGGATAGTATTTATACAGACTTTCGTAAAGCTTTTGATAGAGTGGATCACAAAATCCTTCTGGACAAAATATATTATAACGGAATCCGAGGAAACTTGTGGCGATGGTTCCGGTCATACATTATTAACCGCACTCAAAAAGTTGTGGTGAATGGATATGAGTCTAGATGCGTACACGTAACATCAGGTGTGCCTCAGGGTTCTATACTGGGTCCTTTATTGTTCATCCTATTCATAAATGACATTGATAGTTGTTTTAAATTTAGTAATTTTCTACTTTACGCTGATGATCTTAAAGTTTACCATACTATTGAAAATAATGAGGACCGCATCAAATTTCAAGAGGACCTGGATAGGCTCAGCGACTATTGCAGCAGAAATAAACTGAGTTTTAGTCTACCCAAATGTAAATCAATAACATTCACCAAGAAACACAATATCCTTCCCACTGCTTATACTCTTAGCGGAGTCGCTCTTGATAAAGTTACACTAATAAGAGACCTTGGTGTACATCTTGATTCCAAACTTCATCTTGATGCTCATATAAACAACATAATTAGCAAAGCTTACAGTATGTACGGTTTTATCATGCGTCTCAGTGAGGATTTCAAAAAACCGTCCACTTACTTGCATCTATATAAATCACTAGTCAGGTCACAAGTCGAATATGCCGTGTCCATATGGAATCCCTTGTATGAAAAGTATAACAACTCGATTGAACATGTCCAGAAAAAATTCTTACGTACCATGCAGTTCAGATGTTACCGTTCACGCCTCAGTTACCAACAGCTTCTCAACAAGTACAATTTACTCAATTTGCGGGACAGGCGCGTCCTGCTGGACGCAATGGTCCTCTATAACCTGTGCCGCGGCAAGTTTGACTGCCCCAGCCTCAGCGGTGCGCTGTGCTACCGCGTGCCGACGCGGGCGCTGCAGCGCGCGGTGCGCGAGCACCAGCTGTTCGCGACCGCGCGCTGCCGCACCCGCGCAGGCCAACGAGATCCTTTACATAGGCTAGTCAAGTCATATAACACACACTTTAATGAAATCGACATCTTCATGATGTCAGACACTGTTTACAAAAATAACGTTCTAATGAAGCTGCAGCGAGGTTATGTTTGAGCTTGCCGCGGTACTGGAATGAATCATTTTATTTTTACGCCTAGTTTGCTCTGTCTTTAAGTTCTGATATTGTAAGTAAGTAATTGTTATTCCCAGACTGTTATACAATTTCTGTGTACCTATTGTTGCTTGCGCTCTAGTTATATTATTGTAATTCGTGGATAACGTGATTGGTCTCACATTTTTCAAATTCTTTTAAGTACTGTGTTTTTTTTTAATCTATGTGTGTTACTGTTTGTTGTCCCAAATAAATTGAAAAAAAAAAAAAAAAAAAATCATGTTTTTTTTCTTTAATATTGTATTTTGTTTAATTAACAAACCTCAGACCTCAGTATCACCTGCTGCAGTGCAATTCCTGCGCACACTCTCCAAAATATATCCGATAGAAAACTGACAAGCGCCACAGCTAACACAACACAATGAGTCTTACAGGACTCGACGTGCTACTGAATCCAAGCAGCTAACTGTTACTTGGCAAAGCCGTCCCAAAGATGGCAGCAGTACTCCATGCACGAATGGACTTGAGCTTGGTAAGAGTGAGAAGCTCTTCCGGCGTGAAATACTACTATTATATCTCTGTTTATAGATAGGAATAACCCCTGTCATTCCTAGAAAACGTTTTTCTGTAGCTTAAAAAGAATAAAAAAGTAGTAAATTATGTTTTTTCCCGCCTTGTACGGGCATCGCAACGGCAACCTACTCCAAGTGATACTTATTCCGACTTGGCTGCGGGCTGCCGTGCTCCTAGATACCCCCATTACAGCCATCGTCTGTATTGAAAAAAAAAAAAAAAAAAAAAAAAAAACTTGACATGTTTCAGTACGTGACGGACAACCTGTCGCTGATGTCGATCGGGTTCCTGCTGGGCAGCCCCGACGACGCCGTCATCTGGCGCGGGCCCAAGAAGAACGGTGCGTGACGTGTGCCAGCAGCTGACAGTGACATATGCCAGCAGCTGACAGTGACATATGCCACCAGCTGACAGTGACATATGCCAGCAGCTGACAGTGACATATGCCAGCAGCTGACAGTGACATATGCCAGCAGCTGACAGTGACATATGCCAGCAGCTGACAGTGACATATGCCAGCAGCTGACAGTGACATATGCCAGCAGCTGACAGTGACATATGCCAGCAGCTGACAGTGACATATGCCAGCAGCTGACAGTGACATATGCCAGCAGCTGACAGTGACATATGCCAGCAGCTGACAGTGACATACGCCAGTAGTAAAATTAAAATTTACAGGCTTTTTGACTTTTGGTGCTGACTGTACCACGTCGACTCACGCCGTAGAAGGCGAATATCGCTCAACATGTTTCGAGTCGGTACGCGGTCCATCATCAGGAGATACGATCAGTATTCAACGACGATATTCCAATTCTATGATATGAGTGAATCCGTTTCGTATGCAATTTAATATGTCTGAGATTCATGGCAGTTTTCTAAGTATAATAATATGGCCGTTCACGACAAAACCAAAAGGAAGGTTTAGGATTTTAACAGTCTACTTTGTTTGTTGCTGTTTTAGTAGCTAAAGTAAATAATTTTGTTTATTGCAGGCATGATCAAACAGTTCCTCAGCGAAGTGGATTGGGGAGAACTGGATTACCTGCTGATTGACACTCCCCCAGGTATATCTAAAATATTCATAAGGGCTTGTGCACAAATCACAAGAGGTTTTTCGGCTACTTTTTGAAATTAATGTGATCTGTCGTGATTTTTTCGTGTCTGTTATTATCACGATAATTATTATAATATTTATCGTGATAATTATCATTGATAATTATTCTTTCGAACCTAGCACCTCTAGAATAAATGTCATTCGCGACTATTTCTCGCGCGAGATAATTACCCGCCTCTTTCTGTGCAGTAATGTGAGAGAGTGACGGGTAGCGCTATCTCGCGCGACAAGAGTCGCGGATCGTAGTTGTGCTAGACCGGCTGGAGAGGCCTTATTCCTTTTAAAATGGTGATTGTTGTAGACATTTTCTCTATGATCAAACATGTTTCTTAACATATTATCGATGTTACTACCTAGAACAGGGCTATTGGGATTTATTGGTATATATTTGAAAACTACAGTTTGAATTTTTCATTGATAATTTTTGTTTCAAAAAGAGGAAGCGGTGGTAGCCTAGTGGTTAGCGCATGCGACTTTCAATCCGGAGGTCGCGGGTTCGAACCCGGCCCGTACCAATGAGTTTTTCGGAACTTATGTATGGAATGTCATTTGATATTTACCACTCGCTTTTCGGTGAAGGAAAACATCGTGAGGAAACCACCTAAGCCCAATAAGGCCTAGTTTCCCCTCTGGGTTGGAAGGTCAGATGGCAGTCGCTTTCGTAAAAACTAGTGCCTACGCCACATCTTGGGATTTAGGTAGCCGACCCCGATTGAGAATTCATTCTCAAAAAAATGGGACAAAGGCTAGATAGATTAGAGTGAAATTTGTAAAAGTTGGGATTTATAGTAAGTAAGAGCTACTGTCAGGACTCCGGGATGGTATGACCACACAAGTTGATAAGCTGCATCTGAACTGCAGTGTACATTATTTCCATAAGTAGACCTTTATTGAAAATTGGTTCTCATTTTCAAACTCAATAGAAATAAAAGGTATATTGTGTCATTCTATGTAAGAAACATTTCTATATTAGAATTAGAATTTAACAATTAAGAGGCCTTATTCCTTTAAAAATGCTGATTGCTTTAGACATTTTTCTCTATGATTAAACATGTTTCTTAACATAATATTGATGTTACTTTCTAGAACAGGGCTATTGGGATTTATTGGTATATATTTGAAACTTACAATTTGAATTTTTCATTGATAACTTTTGTTTCAAAAACTACTCGAAATTGACAAAATTCACGCGGAAAATTTGTTTTTTCAACTTATTTTCCACTGCACGCAATAAAAGCATGAAATAGCTATGTTACTAGGTACCTAGAACTCGGGGAAAAGTATAATTCACTTCAAAAAGTTAGTTGAAATTATCAATATATTGGTCATAATATGAAAAAAAAAAAAATTAAAAGGAATAAGGCCGCTTAATATGAAATGTTGTTTGCAGGCACGTCGGACGAGCATCTGTCAGCGGTGCAGTACCTGTCGGGCGCCGGGCTGACGGGCGCGCTGGTGGTGACCACCCCGCAGGAGACGGCGCTGCTCGACGTGCGCAAGGAGATACAGTTCTGCAAGAAGATCAATGCGCGCATTCTGGGCGTGCTGGAGAATATGTCGCTCTTCATCTGTCCCAACTGCCAGGTGAGCTGGAACCTTCTGATTGTGTGATCCTGGTGGCTTCGTGGAAATATCTTTTAACAATGGTTAACTGATAAAGATTGTCTTTTGAAACTTGTACCGCTATCTTTCTGACACGTTGTTTGTTGTGATTGTAGGTAGCATAGACAAGGTGTACCATAGTATTACATTATTGTCTAAGCGAGGGAAGTAGGCAATTGCTGGCTGAGTATTATTTCCCAAGTCGTCCACTTCATTTAATACGAAGCCACCAATCGCTCTTCCGGCTGAAAGCCTGAAACAAACATTGTGCTTTTTTCAAAAAAAATGCAGGAAAACAAATAACCTACTTTACAGGAAAGGTCATTAGCCATTATATGTCAAATCTGAATTCTTGCCGCCTTTTAAAGTAGTAGAAGTGTATTTTTCTTCCGAAAACTCCGTAAGCTATTTGAGGCAACCATAAAGTCGTAGATACTGATCTTTTTAGGACCTATGCCCATTTGATATGGTCGTTTTCGACAAATAAAGGAATTTCATACAAATACAACATTACTGTCAAGCTAACCAAACTGGGCAAGGTTTTTTTGACATCATAAACTATGCACTTCGTATCTTGATTTTTTATAAATAAAGACAACATTCTCGACTCGAATCAGAAAATATAACTAACTAGCGACCCGCCCCGGCTTCGCACGGGTGCAATGCTGATAAATTATGCATGTATAATACATATAAACCATCCTCTTGAATCACTCTATCTATTAAAAAAAACCGCATCAAAATCCGTTGCGTAGTTTTAAAGATTTAAGCATACAAAGGGACATAGGGACAGAGAAAGCGTCTTTGGTTTATACTATGTAGTGATAAGACCCCGCGTACATAATTTTGTACAAATTCAAATTTAGATTTGAACTTTTATTGAATAACAGAATGTTCCAATTTCAAAAACACAAAAATAACTCTGGGTCTCAGGAGGTTAAACTATGTAGTGATGTGTGTGTCAGGCCCGCAGCGAGATCTTCCCGGCGACGACGGGCGGCGCGGCGCAGATGTGCGCGGAGCTGGGCGTGGCGGCGCTGGGCGCGCTGCCGCTCGACCCCGTGCTGGCGCGCTGCTGCGACGACGGACGCGACTTCCTCGCCGAGCTGCCCCACTCGCCCGCCGTCGCGGCCTTGACAGCCGTCGTTGACAGTCAGTACCCGCAGATTATAAATGTACTAGCTGTGCCCCGCGGTGATACCCGCTCATCCCACGGGAACACTAAATTTTTTCGGGATGAAAAGTATCCTATAAAGGACATAGGATACTTTTCATCCCGAAAAAATTTAGTGTTCCCGTGGGATGAGCGGGTATCACGGGTCTTAAACTATCTCCATACCAAATTTCATCTAAGTCGGTTCAGCGGTTTAAGCGTGAAGAGGTAACAGACAGACAGACAGACAGACACACTTTCGCATTTATAATATTAGTATGGATATTAGTATGGATTTGGTATATAGATAGTTTCAGTCCCGGGGAAGGACATAGGATACTTTTCATCCCGAATAAATTTAGTGTTCCCGTGGGATGAGCGGGTCACACCGCGGGGCACAGCTAGTAGATTATAAATCTATAGGATTAACCTTTTGTCCGCTGTGCTCGTCGGCTGAAAACTGTATCGCCTACGCCAAGCTAGCAGCAAATAGCATGACATTGTATAGCGGCAAATGACGTGGCGCTTGGGGCACATCTTTCCGTCGACGTGATCTGCCGTCTTTAGCGCTCAAGGGTTAAATATCGAAAAAAAAACAATAAGTCGGCATATTGAGGTTATTGAATAAAAAAATAATCTTTTTAAAGTCACTTAATACTTTGGTGAATACTGTTTCACTATTTAAGGAAAAAATAATTAATAAAATAACTTTTGTTTGTTTGTTTCAGAGCTTATAGCGGCCTGTGAAAATACTTCTAGTTAATGAAATGATGCCTTATTGTTATAAGTACTTATTCTACAAGTTAAGAGACATTGTACTGCTAGTAAAGCTCGCAAAAAAATTTTTAGCTTTGGCTAATGCAGAAAATATGTAATTAAAATAATTTATTTGTGTAATAAATAAATTTTATTATTTTAACGGTTTTAAGTCATTTTATATTATACATCACTAACCCAGGCTATGAGGTTACACATTCACGCATGTTCTACTGGAAAAAGCCGACGTTCTTCAAACAGATTGAAGCTTACTTAGCTTATATCATAGCTAGGTAAATATACTCCCGATCCTGATCAAGGTAAGTTTGAAAAGAAAAATGAAGGGTACAGAAGACGACGACAAAACATAATTCATTAGCCGATTTCAATCTATCTATTTGTATACAGATCTGGAATGGATCGGCGAGTTTAATTTTTCATGAGATAGACTAGGGAAAATAAAATAGCCCGAAAAGAAAACAAAAGAAGAAGAGTAGTAGTAGTCTTGTAGTAGTGGTCAGAATACCTAAGGTTGAGTTATTCGTCTTTTGGTAGTGTGCTGTTCGTGTTTACCTCGCCCCCCGCTAAAATTGGCGAAACAATTTGTTCGAAGAGTTTACGTTATGACACCTCCATTGTCTATAAATACTCAGTCAGAATCCATAAAAATCTCCAAATCTAATTCATCTAAATTCCTAAGAATCTGAAACGTAAAATAAAAAAAATACACGTGACTATTTTGACAGATTTTGACGCTTCGTTCGGGTCGACTTTGACTTTGACACTTTTGACATATAGCGCTCAGGGTATACCGGCGATATTTTTGAATATATCTCGTATTTAAATCGCTGATTTAATTATTTTCCGCTTAAAATGATAGCGTGAGTTCAACAGGATCTGTAGTGAAGTAATTATCAGTTTTACAAGTCTGAACGCGGTGTTGCGCCATAGCTGTTATCTTTACATGAGCTCGAGAATCACAACAAGCACCTTCAGATGTCCTCCCACGGTTCAGACGAAGAAGAAAAGCCGTGCCGAGCGTGCAACGACTTTAAATCGTGGGCCAAGTTGCAGAAAAAACCCCCTAGTACTTCTTCCAAAAAGGTGAGGTTAGGTTATGTTGTTATCTTCGACACTTCCAGGGATTTCTGGTAACTTCTTAACGCATGTATATTAAGAAAAAGTATTTATTTCATGAAACAGACTTCACCATTAATTCAGTACATAGTAATTTATTTATGAATATCCTCTAAAATATCACAAGTAATTCACTTAAATTAATGAATATATCTGAAATCCGTCGCATTGTCCTATTGGTTATTTGCCTTTATGTTTAATTGTTAAATTCGAATTCTAATATAGAAATGTTTCTTATATAGAATGACACAATATACCTTTTATTTCTATTGAGTTTGATAATGAGAACCAATTTTCAATCAATGTCTACTTATGGAAATAATGTACACTGCAGTTCAGATGCAGCTTATCAACTTGTGTAGTCATACCATCCCGGAGTCCTGACAGTAGCTCTTACTTACTATAAGTCCCAACTTTTACAAATTTCACTCTAATCTATACTTATGTATCTGAACAGTAACAATTATAATAGTTTTATGAGCAGGATTGTGTTTTGCAGCAACTATAACAATTTGCTTTGGCCTTAAGAGGGTATTACTAATCTTGGTTTTATCTGTTTTCAAACAAACAGATGAATGTAATTCTTCCTGATATGTAATTAACAAATTTATTTTGTAACTTTTTATTCTATTTCATTTGCATAGGGTACCAAGTCCTCGACAGAAACTTCTCCACGGACAGATTGTCCACTGGACAAGGATGAGCTTGGGCGATCAACATGGGGCTTTCTGCACTCGATGGCCGCATACTACCCAGAGAAACCCTCAAAAGCAGAAGCCAAGTCAATGGCGGAGTTCTTCCAAATATTTTCACAGTTCTACCCCTGTGAGCCGTGTGCACTAGACTTCAGAGTAGAGTAAGTACAAGTATCACCATTACTGAATTTTAATATCTGTGAGAAACTAAATGATTGATTTTTGAATACTGCAACTCCAGAACAAGATTAGCAGTTACTGGTTGGTTCCTCATCCTTTGCTTTTTTCATGGAATAGCAATGGAACATATCACCCAGTAATTAAATAAGTATATAAATAAACTGCAAAGTGCACAATCAATCAATCAGATTTGTAGTCTCACTTAAAGTGTGTGTACAATTCCTCTTGCTTTCAGTTTCTGCTATCTAACATTTAGACTTAGTGATATGGAAAATCTACTGCATTCTATCCCATTTCAAAACTGTTATTGAAGTTTGTTAAAGTATAAAGCTTGTACAGTAAACGGCGATAAAGAATGCACATCGGCAATCATCGCATTTCCGAATACAAACGAATGCTAATTCCCATGTACATCAATTATTAGATTAATCGTTCATCAGAATTTGAATTTAGAACTAAGTACTTTATTGTTGTTTTGTTTTGATTTCACGTGGAATATATAGAGCTGTAAAACTCGATGTAATAATATATAGTTATTGCTTTAATGTTCTTGTTGGGAAAAAATTTATACAAATATATATATTCAGGCCCATGTGGGCTGATTAGCAACTGATGTTATACTACTAGGATACTTAAATGTTGGTTTAAAGATCGACAAAAAGTGTAATTACTTACCTTAACATTCTCATGATTTTTACATTGGTCGGCTTCAGTTACAAAATATTTATAAACATTGTAGATAATTTCGCGTGACTGGAAAAGTAACGGCTTACCTTTTTTCCCTATAGATGCCATAGTACAAATTTAATTTTGTGTAGGTTTTAGCAACTCTATATATATATTGACTTGGATATGCGACTGCACTCTCTCGCATTTGAACCACGACTGACAAAACAAACGTCATGGTGTGTGCGACACAGATATCGCTATACGAAGTCGAAATTAGCCGATTGCCTCTTTCCAAAGATCGATGTGCAAACTTTATCGCCGTTTACTGTATGTAATATACAGATACCAAACAATATAACTTTTTAAAGAAGTCAATGGAAGTTTAACTACCTACAAGTTGGAAGATGGAACCCCCTGATCCCCCATTGTGGCACAATTAATATTTTAATATGTGGCCTATAATCATAACATTGTACTTGCGATAAAAAAACAATCCACATTCCAGATGACGCAATACCATAATCTATTAATCATACTCAATATTTTCAGTATAAAAGAACATCCTCCTCGGACGGAGTCAAGGAACGCTTTAGCGAAGTGGCTGTGCGAGAGGCACAACACAGTGAACAAGAAGCTCGACAAACCTATCTTCGACTGCAGCAAGGTGCACGAGCGATGGAAGGATGGCTGGCTCGACGGTTCCTGCGACTGAGCCTCGTAGCCCACGTAGGTAGTCTAGATCAAATTGCGCCCATCTGTAGGAAATGACTCAAGTGTGATGCCATGTTTCTCAATTTCACTTGGCCATTTATTTGGAGACTGAGTTGACAGCTAGATGGCGCACTCGAATGCGCCGCACTAAGTAGGTACTAAAACATTACAGTAGTCTATTAGTTGCAAAAAGTATTAAATTTGAGCTGTATGACTTTATAACCTAGCCTTTTTTGAAATTTCTCGCAGTTGAAGGTTCATGGAAAAATCTAGGTACCTATTTTGTAAATTTGGTTCAAATTCATTAAATATGTATGTATTACTGTATGTGATTTCTGCACATGAAATTTGCAGAATACTTTAGTTTTTGTATATGTTGGCATCCCAGCTTTGTTTTCTGGCAGCAGCGACGTTTAGTCTTCGAATGGATGGATGAAAAATTCAAATGTCGTTATTAAATTTGGCGAATACAATCTTCAGTCTCAGCGCCAACAAGTTCACGTTGCGTTGTTATTATTAACCTTTTGTATGCCAAAGACAAAGGCGGAAAGTCTCTCGACTGACGCCATCGGCCACAACCGTTCTTTAAAAACTTTGTAATTCAAACCGCTTCAAGTATTCTTCAATGGGTTAATTTTTGAGCACACGCTTGCCATTTAAAATGTAAGTCATTTTCCGTAGATGGACGTTTAAATATTACAACAGACCAGTCTGTATAGTCAATGTGTGTTATTACTTATTAGTTTAGTGATGATACTATGTATAAGCTTGTCATTTTGACCTAAAAAAAACTACATATAGATAGCCACTCAAATGCTTTAGGTAAGTAACTACGGCTACAGATTTCAACTCACGTGATTGGTCGATTCCGACAGCGGAGAGAATGAACCAATCAGGTTGCGTCTTTGTGAAGCTCAAAAGAAGTGCATTAAAATCTGAGGAATGTGATTGGTCCATTTAACACAATATCTCCGTTTCTGTGGTCTGTCCAGCCTTATTTTATTATATAAATAGAGTTAAACTCAAAATTCGAAGCAAGTGAGTGGCTTTAATTACTTGGATCCTAAAAGAAGGCACAATGTAGCATGTTTCCTAAGCCATATACGTATAATGGTTTTTTGACCGGAATTGGAATTTAGACTATTTATTTTCTACAAATAAAGAGCGAGATATTCAAAATGGATATTGTGAAGTATAATATTTTTGATTTCTTCCAGTAGTGATATTATTTTAATAGTTTTGTGTCTAATTAGACGAAAGTTGTAAGCGTTTTTAGTTATTTTCAGTTTTACAATAATAGAAGTTGCAGTACCTAATGCATGGTTTATAAACAATCACGTTTCGCAACATTGGCGATACCTTATACGATACGCAATATACAGATTACGGCTAACGGTTTGGGGCAGCATTTATAAGTTTTGCCAATTTATTAGATATTTTATAACAGGGAATTGATTCAACTGATTATCGATTGCATTACTGTTTTGCAATTGCATTTGCAAAAGTTTATCAATTTTAATACGTCTCACTACCCTAAATATGCTACTGTGAATATGGTGTATACAACTTTCTTGTGTGATGTTACATTTGTACTATATTATTATGAACGTTTTATTTATAATAAATGTTTATGCTCTTTTGAGTGGATTAGTTGTTATTATTTGTGTATACCTCACTAATGTCACGACTACACCGGACCGCCTATGGGGGTCGCATTTGTCGTGCCATGGATAAATGATAAGCATTTCTCACACTTACATACATGTCGGAAAGTGACAGATGTTTCACCACCTCCTTCACGCGCAGGAGCCAGGAGGGTCACACAGAGATTTAGGTTCAAGTCTTTCCTGTGGACATAAGCGAATTTAAGGATACCAGGGCCATATTTTCTGATTAAACTCATATGAGAATAAAGAACGTTCCCTCTCGGCTATAATCCGATGTAATAGTAATATAACCTGGATTCATACGAGCTCTTAACTTTTGACCACAGGAGGGGCGACTTGTTTTTTGAACTCCGTATGACCCAGGAATAAAATCTGTACATCTAAATAAAGTAGCGAACGCGTCAAGTGGTGATCCCAATATTTCAACAGGCACCTCTTCTGTGAGGGAGAAAAATAAATAGTGTTTCAAATTCCATCGATTTTATTAACATGTAAAAGTACAAAGTCATACGGCGAATGGGATAGCAAACCCCGTTAGTAATTATATTACACATACTGTAGGAAAATAATGCCCACAAGATAAGAACGTTCACGACCAGGTTAAACGATTAAAACTACCTCAGAAACCGCCGGGTACAGGTTACCGCCCACCACCAGGCGGGTTGTTGCTCGTACAAGTGTTAAAGCGATCATTCTAAGTAAAATCTCCCACCGTCCCAAGGTCGTCGACAGCTCGGACAGTTGCCAAAGTGGCAGTGCGCGGCGCATCGCTCGTGGAGTAGCCGGCTTTCGAGGCAGAGATATCTCGAGTGCCCTTGTAACTAAGCCGACGGTCCCGGGTTCAAATTCCGGCAAGGACGAATATTTTTGTAATAAACTGGATTTGTGTGTTCCTGGGTCGTGGATGTTATATATAATGTATTTATATATTATCGTCTAGTACAGTCGAGTTCATTTACATCTACACACTTACGAGAGCAAAAATATCTGAACACGACCCTATTGTCAGGAGCATAAAGTCGTGTTCAGATATTTCTGTTCTCGTAAGTGTGTAGATGTAAATGAACTCGACTGTACCCATAGTACAATTTGTGGGGGGATCTTAAGGAAGCTTTTTTACAGCAATGGATAAAAATGAACGGTGATTATGTTACAGTCTTTATACAACTTGGTACGTCTTGTGAGCTTTATAAGCTGATTATATATATGATTATTGTTCGTACATTTAAAAATTATCGCGCTATTGTGATGCTACGCATTATCTTCAACATTGTGACGAAAAATGTCTTACACAACTGTTAGAATAAGTGTCCTGAAATATTTCCACGCACTTTTCAGCAAATATTATATCGTAAGCGCCAACAGTCTTATTTGTATAGTCTAGCCTACTAGTTCGTTTAAATATCTTACTAGTTACATAACAGAAAACTTAAGTTAGCGTTTTATTAACCTCGTCAAATCAAAAATTCTATAAGTAACAAATCCATTTGTCCAAATTTTTTAGATAACCAGCTTACTAAATATTCAGGTCTTACTAGTGTGTGATGAGATAAGACATGAACAATTTCGGTGCAGTTTTAGAAATTTCGAATGAATTGTAAAACATGGTACTTTTGTATTTTTCATCCCGAATGTTCACTTCTCAATGAATGATGCCAAAACTACTAGTCCTCATTCAGTACAAGTCCGTGCCGGCGCTTCATGTGCGCGGGGCCGCGGCCGACACGTCGAGGGGCGCGGACAGGGCGCGCGGCAGTTTGCTCTGTTCTCATAAGAACTCCATCTCACGCTCGATGCCGACGAACTTCAGCTGCTCCGTCGGCCCGTATCTGGGAATTTAAATGGAAACTTCGACATCGACGTCTGCTATCTCAAAGCTTATCAACATTTCGAGTAAATTGGGTAAATGTGAAAGTTGGCTGCCTTTTTCTTATAGACAACTGCCCTCAAATCCAATTCTAAAAATTAATATATGAAAATCCGGAATTGAATACAGTAACCTGGTGGAAGAAACCGGGAATCGAACTCTGAGCTTTGCTCTTTGTATCAATGGGTTAATAAAAAAATTGTGGTGTGTATCCACATTTAAAAAAAAACGGACAGGTGCGAGTGGGACTTGCGCACGAAGGGTTCCGTACCATTATCTGTAAGTTTGTTGTATGGGAGTCCCCCATAAATATTAATTTTTAGTATTTGTTGTTATAGCAGCAATAGAAATACATCATCTGTGAAAATTTCAACTGTCTATCTATCACCGTTCTTGAGATACAGCCTGGTGACAGACGGACGGACGGACAGCGAAGTCTCAGTAATAGGGTCCCGTTTTTACCCTTTGGGTACGGAACCCTAATAAGACATTACATTACATCCATACTAATATTATAAATGCGAAAGTGTGTCTGTCTGTCTGTCTGTTACCTCTTCACGCTTAAACCGCTGAACCGACTTAGATGAAATTTGGTATGGAGATAGTTTGAGACCCGGGAAAGGACATAGGATACTTTTCATCCCGTATATATTTAGTGTTCCCGTGGGATGAGCGGGTAACACCGCGGGGCACAGCTAGTGTTTCATAAATGTATAGTAACCTGTAATCGAAGAACAGCTCCTCCCCAGGCTGTATGGCGCGCTTGGCGAAGATGCCGATGCGGTGGTCGCCGTTGACCATCATGACCTTGGCGTAGCAGTTGGGGTTGATGGAGTGGTTCGCGAACCGGATCTTGTTGCCCTTGCGCGTCGCGTCCACCACGAAGTCTGCAACATCCATACTAATATTATAAATGCAAAAGTGTGTCTGTCTGTCTGTTACCTCTTCACGCTTAAACCGCTGAACCGACTTAGATGAAATTTGGTATGGAGATAGTTTGAGACCCAGGAAAGGACATAGGATACTTTTCATCCCGAATAAATTTCGTGTTCCCGTGGGATGAGCGGGTAACTCCGCGGGGCACAGCTAGTACACAATATGCGTCAACTGAACTGTAATCTTGTCATTTAATAGTTGAGATGTTGGTTTAATAAAAACCGGACGAGTGTGAATCGGACTCGCCCACCGAGGGTTCCGTAGAAATGTATACCGTTGATTAATCTCGATGATTGATGGTGTTCTTTAAATTAAGATTTTTCTCAAACATGCAATGAAATGCCGCCATAAAGTGCGTTATAACCATACATCGTTATCGCGGGGACAAAATCAACTGACATAAAGAATAAACGCAACAGAATGTCTATTCAGTAGAATCGAATTAAATGCCTACTCGTTCGCAACCTCTGAGAAGTTCTTGATATCTTATACGAAATTTGTTTTTAAAATGTATAGTTGGTAATTATTAATAATTTATTTTTTGTTCCATTTAAAATTATTATTTTTATGTAAGAAAATGTTGAATTTAATTATAAACAGTTGGTTGAAGTGTGCATTTTTAACAATGTAGGTCCCGAATTGAGCTATTCAACCCTATTGTGATTTGATAATAAATATTTATCTAACATAATATAATATTTGTTATTATCAAATAAAAGTTTAACGTAACTAATACAAGTAGCTAATAAATTAGCTTAGACCGTTCATATGACGCGTCTTCGTGCAGGAAATATTCACTTCGGCTAACAAAATGATCGTTCGTCGTCGATAGGTATAAACGAAATTCTTGCGTGTCGATAGTGTCTCTTCTGTTATTTTATAGTCTTTGGGAGCTGTCAAATCGTTATTGCTCTCGCGATAACGATGTATGGACTTATAACAGGCTTCGAAGTATCACGTTTCGGGCGGAACAACTCGAGAGAACTGTAAAGGAATTTCATAAAAATTGAAGGCCTAGGCCGGGAAGTAATTTTTTTAAACATGGCGTCTGTGTTCATGAACAAGCTAAACAGCTTAATAACATATTTTTCTAGTGGTGTAATTTCATTGCAAATATGTTTGAGAAAAGCACTATACATGCCTTAGCCATGAAAAGGTCATGCCAACTTCGTATCACTATCTGGCCTCCCTACGGTCGGCCGTAATTTCCCGGTTCAACATCTAGAGGCACTATACCATTGTGCACTACTTTCAATTTACATCCGTTTTGATCTCTGTACCAATTTCTATTTATTATAGCAATTTAAAAATGAGGTATTTATTTACTTTTCTCAAACATGCAATGAAATATCATCATAAAGTGCGTTAAAACAGGCTTCGAAGTGACAAGTTTCGAGCGGAACAATTAGTGAGAACTGTAAAGGAATTTCATACAAAATTGAAGGCCTAGGCCGGAAATAATTTGTTTTTAATTTTAATGTAAACATGGCGTCTGTGTTTATGAACAGCTGATATTTTTTTTTTTCAGTGGCTACCCATTCAGCCATCGGACCAACAATATCCGCGTTAATGCCTGGTACACACGAACTGATATTAAGAATACAAATGTATGATTCCAATGTGTTGATGAATAAATTTAAAATACTGTCTATACGTAAGTCACCAGAGACCATAGACAATATTAAAAATCCTCTGCCGTTATTTTATTTATTATAGAAATAAGATTCTTATTATCAGATTGTGTATAATGGCCCTAATATTCGAGCACTACACACGTGAACGACTTATTAAAGAAAAAAAATATAGAGGGTTTTTTTTTCTTTTTTTTTAAACATGGCGTCTCTGTTCATGAACTGGCTGAACAGCTGAATTATCTTGTTTTGAGTGGTGTATTTTTTTATTTAATTGCATATGTTTGAGAAAAGCACTATACATGCCTTAGCCGTGAAAAGGTCATGCCGGCTTCGTATCACTATCTCTGGCCTCCCTACGGTCAGCCGTAATTTACCGGTTCAACATCTAGAGGCACTATACCATTGTACTACTTTCAATTTACATCCGTTTTGATCTCTGTACCAATTTCTATTTATTACAGCAATTTAAAAATGAGGTATTAATTTACATACCTACATAACAAAACCGTAACTAAATTCTGTTTTTAAATTAATATCAAACACCAACAGGGGAAAGCACTCACCGTTGTTGAGGTTGAAGAGGAAGGAGCACATGTACTTGTCGTAGACCTTGCCGCGGCGGTCCGCCTCGTCCTGCGAGATCACCTCGCCGCAGTACTCGCTGATGAACTCGTTCTTGTGCGCCGCCTCCTTCAGGAAGATGCCCCAGCCCGCCACGTCCGACGGCGCCAGCAGCAGGTGCTTGTGCAGGCCGCTGCAACACGAGACAGGGCTGAGTTACTGACAGGTAGCAGGCACACTGCTTGTGCAGGCCGCTGCAACACGAGACAGGGCTGAGTTACACACACGAGGTAGCAGGCACACTGCTTGTGCAGGCCGCTGCAACACGAGACAGGGCTGAGTTACTGACAGGTAGCAGGCACACTGCTTGTGCAGGCCGCTGCAACACGAGACAGGCTGAGTTACTGACAGGTAGCAGGCACACTGCTTGTGCAGGCCGCTGCAACACGAGACAGGGCTGAGTTACTGACAGGTAGCAGGCACACTGCTTGTGCAGGCCGCTGCAACACGAGACAGGCTGAGTTACTGACAGGTAGCAGGCACACTGCTTGTGCAGGCCGCTGCAACACGAGACAGGGCTGAGTTACTGACAGGTAGCAGGCACACTGCTTGTGCAGGCCGCTGCAACACGAGACAGGCTGAGTTACTGACAGGTAGCAGGCACACTGCTTGTGCAGGCCGCTGCAACACGAGACAGAGCTGAGTTACACACACGAGGTAGCAGGCACACTGCTTGTGCAGGCCGCTGCAACACGAGACAGGCTGAGTTACTGACAGGTAGCAGGCACACTGCTTGTGCAGGCCACTGCAACACGAGACAGGCTTCGTTACACACACACACGAGGTAGCAGGCACACTGCTTGTGCAGGCCGCTGCAACACGAGACAGGGCTGCGTTACACAGACGAGGTAGCAGGCACACTGCTTGTGCAGGCCGCTGCAACACGAGACAGGGCTGCGTTACACAGACGAGGTAGCAGGCACACTGCTTGTGCAGGCCGCTGCAACACGAGACAGGGCTGCGTTACACAGACGAGGTAGCAGGCACACTGCTTGTGCAGGCCGCTGCAACACGAGACAGGGCTGCGTTACACAGACGAGGTAGCAGGCACACTGCTTGTGCAGGCCGCTGCAACACGAGACGGGCTTCGTTACACAGACGAGGTAGCAGGCACACTGCTTGTGCAGGCCGCTGCAACACGAGACAGGGCTTCGTTACACAGACACGAGGTAGCAGGCACACTGCTTGTGCAGGCCGCTGCAACACGAGACAGGGCTTCGTTACACAGACGAGGTAGCAGGGACACGCTTGTACTGACCGCTGCACGGACACGTTCCTGCAGCACACGGGAGTGTCGGCGCCGCACTGCGTGCACAGGTCGGGGCCGCACTCGACACGGCGAGGTAGCAGGCACACGCTTGTACTGACCGCTGCACGGACACGTTCCTGCAGCACACGGGAGTGTCGGCGCCGCACTGCGTGCACAGGTCGGGGCCGCACTCGACACGGCGAGGTAGCAGGCACACGCTCGTACTGACCGCCGCACGGACACGTTCCTGCAGCAAACGGGAGTGTCGGCGCCGCACTGCGTGCACAGGTCGGGGCCGCACTCGACACGGCGAGGTAGCAGGCACACGCTCGTACTGACCGCTGCACGGACACGTTCCTGCAGCACACGGGAGTGTCGGCGCCGCACTGCGTGCACAGGTCGGGGCCGCACTCGACACGGCGAGGTAGCAGGCACACGCTCGTACTGACCGCTGCACGGACACGTTCCTGCAGCACACGGGAGTGTCGGCGCCGCACTGCGTGCACAGGTCGGGGCCGCACTCGACACGGCGAGGTAGCAGGCACACGCTCGTACTGACCGCTGCACGGACACGTTCCTGCAGCACACGGGAGTGTCGGCGCCGCACTGCGTGCACAGGTCGGGGCCGCACTCGACACGGCGAGGTAGCAGGCACACGCTCGTACTGACCGCTGCACGGACACGTTCCTGCAGCACACGGGAGTGTCGGCGCCGCACTGCGTGCACAGGTCGGGGCCGCACTCGACACGGCGAGGTAGCAGGCACACGCTCGTACTGACCGCTGCACGGACACGTTCCTGCAGCACACGGGAGTGTCGGCGCCGCACTGCGTGCACAGGTCGGGGCCGCACTCGACACGGCGAGGTAGCAGGCACACGCTCGTACTGACCGCTGCACGGACACGTTCCTGCAGCACACGGGAGTGTCGGCGCCGCACTGCGTGCACAGGTCGGGGCCGCACTCGACACGGCGAGGTAGCAGGCACACGCTCGTACTGACCGCTGCACGGACACGTTCCTGCAGCACACGGGAGTGTCGGCGCCGCACTGCGTGCACAGGTCGGGGCCGCACTCGACACGGCGAGGTAGCAGGCACACGCTCGTACTGACCGCTGCACGGACACGTTCCTGCAGCACACGGGAGTGTCGGCGCCGCACTGCGTGCACAGGTCGGGGCCGCACTCGACACGGCGAGGTAGCAGGCACACGCTCGTACTGACCGCTGCACGGACACGTTCCTGCAGCACACGGGAGTGTCGGCGCCGCACTGCGTGCACAGGTCGGGGCCGCACTCGACACGGCGAGGTAGCAGGCACACGCTCGTACTGACCGCTGCACGGACACGTTCCTGCAGCACACGGGAGTGTCGGCGCCGCACTGCGTGCACAGGTCGGGGCCGCACTCGACACGGCGAGGTAGCAGGCACACGCTCGTACTGACCGCTGCACGGACACGTTCCTGCAGCACACGGGAGTGTCGGCGCCGCACTGCGTGCACAGGTCGGGGCCGCACTCGACACGGCGAGGTAGCAGGCACACGCTCGTACTGACCGCTGCACGGACACGTTCCTGCAGCACACGGGAGTGTCGGCGCCGCACTGCGTGCACAGGTCGGGGCCGCACTCGACACGGCGAGGTAGCAGGCACACGCTCGTACTGACCGCTGCACGGACACGTTCCTGCAGCACACGGGAGTGTCGGCGCCGCACTGCGTGCACAGGTCGGGGTCGCACTCGCGCACGCCGAGGTAGCAGGGACACTGCTTCGTGTTGCACGACGCCTTGCAGCGGCAGCCCGGGAATCGGTTCTGGCCTGGATAAAAATACGATAACATTACTCTTTACTGCACTTTTTACAAAGAAGAAACCTAGGATAAGTACGTCTAAAACAAGGGTCTTGATACAACAGATTTACGAAAGATGAAGCCGGTTCTGATTTTATGTGTGCGTGTTTACGAACCAATCAGAGACATTTTGCTTGTGACAGATGCGCACACGGACGAAACTCAGCCCGTGGCTAACAAAAAACTGGCTTCGCTTTTAAGCGCTAACTAGGTTTCTAGGCGTATTTATTCTAAGGGAGAAATAAGACCACACATATCAAGTAAAACTATGAGTAGAGGTAAACAACAGAAAAGCTGGTCTAAGTGTTCTCACTCTCTAGCAACAAGAATCTCTCTGGTTTTCGATCTCTCTTGACCCTCTCTGTGGCTGTGACAGACGCCTCTCTCTCTCACGAGTAATATTACCTATATCTTACTATACAGTACTGTGAGAGAGTGACTGGAGATGCTAAAACACGTTAGAATAGAATAGAATAGAAAACGTTTATTTCGTCAAACATAGGTAGATAAGGTGAAAATGGCAGTAATAGTAGGTACAGCTACGTCTTGCCGCATGGCGTACGAAATTATACACAAGAATAAAAATAAAATGAGAACATAGCAAATCAGACAATATTATAAAATCTAATAGAAATAAAGTTAAGAAACATCAAATAACATAGTATGTCCAGTATTTAAAATTAATCATTTAAGTTATCAATTATTTCAATTTAAATATTATCTTCAAAATAATCCTTAATACTATAATAACATTTGTCAATTAATATATTAAACAGCTGATGTTTGAACCTCTTTGTTGTCTCTAGTTGGAGTTCCTCTGGAAGTTTATTAAATATTTTTGGAGCCATTCCTATGACGCTTTTTTTCATTAGGGCAGTATTCCATACATTCAGTTGTAGTGCATGCTTTCTTTGACGAAGGTTACATGTTTGCGTTTTAACGGGGAACAGTCCAGGGTTACTTTTAACAAACATACAGCATTCAAAAATATAAAGGCATGGGAATGTCAATAGTCTTAAGGACTTAAAATGTGGTTTACAGCTTTCTATGGGCTTCAGTTTGCAAATTGCCCTTATACATTGTTTCTGTGCTCTAAACAAAATGTCTCTGTATGCTGAATTGCCCCAGAAAATAAGTCCGTAACGGAGGGTCGAGCTCACGTAGCCGTGATAAGCTGTCAACACGGTTTTTATGTCATTAGACTTGGCCAGTTGATATAGAGCAAATGAGAATTTATACAATTTTTTGCAAATTTCCGTGGAATGTGTCTCCCATGACATGTTGCTGTCAATATGGAGACCTAAAAATTTAGTGGTATCTGTGTTTTTAATGACAGTACTTCCATGTGAGATGTTTAATATGGGGACCGTTTTCTTTTGCGAAAACTGCATTGTATTGGTTTTAGACAAATTTACTTTCAGGTTGTTTTGCTCTAACCATGAAACAACGTTTTTTATAGCCAATTTAATGTCATTTTCGTAATTAAGGATATTGTCTGGTTCTACAAAAATTGTACTATCATCTGCAAAGAGTAACATTGGATGCAGAGTGGACGTGATTATGTCATTGATGTATACAAGGAATAGTAGGGGTCCGAGGACACTTCCTTGGGGTACCCCATGTTTAATTAGCATCTTTTTTGATTTATATACTTTTTCTTCCTTAGAAATATTACATATTTGGACTAACTCAATATGCTGCAGCCTATTATCCAAGTAAGACTCGATAAGTGTAAGTCCATTACCACGGATACCACAATGATCTAATTTTTTAAGAAGGATTTGGTGGTCTACATGGTCAAAGGCTTTTGTCATGTCCATGTAAATGGCACATGACAATTTCCTCTTGTCAAGGTTTGTCGTGGCTCTTCTGACTAAGTCATAAATAGCCATATTTATGGTTGAATGCTTCCGGAAACCTTTTTGCTCTTTAACAAGCACGTTATATTTTTGGAAGAAATTATACATTTTATCATATATGATTTTCTCAAATATTTTTGACAATACTGATAGCAGAGCAATCGGGCGATAATTTGATGCATTTTCTCTATCCCCTTTTTTGTAGAGCGGCTTTATAATTGCTGGCTTTAAGTTATCAGGAAAAGTTCCAGTCATAAAACTTAGGTTAACTATGTGACTCAAAGGACCGGCAATGGAATGACCAACATATTTCACAACCTTTGTATGTATGTCATCAAATCCCACACTGTTTGTATTTTTTAATGACAATATAGTTTTCAATATGTCGTCGGGGCATGTCGGGCTCAAAAAAAATGTATTCTGGTTGTTAGGCGTTTTAATATTGTATCTGCCCTTTTGACAACTGCTTTCTGTAATTTCGTTAATAAAGAAGTTATTTAAAGCATTAGCAATATCTGTGGGATCTGTAATATTTTTCCCCTCTATGGATAATTTACTTATTGGTTCGTTTGGCATAATACTTTTACATTTGTTTATTACTTGCCACGTTGCCTTTGACTTATTTTTTGACGATTTTATGAAATAATCATTCTGAGAACGCTGTGTGAGTTTAATGATTTTTTTTAACCGACTACTGTAAGTCTTAAAAGCTACTTTATTTTCGATACATTTATGGGACCTATAGAGCCATAACATTTCTCTTTTTTTTCTGCAGCATGCCTTTATGCCTCTTGTTATCCATTTGTGTTTGACTTTAATGCTTTTTTTTATAATTTTATAAGGAAAACAAAGGTCATACAGGCATTTGAAAATTTCAATGAAATTATTATAAGCATCATTTGCACTATCGGAAGTGAATACATGATGAAAAGTTAAGCATTCTACATGTTTCTTAAATATTGCAAGATTTTCATCACAATAGTCTCTACGCCTAACTTTCCATGTCTTTAGTGAGCATGTTTTCTTAACGGGACACTTTAAAATCTGAGCAGCATGGTCAGATAGAGCCAACTCAATAACTTCACCCTTAGACCCTTTAATGTTATGGGCAAAATTGTCCAAACATGTGCCACTGCTAATTCTTGTCGGCTCGTTTATTTCTAAGATTAAGTTACGACTCAGTAGTTGATACCTAAAATCACGGCTTTTTAGGGTTTCTTTCAAGATGTCGATGTTGAAATCACCGCAGATCACAACCTTATTGTTCTTTAATACGAATGGACTGTTTAAAATACGTTCAAGACCAGCATGGAACATGTCTAGACTAGAGTTCGGTACTCTATAAATACATATAACTGTCATATTGTGTTCACACAGTTCTATCGCACAGCACTCAATAACACATTTCACAGATATATTTTTTGTTTCTTCTAGCACTTTGTATTGTAGTCCGGATCTCACCATGATACAGGCTCCTCCTCTTTTCTTGTCTCGTGAGAAGCTCGTGGCTAAGGTAAATGTAGGGACACTGAGGTATGCTTCAGTGTCCGGCGTCATATTGTGTTCGGTTATGCACAATATATCGACTGATTTTCCCTGTGATTGCAGCTCTTGTAGTCGCAAGGTCAATTCGTTGCTTTTACTTATGAGGCCAGATATATTTTGATGGAGTATACTTATGTGATTATATACGAAAAAACTGTTGCTCCCTCATTGTGAATATTTGCTCTGGTTCTGCATCGTTTGATTGCTTATTTATTGTGGCCGATAGACTTGCAATTAGCTCTGCAGTATTTTGGAATATGCTTTGCACTCCATTTGTATTAATTTTACCAGTGAAATAAGAGAACTGGTCTAGGTTCAGTGTCAGGTTTGAATCGAGAAAAGTACCATAGTTATGAGTTGACATGTCACGATATAATAGATCCTTAAAAACCTCTACTCTACAATTATAAAGGATAGAGCCGCATATGTATGTTGGCGTAACTACTATCATGTTAGTAAAACTAATTTCTTGTAGTTTCTCTCGCATAAGCTGAACGAGTGTTGGATAATCTTTAGTCGTACAAAAATCAGATTCACCGATCATGATTACGCAGAAGTCTCGTTTAGTATAGCCATTTAATTTGTTTTTTAAGTCCTTTAGTAATATGTCAATCCCGACGTTGGGAGTAATGTAATGACAGCGTTGACAGTCTCTAAAGATCTGAAATTCTTCCGTGTTTTGTAAAACTCTGTACCTTCGGCTGCTGGATATAATACATAGTTTATTCAATTTCTTACACATTGGCCCCACTGCGGCCGGCTTCTTTACACTCGTAGTTTTTTTATATGTGTTTTTGGTTATTTCTATATTGTTTTCAGTTGAGATAAACAATTCCTGTTCCAACTCCTTGATAATTTCGTTTAGAGCCAGTATATCACTCTGTGCACTGAGAAGTTCGTTTTGTAATGTCCGGATTTTAGATTCCATGCATAATATGTTAGCCATATTCTCTGGCTTAGAAGGGCAGGGACTATCATGAATGTCGACAAGGCTGGAGGATAAGCTTTCTCGGTTTTTAATTTTTTTCGAGCTATACGGAGTTTTACATATATTTTTTAATGTGCCAACTTCTCGCGTGAGTTTTTCTATTTGCCTCATATACTCATTTTTCTCAATAATTGAGTTGTGTAGTTCTTTTTCAGTACTTGCCAGTTCAAGTTTTAATTTGTTTATTTCCGCCTTCAGTTCGGTTACAATGTCGAGGTCGTTTGTTAATTCTAAACTCTTTGACAATTCATCTTCAACAAACAGAGAGGACATGCGACCGGATTCCATTTGTGTAAGAGATTCGACTGATTTTGCTTTTGTCAAACCACCCTGAGAAACGGGGTGGCAGGGTGTACAGGGCGTAGAGGCGGGAGGTTCCCCTGAAAGTAATACAGCAAAAGAAGATGAGGTGTTCGGCGTTGCTGTGCTTGTTGCATTGTCAGAGTAGACTTCTTCCTGAGTTGTTGTTGGTTTGCTTATATGTTTTTTTAGGCAATAGGTTTTCTTATTAGATGTTACTTTGGAGTTGGCTGTACGACAAGGCAAGCAGATCCATACTTTTTTACTCTCTGAAGTCATAAGTTGAAAGAGCCTTCGAGATCTTTGTGCACATCGTAAGTCATATGGTTTTTGACATTTTGAACATTTTAGGTAATCTTTGTTTTGCAATGTTTCATTACATTTAGAACATGAAGAGCCTAGTGACGCCATCTTGTGAGGTGCCTGAGTATTGCCTTGAGTAGAATAATTCAAAGTGAGGTGCCGTAGCTGTTGTATTGGGTATGTCGTTGTAGTTCAGAGCTACAGAGCTAGATGGCGCCAGTGTAACTTCCTCCGGTTAGTCTTAGCAGTTTGTCGTCGAAGCACACTAGATGGCGCTTAAGCAGATCAAATTCGTTCGCTTGATGTGTGTTGTTCCATATAGTAATCAGTACAATGAGTTGACGCTAGATGGCGTAATTTTTGACATGAAACGCGAGAACAGCTGATAAGGCGTGTAACAAGGTTCTTTGTTTACATGTCAAAATTTAAATCAGTTGAAACGGTCCACAGATATTTATTTCTGTTTTACTCACTGTTTGTTGTACGTTGTTCTTGAGAATTATGTTCCAGATATTGCGATATGTATCACCACGGCATTGTTCACTTGTTAGGATTGTTTTAAGGTTTAGTCACTGTTTTTTCGTGTCCAACTTTTAACCGATGAATGGTTCCACACTAACAACACTTACTGCGTGTAATTGTGGCTTTAACTTAACATTAAATACTAAATCTCACTTAGATATTGTTTCTGATTATTTAAATTAAGAAATTACACACAGAGCTGTTGTTGATCGTGGCAGTGTTGTCAGCATGCAATCAGCACGTTATCGCGTAGCATAGAAAGTATTGCTAACTATGTACTGGTTTCCCGTCTGTCTAATGTCAAGTCAAGTGAGAGTGAAGGCTACGGAGTGTACAAGGGAAGGAACAGCATCTTTCATCGGAGAATATTTGAAGAAGTGTCGTAGTGACCAGTAAATAACAGTTCCAAAAGGCGCTCGAGTAGCTGGAGTAAGTGAAACTGTCTACCGTTCATAAACTGCAGGATATTAAACCTCAACTTATGGAGGACTAGCTGTGCCCCGCGGTGTTACCCGCTCATCCCACGGGAACATTAAATTTATTCGGGATGAAAAGTATCCTATGTCCTTTCCCGGGTCTCAAACTATCTCCATACCAAATTTCATCTAAATCGGTTCAGCGGTTTAAGTGTGAAGAGGTAACAGACAGACAGACAGACAGACAGACAGACAGACAGACACACTTTCGCATTTATAATATTAGTAAGGATAGAGGTATTTCAAGTCTTTGCTCGTTGTCAAAACGTCAAAATAATGGAGACTCGTGATTGACAATCGTGTGATTTTGTATTAGAAAATCTTTAAAATAAAAGAAAAATGGGGAAAACCGTGTTAACTATTACAGCGTTTTGACTTTCATAGAAAATAGCTTTTTTGATATGTCAGGAATAGGAAACTAGTCTATCTCTCTTGCAACACTAGCGCCACCAATTTAACACCTGTCAGCGGACACTTTTAGGTACATGAGGATGCTGACTCCTCCTTCTACGCTCAATTGTGAAGGTCTTAACACTTTCGCTACCAGGAACCCGCCTGGTAGGCACTCGTAATCGTTGCTCAGATGCCGGTCACGTATTTTTGCTTAAAGAGCTACCCACCTAGCGGGCTCTCGGTTTCTGGGGTAGGGTTAAATTTTATATCTGGTTGCGAAAGTGTTAAGAGGGATTCGATCAGATAGGATAGGCAACACTCACAGTCGCTGGAGCACTGGCAGAACTTCTCGCAGAAGTTCTGCGACTGCAGGCACGGGCACAGCGCGTCGCACGGCTGGTTCGGGTGCTCGCACGGCGTGTAGTTGAAGCTGCAACCAAGTGAAGGCGTCATCGTAAGTTCTCTAACGTTTGCCCGAATTTCATATGCCATAATCTATCACTTGCCACATTCATAAATCTATTTTTCTCTGTAAGCTGAATCTTTTCGGGTTTTTCATAAAACAAACCTAACCTAATGATTTCTCCATGAATTGATCTTTAAAGAAATCCCGAAGAGTTTATGATTTAAGAAATAAAAAGTTTATGGCAAATGAGAAATATGGCAAGTGATACATTTATGACAAATGAAATTCGGGGAAGTGCCTGCACCTTAAACTGTGGAACTGCTGGATCAAAAGTATTAACAGTTGTAGGACACAAGCAGCGCCCCGCTCATCTTTCAGGAACAGGAACACTACATTTTTCGGGACAAAAAGTAGCCTGTGTGTTAATCCAGGCTGTCAGCTACCTCCATACAAAAAATTATCAATATTGTTCCAGCACTTTGAGCATGAAGAAGTAACAAACGTACAAAACAACATTTTACCTTTATACTATTATTAGTGTGATTATAATCTATCCGGAACTGTAGAATCTGTTTCTGTTTGGCGCAGGTTACAAACGACCTTATATTTATAAAATTAAGGTCGCTTTGCATGTGTGCCACTTTGATGCGTTTTGACATCAATTTGATCTTGTGGTTCCAGATGGACTTATACAAATCGTATACAGAAACATAGGTGTGCGGCGTGTGGTCCCAGCTGATCCACACAGATGATTTAATGAAACAAAAAATCTTTGGCGCCACAGTAATACCTAGATATGATTGTAATCCGATACACCGTGTGAATAACGACGACGCGGTTGGCTCGGTTTGCTACTGCCTACTGAGCCGGCGGTCCCGGGTTCGAATCCCGGCCAGGGCAAATATTTGTGTGATGAACTCGAATATTTGTGCTTGGGTCATGGTTGTTCTATGTATTTAAGTATATATTTATCTACATAAGTATTTGTTTATCATCATCTAGTACCTATAACACAAGCCTTTTTGAGCTTAATTTGGGACTAGATCGATTTGTGTGAGGTTGTCGGATATTTATTATTTATTATTATATAATAACGATCTATTGTCTATTAGCACTATATAAATTATAGTAACAAGCTTAGTATATAAGAACATGATTTTCACCAATAAATATGCATTATTACGCCGAGTCTCTTTGTCATTATCTACGCACTCCCAATACATTATGGCGAGTCTGCCAGTCCGGACTGCTTGACAGCTCAACACTTCAGTACCAACTTTCCACCTGCAGAGACCTAGGTCACAAACTCGAGGTGTAAGAAACGAGTGTAACTTGAGGCAGACAGTTTCTTGAAGATAGATACTCACACATGATGCGAGGCGGAGTCCTTCTTGAGCTGTATCTTGCGGCAGTGCACGGACCAGAGACGGTGCTTCTTCTTCTTCTTGCGCGGGGAGTCAGCTCTGCTTCCACGCGACATTCCTCAAGAAGATAGATACTCACACATGATGCGAGGCGGAGTCCTTCTTGAGCTGTATCTTGCGGCAGTGCACGGACCAGAGACGGTGCTTCTTCTTCTTCTTGCGCGGGGAGTCAGCTCTGCTTCCACGCGACATTCCTCAAGAAGATAGATACTCACACATGATGCGAGGCGGAGTCCTTCTTGAGCTGTATCTTGCGGCAGTGCACGGACCAGAGACGGTGCTTCTTCTTCTTGCGCGGGGGAGTCAGCTCTGCTTCCACGCGACATTCCTCAAGAAGATAGATACTCACACATGATGCGAGGCGGAGTCCTTCTTGAGCTGTATCTTGCGGCAGTGCACGGACCAGAGACGGTGCTTCTTCTTCTTCTTGCGCGGGGAGTCAGCTCTGCTTCCACGCGACATTCCTCAAGAAGATAGATACTCACACATGATGCGAGGCGGAGTCCTTCTTGAGCTGTATCTTGCGGCAGTGCACGGACCAGAGACGGTGCTTCTTCTTCTTCTTGCGTGGGAGTCAGCTCTGCTTCCACGCGACATTCCTCAAGAAGATAGATACTCACACATGATGCGAGGCGGAGTCCTTCTTGAGCTGTATCTTGCGGCAGTGCACGGACCAGAGACGGTGCTTCTTCTTCTTCTTGCGCGGGGAGTCAGCTCTGCTTCCACGCGACATTCCTCAAGAAGATAGATACTCACACATGATGCGAGGCGGAGTCCTTCTTGAGCTGTATCTTGCGGCAGTGCACGGACCAGAGACGGTGCTTCTTCTTCTTGCGTGGGAGTCAGCTCTGCTTCCACGCGACATTCCTCAAGAAGATAGATACTCACACATGATGCGAGGCGGAGTCCTTCTTGAGCTGTATCTTGCGGCAGTGCACGGACCAGAGACGGTGCTTCTTCTTCTTCTTGCGTGGGAGTCAGCTCTGCTTCCACGCGACATTCCTCAAGAAGATAGATACTCACACATGATGCGAGGCGGAGTCCTTCTTGAGCTGTATCTTGCGGCAGTGCACGGACCAGAGACGGTGCTTCTTCTTCTTCTTGCGCGGGGAGTCAGCTCTGCTTCCACGCGACATTCCTCAAGAAGATAGATACTCACACATGATGCGAGGCGGAGTCCTCCTTGAGCTGTATCTTGCGGCAGTGCACGGACCAGAGACGGTGCTTCTTCTTCTTCTTGCGTGGGAGTCAGCTCTGCTTCCACGCGACATTCCTCAAGAAGATAGATACTCACACATGATGCGAGGCGGAGTCCTTCTTGAGCTGTATCTTGCGGCAGTGCACGGACCAGAGACGGTGCTTCTTCTTCTTCTTGCGCGGGGAGTCACCTCTGCTTCCACGCGACATTCCTCAAGAAGATAGATACTCACACATGATGCGAGGCGGAGTCCTTCTTGAGCTGTATCTTGCGGCAGTGCACGGACCAGAGACGGTGCTTCTTCTTCTTCTTGCGCGGGGAGTCAGCTCTGCTTCCACGCGACATTCCTCAAGAAGATAGATACTCACACATGATGCGAGGCGGAGTCCTTCTTGAGCTGTATCTTGCGGCAGTGCACGGACCAGAGACGGTGCTTCTTCTTCTTCTTGCGTGGGAGTCAGCTCTGCTTCCACGCGACATTCCTCAAGAAGATAGATACTCACACATGATGCGAGGCGGAGTCCTTCTTGAGCTGTATCTTGCGGCAGTGCACGGACCAGAGACGGTGCTTCTTCTTCTTCTTGCGCGGGGAGTCAGCTCTGCTTCCACGCGACATTCCTCAAGAAGATAGATACTCACACATGATGCGAGGCGGAGTCCTTCTTGAGCTGTATCTTGCGGCAGTGCACGGACCAGAGACGGTGCTTCTTCTTCTTGCGTGGGAGTCAGCTCTGCTTCCACGCGACATTCCTCAAGAAGATAGATACTCACACATGATGCGAGGCGGAGTCCTTCTTGAGCTGTATCTTGCGGCAGTGCACGGACCAGAGACGGTGCTTCTTCTTCTTGCGTGGGAGTCAGCTCTGCTTCCACGCGACATTCCTCAAGAAGATAGATACTCACACATGATGCGAGGCGGAGTCCTTCTTGAGCTGTATCTTGCGGCAGTGCACGGACCAGAGACGGTGCTTCTTCTTCTTCTTGCGTGGGAGTCAGCTCTGCTTCCACGCGACATTCCTCAAGAAGATAGATACTCACACATGATGCGAGGCGGAGTCCTTCTTGAGCTGTATCTTGCGGCAGTGCACGGACCAGAGACGGTGCTTCTTCTTCTTCTTGCGTGGGAGTCAGCTCTGCTTCCACGCGACATTCCTCAAGAAGATAGATACTCACACATGATGCGAGGCGGAGTCCTTCTTGAGCTGTATCTTGCGGCAGTGCACGGACCAGAGACGGTGCTTCTTCTTCTTCTTGCGTGGGAGTCAGCTCTGCTTCCACGCGACATTCCTCAAGAAGATAGATACTCACACATGATGCGAGGCGGCGTCCTTCTTGAGCTGTATCTTGCGGCAGTGCACGGACCAGAGACGGTGCTTCTTCTTCTTCTTGCGTGGGAGTCAGCTCTGCTTCCACGCGACATTCCTCAAGAAGATAGATACTCACACATGATGCGAGGCGGAGTCCTTCTTGAGCTGTATCTTGCGGCAGTGCACGGACCAGAGACGGTGCTTCTTCTTCTTCTTGCGTGGGAGTCAGCTCTGCTTCCACGCGACATTCCTCAAGAAGATAGATACTCACACATGATGCGAGGCGGAGTCCTTCTTGAGCTGTATCTTGCGGCAGTGCACGGACCAGAGACGGTGCTTCTTCTTCTTCTTGCGCGGGGAGTCAGCTCTGCTTCCACGCGACATTCCTCAAGAAGATAGATACTCACACATGATGCGAGGCGGAGTCCTTCTTGAGCTGTATCTTGCGGCAGTGCACGGACCAGAGACGGTGCTTCTTCTTCTTCTTGCGTGGGAGTCAGCTCTGCTTCCACGCGACATTCCTCAAGAAGATAGATACTCACACATGATGCGAGGCGGAGTCCTTCTTGAGCTGTATCTTGCGGCAGTGCACGGACCAGAGACGGTGCTTCTTCTTCTTCTTGCGTGGGAGTCAGCTCTGCTTCCACGCGACATTCCTCAAGAAGATAGATACTCACACATGATGCGAGGCGGAGTCCTTCTTGAGCTGTATCTTGCGGCAGTGCACGGACCAGAGACGGTGCTTCTTCTTCTTCTTGCGTGGGAGTCAGCTCTGCTTCCACGCGACATTCCTCAAGAAGATAGATACTCACACATGATGCGAGGCGGAGTCCTTCTTGAGCTGTATCTTGCGGCAGTGCACGGACCAGAGACGGTGCTTCTTCTTCTTCTTGCGTGGGAGTCAGCTCTGCTTCCACGCGACATTCCTCAAGAAGATAGATACTCACACATGATGCGAGGCGGAGTCCTTCTTGAGCTGTATCTTGCGGCAGTGCACGGACCAGAGACGGTGCTTCTTCTTCTTCTTGCGCGGGGAGTCAGCTCTGCTTCCACGCGACATTCCTCAAGAAGATAGATACTCACACATGATGCGAGGCGGAGTCCTTGAGCTGTATCTTGCGGCAGTGCACGGACCAGAGACGGTGCTTCTTCTTCTTCTTGCGCGGGGAGTCAGCTCTGCTTCCACGCGACATTCCTCAAGAAGATAGATACTCACACATGATGCGAGGCGGAGTCCTTCTTGAGCTGTATCTTGCGGCAGTGCACGGACCAGAGACGGTGCTTCTTCTTCTTCTTGCGCGGGGAGTCAGCTCTGCTTCCACGCGACATTCCTCAAGAAGATAGATACTCACACATGATGCGAGGCGGAGTCCTTCTTGAGCTGTATCTTGCGGCAGTGCACGGACCAGAGACGGTGCTTCTTCTTCTTCTGGCGCGAGGAGTCAGCTCTGCTTCCACGCGACATTCCTCAAGAAGATAGATACTCACACATGATGCGAGGCGGAGTCCTTCTTGAGCTGTATCTTGCGGCAGTGCACGGACCAGAGACGGTGCTTCTTCTTCTTCTTGCGTGGGAGTTAGCTCTGCTTCCACGCGACATTCCTCAAGAAGATAGATACTCACACATGATGCGAGGCGGAGTCCTTCTTGAGCTGTATCTTGCGGCAGTGCACGGACCAGAGACGGTGCTTCTTCTTCTTCTTGCGTGGGAGTTAGCTCTGCTTCCACGCGACATTCCTCAAGAAGATAGATACTCACACATGATGCGAGGCGGAGTCCTTCTTGAGCTGTATCTTGCGGCAGTGCACGGACCAGAGACGGTGCTTCTTCTTCTTCTTGCGCGGGGAGTCAGCTCTGCTTTCAAGCGACATTCCTCGAGAAGATAGATACTCACACATGATGCGAGGCGGAGTCCTTCTTGAGCTGTATCTTGCGGCAGTGCACGGACCAGAGACGGTGCTTCTTCTTCTTCTGGCGCGAGGAGTCAGCTCTGCTTCCACGCGACATTCCTCAAGAAGATAGATACTCACACATGATGCGAGGCGGAGTCCTTCTTGAGCTGTATCTTGCGGCAGTGCACGGACCAGAGACGGTGCTTCTTCTTCTTCTGGCGCGAGGAGTCAGCTCTGCTTCCACGCGACATTCCTCAAGAAGATAGATACTCACACATGATGCGAGGCGGAGTCCTTCTTGAGCTGTATCTTGCGGCAGTGCACGGACCAGAGACGGTGCTTCTTCTTCTTCTTGCGCGGGGAGTCAGCTCTGCTTCCACGCGACATTCCTCAAGAAGATAGATACTCACACATGATGCGAGGCGGAGTCCTTCTTGAGCTGTATCTTGCGGCAGTGCACGGACCAGAGACGGTGCTTCTTCTTCTTCTTGCGCGGGGAGTCACCTCTGCTTCCACGCGACATTCCTCAAGAAGATAGATACTCACACATGATGCGAGGCGGAGTCCTTCTTGAGCTGTATCTTGCGGCAGTGCACGGACCAGAGACGGTGCTTCTTCTTCTTCTTGCGCGGGGAGTCAGCTCTGCTTCCACGCGACATTCCTCAAGAAGATAGATACTCACACATGATGCGAGGCGGAGTCCTTCTTGAGCTGTATCTTGCGGCAGTGCACGGACCAGAGACGGTGCTTCTTCTTCTTCTTGCGCGGGGAGTCAGCTCTGCTTCCACGCGACATTCCTCAAGAAGATAGATACTCACACATGATGCGAGGCGGAGTCCTTCTTGAGCTGTATCTTGCGGCAGTGCACGGACCAGAGACGGTGCTTCTTCTTCTTCTTGCGCGGGGAGTCAGCTCTGCTTCCACGCGACATTCCTCAAGAAGATAGATACTCACACATGATGCGAGGCGGAGTCCTTCTCGAGCTGTATCTTGCGGCAGTGCACGGACCAGAGACGGTGCTTCTTCTTCTTCTTGCGCGGGGAGTCAGCTCTGCTTCCACGCGACATTCCTCAAGAAGATAGATACTCACACATGATGCGAGGCGGAGTCCTTCTTGAGCTGTATCTTGCGGCAGTGCACGGACCAGAGACGGTGCTTCTTCTTCTTCTTGCGCGGGGGAGTCAGCTCTGCTTCCACGCGACATTCCTCAAGAAGATAGATACTCACACATGATGCGAGGCGGAGTCCTTCTTGAGCTGTATCTTGCGGCAGTGCACGGACCAGAGACGGTGCTTCTTCTTCTTCTTGCGCGGGGGAGTCAGCTCTGCTTCCACGCGACATTCCTCAAGAAGATAGATACTCACACATGATGCGAGGCGGAGTCCTTCTTGAGCTGTATCTTGCGGCAGTGCACGGACCAGAGACGGTGCTTCTTCTTCTTGCGTGGGAGTCAGCTCTGCTTCCACGCGACATTCCTCAAGAAGATGGATACTCACACATGATGCGAGGCGGAGTCCTTCTTGAGCTGTATCTTGCGGCAGTGCACGGACCAGAGACGGTGCTTCTTCTTCTTCTTGCGTGGAGGAGTTAGCTCTGCTTCTACGCGGCATTCCTCTTGTCCAGTCTTAATCCAGTATGTGTATACCTGAACACACAAGATACACAGTAGACTTGAGATCGAATCTTGGATAAAGTCAGATTTGTAAATAATGATGAAATACCACCGTGATAAGGCATAAACATTGTCTAAAAATGCCATAACACAAAATTTCAATTATTTCATACCCTAATAGATACTAACAAATGTTATACTCTCACTCTATAGATTAAATTGTTATATGATCTTCCTGTGTACACACTGTTAAGAATTATAGTCCAAACCTAGACGATAAGACTTTAGTATTCATTTTTATGTAAATAACTGTAATTTGTCGTGTGAGCCTAATACATAAATGAAATTTCTTTAATCAACGATCGGTCTTTTCCGATAATTCTATAGTACGGGGCACTGGACAATGTGGAATCTTATCTATCAGATGTTAGCGCCATTTCAATCATCCACCAGTTCGTTAAATATGGTTCTCTGCCGTTTCGCCTAAAAAAAAATCGCAAAGTATTAATTTGGCTAACTGTTTCATTTCCCAACTGACGATTTTCTCTGAAACCATATTTTTTTCGGAACTTTCATAAAACAAACCTAACCTAACCTACTGTATATGTTCTATAAGAGCATAAAAAAATACACTAAGATATTTTTTGCTATCAGAGAAAATCGTGAGTTGGGAAATGAAACAGTTTGCCAAATGAATACTTTGCGAAAAAATTTTAGGCGAAAAGGCAGGATACCATTAAATATACTTGATGATACAACTGGTCAGGTAACGGGTGATAACAAAAAAATGAGAATTCGTTCAGAGGTGTAAAAAAATACTCGTGTATCTTTTTAGCACAATTTGATATTATTGGAAAATATGTACATAGAAACTATTTACAAAATCATCAATGCACATTAGAATAGGACTCGTGGTCAGCTGTTCCACTCAGTATAAACATGACGTTGGAACAAGACTCTTGGACGGAATTCTTGTCCATTTTCCGCACACATGTTTTAATTATTTATATCAGTTGGGTACAATTTTCAGCTCTCCAATTATTTTTGTATACTAAACTGCTCAAATAACCTAAGAAATCTTCAATCGCCCGACATTGTGCAAGGTTTATGGGGTTTCGGATTTTCGGTACAAATGGTATATTATTAGCGTCTAGGAAACGTGTCGTTTTTTTGGCATAATGCGACGATGCTTTATCCGACCAGAACATATTCTCCATCTGAGTGATGTTTGCGAATAAATGCTATCAGTATTTTTTTCAAGCATTCGCTCTCATACACTTTTTGGTTGACCGCTAAACCACTCGGTTACAACGACAGTTTCGAAAGACCTTTGTCGGATATAGCCACATAAAGCATAACTTTCTGCTCAAACTTGTGCTTATACTTGTGTTTTATATCGTCTGGTGTTGTAAAATTATTGCTGGTGTAGTATCGGTCATTTCCAGGTATATGTGTTTTACTCAAAGGAAAATAACTTTTATCGTCCAAAATGAATGATTTTCCTTTGTAATTTCGGATCATCCAGCGACACTGTGATATAATAGTCAGTTTTTGCTGTTCAGTGTATTCCAGTGCTCTCACCTTCTTGCGGCATTTCAGACCTATCTTTTTCAAGAACGAACAAGTGCACGGTTGGGAACACTTTATTTTTTCTCGCGGCATCTCGTTGGCTCATAGGATTATTATCGTTAAAAGTGCTATGGAGTAGGTTCATCCTTCTCTTGGTCATTATCTTCGCTGGTCGCCGGCTACCACTTTTGTGATCTATCGTCAAGGATGCAAGAATTCTATAAATAGTGGAGACTAAGTACATATTCTTTACTAAAATTATCTACAGTAGACTTTTTCCCCCAGTTATAGTTTGAATTATAAAAATGTTCAACCGTTTTCGCAGTGTTTCTTGTTTCGACACCATTTTGACAAATATTAATGCTTGAAAAACAAAATCAAATGAAGTTTAAGAACCTCAAAAGAAGTAGTAACAACTTCATAAACAAAGTTTTTTGTCTAAGTGAATAGTCTTGTTTTGAGGTCCATAGAAAGTTATTCTCATTTTTTTGTTATCACCCGTTACGCTAGACTCCGGAATAACAAAATTCGGAAAGATCCTTTCGGATAAATGAAACTTCGGTAATTTGGGTGTTCCTCGATCTTTAAATGTATAATGAGAACAATTCCACATACTAATTATAAAAACGGTATAAACTCACGTAAAAATTGTCAGAAACGGCCCGACATGTTTCGAACTCTGGGTCGCGAGTCGCGTAGCAGCACGGATAGCTACCCCTGATGAAGAGCTCCAAATGAGTTCGAAACATGTCGGGCCGTTCCTGACAATTTTTACGTGAGTTTATACAGTTTTTAGGGTTCCGTACCCAAAGGGTAAAAACGGGACCCTATTACTGAGACTTCGCTGTCCGTCCGTCCGTCCGTCCGTCTGTCACCAGGCTGTATCTCAACAACGGTGATAGCTAGACAGTTGAAATTTTCACAGATGATGTATTTCTATTGCCGCTATAACAACAAATACTAAAAACAAAATAAAATAAATATTTAAGGGGGCTCCCATACAACAAACTTGTTTTATGGTACGGAACCCTTCATGCGCGAGTCGGGCTCGCACTTGCCCATTTTTATAATTAGTAAAGATGTCTCACGGTAGTTTTAATAACATTAACTCCACGTACCTGCTGGCAAGTCTTGGAGAGCATGACCTGCGCGATGGCGCAATAGTTGCAGGCGAACACCTTGTGCAGCGCGCGGAACAGCGACTGGTCCGAGCCCGTCCACTCCGACTGGATGTCGCCGATCGTTAGATCTGACAATCAGAATTAAGAGGCCTTATTCCTTTTAAAATGCTAATTGTTTTAGTCATTTTTCTCTATGATCAAACATGTTTCTTAACATATTATTTATGTTACTACCTAGAACAGGGCTGTTGAGATTTATTGGTATGTATTTGAAATCGACAGTTTGATTTTTTCAGTGATAATTTTTGTTTCAAAAACTACTCGAAATTGACAAAATTCACGCGGAAAATTTGTTTTTTCAACTTATTTTCGACTGCACGCAATAAAAGCATGAAATAGCTATGTTACTTCCTAGAACTCGGGGAAAAGTATTATTCAATTCAAAAAGTTGGTTGAAATTATCAGTATATTTGTCATAATATGAAAAAAATAATTTTTAAAAGGAATAAGGCCTCTTAACTAAATGTTTACATCATCATCATAAACTTAAGAGCTAGGCTCTTGTCGGTGGAGCAATTTCCAATTTTCTCTATCTTGAGCTCTCTCCTTGACGGCCTGGTACGACATGAAGTTCACCTTTTCCTTTATTTGGTCCAATATAAGCTCTTCTTGGTCTTCCTCTTTTCCTCCTTCCTTCAACTTTGCCTTCTATAATAGTCTTTAGATATTCGTCGTGTCGTAACAGTAAATGTTTACAATGAAGCGAAAAATTTAAAAATTTTATGGTTCAGACAGGATTCGAACCTGCCTTTCCAACGGCTTTCCGGGCCAACACGGGCGCCCTACTAACTGGACCACCGAACCAGATGTCAGAGCCATTGAATCTTTCAACCAGTTGCTTCAACATGCCTTAGGGTGGCATCGTAGCGCCATCTACCGTAAATACTTTATCGTCGGCACCATCGTCTCATGTTGAGAATCGATAGTAACGATGTGCTACACCCGAATTAATTATTTTTATTAAAGCAGTAACGTCTGCTAACGTAAACCCAATGTTTACAATGAAGCGACAAATTGAAAAAAATAATGGTTCAGACAGGATTCGAACCTGCGTTTCCAACGGCTTTCCGGGCCAACACGGGCGTCCTACCAACTGGACCCACGAACCAGATGTCAGAGCCATTGAATCTTTCAGCCACGTTACGCTTTCCTATACGTGGTCGCCACTCCAGGACTTTGCTCCCCCAACGACCCATACTCTAGGCTACATGGCCCGCCCATTGCCACGTCAACCGTGAAATCCTGTGAGTTACATCGGTTACCTTGGTTGTAGTGGCAAAAGGAAATGAAATAATGATAATGGTAAGTGTTGAGGATACGGAAGACAGCTCACCGAGTGTGTTGTAGGCGGGGTCGGCGCGCGAGTCCGGCTTGCCGGCGCCGCTCCAGCTCGGCCCGCCGCCGCCTGAAACTGCACACAATACTGTTACTCACTCTAATACTTACTAGCATTCACTTAAAACCACTTGGTCACGCATTTTTTATTAATACTGACTGAGCGTCAAAAAAAAAAAAGAAATATCGGACAACCTCACACAAATCAATCTAGTCCCACAGTAAGAAAGAAAGAAAGAAATACATTTATTCGTGACGAGACACAAAACATAATTACATAAAAGGTGTGACAGAAATTAGAAGAAAATAAAATAAAACAATAAGCAATTATTTTTATGGCTGTGGTTGCTGTAAGCTCTAGTAGGCTTGTGTTATGGACACTAGAGGACGATACACATACTTATATAGAAAAATACATACTTAAATATAAATAACATCCATGACCCAGGCACAAATATTCGAGTTCCTCACACAAATATTGGCCCTTGCCGGGATTCGAACCCAGGACCGTCAGCTCAGTAGGCAGTTGCTTAACCACTGCGCCAACAGCGTCGTCAAAACGCGTCGTCATGTAACTATTCACGTAGAAGGTTTCCAAAATTGCGAAGTTTTCTACACGAAAATTTCTTGAAAGATTTCCGAATTGATATTATTGAAAGATTTCCGAATTATATATATATTTCCAGAAATTTCCGGAAATAATCTCAACTTTTTGGAAACTGTCCACAATATTACAACAAAACGGGACTTAATTGCGTTCAAAAAGTGTTTATTTAATTACCTCGATGTTTCGAACGTGATGGTCTCGAAGGGACTCATTTCTCGTTTATTATAATGTATGAAAATAGTGCAAATGTAAATCAATAAAATGTCCACAACTTACACATTCGTACGTGTAATATGATATTGATATATGGCTAATAAACATCAAAACTCACCAGTTCTCGAATTTATACACGATGATTTTTAATCGGTGATCAGGAGTAGAAAAATATTAATATTTAGCTAAAATTAAACTTAATACGCGAGGTCCCGCGCAATTACCTCACTGTTAAATTAATTAAAAGTTAAAACATAATTAAAACTATTAACCACTAGGTACATGGTCATCCTACATAAATTATTGAAGTACGGTACCTACGTCAAGTGTCATCGCTTTGGCGGGAAATTTTACGAAATTTTCTACGATTTTGTTTATGTAATGAGACTGATAATTAGTGGATTTAGATGTCTACTTGGTTTTTTGACGGTGAACCGATGTGTCACCTTTAGGGAAGCGGTTGCTGTCGTTGCTGTCCTCGGAGGAGGCGTCGTTGGGCGAGTCCATCGAGTTGGACTTGCCCTTGTTCTCCTCGCCCGCCGCCTTCTCGCGCGCCATCTTCTCCCGAACACCGTCCTGAGCATATGAAAAGTCTAGTAGTGATTTCTATGTATTTAAGTTTGCATGCTGATTAAGTAGAACATGCTTTTTGCAAACAAATAAATATTTCATAAATTTCATTTCATATGAATGTATATTATAGTCATTCTTAGACATATCTTTAGGTAATTAATTTGTGTTAAGTAATTTGTGTTGTAATTACTTTGTTTGTCTGTAACCTTTGATCCTGCACCGGCTACATATTTCTGTTTAACCCAGTGGTTGACTGGTAGAGAATGCCTAAAGGCATTAAGTCCGCCAATTGTACTTTTTTTTGTATTGTGTAATAAAGTTTAAATAAATCAATGTATAACAGCTGCACAAAAATGACGAGAATGTATTACAACTATATAGCTAAACCATGCTTAACTTTTCATAGTCAAGTAAAAGAGAAAGTAAATGTCTTATAAGACTTTGTGCGACCAGCGGCAGCGGCTGCGGTGAGCGTCGAGCGGCAAAATCCAAATGATATCATATATGAAGCATAGCATTTTGTCGGGCGGCGCAGGGGCGGGGCGCGGCGGGAACAAATGTATCGGCACTGAAAAAAATACCCAGTGGAGCCTACTGACATTACAGTAAGACTTACTGCAATAACAGTTAGGCCTACTGACATTTCAGTAAACCTAACCGTAATATCGGTTACGCTTACTGTAATGTCAGTAGGCTCCACTGGTTATTTTATTCGAGGGCGGCACACGCACACGCCGACACCACGCTTGCCGCCGCAAGCCGCTAACACCCTAGTCGTGGCCGGGCCGTAACAGAAACAGTTGCGATTCATCACCCAGCGAAGATCTTAAATTAAGGTACACATGATACATCACTGATGATTCATCTGTGTTGAATGATCAACATGATCTAATTTGTAGTACGCGTAGGTACATATTGTTTGTCATAAGCGTCACAGGAAGAAAGTGACCCTTTCCGATCAAAAATTTTGATTTATCCACCAATCTCCGCCATCCTTAAAACCGCTTGTGGCAGACTGATTCAACGAATCCGGTGCTTCTCCAAGCGGAGTAGCACGTCTGGCACCAGCAGTGCAAAGGGTCCGTCGGACCCGCAAGCTACCATGGAAAAATAATAATTAAAGAATTCACTTCTTTTAGTCAGTAAGATAACTCACCAGCAACATGTAGCAGTTGGACCCGCAGGGCTCCGAGAAGGGCTTGAGGTCGGGCCCCTTGCGCCTGGTGAGGTTGGGCCCCGGGTGACACGCCTGCAGCCCTGTCAGCAGGAGAACTCATTCATATCTCAAACTAGTAGCAATAGCGAAAATAATGACCGTCGTTCATTCAAGCAAGGCCGTGGCGATGAGACATGTAGCTGAGAATATATCCGAAAAATTTCTCGAAAATATCACAAGAATTTAATAGAAAATTTCAATTGGGAAGTTTCCTATATGAAATTTTGAGAAGCTTCCACGTAGCAAGTTTCACAATTTAGAAAAAATTGCGTTGGCACGTCATTCATTAAAAGGAAAATATTACTTTCCGCCAAGAAACAAGAAAGTGTGTAAACCAAGCAGACTTCGTGAACAGCTAAAATAAAGATCCAGTTGTACACGTTTAAAGAAACAAAGAAATACATTTATTCGTGACGAGACATAAAACATAATTATATAAAAGGTGTGACAGAAATTATAAGAAAATATAATAAAACAAATAGCAACTATTTTAATGGCTCGATTAACGTTAAAAATGGCGCTGATAGTTGTAATGTAATCCCATACACAAAAGTCAAATTCTTTATATAACAAGACTTAACGTAAGTATCCCAAGCAGCACATTAGTGAATTTTGCATCTTATAGCTTTAAGTTCTAAATGAGTGGTTTAACAGTGTTTGATACAACTTATAGCTTTAAACACAACTCAAAACTGTATATGAGTTCATCCTATCACTTGTAGTTCCATAGGAACGTTTTTTGTTTCTACTTTATTACTTATGGTGGGATAAAGTCGATTTTGCTACTTAAAGTTGCATGCAGGTGCTATATAAGGCCTTAAAATCACTTATAAGCAACTTTTACATATAAGTGGGAACATACCCTTATTTGGAACTAAAAGTTCCAAATGACTAGTACAATAGCGAATTATATCACCAATAGTGGCTAAAGGGATAATTTTACGGGTCTTTTGGAACCAAAAAATATTGCAACTTTAAGGCCTAAGAAGTACCTTATTGCCACTACAACGCATAAATAGGTCTCAATAGGAGGTTCTTGGAACCAAAAGCAGTTATTTTCACTTATTTCAAACCACTAACGAACTAAAAGTTCTATTATTGTTCCTATTTGCGCCTTATCAAAATATATTGAATAGTCTTGCTTGTTTAATAGTCTACAAAAGAGCAAATAATTACTATTGGTAATATCATTCACTGCTTTGCCACTCGCAAGATACAAATAAGTGATTATTAGACTTGATAGTTCCAAATAAGGAACAAATAAGTGAAAATAAACACTGTAGGATCTTTTTTGTTTCGCCATGTTTACAAATGGAAGCCTATGAAAATTGATTATTTTAACCAGAATTTTATCACACTCACGCATAATCACAGATTTTTGATAGTTGTGACGATGTTACTTTAACATTGTACGTAAACTACAATCATTAAGTCAGGTTTTTAACAGTTTTATTTCTTATCAGTATCTATTCCTTATTTAATTTAGCACTCTCTTTTTTAATATTCCTGATCAAATGAAAGGCGCGTCGAAATTTACAAAGAAAACATACTATAGTTTCACAGTAAAAAAAAAATCGCAAGAATTTCGTGCTTATTTCAATGCTTGTATAACGTAAAGTTTTAATCACTCACTAAACAGACGTATAAACCCAAAATGAATATGGCAGATCACGTATTACTTTCAATAAAACACAATTTGACAGTTGCCTCGCCACTCAAAGATAATTTTGGCGACTCATTTATCACTCATTGACCGAACTGAAATGTTTTCATTCGTTCACTGCGCATAACTTTTACCCTTAGTTCTAATTGCCACTTAAGGTAATTGTGAGATCTCTTATGGATTCTATTTAGCACCAAAAATAGGCTGCAAATTTTCTCCTTTTGGTTCTATACTGGTGGCATAAGGGTTCTTGCCACCTATATAGCACTTAGTCATGGTGGTAAATTTCACTTAAGCATCTAATTAGATATGATATACGAGCTATTTAGACCCAGTTGTGCTACTTGGGATGTCACTTACAATTAAATACAAACAGTTTGATGAAACTGACCTTAAACCACATGTTAACATTTACAACCTATCGCTTTATTATAATATGTTACATTGTTTTAAACAGTCAATGAACTAAAAAATAGCATGTTGCGTCACCACTATGTCGCTTAAATGAATGACGGACCTTCGCAAGTAGCAATTATTTAACCCCCTTGTAAATGTATTAAAATATTGAGACATTTTGACAATATTTTTTTAACACCTTGACATTTTGAAACATAACGATTTTAGCCCCTTGGAATCTTACGATATAATATAATTAAATGATACATGCAAATAGCAGAACTAAATATGTACTACATTTCCAACATAAAACAAAAACGTATGTATAATGTAATGGTAGATGATAAAATAAATGAAGTATAATATGTTTTTTTTTATTGGCAAAACATAGTGGCTCCACTTCGCCTGGTGGTAAGCAAAAAGGGGAGCCCGAGTCGCAATGGCAACTGACAAGAAACCAACGGCGCCTTGTCAGTTGACACTGACATGCTTTTTATGTGTATGTGTAAACACCAATAAATGAGGATGGGGACTGACGGAACAATTACATTTATCCAAGGAACTTTTATAAAGCTCACAAAAGTACTGAAAGTGATTGCCAAACCTGTTACTCGTATGAACAGTCAAGGTAAGATAACATTGTTATATGAATATGACTATCCAGATAAGTAATAGGTATTAACTTTAATAAGGAAATTAGAATTGGGACCAATACATATTTGGACAATCACTACCTATATCACATTATTCTATGCAAACCGAACCGAATACGGTATTAGTGGAAATAAATTGTATCATTGAAACCAATAAACACACGCTCAAAAATACACGGAACACATTCACGGGCATTATACCATTTTTGATTGGACAAAAACTAAAAAGAAGACGTTCTTTATAAAACTTCATACGAACAAATCGTTTTCGGCGTTTCATAAAGAGTAGCTGATTGCAGCTGTCATCATCAAATACCATATTAGTGCCCGATTCTGGAAATGTCGCGACCAGATAAATGTAATTGATTCGCAATAAATACACGGCGCTAACATATAAATGAAAAGTACAGACAAGGCCATATACTTTCGAAATTATGAGTATGATGTCCGTTTATATGGCCTGTGATGTGTCAGCCTTCGCTATGAATTAGGGTTTCCGATCCCGGGACCGGATATAAAATTCCTGCACCTCTAGCATAACTACCATACGCGACTATTCCGCGCGAGACAATTATCCGTCTCTTTCTGTGCAGTAATGTGAGAGAGTGACGGGTAGCGCTCGACAAGAGTCGCGTAGCATATGCCTTGATCACACGTACCGAGCAAACGGGCGGGACAGTGTTCTCGGCCGAGTACTCGGTGCGTATAAACATAGCGCCGAGTGCTCGGCCGAACGAAGCGGCGAGACAGTAACTCGGCTCCCGTTCTATCTACTAGGCCGAGTGTCCACCCTCCCGCTACCCCGCACTGTCTCGCTCGCTCACTCGGCCGGTCTGAACGTGCTCTGTCTCGCCACTCGGCGATTTTTTTACGATCCATCATGTCCGAAAGTCTCAATGGAACTGAACTGACTGTGCTAATTTCAAAACATGTGTAAACAGCTACTCATATCACTGTCTCGGATGAGAAACATTTTACTGTCTCGCCCGTTTGCTCGGTACGTGTGATCAAGGCAATAGTTGTGCTAGACTGGGATCGACAGCCCTCGGTATGAATAAAGGCTTGCAATTCCGGAATTGGCTTGTATGGGCAGTATCGTAAATTCCGGAATTCCCGATACTGCCCATACTAATTCCGGAATTTCAAGCCCTAGTATGAACGCGTGGTGTGTCGGCCGCCTTACCTGCCGGCTGGCCTCCTGCCGCAAACAGAAACACACGTCAGCCCAATGTATTCACTTCACTAGCACGAGTCAGGTGGAGAAATACTTTGTGATTTTATCTATCCAAATATCATAAACCCTCCATGATGCGTTTAAGAACCGCACATTATAACCACCATAAAAATAGACTGTTTTATTAGAACAAGTTTCTTATCTGTGAAAATGTTATTATTGCTAAATAATAACATCGATTTCGATAGTATTATTTATTCGAATTTCGAACATCTTTGAAAAACAAACAAATTTGATTTGACCTCTATTCTAATATCAGTCGAGATGACGTTTAGTTCGAAATGAATTGTCAATTTGCATCAAATTTGACCAATGTCGCACGTAAGTAAGATATCGAACGATATGATAATTGGGGCCAACTCTAGTTTGTCTCTGAATTAAATAAAACTATGACAGCTGCCAGAAAACTTCATTACCGCCATTACCGGGTAATATTTGTCGTAATGTGCGACTCCTGAATGCATCACGGAGGCTTATGATATGTGGCTAGATAAAGTAGTGTATGTAACTGTACATAATTAGCCATTAAAACACTCGTGTGATGTTATTATGAAACTTGCCTTCGGCGCGTTTCATAAACCCACACTCGTGTTTAATACCCTTCATTATGTACAGTCACATAAACTACTATACTGAGGAAATGGCTGCTAGAATAGAATAGTGGCGCAATACCGTGGCGTGGCAGGGGCGTATCGGGGTCCCGAATGGATCAGTTACTCAGAATAAGTTACGATTTTTACCGTTAAGAAAAGGTAAGTAAAAAGTTTCATCGGATTTTGCCACACAGGCTTAAACGGTGGTAGTTGGGCCGTTTGATTTTTTGTTGTACACCACTTTTTTTTTTGATTTTGGATATTTAAAGTATTTTCTTCTCAGAATCACGAGCTCTTTCGATCTAATTAGAAGAAAAAAAAAGTCGTGATATTTTTTGTTTTTCTATTGCGTTACCATTAAAAGTAACGGAATTAAAACACAAAACGAAATAATATTACGGTTTTTTTTTTCAAATTTAGATCGAAAGAGCTCATCATTCTGAGTAGAAAATACAAAAAAAAGTGGCGAGTACAGTCACCATCAGACATATCGCAGCATATAAGGCGTTTATAAATATCTGAACATGTACTGCAACGCCCACTCAATAAGAGTCGTGTTCAGATATTTACTACCGCCTTATATGCTGCGATATATCTATCATGATGACTGTACAACAAAAACTAAAATGGCTCACTTACTACTGGTACGTGAATACTGGTTTTGTTGGTAGTATGTATAAAATAACATCTTATTCTGTCTAATAATACTTTAAAAAGGCACAAAAGAGAACTAAATACGGTTCTTAGTGTCAAAACAACAAGTTTCTTGAATAGAATTATTGCATCGATATATACAGCCATTTAATATTTAAAAAAATGTATATTCCTGCATTGTATTTTTCCACCTGAACTTGATAATAAAATATTATAAGTATAGAACAAATATGTACTCTGTTCAAGTATCTAAAGCATTACTTATTAAAATATATATTCTAAATATACAAACTCACACACACACAGTACTTATTAGCATTTTTGCAAAAAAAAAATATATACTTAAATAGTCTACAATATAATAATCGTATCATAATATCACTCGGTTGCAGTATTCCAATTATTGAACGTTCCACTATTCGTTCCAATACTTTTACGAATAATTCCATAGCGCAATAGAAGTCTTAAATACACTCTGTAATTGTTGCAGCAGCAAATTAGTTCCATACATATTCATTCGTGCAGGGTCAGTTTGATCTTGTAATCATGTTCCACATATGGCACGACGCAATTATGTTCCACATATGGAATGACGCATTCATGTTCCACATATGACATGATACAATCATATTCCACATATGACACGATGCAAACATGTTCCACATATGGCACGACGCAATCATGTTCCACATATGGAACGATGCAGTTATGTTTCCCACATATGGAACCACGCAATCATGTTCCACATATTGCTGGCTCAATATTACAGGGTTCTATGTTTGACTTTTGACGAGTTCCAATTTGAATATTTTCATAATGACATTAAGTCTAATTTGAACTACTCTGAAAATGTTACATAGAACCCTGTAATATTGGGCTAGCTATATAAACGACGCAATCATGTTCACGACGCAAACATATGACGAGATGCAATTATGGTCCACATACGACACGATGCAAGCATGTTCCAGATAGTGCACGACGCAATCATGTCGGACACATGGTACAACGCAATCATGTTTCCCATATGGCACGACGAAATCATGTTCCACATATGGCACGACGAAATCATGTTCCACATATGGCACGACGAAATCATGTTCCACATATGGCACGACGAAATCATGTTCCACATATGGCACGACGAAATCATGTTCCACATATGGCACGACGAAATCATGTTCCACATATGGCACGACGAAATCATGTTCCACATATGGCACGACGAAATCATGTTCCACATATGGCACGACGAAATCATGTTCCACATATGGCACGACGAAATCATGTTCCACATATGGGACGACGCAATCATGTTCCACATATGGAACGACGCAATCATGTTCCAGATAGGGCACGGCGTACTCACGGTGCAGGAAGCAGTCGTACTTGAAGCAGCGGCGGCAGAAGAGCGTGTGGAAGGAGTGCATGGTCTGGTCGCGCGCCACCGACTCGGCGAGCGGCCCGTCGATGTTGGGCGTGCACTCCGGCGGCAGCGCGTCCGGGTCGCGCAGCGACGTCAGCTCGATGTATCTGCGCACAGACACACCTTGTCGTTGTCACCGCTACACTACATCCTTACAAATACTATGTTTACATAGGATTCCGTCAAGCATTGAGCCAACAGCACAAAACAGATAGGTACAGAAATCAATCTACATACAAGCGCGCTCGAGCAAACGCACACATAGACATTGCTCACGGACACGATATCTCGGACCAGTTCAGACCAGTGCGAGCGCGAGTGCCACCCGCTTGACGTGTTAGTATATGACAGTTAGTATTGCGCTGCCAAAGAAACGAATGCAATACGAGTCCTGTGACACAGGGAATCCTAGCTCAGAACCCAAAGGCATAAATCATTTTGGAATTAGGTAGTTTCACAGGTGTGTTAAACTAACTATAATTAGATGTTTCTATAGAATCTTTTTATCGATTCTATTATTTATGTGGAAATACGACAGTTTTTGTTTTTATAAATATTGTCACATTACGTTTTTCTTTTATAATTTACTTCTGTATCAATACTTATAACTAAACGAGTAATCAATAATTATAATAAATATCAGACAATCCCACACAAATCGACCTAGTCCTAAATTAAGCTCAAGAAGGCTTGTTATGGGTACGAAACAACGATATATTCCGGGATTCGAACCCAGGACCGCCGGCTCAAAAAGCAACTGCACTACCATGTATGACGCCGGATACAAATGAAGTGCAAAGTGAACGCAACCGATCACGTTTGTTGTATGGGAGCCCCCTAAAATATTTATTTTATTCTGTTTTTTAGTATTTGTTGTTATAGAAGCATCAGAAATCACCTGTGAAAATTTCAACGGTCTAGCTATCACGGTTCATGACATAGTATACATTACAGTCTGGTGACAGAGGGACAGAGGGACAGCGGGGGCTTACTAATTGGGTCCCGTTTTTTACCCCTTGGGTACGGAACCCTAGAAAAGAAAAGTAAAACACTGTAATGCACTCACTTCTCGCGGAGCTCCTGCGGAGAGCCCTTGTCCGGGAACTGCGCGGAGATGGCCTGGAAGATCGTGAAGATGGGGAACTGCTTCTCCACACCCTCCCCCTCTTTATCTTTGTCCTTTTCCTTTTCTTTATCTTTGTCCTTGTCCTTTTCCTTTTCTTTCTCTTTCTGTTGATGATAAACAATATGATATTTAAAATACTTCACTATTCATATTAACCCTTAAAAGCATACTGTAAGATGCAGCTTACATAACAAAGAATTCAAGATTAATTTAAAAGTAGGAATATTTATAATGTTATTGAGAGTGGTTTTCATAAAGACATTTAATCCATTATAATATGTTTTCGTCATACGTTGATGGTTGTATACCAAAAAAAAGTTATAGTTGTTTATTAACGAGAAGGCGGAAATTTTAGAAACTTACCACCATCTTTTTAAGGTCTCGCAAAACGGTGGTTTATTGATGACTGTTTTGGCAGTCTTTATGTTCAGTAGGTATAATTTTTTTACTAAAATGTGTTTCTACATTTAAGCATTGTACTGATACTAAGTATAGTAACGGATTTCACGTATCTATAAGCAATATTTGTAAATTTAATTCATGTATGAAAAATTCCCAAATTTTCTTTTTTACCAATTTGTTTTTTTTTTCTTAGTTGGTTCACTGTAAAGCATAAAATATCTCGTTTTTGGGTCAATCAACTTTTTTCTGCCACTCGTTGACATGGTGATGTCCCTGGGTAACTTTTTAAAACTACGATTTTCCGTGGTTATATCAGCAAAAGCTTTGTAATTTAAGCAGTTGTAAGTCCATTCTTATTACATGTAGACTATCTCCTGACAATACCAGTAATATCAATTATCAACACTTTTCTTAGAAATTGTATCACAATTATCCCCTGGGTCACGGACAGAATAACAGCAAGAAAAAGTTGATCCATCCTTTTAAGTAAAAAGAAAAAAACATGCATTTAAGGATTAATTACTATTATCAAACTAGCGGCGCCGCGCGGTGTTCCCCGCTCACCACTAACACTACATTTTTTTCGGGATAAAAGGGGGATAAAGGGGATATAAAAGGGGGATAAAGGGGATATAAAAGGGGGAATAAAGGGGATATAAAAGGGGGATAAAGGGGATATAAAAGGGGGATAAAGGGGATATAAAAGCTCCTGACCTCCTTGCGCTCGTCGGCCACCTCGTCGCGCGTCTGCTGCGCCATCAGCGCCGTCACCAGCTCCACGAACAGCTGGTCGTCGATGAACCCGCCCTCCTTGTCACCTGAGACACAACCAAGCATATAATACACCGTACTTTTAGTTTCTAAGTTCGTACCTAAAGGGTGAAAACAGGACACTATTACTTAGCCTTCGCTGTTCGTCTGTCTCATGAATCGTGATAGCTAGACAGTTGAAATTTACACAGATGATGTATTTCTGTTGCCGCTATAACAACAGAATTAAACAATTATTGAAGGAGGCTCCCATACAAACGTGATCAGTTGCGTTAACTTTGCACCTCATTTGTATCCGGTATACCAGGTGCAAACTTAACTTAACCCTGCCAGTTAAGATGGGATAAGTATGTGTATGAAACCCTCGGTGCGCGAGTCAGACTCGCACTTGGCCGGTTTTTTATTTAGATCCCAATTACTTCAGACAGAATTCTAAGATCAAATAATTATGAATTTCTGAAGAAGACAAGGTATTCTAAAGCGCTATTTGCAAGGTATTCATCGTCATCAGCCCGTATCAGTCCACTGCTGGACATAGGTCTATCCCATGGCACGCCACTGAGCTTGATTTTCAGCCCTCCTCAAGTTGCCACCCGCTATCCTACGAATTTCGTCGCTCCATCTTGTTACGTGCCCTACACTACATGGTATTGATTAACTGTAATCATAATCAATGGATGGGCAAGTTGCAGTAAATCTCCAAAAATCTCAGAATCATTCCAGAAATTTGTGGATACCTTCATAAGAACTTTTCAATTGGGAAATTTTTGAGAAGTTCTATGTGAAAAGTAACTTTCCGCCGGCACTTCTTTAATTGTAATGTTATTGACGTAATAGGTAATTGCGGTGAGTACTTTGTTGCGTGAAACGAAAAAAGAAATAGCCTAGTTTCGAGATGTACGCGCTACCAACTGTTATATTATTTTTCTATTGAGGACTTTCTTAGATGTCAACTATGTCAGAGCGTCAACTAGAGGGACTTCTAAACAGGCCATGGTTTGTTGCAATTTGTCACCAGCCATAGTTGGTTTAGAAACCCCATAGCACACATATAAGGCTTGCGCGGTATTATGGCTATTTTTTATATAACTCGTGGAAGTTCTTCAATTATATAGGCACAAAGTGGAAACGAAATCGCATACAGAATAAGCCTAGAGAACTAATCTACTCTGAAAGCACTACACACCATTAGAGTAGTAACAGGTTTGAGTGCCACTTGTGCTGTGCAGTGAACCACATTAGAATTTATCAGTATACATTATCCACCAAGTGTAAAATCTAGTCTTTGATTATGTATCCAGTACACCTATCCATAAATACACATCCAGTATACCTATCTATAAGCTAAGTTTAAACTGTACATTGTAATTAAATGACTGTTCCATCAATGAGCTGTAAGAAGCCTGAAAAGCATGAATGTGTGAGTGCAAGGCAGTGAGGTGCCGGTGAACCCTATATTCATAATCCATAGCCAGTTTCCCTTTTTTTTATATTTTATAGAACCTGAAAGGAAAGCGTAGATGTGTGCACCACACACCAATGTGTATTATTGTTTATGCAGTCTGTGGACAAAGTAGATGGCCAATTTAGTATACCACCTTTTAAAAATAATTCATGTTATTTCAAGAAAACAAGACTATTTGTTATTTTGAGCTAATTGGCATATCATTTTGATATACAGGCTGACCTATATTCATGAGAATTGAGCACACAGTTAAAATTCCTTAATTTATTTTGACAACCAATGGGATTTGAACCCAACATTACTAATTTTCCAAATTTTTTTTTGGAATTAGATATGTCAAGTCTGTTTATTGGAAATGAAGGCATAAATGTGATGATAATATTTTTAGGGTCCTCCCTGAAGTCATATCTGTGTAGCTTTGTCCACAAACAAAATAAAATTATAATGATTTAAGCCAATGTACCATGCACTTTCCCGTCGTAGTTCTTTATGAGCTCCTCGATGAAAGTACCGTCCTGGTCCAGGACCTCGTCGCCCATGTACGGGATGTTGTGCAGCACTGTCTCGTCTTCCACCATGAAGTTCTTCTGTGTTGGCGCCCATGTGTACATGGTGGGTATCGGGTTGACGGAGTTGGTAATGTGGATCGGTACTTGTTGAGTTGTTACCATGCCCGAAGCTGAAATTATATAGTTTTTATCAGTTTGACCTTTTCAATGCCCCCTCGTCATAATCTGAATCTTCACTTGGGTGTTAAAAATATTTTGATATTTAATAAATTGACAAGTTTTTTTACATTTATACTAATTTACTAGTATCTAGATTCATGATAAAGCTTTCATTAACATTCATTACTTATTATTCATTCATTCATTTCATTCATTCGGCCGATATGAAGGCATTTATGAGGGCCCTGTCGCCTCGGTTGGTTCGCATCTCAGGAGACCCCAGAGCTGGTGCATACCTCTCACAGAGGAATGCTCTTGCAATCCAAAGAGGTAACGCCGCCAGCGTAATGGGAACCATGCCGCAGGCAGACTTGCTGGACGGGGTATTCTTTTTATAGAAAATGTATATTTTTTATTTTATTTTCTAATTAGCTTTAAGCCATTGTACATACAATTATCCTTTCTTTTATATTTATCTATAGTTTTTATTATTGTAAATATAGTTTATTGTCTTACTTCCTAATTATTAAAAATATATATAAATAATTATTAGTATAATAATCATGTATATATCAATTAAATTTTAAGATGAACTCGATAAAATTAATAAATATTGCATTTTAATTATACGTTATGTATTTTACAATTATTCATTACTTGTATTGTGCTGAATTATGTAAATTATAACTATAATCTGTTTTGTATGTGTGTTTCTTAATTATGATCTTGTTGAGTTTACAATATATTAGTCCCACAAAACTGAAGTTGAAAAACAGTAGGACAGATTTTTTGGTAAGTAATCATGGCCAAGAAGTGCATCATGGTTTCCCATCACAGTTTAAGGATAGAATAAAAAATTGGCTTTGACAACCCTCAATAAACCAATAGTACAAAGTACAGGTTCCCAGTTAGGATATTTTCAAACACACTACAATTGCTTTGATTTATTAGAAAGAAAGAAAGAAATCAGTAAGTCACCGTCAGTACAGCTGACTTCAGCCTTCTTCATGAGTCCCTCGTGGCTCGGGCTGGGCGCGGGCGGCGGCCAGTAGGGGCGCCGACCCCGCTCCGCCAGCGCAGAGTCCCGAGTCTCCAAGGACTCGGACATTAGACGCAGGTTCCGCGCCCATGCTACCTTCACTTCATCAGCTCTTTTGAACCGCTAAACAAAAAAAAACCGTGAATATCATATCTTATTAACTATCAAACTATAAAAAAATACATGAACTTTAGCGAATTCATTGCGAGAAATTAAACGAAAACAAAGGTTGATGCACTTACCTTCACTTGGCGGAGCCGCATGTATTCGGATTTCACCCGTTTCTTCCATTCTGCTGAAACTTTTGATTTACTCATTGCCCCTTTGAGTACAGGGTGGCTATTAGTTTATGAAGGAAATTCACTTTACAATAAGGAAATATAGTAACGCTTAACAAAATTTTGGCGTCACACCGGTAAAACAAGCGGGCAAATACGACATGACACTAGACCGATTGGATCCTTGATTGGATCCGATCCGATCCGATCCGGAGGTCTTTTGTTTTTGGTTTCTGTTCGTAGTTAAGTGATGTCAAAAACCGTAAAATTGTAAATTAAAAGAAAACCTTTGTTAGGCTATGGTTACTTGATTTGCTTGTCTATGCAATCGATCTATACTGTTTATGGACATTTTGAAGCAAGTGTGTTCGCTGCCATTTTACTACGATATAAATTGCGTTTAAAAGCAAATTAAAACAAGGTGAGCATGGACAGAAAGGTATTTCTCATATATTTTAAGTCAATATCATACGCTTTATTTATAACGCATGCACTGTCTGATTGTTTTTCACGTAAAAGGCTACGGATTACGTAATTTATGTTTTCCTCGTCACAATTTTACACCTATCGTAATGATGTTTGACAAGAGCTAGTCTACGTACATTCGAAGGCATCTCGGATTCGGGTCATTTAGAGTTGTTGTCTACACCGAAAAGTTATTCTGTTTGTAGGTGTGTGCATACCTACAAACTGCTCCAGGTTATGCGAAGAGGCTCTTTAAAGTATGTCATATCGCGGCGCGTGGGACGGCGGGCCGCCTGGCGCCGAGGCGGAGTACGCGCCGCGCCTGCCGCAGCCCTTCGCGCCTCCGAGCGCCCCGCCCGCGCCGCCCATGCCCACCACCGACCCCTGGACGGGTGTCAGCTACAGTCAGTATGGACCTCCTCCCTCCTATGACTATCAGAACTACAGTGCTTCCAACTACAGCTACAATTATGATGCAAACTACTATCGTCAGCAACCAGAGAACTACTATCAGAAGTATCCACAGACACGAGAAGCATGTCCTTCTGGAGACACATTTGATGTTGCACCTAAACACCGTACCCGGTCCAGATCTCCTGATGATAGGCCAGTAGAAAGAAGGCGTAGGTCATACTCAAGAAGTGTTAGTCCTCAAGTCAAGAGGGAACGAGAATATTCTAGAAAGAGAGATAGTTATGATGAGAACAGAAAGATCAGATCTCGTAGCAGATCTAACAGACCTAAACGAGGGAAGTATTCTTCTAGTGACCATTCTAGTTCTCGCTCTTCATCAAATTCATCTAGAAGGAAAGTGAAAGACAGGAGGTCCTCGTCTGCTACATCTGGATCAAATCATTCTTACAGGAAACATAAAGCAAGAAAGGTTAAAAGTAGAGAACACTCGTATACTCCTCCACCTAAGAAATCTTCATCACATTCTAGAAATAGATCTAGATCTCAAAGATCACTTAGTAAGGAGCATTCATCCAGCAAATCCCCCAGACTGAGGCGTGACAAGGAAGTCATAAAGGGGAAGGGAAAAGCTCCTACAAAGGATAAAGGGAAAGAAAAGAAATCCAGAGCCGTTATGACTCCTCCCAGGAAAATTAAAGAAGAACCCCTGACACCACCTAGAGGGCTAAAACGGCCATCCATTACACCTCCTAAGAGCTATATCAAGAAGGAGAGGTCTACAACGCCCGTAAAGAAACGCACGCGTGTTGCCAACACACCGCCCCGGAAGAACAGAGACAGCTCACTGACGCCGCCTAAAAGCTATGCTAGAAGCAGATCTTCTTCCAGCTCTAGGTCAGGCTCGCGGTCGCCGACCCCGAAACCAAAAAGCAAATCCCGTAAGAGGCACTCACGCTCTTCTTCCAGATCATCTCGATCGCGGTCAAGGTCAAAACGGCGCAGACCGAAATCGGCCTCCAAGCACCGCTCCCGATCAAAGAGTCGATCTGCACGCTCCAGCAAGAGTAGATCTCACTCGCGGAGCCACTCCAAGTCCAGAAGCAGGAAGCGAACTAGGAGTCCTCGGTCATCGAAAGCGCGTTCGCGGTCCGGAAGCTCGCATTCCGGCAGGAGCAGCCACAGCGGCACGCCCGGCGAGGAGCGCCGTGGACAGTTCACTGTCGCTGACCGCAAACGCTTTTGGAAGCTCCACCGAAGTCGCCAAGAGGAAAAGAGGAAGGGAAAAGTTGAATCCCCTCCCAAAGAGGTCAAACCTCCTCCGGGGGCGATCGAACCCGCTCAGGTAGATGATATTGAGTATGGGGATCCACCTGAAGTTGAAGGTCCCAACTTTGCCGAACTGCTGCCTTCGCAAGTACCGGCCCATGTTGCCCAAGCTTCATCCTCCAGATCAAATAAGGGTCCGATAACAATAAAAAATGATGGTAGCTTTTTGGAAATGTTCAAAAAGATGCAAGAGGCTACTAAGAAGGTTGAGGAGGAGAAAAAGCCGGAGATCAAAAAGCCGGTGCTCCCCTTCATTGGGAAGAGGCGCGGTGGGCGCGTGCTTAAGACTGGACTTGTGAAGAAAGCGAAGGCTATAGAAGAGCAACTCGCTGACAATGCCCCGAAGGATGCCTGGTCCCTCTACATGCAGGAGGTCAAAAAGTACCGCGAGACCTCCTGCGAGGAGGAGCGCAAAACCAGACCCCTCGTCAAATAATGTAGTCATATAACATAGTATTAATCTCTGTCTAGTATACTTTAGACTTTCCCTAAATAAGTTTATGTTGAAGTATTTTGAATAGGTCTGGACACTCTTGCCGGGTGAGAAGTGCAAATACATGTTAGCTCTTGCATTTCATGAGTTTGTATGGTTACTTCAAGTTAAGTTAGTACCCTTGATGTAAAATGAAAATGTGAGAAGAAATCTTTTGTGGTGTATTTTAAAAATATGTACCTATTTCATTGAACAAATGTAGAGATTATTATTTATTAGATGTGACTGTACTAGTTTTCTTTTAAGTAGTGTTTACAGTACATTGGTATTCTTGATGTAGAATTGCTTTTGAAAAAATTAATCTGTTTAATAAGAATCATTATTTATTCACATAGACGCAGTATAGGGATGTTACAGTACATTATGTATCATGTATCTAGCTTGCGTGCAAATATATAGTAATATAACAATCAAAATGTTAAAATAATGAAAAATTAATTGAAATAATCGAAGAAGTTAGCGTAATTAGGCATAAAAATTATATAACTAATTACTACCTATTCTAATACTGCCACTGTTCGAAATACGCCTTTACGTTATTTACACAATATTGTATACGTTTTTTTGTATATCATCTTGTGACTGAGGGTGATAAAGGAAGGATTTTTTTTATGTGGTACGCAATTTTCATCCCACCTCGAATTACTATGACCCTGACACACATTTTTTATATTTTAAAGACTGTCCACTTCCACTGCGTTTCCCCACAATAACAACCCATAACCAAGGACAGATGATACGTACCCAGGATAAGCGGTCATTGCTGCTTCAACTTATACCGTGTATTGTGTATATTTGTCCTATGGTTGTGTGAAAGAAAGATTACACATTCACATTTATAGCAAGGGACTTTTTTGCTTGCCTTATGTTTCTTGAAAAATGCCACAATTTTGTTAAGACTGAAGATGTTTATCTGAACAAAATAAGATGTAACCTAACATGGTCGTGAAATGCAAGAACTTGGTAGGAATGTATTTATGTGTAATATTGTTTCCGTGAAGGAAATAGTTATCCTTGTCTTGTTTTTTTTTTTCAATAATAATTCCATCAATTATGTTTAGTTGATAATGATATGAAAGTATGAAAAAAAATAAAAACATTTTTATCATCTCATATTACTATTTCATTAAGCTAGTTGCAATGTTTTACTCTGGATATTATACAAATCTAATTTACGACATTTTGAGCAAATTAATATGATTAGATAATTGGGATGAAATAGACTAAGCTCGAATTGTAAGGTAAATAGATATAAAAAATAGAGGTGAAAAAAATGGGAATTCCGAATCTGACTCAAAAATGCCTTATTTGCAAAGTGGACAATACAAAATTCATTTGTATGTAATATTCGGGCAAATAGTACTTTTTGTTTCGTAACGAATTGCCTTTACCCTTTTGACCGCCACGGTCATATCACGCCAACGTCACCGAGTGATGTCCAAATTTCCATGATCAAAAACTTTGTAATTCAAACCGTTAGAAGTGTTTTTCAATCCGTGTTAATTTTCAAGTATTTTTTGCTATATCGTCCGTGGCACGGTGAATTGCTTCACCACTTGGCGTTCAAAAGGTTAAAACTGTACGGCTCAACAGCTACCTATAGCCTTGTCAGCATCTTGTCTACTATAGACTTACTGTCAGCATCGAATCCATGCCATCATTAACACTTTTACGAACAGAAAATAATTGAAACTAACCCAGAAACCGAGAGAGCCCGCTAGGTGGGCGCTGTTGTAGTATAATCTGGCAAACTGGGCCGGCAGTTAAACCTCTGGTTTCGTACTTGCTTCGTACTAGTACGAAGTATGGAGACGGCCGCTATGTCATGTGACGGCACCGCTATCCTAGGATACCCGATCTTAAGTTATACGAGCGCCACCAGGCGGGTTGCTGGTCGTGAAGTATTAATTAATACCAAACAACGAATTACTGTTGACTGTGTGACTCCCTCGCCCTATATGTCTGATGAAGCCGGGAGGCTTGATCTGACCTTGCACCATTGTCACCCTTTTACAGTCATCTCAATAATTTTCGTCAAATGTGAACTTATGCAAAAAGGTCCCTATTTCATTGTCTACAACTCCTAGTATAACATGGGTATGGCGCTAGAAAACAGCCTGTAGGAATATTGGACCGTTCTAAAAGCATCCCCTATTTTGTAGTTGCATGCTTCTATATATCTACTTTAGAATGACAAGTTTTATCATTGTCGTAATTGTGGAAAAATAAACATAATAAACATAGTTTTTTGAAGTCGGTTGAAAAGTATAAGATTGAAACATGCTATATGGGGATAGCTAGGGTTTTAGAATGGTCCCACTATAATATAAAATAGCCTTATCTAAGTAGCATTAAGGTTTTTTATTGTGACTGTGGACCTAAAAAAACTAATATTTTGAGGTCGATTGCGACATTCACTATTCAGCAGTGTATCGTGCGTTATATTTACGAACCATGTTTATTGTATTGTCTAGCTAATGTTTATTTTGTACTGTTAAACAGACTTGATAATAAAGGATTGTGAAAAGTGTTGTGGTTTCTTTGCAGCATCATGCCTGAGATGATCAAATCGCCCGACCAGATCAAAACCGCGCCTTTCGACCCGCGGTTCCCCAACACGAACCAGACCAAGTAAGTTATTATTATTGATTATTGCTGAAGCCACTTTCCTGTCAATAGTGTGCGAGCAAGACAGGCCACGCTAAGTCGCGTCAAGATACTCTAACCTCGCTGGGTTATCGGACATGCCACGAATTTCGGCCACAGGCGCGACAGCGGCCTATCGGTGTAAGTCTGGCGTCGGTGACCTTGTAATGCCGAATCCTTCGACAAGGCATTCGCGTGAATGCCTTTCCCCACCTCGCGCGTCCCGCGCTCGCCCCTCGACACGCACACATAGCCGCGAGTTTTGTTACTGCACACAAGTGTCGCTGTCGTTTCTTTTTACGTTAGTATATATATATTATTTGTTTCGGCGGCCATACGAGTGAGCGACACACGTGTCGCGCAGTGCTGCCGCTCGCCCCTAATATCGAAGTCTTAGCCCGGCCGTATCAGTGGCGTGGCGTCAAAGGAAAACTCGGGGTAGATTTCGCTTACTTTTTGTTCTGTTATAGAGGATGTTCGAATCGTTTTGATGTGGATAAGCCGGTGGGAATCGAGTTGTATGGATGCCGCGCCACTGAGTTTGACATATAATGAGAATCTTATAGATAAGATATAGGTAAATAGCCGTCACTTTTACAATAACAATCATAAACTTCATCTTGGAGATGCAACAATAGCTTCATGAATTATGTAAGAACACTTTCGCTACCAGGAACCCGCCTGGTAGGCACTCGTAATCGTTTTTTCCACGTCAGGAAAATATCTACGGGGAGTTTATTGAAAAACACCAACTTTAATTACTTTTAGCTATAATCCAAACAGAACAGTTTCCCTCGCAAAAACAAAGTGAGGTTACCTCTCTTGTCAAAAACTACTTTTTATAAAGTCCAACACACACTCGATGCACTGAGATAGTCAAATCAAGATTCTTCTAAGCCATAATAATGGAAATTACTCTTATAATTAAATTAACACCATGTTGAAAATTATGTTTAAATATAACAATAATCCTACAGTTATTGTAACTGTGAATACAATATAATTAAATTAATAGAAAGAATGTGTTTGTCTCATCTACCTAGAATTGGATCCGATCAGAAGGATATTGCTTTAAGTAAAGTAATGAATACATGAAAATAAAAATGTGGTATTACCACATAAAAATTATGAATCGATAAAAAGATTCTACACAAATAATGAATACATGACTAAATTGTAACTATCTAGGGAATTTATTGTTGTCTCTAATTATTATAAAATCTTCATTATGTGACATGAGGCATCTCAACGGGTTTGAGTAGTCGTGGTGTATCCTGGGCTGGTTGTGCTGGTGGCGCCACCCGGAAGCGGTAACACTCGGCCATCCTATATTGGCCGTGTCCCACGGCCTGGAGCTTCGGACCGGATTGGGTTCTGGAAAATAGAAAAGAATATCTGGCAGCAATAGTCCTTCTTTTACCTTTAGATTGCACTGAATAGCTTATAATTAAATGTTGATAAGACCACACTGACCAAATAGTGATACATTCACACAGCAAACATTACTTACAGCAATATTGATTACTTTTCTTTTTGTGACAACATTGAGTTAAATGTTGGTTGGATGTATTTATAAGATCACACAGCTGTAGATGGGTAGATTTGAATAGATGCGGTTATATTCACACAGGGACACAGGTCAGTTCACACAGTAAGGAATCAGTAGCTCAATGGCTTTATGTTGCTTTTCTCACATTCACATAGATCAGTTCACATAGTAAGGATTATATATCTCAATAAGGTAGTGCTTCTATAATTCACACAGATGAGTTCACACAGCAAGCAATAAGCGCATTAGTTGACTTTTGTTATTATGCTCACACAGTAATTATTTAGGCTATGATTATATAGGCACACATACATTATTATGTTGTCACACAGCTGCAACATTTGATGAGATGTTAGTAGTTAGGTTATGTATTCGCCAATAACTTTCTTGCAACTTAGACAATGATTTATTGATTTATACAGAATCGAACAAGACACTTATTAGACAATTTACCAGATTATATTAATCTAACCTATGTACATATAGAAATGGTCTTTCAATTTAGTAAATATCATTAATAGTAATGTCATCCTGACACTCCTGACAGTGACTGAACAAGGGTACGTTAATTCTATTCTAACGTCACATGTAATTAATTAGAGGAATAAGCTGAAATGGGAGCACTCATTACATCACTTTTCATTGTAAATTAACTTTCTAATAAATCGATTAAGTCGTCCCTATCTACCTCATGATCACTTCCTGAGCTATCATTATCCGAAATTGTAGATTTGTATGGTCGAAGTGTTTCACCGCGAACAATTGCGCTAAATCGCCTATAGCCCTTCATTCCTTTTATACTAACAATCGTATAACGGTCCAATGATGGGTCAGCCCTTAATACTTTATAAGGTCCCTTATAACGACCATCTAACTTTCGCGTGATATTGGCAGAGGCATCCCTAGCTAGACCGCCCATCCACAAGACTAATTGTCCTACAGTGTATTTACGGCATTTTTTACGTTTCTGGTCAAATCTGGTTTTCATAAGAGTCATATTCCTGTCAATTCTTAACTTAGCGGTTTCCCTTCGAGTCTGTAATTGTTGCAATTGAGTTTCGTGGTCTTGCGGTGCTTGTGATGGATAAGCAGGGAAACGAGTATTATTATGACTAAACATTAACTGAAACGGTGCAAAGGCAGTAGTTGCATTCGGTGTGTTATTGATACCCCATACTACGTCGGCAAGCTTGTCGTCCCACGTGCACTCACTTTCTGACATAGTATTCAAACCATTCAGCAAAGTCCTGTTAACACGTTCTACTTGACCGTTGGAACGAGGGCTCGCGATGGCATTTAATACATGTTTAAACTGCTTTTCTTCAGCGAACTGCTTGAAATAACGGCTGGTAAATGCTTTACCTCGATCTGTTATGATACGGACGGGGGATCCAAATTGACTTATGACCTCACCCAGTAGCTTTATGGTCTCTACCGAGCCACAGTTTTTAGCAGCCTTGGCGAAAACAAACTTTGTGAACGAGTCAATCACAACAAGGACGTATGCATTTCCTCGGCGAGTTTTCACAAACGGGCCTAAGTGGTCAGCATGCAGAGTGTGCATAGGAACAGCAGGCTTTGTGATAGGGTACAATTCCCCTTCTAACCTCCCGTAGTGGCCTTTACCAAATGCACACTGCAAGCATGAATTGGTGTACTTTCGGATAAATCTAGTCATTTTCGGGAACCAGAATTGTGCCTTAATGGTCTGTTCACATTTTTCAAAGCCTGGATGTCCGGCTTGGTCGTGAAGCTTTTGCATCAAACCATATTTTGCTAGTTTGGGAATCACAAAACGTTCACCCGCTAGAGTCTTTCTGTACAACAACCCATCTCTCGCCACGTAATTACTTGTTATATTAGAGCCAGCCGTATTTTCGCGAAGTTGCGTTAGTATAAGTTGTATTCCTTCATCTTGCATTTGTAAAGTTGAAAGCCAATCTGAATTGTCTATCATGAGTATAGTACCAGATACTGGATTTCTACTAAGTGCATCTACGTGCTTCATTCTCTCCCCTGGCCTATACTCAATTTCAAGGTCGAAATCTTGGATTGTCAGCCACCAGCGAGCTATGCGAGGTATTAAATCCTTTTTGGTTAAAGTGGTACGTAATGCCGCGCAATCTGTTACGACTTTACACGGAATCCCAGTCAAATAAATCCGAAATCTTTTAAGTGATTCTACCACCGCGAGAGTTTCAAGCTCGTAGCTGTGATATGACTTTTCTTCCTTACTCGTGACTCTACTGAAAAACGCTATGGGTTTCAAACTACCGTCATTTTGGTACTGCATTAAAATACCGCCCAACCCTAAGCTACTGGCGTCAGTATGCAATTCAGTAGTCGCGTCTTTATTGTATATACCCAATACTGGTCTGTCAATTAAACGTTGTTTTAAAGTAACAAATGCTTCTTCTTGTTCAGGGCCCCAACGCCACTCTACGTCCTTTTTTGTGAGCTCTGTTAGAGGCTGAGCTATTTGAGCAAACCCTTGAATGAATTTACGAAAATAGGAGGTTAAGCCAATGAATTGCCTTATTTCGTGTACATTACGTGGTCGTCTGTATTGGGCAACGCAATTAATCTTCGCTTGGCCTGGCTGAATAGTCCCTGCAGTGATCTCATGACCTAGATAGATAGCAGAGTTTTTCAGAAAAGAGCATTTGCTCAGATTTAATTTCAGATTAGCGTCTGTCAATAACTTTAAAACTTTCTCTAGAAGCTGTAAGCCTTCTTCGACTGATGTTGTTGGTATCATGACGTCATCCAAATAAAGAGCAATTTCTTGACTAACTTTACCTAGAGTCATTTGAATGAGTCTCGAAAATACGGCAGGGGCATTGGAAAGCCCAAAAGGCATTTTGACAAATTCAAATTGTGCCGTAGGCGTAACAAACGCGGTCTTACCTATAGAGTCTTCATCGACTGGTACTTGATAGTAACCCTGAGCAAGATCGAGAGTTGTAAAGAAAGACTTCCCAGACAACTTAGTGACCTGGTCTTCGATATGCGGTAGAGGATAACGATCCTTAATTGTGTGTGCATTTAGTCTCCTATAATCCACGCAGAGCCTATAATCCCCCCCTTTCTTCTTGATCAACACAATGGGACTTGCGTAATCTGACTCAGACTCTCTTATAATGCCAGCATCAAGGAGTTCTTGTACCTTTTCATTCACTATTTGATTTTCCTTATGGGAGAGTCGATATGGTTTGCAATGTACGGGCTGATCAGTTGTTGTTTTAATGTGCATTTTTATTAAATCAGTGCACCCCAATTCTCTAGTTGTTCTAGCAAACGAGTGTGAGTACTTGTTAAGCAAAGCTAATAATTGATTCAGGTCAGTTTTGTTCAGATCACCTACATCAATATCGGACGATTTTATCTCAATATAATCGCTATTACTATTTGACTCTATTTGTAATATGTGTGGCAAGTCTGTGCCACCTCCTTCCGTTACGAGCTCAGCCCTAGCTATTAAACGGTTTGCACTCCAGAATAGATCCTCACTCCCGACATTAAAAACTTTCAAATAGCACTCATGTGATTTAATGATCGCTTCAGGGATGTAATATGAGGTGGGGCCTAATGACACAGATACTGCATGCGTGAGGAAGGAACACTCAGTTTTCGTACCATCAGAAGGGTCATTCACAAAGATTTTGACATATGCAGAGCTCTGTTTAGGAATACAACAGTCATCCATGACGTAGACTGAGAACTTTGATATAAATTCATCCCTCGTCAGCTGAATATTACATAACACATCGTTAAGCCTAGTGGTTTCAATAAATTTGACAACAGACTCAGTAGTAAGTAAACTAATGCCTGCTTGATTGATCATAGCTTGTCCAATTATCAAATCGATGTCTGATAAGTCACAACACGTAATTTCTACTGTGCCTTTCAAGGTTAGATCATCTATATACACTGATATGTCGCATGAGCCAAGCGAGTGTGATTGATAACCTCCAAATCCTTTCATAACTACAGAAGATGGACTTGTGTGGAGGTTTAAATCTTGGGCTTTGTCTAACGTAAGTATATTTAGCTTACTACCAGTGTCAATATAGGCTAAGAGAGGTTTTCCGTTCACACTCACTCTTCTCTTATAAATATCACAATAGATATCATAACTTATGTGTAAGATATCACGAACCTTTACACCGTTGGGCTGCGTCGACGTATTTCCACCAAACCAGCACGTAGCAGACGTGTGCCCGAAGCGCCGACATGTGCTGCATTGTTGCTGTTGTCTGCAATCCCGTGCTTCGTGTCCCGGCTTCCGGCAGGCGTAGCAGATCTTCGGCAGAAGCTGATGTTGTGATGGGCCCGGTGTTGGTGTGTAAGCGCCTCCTCTCCGCCACGTCGCTTTTCTTGCACTATAAGCTGACTCCACACGTCTGAAATTTTCCAGGGACGATAGAAACCCGTAATATAATTGTTCTGGACTGTCGCACGAGTATGCTTTCGCATTGGCCCTTAATTCGTGCGGTAGACCCTTAATGATGCATGATATGGCGTTAGTACCGTCGATCCCACATTTTTTCAACAAAGACAGCTTTTCGTGATAATACTTCGTCATTGTTTCCGAATCAGTCTTGTTCCTAGCCAACATCTGCTCTAATCTATCCACAAAGTCGGTAGATCTTGGGAAAGCAGTTTGAAGCGCTTCTTTCCATTGGTCCCAAGTTAGTCTATAATCTTCTAAATCATCGTACCAATCTCTGGCGGAACCTCTAAGGCGGATTTGCATCACAAATTGACGGTCTTTATGATCCCATCCGTAACAATCACCGAGTTGATCTATTTTATGAAGCCACCCTATCACGTTGCTAGTATTATCATCTGGTCGAAATTTGGGTATGACCTCAGCTTCCGCTGGAGATATGCGTCGTTTTTTATACGGCGTATGATCGGTAGCATGATGATCAGAAGAAAAAAAATTTTGTTCACTTCCCTGGTCAGATGACGAAGAATCCGTACGTTTTCGCTTTCGGTGGCCAAGCCCACCGATATATGGGCCTGACATATCCCACTTCTGAGATTTTCCACGTCAGGAAAATATCTACGGGGAGTTTATTGAAAAACACCAACTTTAATTACTTTTAGCTATAATCCAAACAGAACAGTTTCCCTCGCAAAAACAAAGTGAGGTTACCTCTCTTGTCAAAAACTACTTTTTATAAAGTCCAACACACACTCGATGCACTGAGATAGTCAAATCAAGATTCTTCTAAGCCATAATAATGGAAATTACTCTTATAATTAAATTAACACCATGTTGAAAATTATGTTTAAATATAACAATAATCCTACAGTTATTGTAACTGTGAATACAATATAATTAAATTAATAGAAAGAATGTGTTTGTCTCATCTACCTAGAATTGGATCCGATCAGAAGGATATTGCTTTAAGTAAAGTAATGAATACATGAAAATAAAAATGTGGTATTACCACATAAAAATTATGAATCGATAAAAAGATTCTACACAAATAATGAATACATGACTAAATTGTAACTATCTAGGGAATTTATTGTTGTCTCTAATTATTATAAAATCTTCATTATGTGACATGAGGCATCTCAACGGGTTTGAGTAGTCGTGGTGTATCCTGGGCTGGTTGTGCTGGTGGCGCCACCCGGAAGCGGTAACACGTTGCTCAGATGCCGGTCACGTATTTTTGCTTAAAGAGCTACCCACCGAGCGGGCTCTCGGTTTCTGGGGTAGGGTTAAATTTTATATCTGGTAGGTTTTGAAATGAGGACGTTAAACGGTGCATTGTTATCTCCATAACGGTAGGCCCGTCGTGTTTGCTGTAAATTCTAGTCACTAGTGGCTGTATGAGCTGTAGACCTGGTGATGACGGTGACCTCGTGACCTGTCACTTGTTTGGGTTAGTACCGAATCGTCTATGTAGCAAAATGTCCAGTGACGAAAATTTATCAATAAGCGAAATGTCAGGGTGTCCAATTAGAATTTCGTCCAACTAACATAAATACCATAAAGTAAAACATCAAGATAGCAATTAGTCTGTGTAGTATAATGTCCAAACTGGTATAATGTCATAAAAGCTAATACTGGTCGTATCGCTTTTTGACAAATATGCTAATTGTGTATTTCACGACTTAGGCATCTTTACAAAATGGTCAATTTACATTACCGACATTTCGCTTCGTGGTAAATTTACGTCCCGGGGCATTTTGCTATATAGACGATTCGGTACTAACCCACTTGTTTCACTCAAATTAAGCCGAATCTTAGAAACAGTTGCAGGTATTTTTACCAAAGATGGCTAAAAACCATCTCGACAGACAAGGCTTTCTATTAAGAAAAACCGCTTTCGTATCGGTCCATCCACGGGAGCTACGATGCCATAGACAGACACACATACACATGTTTTTTTTTTTTTTTATAAACATTAGTCTAACTCCCCTCTTTTCTCGTCGGGGGTTAAAAATACAACCGAATAGAAAACCTCATTTTTGAAGTCGGCTGAAAATTAACGCGTGACGTGAGAGTGAACAATACGACTTACAATATGACCCGCTATCTCAATACCCTTACATGAGTTTACAGTGGCCGTACTCGCTAACGACCTACGTAAACGACTTGAATGGAAAATTGTAGTTATGCAAAGTGATCGCTAGGGGCGCTGTACTTTTCTCCATACACATCGTTTACGCTGTCGCTAACGAGTACGGTTACATTAACTCACGGTAAGGGTACAGTTATTCGCATAATGGTCTATCTATGTATATTGCATTGCAATTGACAATATAATTTTTTTTAACCAGGCAATTTAAACACGTTCACAGTCCCCATACAATGGGTTTCAATTTTCTTGGACGTCCAAGCAAATTACTTCCATCACACGTCCGTGCTCCACATTTGGGTCACTATGAAACGACCAGGTACGCACTCGAATTATTACAATATACAAGGTGATTTTTAGTCGTGATGTGCAAAAGGGTGATGGGGAGGGTCACACTGATCAACTTTTACTATGGGGCCAATTATGAAATTGTTTTGAGTGCGTACCTGGTCGGCTATAGTGACCCATATACGGGGCACGGACTTGTGGAGATAGTTCGTCGTGACCCATGTATGGGGCACTGGACTGTGAACGTGTTAAAATCCATTTGAAAAGTTCCTCATTCTAGAAGAGCGTAGGCGACAAGTTATTGTTCACAGCGCAGAAAATGTTACAGTCGGACTATTACTAAGACGGATTTAGTATGGGAATTGTACCACTGTTTATTTTTAGGGTTCCGTACCCAAAGGGTAAAAATGGGACCCTATTACTGAGACTTCGCTGTCCGTCCGTCTGTCACCAGGCTGTATCTCAAGAACGGTGATAGCTAGACAGCTGAAATTTTCACAGATGATGTATTTCTATTGCCGCTATAATAACAAATACTAAAAATAAAATAAATATATAAGGGGGGCTCCCATACAGCAAACTTTTTTATAGATTATGGTACGGAACCCTTCATGCGCGAGTCGGACTCGCACTTGCCCAATTTGTGTATAGTATAGTTTGCGACTGTCATTTGAGTGCTGATTCTTAAACGACGCTGCTTTCACCTTTTTTAAATATATTTAAAACTAAGCCGTATAACCAAATAAAAATAATTGTTTCGGGTTCTATGATAATAAAGTAAAGTAATGAAATTAGTTTTAAAATGTAGTCAATTCTTTTCAGATACTGCTACCAGAGCTACCTGGACTTCCACCGCTGCCAGAAGGTCCGCGGCGATAAGTACGAGCCCTGCCAGTACTTCAAGCGGGTGTTCACGTCCCTGTGCCCCATGGACTGGGTCGAGAAGTGGGACGGGCAGCGCGCCGACGGCACCTTCCCCGGCAGAATCTAAGCTTTAGACTGTTTGGTTAAGCATGTTCACAGGGCTACAACGTGAATCTTTGATTCATGACACTTCTTCAAAGGTTCTTAGTCTCAGTTCGGTTAAATTGTAACATTTGAGACTTGACCGAATCGATTTTTAGAGATAATGCGTGCAATTTTAATGGTACTAAGGGAGATTGTGTTCCGAATGAAAATGTACCTACATCTGCGGGCGACAGTGTTAATTAGTTTATTTTGTGGTAACGTCTCTGTAAAATTGGTTCTGGCACAAGCCCAGCTGCAAGTGTAAGTCGGCTTTTTCGCTTTACCACTTCAAAATGATTTGTATCTTTATCCATTCCGTCTGTGAACATGCTTAAACTGGTCGTTAGCTTCGTTAGTTGTAAGCAACTGTCACCACCATGCCGAGGTGTCCAGATATGGACACGTGAACAGGCTGTTAATTTATGTTACTAGGTCAAAGTGATATAGGAAATTAAAAGTTAAATCGTATTTGGTGTTTATTTTATTTCCTTGTTGGACATAATGTGAAATAATGCTTGAAGTAGACGTGTGCGCCGCGCCGGTTTTGTACCGACGCCGCCGCCGCGGCGTGAAGTCGGCGTGGCCTTTTTGTACCTACTTTGTATTTATGCGCATACAAATAATGTTACCTGTACTTTCTATAAAGTAACCTGTACTCGCTCAACCTCTGCACTTTGCGCCACTGGACGCGCAGAGCAATATTTCCGTAAGACAGCAAACTAAATTATTTTTAGTTGGATATGTCAACGGAAAACACGTGAGGAAGCTCCACACTTTCCACGTCTTTAAATATAAAGAATTCTAAAAATTATTAATGCATCACTAATGCAAACAACCTATTACATGCTATTACATAGAAATTAACTATTCTACCAATAGATAGCTCCACTTCCTATTCTGAGCGAATTATCAATGTCATCTGTGATGATTTTACTCAAGGTTGTATGGATAATGTCCGGGGAAATTTTGATATAGGTATCTACGCACTCTACTGAACAGTTGATTGGCTCAACAATGCCATTGAAAGAACAGTTGTAAATATTTATATTTAATTCCACCACTCCATATTCTTGGGTACAAAAATTTCACTTAGGTATGTCATAATCACACTAGGTCGAATGATTTCACATCAAATGTTCAATATAAAAAGGCCACTTGTAGACCCAGTGTGAGGATGTCATTTCTGCAGTCACTATAGATATTTCCGCCTCTTTCTGACCCTTCCTGTAGCAACCTGGCGAAGCCTTGCCGCACTCTTCGCTAAATGCATGCCAAGTATTTCATGTATACCTAGCTATGCTTTGGCCGTTAGCGATAGGTATCTCGCCTGTTTCTCCAACGGGGTGATGTAGACATAAGACCAAGAGGAACGGACTATCTATCAGAAACCCGGACGGCTATGTACGTCCGGGGAAGGCGCCCTTTTCCCGCAGCTCGTCGAAGTGCTCGATCCACTGGTTGGGGCAGATGGTCTCGAAGTAGCGCTTGAAGATCTTGCAGTCGTCCACGTCGCCCAGCAGCCGCTTGCAGCGGTAGTAGTCGCAGTAGTTCATGTAACATGCTCTGAAATCAAACCACCGGGTTGCAGTCGTATCGCCAGTTGACAACCAACTCATTAAAATATCTGTCACTGCTTTTCAAAACCTCGTATCTATTTTGTAGATTGATACTTAGATACGAGCTGGTTTTAAGTAGGTATTGTTACTTAGTGAGTTTTGGATGTCTACAGACGGTATCAAAAGGCGATTCTAATCTAGGCCTATAAATAGAAAGGTAGATTACTGGGACAAAGTCAAGAACCGTCTGTGCTGTCTAAATAGCTCAGGAGATGGCGTTATAATCATCATTTCAAAATAACGATAGTTAAGTTGTTAGAACACAAAAATTTCAACAATAAGAAGCATTAAGACCCTGACTGGATTTTAACCAGTATCCTGTACCATGCCGGGCAACACTTTTAAAGGCTTCAAACCATTTGGACTACTCAAACACATCAAACGCATATACCTAGACCTATATAGATTGTATATACCTAAATCTTATAATAAATACACCTAGAACCCCTAGAACGATAGTCTTCATACAACAGATTTGCGAAGGATGAAGCTGGTTTTAGTTCTATATACGAACCAATCATAGAGACGTTTAGCTTGTGATATTGACGTTGTGACTGATGCGTGCACGGACGAATCTGAGCCCGTGACAGCCCACTGCTCCCTAAAACTGGCTTCACTTTCAAGCGCTAACTAACTTTCTAGGTGTATTTATTCTAAGACCTAAATACACAACGTCCAACTCAGGAACTAATATTGTTCATCACACAAATACTTGCCCGCCGGGACTCGAACCCAGGACCGCCCAGCAGCCGCACCACTGCGCCAAGCGCGTCGCCAAAAACAAATCAACAAGCCAACTTCAAGCCAAGTCGCTGGCCCAATATTACAGGGTTCGATGTTACATTTTCAGAGTAGTCACAAATTCACAATTAGACTTCATGTCATATTATGACAACGTTCAAACGTGAACTCGTCAAAAGTGAAACATGAACCCTGTAACACCCTGTAATATTGAGCCAGCGACTTGAAGTTGGCTTGTTGATTTGTTTTTGGCGAAGCGTTTGGTGCAGTGATGCGGCTGCTGGGCGGTCCTGGGTTCTAGTCCCGGCGGGCAAGTATTTGTGTGATGAACTCGAATATTTTTCCTGAGTTGGACGTTGTGTATTTAAGTCTTAGAAAAAATACACCTAGAAAGTTAGCGCTTGAAAGTGAAGCCAGTTTTAGTGAGGCACGGCCTGTCACGGGCTCAGTGTCGTCCATGTACGCATCTGTCATAGTTTGTATGAATCTGAAAGGCACTTACTGTGTTTGGTTCTGGTTCGGAAATCTGGGATCGAAGCGTAATGTCCTGAAGTCCTGGTCACACATCTTCGCTTATTTATTAATCTATTGTTCAGCTTATTTTTGGATTTGCCAGAATATTGCCGAAATATTATTGAATTTGCTTTGATTTGACCATAGGATTTGACAGAACAGAAACAAATGAATTTGGTCAACAAATCGATGTGGCAACTGTATTAATGAAACTCTTTCATTTAGAATAAAGGTTTAATCGTATAATTAATTCATAAAAATAAATGTTTTACAAAATAAGAAAACAATAATAATTTGACTATATTGGATTTTTTAACAACGTTTGACACATAATACATACGAGTATTCACAAAAGTTTCACCATATTATGGTACCTATATTTTATGTGTGGTCTCGTTTTGCAGTAGGTACAAGGACTACCTACAAGGCATATAAATGTCGAACAGTGAAGGGACGTCACCGCAAAATCTACCAGATCCTCGTTTCAGTGTAAATGAAAATTTTTTATGTCATAGGGGATAAACGAACAAACGATCGCCTAATGGAAAGCGATTACCGTCGCCCATAGACACCTGTAACACCAGTCGAGTCACAAAGTGCCTTCTAAAAGGCTAAAAAGCCGACTCAGATGGGAGTACGGTATTTTATTGCAGGTTTGAAGATCGTATCGGTCCGGAAATACCGCAAGCGACAATTCAATCCACAATGCAGTCGTGATGAACTTGAATGATCATAGGTAAATCATAATTTTCCTTGACAAAGATAACATACTAAAATACACTAACATCACTGTTTGTATGCAGCTGCTCTCCGAAATAAAAAATATATGTATAACTCATCATACAATATTTTTATTTTTTAATTAAAATATATAATTATATTTACCCTAGGAGCTAGGTATAAACTGGCTACAGGAATGTGATGAAACTTGTACCACATTAAGTCGCAATCGTTTAATGGTTGCACACCTAATGTATCCGAAGGGTTCCAACCCCTGGATTTTTTGTATGGGTAATCCATCAGAGCTCTGAAGTCACACAGAAATAGAATTAAGTGCATATAGCTAAAAATAATGTACTAGAATTTGCTTGCAACTTCGTTCGCGTATTATACAATACTGTGCCCCGCGGTGTTACCCGCTCATCCCACGGGAACACTAAATTTATTCGGGATGAAAAGTATCATGTCCTTTCCCGGGTCTCAAACTATCTCCATACCAAATTTCATCTAAGTCGGTTCAGCGGTTTAAGCGTGAAGAGGTAATAGACAGACAGACACACTTTCGCATTCATAATATTAGTATGGATTCGGGTGAAAAGGATCCTATAACCATCTTTGGATGTCCAGCTATCCCCGAACCAAAATTGGTTAAAATGTGTCTAACCGTTTCGGCGTGATGCGAGGACAATGGAATTTAAGACCAACAGATGGCGCCAGGCTGGCATAGCGCCGCGCGCCCATACAAAACAATTGACAATCCTGCATCACGCTATCGAGATTTTTCCTGAAATCATGACCTCCTTCCATAGAAAATTATTTTTCAATACAAATTTAGGATTTTATAATAGTATTAGATAGATAACTAGATGAGTGCTATGCTATCTCGCCATCAAAGTCGTCAAACTGTCTTAGCAGCTTGGCGAGTTCATTTAAAAAAATCTCTTTGCCTTTTTTGAATAAAAAAACATGCCATCTTTAAGGTAGTAACTAGGCTTTCTAATAGAATAGGGTTAGCAAAGGAATTCTTCCGTCAATCTATCACACAAGATAGGCGAAGACGTGGAATTGCGGAAAACCAGCCCGCTTTAACCTATAACCTAAGCTTAGGCCAGCGACCGCCAGAATTTTATTTATTAAAGGCTGAAGTATCCCTATGTATATCAATACAGGTAAGAACGATCGAACGGCAAATTCTAGAAAAGCATGGCAGTATCAACTGGAATGCACCGTTGGTTTCTAATCAGTTGCCATTGCGATTTGTGCTCCCCTTTTTGCTTACCACCAGGCGATGCGGAGCCAGTACCTATGTCGTGCCGTTATAAAAAAGGTGGATACAATTAGACCTAAATTTCGCTATAGGATATTGGATAATCCCGTTATCCCTATTTGTCATCATACTCCGGGGATTTCGATACAGTCCGCTTAGTGTTAAGGGACCTATCAGACAGAGAGCGGTCACACGGTCAAGCGTTCAAGTCAGGTCAGTTCAGCGCACCAATCACAATTTGAATTTTTTTTTTTAATTCGCGCTTTCACTTCTGATTGTGTTATGGCCAATAAAGTTTTTTTTTTCCTATGACCCAACCCTTACACTTGCTATATCTAAGTGATTGATAGACACAACGACCATTAACCATTATACAAAAAAAAAGACGTTAAATATTTCCTTAGCTTCTGGGGCAGCGAAACTTATAGGCCCGGGGCGCCAAATTTCAAAATACGTCCCTGCTGATAGGTCCCTAAATCATTCCTGCACCGAAAACCCAGGCATGTTTGTCATACAAAATATCGAGACTGGAAGCTCCAGTATCACCCTAACTCTTTTTGGATGCTAACAGGTAGAAAAGGTTGCGGCTCAGTGGTCACTGTCAGTCTTGGAGAGGCTGACGGTGGCGTACTGCTGCTGGCGGTGCAGGATGCCGAGGCACTGGAGGAGGCACTGCATGCTCGCCGCTGACGTCGCCTGTACAAAATAAAATGCTTTAAAAAAAAAACCGGGCAAGTGCGAGTCGGACTCGCGCACCGAGGGTTCCGTACACACACTTTCCATCCCTAAGTGGTTAAGTTAAGTTTGCGCCTGGTATGTATAGCGCCCCATATAAATTAGGTGCAAAGTTAGGTATTAAAAAAACGACTTACTAGATCTCGTTCAAAACAATTTTCGTTGGTAGTTTTTATAGTAATGTAGATCATATGTTTTTTTTTAGATTTTTCATTTTCTTATTTTAGAAGTTAGAGCAGAGACGCAAACTATTCGGTTTAGAAAAAAAATATTTTAGAAACCTCGATATAATTTTTGAAGACCTATCTATAGATACGTTTGATGAAAAAAAAAAAAATGTGTTTCAGTTCTAAGTATGGGGAGCCCCCAATATTTATTATTATTTTTTTATTTTTGCATCAAAATCTTAATGCGGTTCACAGAATACATCTACCTACCAAGTTTCAACAGTATAGCTCTTATAGTTTCGGAAAAAAATGGCTGTGACATACAGACGGACAGACAGACGGACAGACAGACATGACGAATCTATAAGGGTTCCGTTTTTTGCCATTTGGCTACGGAACCCTAAAAAAAGGCAGGTCAAGTGCGAGTAGGACTCGCGCATCTAGGGTTAACTACGAAAGCACTGAATACGAATATTGCTCTAACGAATAAATTAAGGAACACATTTATATTTGCTGTTGGAAAACTGTTGTCCCCATACATCGCGATAGGTTAGTTTACCAACTGAAAATAACTTTAGTCACAAAAATGTATCTTTATTGTAATGTCATTAACTAATTACAAATGTTCGGTTTTCGGATTTTACCGGAATTTCTTAATTCCAGGTCAACGGAAAACGGAAAGTACCCTAATCGATTTTTTTTTTATGATATTCTTATCAGTTAGTAGAATAGAAAACTGAGTGTTTAAACCATCCTAGGCCGACGTTACAAGCAAATTTTAGAAATCTTTAAATGCAGTTTTGTTTTTTATTTAAAAAAAAGAGTTTATTTAAGGCATATTTTTTTTTCTACACAGTCATACCTTTAGCAGGAGTAGATCAGGGTCTGTGTGAGGGAAGGGCGAGTCCGCAGACTCGATACACCGCGCAAGGGATGCGTCACTGAAAATTGATGTAAATAGTTTTGTTTTTAAGTTGTTTGAACACTGTTTAGTTTATGAAATGAAATGAAAATCGTTTAATTTGAGTAACAAAGGTGACTCATATTATTTCTGAGTACAAATCTATATCTAAAGCGTTAGTAAAAAGTAACTAACTTCAATCGAAAAGTCCTGAAATCTATATACAGTGGCAGAAAAATCTATCATATTGAAATATTTTAACTTAAAGTGTTATCTGATAAGGATAAGATCCCTATGAAAATTGCCAGAAGTTTAATAAGTAACTTGTATTGTGGAAAGTTTGTAATGATAAAAAAAATATGGATCTTATTAGTGTGGTTCTAAATATTAACTGAATGGTAAATTACTAGAAAACATACAGAATGTCATTATTAAATGACAAATTGGATAGAAAACAGATGTTTTATTTGGCAAAAAAACAATCGCAAGTCAATTATTGGAATTATTATTTTATTATTAATTATGTATCTTTGTATAAACAGTAATATAATTAATATTTTGTATTTACTTGTACTCTAGATCCTCTCTGTACCATCAGATTTCTAATTTGCACCCACTTCTAGTATCTCTGTTTGGCCCTATGGTTGACTGGTAGAGAATGCCATTTGGCATTAAGTTCGCCATTTGTACCGACTTGTTTTGTGCAATAAAGTTTAAATAAATAAATAAATAAATTGTAAAAATTTGGCAACTTTTGTACAAAACACACCAATGTGATAGATTTTTTTCGGTATGCTGATATATCAGTCTAGGAAGATGATATGTTACCTAAGTTCTGTCTGCTGTAGCTGATGGCGTGCTGAGGCCATGGCTCCGTGGACCGCGAGTTGCTCGCGCGGCTGCAGTGGCGGGTTTGCGCCCATTGCCTGTGAATGACATAGAGGGGCTAGTGATAATGAAAAATCTATTTGTCAAAAAAATTACTTTGTACTTCTAAGAACAACTGAACCGGTATTTACTACAAAGATAACCGAAATCATCATAGATGTGCCTATAACACACAATGGACAGTAGCCATTAAGTTAAAAATTTAATTGAATTGTGCCTATAATATTTGAGTTCTCTTGAGATTCTGAATGGATCTCGCCATTACATCTTAACCAAAATTGTATGGAACTTGGAGATCTCAACTTTAAACAACAAAAAAAACTAAATCGGTTCATAAATAACGGAGTCCAAACACAACAAAAACTACAACCAAATTGAGAACCTCTTCCTTTTAGAAGCTGGTTGAAGATTAACTTTGGTTAAAGAATTGAATATATTCTGGAATAATAAAGGCTAAATATTTGTACATTACCTTAGTGTGTATCTCAGCAATAGCCCTCAGTCCATTAACCCACTCCTGGCGCGCGCGAGCGTCTGTAGCGCGCAGTTTGAGCATGTCTCCAGATGCGCAATTTATCGTGAATGTGCGCGAGTCCTCGTCGCTTGGGCAGATCACCGCCGCTGCCAGTTGTGCCTGTACATAACTTTTTAATTATTTGTCACAGTCACAGGGGCTAGGACCATTTAGTCATACTGCCTGATACTAACAAATGTTTAATTAAGTCTTACGACACGGATAAGGGACCAGTGAGGCTTTAACTGTAACTGGTGATATGAGCTATGGATACAAACCTCTCCCCTAGCAGGCTGGCCTGGCTGCACTGTGTCCCCAGGCCCATCGAACAAGTAGTAAGACAGCACCCCGGTTTCAGGGTCTACGGCGAACCAACGCTGCTGCCAGCCTTTCACTACGTTTGTGTACTTGTAAAGCTGCCCGGACAGCGGCCGGTGCGAGCCTAGTCCACCGCTCTTCATCATTTTGTTGATCACCAAATTATTTACATCGACTGTACTGTATGTGTACTACATTAGACATTACACGATTTTGACAGAAGAGTCCCTTAAGAGTCCACTCGACTGCGTTTTGGCTTTTGTGTTGTCCATGCCATAGGACTAGTTTTATATTTTGAACAGGCAGACAAAGAACCCATCTAACGACCCTTATTAACGTGTAAGTAGTAATAGTAAACTTTTAAACAAATATAAAATTTAATGAGTTACGTTATATAAATATAAAATAAAATTTAAACCTTCCATTCTATTGTTCCAATGAAACTAAACGTTTTTTGATAGCTCGAGCTCGACCGACACGTTTATTAACTCCCCTTGAGATATCTTCTGGAAAGGTAAGAATCACTTTAGATTTAGAATAATACAAGAAAATTGTATTAAAACAAAGAGAAAACATTAATTCAATTTGATCTGTTTTACTTTTCGGGATTTGTTTTGTATTTTTATTTGATAAATATCATATACTTGGTTTCGTTTTGCTGTAAACTAATGGCTACAGAACGTATCTCTGTCAAAAGTACACTGAAAGTACGTTTGAAGAATTATAATCAAAAAGACGTAACTCATCCATATTTCCTTTATAAATACGCCTTTTTATAAAAGCAAAGCAGGATGGTGGCGTAGTTGTAGTTGCGTAAATGTCAAATTGATGTTCGTTATCGTTAAGAAAGGATTGTTTTCGGTTTTCGCTAGGCCTAGGTTAGACCTTGGCTTTTAATTCATGATAAGTGAAATGGTGATTAAATTAATCCGCATTGATGCCGAAGAGCCGCATAAAATTCAGCTCCCGCTAGGAACACATTTGATCGGTAGAGGGAAATTTCTTGAAGTAAGTTTATGGAAATTGCAAATATATTCATTGTTGTTGTGATATTAAAACGATACTCTAAATTATACAAACTCGCTACGTAACGTGCGCCATGCAATCAGTTGTGATCATCAGTTATTCAAACAACTGTGTCCTATGAATGAAACCTACTTACCTGTTTAGACAGGCGAGAGTAAACATGGATGATTCATCAATGATGTTGATTGCCCACCTATGTTGATAATGAGCTATTAATATTATCCCATATTACTTTCAGTGTGAAGATAAAAGGATATCTAGGAACCATGGTCACCTGATTATCACAGAGGACAGTGTAACCATAGAGGCAGTAAGTTTGTCTGTTTTCTAGTGTTTATGCACAAAATCCATGTTAAAATTTGAATCTTGTATTCTTATATATTTTTATGTTTTCCAGTTGCATCAAAACCCCTGTTTCTTCACAAAGAAGGGTTCAGACGAGAAACAAGTTTTAAAAAAATCTTTCAAAGAAACTCTCGACAACGGTGACAGATTTGGGCTGCTACCGGGCTCATATTGGTATGAGGTCTTGCACTGTACAGCAGACACAGACAGCCAAGCTACTGATGTGTCAAACACACAGGAGCTCGGCATCTGTGATGATAGGGCAGGTCAAGACATAAATCATGAAAGTAGCTTACATAATGATAAAGCAGCTGACAAAACTATTACTAGTAATGAAAGCAGCCAGAGTGAGAGGACAGTAAGTGGAGTAGATGGGAATGCTACCTCCGATGCTGGACAGGGAGATAATGAAGACTCTTTAGTTAACTTTGACCTAAATGAGACAGTTGATAATGTGCAAGCAGGCAGGCCTGAATCACCATCACTACTAGGTAAGCATTTCATACATTTTGACAAATGGCTTACTGCTTTATTTAATCTACTTAATGATTGGTTGAAATTTAATGATCATATTATTCTGGTTAGAGTTGGGAGGGACAGCACATACTTAGTTTTTTTTTTTTTTTTGTTATTCCTAGACATATTATTTTACAGAAACCTACCTATTTTGAAATTGAATGTTTAATATATCTGACATCCCTATAATTACCATAATACCCATCACTTTTCAGATAATACCCATCACTTGATCAGGTTATTTATTGATTTCAGACCAGCAAAATGAACCACAACATGATTCAGCCAACCAATCAATGGAGCCTGCACCTCCAACTCCAGACCCCACCACCACGGACAATCCAGATCCCCCCGAGCCCACACCAGAAAATCTCACAGAACAGCCAGAATCTCAACACCCACCAGAAGCTTCAAAGTCACCTAAGAGGAGTCACAGTCTTGATGGAGATGATGGTGTTAAAAGAATAAAGACGGAGCCGGTTGAAGTGAAGCAGGAAGTGAAACAGGAGCCTGATGATGGGCAGGCTGGGCCTAGCAGTACTCAGGCAGATCAGGCTGTGAGTATTAATTAGTTTGTTCCATAATTCGTTTTTTTTATGTTTTCATTTAGGGTGCATTCAAACATTCTAACGAGTGCTCAATATGAGCTTACCTAACATGCGTTTCCAACTCCATACAAAAAAGACGACGTATATGTATTAATTAAATACATGTAAAAATTTACACAAAGGTAAACTTATGAAAGAAAAATGTAACGTGATCCACTGCAATGTATGCAGGACTCGAACCTGTTTCCCTAAATCAAATCAATTATCAATGTGTCAATATTCATAAAGATAAAAATGTCGTATTTCCACATTAAAACAGAATCGATAAAAAGATTCTCTTAAAAAAATATATTAGCTGTAAACGCGCGTAGAGCGCTTGTCTGAACGTGGCCATAGTATGTTGTGTTTTAATTTACTTATTTAAAGTCAATAACGTTTCAAGTCCCTATTTGACAAGGATTTCGCATGATGACGACCGGGGTAGCCTTGCTCCTACTACCTCTGCCGGACTCGGACCCCCACGGGATAAAAGAACTGGCGTTAAGTAGAACGGACTGGAGAGAAATGCACCGACAAGAGTGAAACTCTTAAGTAATAATAATAAAAGATTCTACACATATATTTAGAACAGCGCCATCTCTCTAGCAGTCTTCACACTTGCTGTAAAGCAATGGGGATTGGGGATCATGCGTGTAAAGCGCACATCCTAGGGTATGGCTAATGCGCATAAGCATTTCAAACATATATGACGCAGAGGGCGCTCCAGTAGCGTAAAGGCTGATTTAGACGATGCCAATTTTGAGACGCCTAAGTTACGGCGCCTCGAAAAGGCACCGTATAAACACTTTCCGCGCCATTTTTTCGCCGCATGCCAGCGCTGGCGCGGAATAGAACACGAGCCTATTTTTGGCGCCAGTGACCCCCCCTCCGCGTCTCTCGCTGCCACTAATGACTGGTACTGAAAAAAAGCACTGTTTAAACACGACTGGCGGCGAGATTTAGGCGGCTGAACATAGTCATTGTCTAAACGGTCGGAGGTGTGCTGTGCGGTAATCACTGGCGCCGTAATTTAGGCGTCTCAAAATTGGCATCGTCTAAATCAGCCTTAACGAATTATGGGATGAAAGATTTGGTGTGATTGACGTAGCGATCTGATAGCTCAGTTGGAAGAGCAATGCGCCGGAAACGCAGAGGTCGCAGGTTCAAATCCTGCTTAGATTTTAGTAGATCGCATTCAATTTTTCTTTCTTAATTTACCTTTGTGTCATTATTTATAAAAATAATAATAAAGTCAATAACATTACAATGATGATATTCTACGGCTTGTCGAAGGACGCCGGCGGTAGCAAGGCGCCGCCGTCGCCCGTGCCGGCGCCGCCGCGCGAGCGCTGCATATACGGAGCTCAGTGCTACAGGTAAGCCGCTTATGTAAGATCGGAATCTTTACGGTAGATGGAACTTCAATGCCACCCTCGGCAATGCGTGTATGATGCTCTTGGCGTTGCAAGCGTTCATAGGCGGCGGTAACTGCTTAACATCAGACGGGCCGCATGTTTGTTTGTCACCGTCGCGCGTCGTAGTATAAAAAAACCTTTAAACTTAAACCATATAAGAAATGAAACATCTGATTGCGCCCGTTGGCCCGTAAACCCGGTTCGTAACGATACATTTTTTTAATTTTCGCTTTAATATTAAACATTCTTTCTCCCTCATGATAGTACTTTAACTCTTAACACATAGGTAATAAATAATAATAATAAAGCCCGTTTAATTCCAATCTACAATTGTTGCATGCTTTTTTTTTTATATATGTATATTACAAATATAAATATGGGTGTATGTATAAAATTCGTTTTATTTTTTCTTCGGCATATTGTAAGGCGTCTATAACTTTAGGTTTTCGTCTTATTTTTTCACTTTTTACTGTCTTGGACACATGTATCTTACCTACTCTTACAAATGGATGCCAAACGTGGATATACAATACTAAAACAAAAACTAAACTAGTAGTGTGCCAGAAAGCCATGGAGAGAAGTGTACTAAAATTAATAAGAATACAGTGCTTAAAAAATAATTTCTGATTTCTCCCCTTCATCCTCAGACGTAACCCAGCGCACAAAGCCCAGTTCGCTCACCCCGCGGACCCGGACTGGGGCTCCGGAGCCGCGGCCCCGTGTCCGTACGGCGCCGCGTGCCGCAAGCGGGACCCGCGGCACTGGCAGGTGCACGAACACCCGCCGCACACGAGACCGCCCGCGCCTGGTAACTACCTACGTCACCCCCGTACACAACTGATTCAATTAGCCAGTCAATTAAATGGCTAGGCCGTTAGTAGACTGCCTAGATTCAATTCCAGGCTAGACATATCGTAAAGGCCGGGCCGTTTACACTCGTACGGCAAAGTAACTAACAAACCAACCTATTGACCGCCAAGCGGTCTAGCAATTTACCGTGCCACTGACGCCAGAGTAAAAAAAAAAGATGTGCCCCAAAATCAACAGGGATTGAAAAATGCTTGTAGCGGTTAGAATTACAAATTTTTGATCATTGAAATTTGGACGGTTGTGGCCGACGTGGCGTCAGGGGCACGATTTTTTGTTGACGGCCACAGGCGACTGTGGCGCTCAAAAGGTTAAGCTTACCAGGCTTAAATACGGGAATACGGTAGCAGTTTGACTTAGACGTCATTTAACCATACGATTGAAGCAGCGGCCTAGCCATTTAATTGACTAGCTGATTTAATCTGTTGACTACAATATAATACATCAGCTCAAAAAAAATCGTTCCGTACCTTTTCGCGACCTGTAATTCTACAATTATCCTAACAGGATGCTTGTTATTAATCTGAGTAGTTTTTTTTTAATTTAAAAATACATATTTTAGTACATTATATCAATATTTCAACGAGTAAATGTTCAGCAGGTGCGCAGGTCGTGCAAAGGCACGGCCAAGTGTTCTACATCAACGCGCACGCGGTCAACTTCTTCGACGACCACTTCCAGGTCGAGGACGAGGACGGCGACAGCGTAGACTTTGATTACGAGTTCTGACCGCTACCGACCATTCTGCTAAGAGTTTCGTTGTAATATCACTGGGAAGATATCAAAGTTGTTTTTTTTTAAGGGAAAGAGACGGAAAAGTACCTGAAGTTAGTAGAGATAGTTCGATGGCTCGGTTTAAAGACATACTTGAAAGTTGAAGTTCTATAGCAGAAGCAAAGTTAAAACAAACTCGAGGCATCCCATTTAAATCATAATCAAACTTGGAAGCTATCTCAAAAGAATGACCAATAATATAAAAATGAAAATGGAAAATCATGCAAATATGTCCTACAGAGATACCTTCCCTTCCCTGTATACCTCGAAATCTTTTACTCAATAACTGCAGTTTCAGTGGCATACTTAAAGGCAGATCAAAGTAATCTAGGGATCCCATGGAATTATGTATTCAGCACACTTCACAGAAAGACCCGCCAACAGCTTCCAATAACTTTCCACAAGTTAGTGGGCTCACCAACTGAATGAATCCCTCCAACTAATGTTACCTACAATCAACCAATAAGAAATCATGTTAACAGTTCCCAGACCAAAACCAAGAGCTAAACCTAAGAAGAGGCAGCATTCAGCGTCAGATTCCGACCCGAGCAGCCCCGAATACAATAAGTTGGTCCTCACCACGAAGAGGGCCCGGAAGCCGCTGCCCCGGACTGACGGAGACTCGGACTCCGGAGACGAGGATCCATTCGCCAGCGACGGCAGCGACGACTGGGTGCCGCCCGCGGACTACACGGAGACGCCGGATTATTGATTGTTAATTAAAAAACGTTGGAATTTTATTGGTGTCTTATCTCACTACCTAAATCTCGTTCTCTGGTGTTGGAGGCCAGGATCCAACCTGTTGTTGAGTCAACGCAGTATTCAATACCATGATTGTTTGGAGATTAACTAATAATAGTAACACTATTGATTTTTAGTTTTATGGGTATGTCCGAAAGGACATCTAAAGGGTATCTAAAGTCTATAAGTATAAACTACGAGAAGCGAGTTAAGTTAACTAAACATGGTAAAATTTTAATTATTGTTTATTTATTACTTAATGCTAAAAATCACAAGTATAGTAGTCACCTCGAGTCTTAAAGATCATCTTATCAGAAAGGAAAGGTAGGTGAACAGAAATAGAAGGACTACACGATAATTAGCAGTGATCGGGGATTTCTCTGCCACAACGCGGGATTTCAAAGAAATATATTTTTTTTTTATATCAATATAGTCATGATTATCTCATCAAATCTCAATACAATATTTTTTTCGGCCAAGATAGCCGGATTACAATATAATTACCATGTCCATATAAAATAATATACACGAAATACCGCGTTGTGGCAGAGAAATCCCCGATCACTGATAATTAGCAACACTAATAGAAGCCCTCATCGTCATCGGGCGCGTGCTCCCAGTCGGTGGAGGCGGGCAGCAGGTGCGCGGGCGCCTCGCCGCCGCGCACGCGCAGCGCGTACACCGCCGCCTCCACCTTCGACACGTTGGCGCGCGTCGTCGGCGACTTGCGCGCCAACTCGCGGCCCAGCCCGAACAGGCCTGCAACACACCACACAGTCAAACTTCTTTTTACTATAGTGCTATCCCCTGGATCGCTCTTCAAAACTACGATTTTCGGGGATATTATTTACCTAAAACAATGTACAGTCAAGGAAATTGAAACATACTTTTTCGGTCTTGTCACAATGACAATAAGGGTCAAACAGATATACGTTTCAGTTTCCTTTACTGTACTTATAGTAATAGTTACATTAAAATTACACTACATGCCAAAGCCTTATATACTGTATTATCAACATTATTTCCAAAAAAATGTTATCTAGTGTCTCATGTCACAACAAAATAACAGCAAGAAAAGGTTGTTCAACGCCAATACTATTCTCGACATTAGTTCAACTTTATTCATGTTTAATGTAGTTGAGGCATTAGTGTAACTTGTCTTTTTTTATTAAATATCATCCTTCACACAGTTCATCCCCATTTCTCTAGATGTAGATCTACTGAATATACACATTTACAAAAATAGGTCACTTTAATTGTCACACAGCTTTCATTCCTTCACAACATGTGCCAAATACCTCACAAGGCATTTATTGTTTTACAATTGGTGCTACTGCTCTCAGACTTCCTCTAACATATCAGGCTTTTATAGCTCACGGTAGTATGTGACACTTACCACAGTAGCCAGTGTAGAGATCACGCACAACCTGGCAGGCATAGAAGCAGTCTTCACTATCACCACTGGAGATACTATTGATGGCCTTTCTCATCAACTCTCCTGTTAAATCTGCTATACCTAGAAATGTATGAAAACATGAAATAGAATAAGAACAATAGTTTGTTAGTTACACTGGTAATTTTCTGCAAGTCAACATCCTTTGTGCCTATTTTGCATGAAAAGTGGGTAGTCTAACTTCTCCATGAAACCCAGCAAAGCCTTTATAAATATTGCTTGTATCTTTCTATAGGGTGCTTGGAGACCCCAGGTACTTCATCCTGTTTGCAGTCTAGTAGAATATGTCTGGATAAGAACTATAAAGGAAGTTTCTAGCATTTTTCCCAAACTTCTGCACTAGATAAAGTCTGTATTATGGAAGTTGGGTCATATATGAAAGTTTTGAATAGTGTTAAAGGACAAATAACAGTGGGATAACATATGTCTTCTAGGCATAAATAAGTGCTTAAACTAACACCTACACCAAAGAATACCTCGAACTTTTTCAGTAAATAATTGTTAAATACTTTGTAATATGTGTTATTCTAAAAAGTATTTTTCATTCTCTCCTTTCCTCTTACCTAGCATGTAATCATTGTGTGTGAGCATCGTAACAACTGTCCTCTCTTGCTCCCCCTCATCTTTACCAGGCACAGTGTAAGTCAGCTGGCTCTGCACATCCTTCCAAGATATAATCTCCTTCTTCTCCATTAAACTGAAGAAGGTCCAGGCCTCAATGAACTCCTGGAAGCCGGCAGTGACAGCCCGTCCATGCAGGTGTGCTGGGCTATGTTCTAGTTCTAGACCAATGGACTTGATGGGTCCTTGGATGAGCTTCTCGATTCGCTCTTTAGCTTCTAGAATGGCTTTTTCTGCAGATTCTTTGCTGTAAAGAAACGCACAATTGCAGATAAACTACTGACTTGTTGTTAGAATGGGATAAAGACCATTGAATTATTGTGTTGTAGTATTTATTACTTACGTTATAGTAGAATGTAACAAAAAGATAATCCTCTTGCTCTCAATAGTGATGTCTCTCGAGAGCTTCACGAGCCGCTCGTGGCGGTCCTGGCGCTCCGTGAGGTTCAGCGCCGTGGTCTTAAACAGGGCCAGCACGGGGCTATCCGCCGGCAGCGACGCCGCATTCTCCTTCGCCACCGACGACAGACTTTGGTTGTGATTGTGGTTACGGTTGCGGGCGCGATTTCTGCCTGAACACGAAGATATTAGACATCTGCAATGGTTATCTACATTTAAGGAGAGTAATGATTTCGTTACCTCGTCCTGACATTCTGATAGATGCTATTTGTGAGTGGAAACGAAGTAAATAAATTAATATTTGACAACAACTTTTTGCATGCCCGTTGCCCGCTGAATTTTGACAGTTTTGTCTCCATCGACAAAAAACTTACTTTTTATAAGGCTTTCTGTTCTCTGGTAACGAGAATAATTATCATCTATGGGAGCCTTTATTTTAGGGATGGCCAAAACCGACTCTAATCGATAATATGTCAATGAATTTAAAACTATTTGAGGTACTTTTAATCCAAGAACGATGTTTTTAACGACAGCTCTAACAGTTTAATGCTGTCATATCGCCGAGTTGGGTGTTTTCGTCCGGTGATTAAGAATTCGAATATTTCATCAAATTAAAGCCATTTTCAGCATTCTCTTGTGTTTTAAACCACATAATTTACTTGCTGTAATCATATAGTTCTGAGGAAATTCGTGTTGACTGCCCAGAGTCCACGAATTTCTTATCTCTAGTGCTACGTTGCGGGAGTGTCGTTACTTCAGTATTTCCTGTAGAAAGTTGAGGTAAGAGTCTTGAAACTAAGTCAACTGTTAGATCTGCAGTTGATGACAAATATGATTCGATTTATTTATGAATTCCAGGTGGCCGCGATGTCTCAAACGCTGACTTTCGGTGACTCATGCGCCCCGATAACTTGCCATGCATGGAACAAGGATAGGAGTCGTAAGTTATCGTATTTCCTGCTCGGAAAATGTTTAGTTGTAGCAATTGTCTTTAGTTTGTATAATATACGGCCAAACTATGGAAGAATTACTTTAAAGGCAGGCTTGAAAAACCTTTCTTTGCCAATTAGTATACCTTTAAATTACCGAAGCAGTGCAGGAGGATATTATATGAATTTTATATAGTTCTTATAGCCATCCAGTATTGGCCCTGTGTCTCTCATATTTGGCTAAAAACATATTTTTTTGCTATTAAAAAAAAAACATTCTTGGGGCTCTTAAACAGTAAAATAAAATCTATGGACATATACTTAATGCCATGGCTTATTTATAAATCCTTATTCAATCATATGTGGTTGAATTGGGGAATATTTTTGTATGAAGAATATGTATTATTCACATAGCTTATTTGGTTCAGTTCTGACCTTTTGAATAAGGTTTTTTATAGACCTGATTTTATTGACTCAAATGTCTACTCAATTAATTAAATAAAAAATAGTACTCTGGTCACTTTTTGCATTACTTCATTCAAATTTAAAATTTAGTTAATGTTTTTATTTTCAATGAAGTCTCTGAATGCAGTGCCTGAATGTCTTAAAATACATTGAGTAATAACTTACTTCCGGCTACCCATCCCCACGACGACTGGCCCTGGTAACACACAACATACGCACAATGAGGACTGACGAAAAGATTTGCGAGTTGGAAGAGGAACTGAGCAGGTTACACTGGGACATTGTAGGATTATGCGAAGTCCGTAGAGAGGGGGAGGACACCGTAACCCTGAAGTCTGGTAACCTGCTCTACTACCGGGAGGGCGCCCAACAGTCCCAAGGCGGTGTCGGGTTTCTCGTTCACAAGTCCCTCGTTAACAACATTACTACCATCGACAGTGTGTCGAGCAGGGTGGTATACCTAATACTCAGAATATCCAAAAGATATTCGTTGAAGGTCATTCAGGTATACGCACCGACCTCGTCACATTCTGATGAGGAAGTAGAGGCTATGTATGAGGACGTAAGTAGGGCCATACATACTTCCAAAACCTACTTCACTGTTGTTATGGGGGACTTCAATGCAAAGTTGGGCAAGAACAGCGGTGATGAGTTGAGAGTGGGGCAATTTTGATACGGGCAACGGAACCCTAGGGGACAGAGGCTGGCCGACTTTCTGGAGAAAGAGGAACTCTTCATGATGAACTCTTTCTTCCAGAAGCCGCGTCACAGGAAATGGACCTGGATAAGTCCCGATGGTTCCACGAGAAACGAGATTGACTTCATCATGACCGACAAGAAACGGATTTTCAGTGATGTGTCTGTGATCAATAGGGTAAAGACCGGCAGTGATCATCGAATCGTAAGAGGCACACTGAATATCAATGTTAAACTGGAAAGGTCCAGTCTGATGAAGTCTACGCTCCGACCTACTCGGGCCCATATTTAAAACCCCGAGAGCTTTCAACTCGAGCTCTCCAACCGCTTCGCTTGTCTGGAAAACTTTGCCTCAGTGGACGAGATCAACGACGGGCTAGTGGAAACTGTCCACACGGTAGGGTCGAAGTTTTTCAGACCCCGCCGTAAAGATAGACCTCAGAAATTGTCTGATCGAACCTTAAACCTCATGGCTGAACGACGCTCGCTACAGTTGCAGTCTCCCGATGACGCGAGGTCATATAGGCAGCTTAATAGACGTATATCGAAGTCCTTGCGACATGATCTGCGGCTCTTTAATACGAACCGTGTTAAAGAGACCATTGAGCAGAACAAAGGCTCCAAAGTGTTCGCAAAGGACAAGTCTATTGGACAAAGCCAGCTGACCAAGCTGAAACGGGAAGATGGCAGCATAGCGTCGACCAAAGCAGAGGTTCTAGGCGAGATCGAGAGGTTCTATGGTCAGTTATACACTTCAGTCGCTAAGCCCGTTGACAGCTTGGTAGGCGATCCAAGAGCCAAGCTGTCCCGACATTATACCGAAGACATCCCGGACATCAGTCTGTACGAGATTAGGATGGCCCTGAAGCAGCTTAAGAACAACAAGGCGCCGGGCGAAGACGGAATCACCTCAGAGCTTCTGAGAGCGGGTGGAACACCGGTACTTAAGGTCCTCCAGAAGCTCTTTAATTCCGTCTTGTCCAAGGGCAAAACGCCTGAAGCATGGAATAGAGGCGAGGTGGTACTGTTCTTCAAAAAAGGTGATAACAGCCTATTGAAGAACTACAGGCCCATCACGCTTCTAAGCCATGTTTATAAGTTGTTTTCAAGGGTCATCACGAACCGTCTCGAACATAGACTTGATGACTTCCAGCCTCCCGAACAAGCCGGTTTCCGAAGAAGCTATAGTACCATAGACCACATACATACGCTACGGCAAGTTATACAGAAGACTGAAGAGTATAACTTGCCATTATGCTTAGCGTTTGTGGACTATGAGAAAGCCTTCGATTCGGTGGAAACATGGGCGGTGCTCGAGTCACTTCAGCGATGCCATATTGACTATCGGTACATTGAAGTGTTGAAGTGTTTGTATAGTAACGCCACCATGTCGGTCCGAGTTCAGGAGCAGAGCACAAAGGCCATTCCATTGAGAAGAGGCGTAAGACAGGGGGACGTTATTTCCCCGAAACTGTTTACGGCCGTTATGGAAGACGCCTTCAAGCTCCTGGAATGGCAAGGACTTGGCATCAACATCAATGGCGAATACATCACTCACCTTCGGTTTGCCGACGACATCGTAGTCATGGCAAAGTCGATGGAGGAACTCAGCATGATGCTCGATGACCTCAATCGAGTTTCTCAACGGGTGGGCTTAAAAATGAACATGGACAAGACGAAACTCATGTCAAATGCCAAGGTTGTGCCCATCCCAGTCTCTGTTGAAAACTCGGTACTCGAAGTTGTTGACTCATACATCTACCTAGGACAAGTGGTCCAATTAGGTAGGTCCAACTTCGAGAAAGAGGTCAACCGCCGAATCCAACTCGGCTGGGCAGCGTTCGGGAAACTACGCAATGTCTTTTCGTCCGACATACCTCAGTGTCTCAAGACGAAAGTCTTCAACCAATGTGTGTTACCAGTAATGACTTACGGCACCGAAACGTGGTCTTTCACTATCGGCCTCATCTCAAAGCTCAAAGTCGCTCAACGACCAATGGAGAGGGCTATGCTCGGGGTGTCTCTACGTGATCGAATCAGAAATGAGGAAATCCGTAGACGAACTAAAGTGACCGATATAGCTCACCGGATTAGCAAGTTGAAGTGGCAATGGGCAGGCCACATAGCACGCAGAGCAGATGGCCGATGGGGCCGAAAAGTGCTCGAGTGGAGACCTCGGACCAGCAAGCGCAGCGTAGGACGTCCACCTACAAGATGGACAGATGACCTTATAAAGGTCGCCGGAAGGCGCTGGATGCAGGTCGCTTCCAACCGGTATATATGGAAGTCCAAAGGGGAGGCCTATGTTCAGCAGTGGACGTCCTATGGCTGAGATGATGATGATGATGAATAACTTACTTAGCAACCTTACCTGACACATACCTCTATTATATTTCCGAGATGAACCTTCTGTAATGTAAAAAAAATGTCACCATGGCTCCTCACTATGGGAAGTCTTGTTCCTTACTTAAAAAAAATTGAGTTTTGAAGGTGCTGAATTTTTGTGAATATAAACAACACCTTGTTAAATAGTAATAATATACTAGCTGGTAAGTTTTTGGCTCTAGACCTTTCATTTGACATTGTTTTCATTAACAAAACTTCTGTAATTATCTCTATTATTTATTTATTGGGAACGTACATTATATGTGTCTTACGACTAAAAACAATGTCCCACAAAACCAGTTGCTGGTTTGACTGAGGGATTGCTTTAGGGAATCTCTATGTTATGTCTCTATAATATTACGGTAGTAGTTTACAAAAGTGTTTTATCAATTACAAATGCTACAATAATAATATCTGTTTCCAGAAATAGCCTTCTCCCCGAACAACAATGAGGTGCACATCTACCAGAAGGAGGGCGGCGAGTGGCGGCAGACCAACAACCTGGCGGAGCACGACCTGCGCGTCATGGGCATCGACTGGGCGCCCAACACCAACCGCATCGTCACCTGCTCCGTCGACCGCAACGCCTACGTGTGGACTCAAGGTACAGATGTTATTCTAAAAAAAATATTTCATCTCCGAGAAAATCTAGCTACTGGGAGATGTGGCATATTATTGTATACTAGGGACCCACCCCGGCTTCGCACGGGTGCAATGATGATAAATTATGCATGTATCACTGTCTATTAAAAAACCACATCAAAATCCGTTGCAAAGTTTTAAAAATCTAAGCATACATGGGGACAGACAGACAGAAACTTTGTTTTATACTATGTAGTGATAATACATTGGATTTTTCTTTGTGTGAAGTTTTGATATACAATATTCTCTTTCTTATTAAAGGTGAAGATGGCAAGTGGAGCACCACGCTCGTGCTGCTCCGCATCAACCGCGCCGCGACCTGCGTCAAGTGGTCCCCCATGGAGAACAAGTTCGCCGTCGGCTCCGGCGCGCGGCTCATCTCCATCTGCTACTTCGAGAAGGAGAACAACTGGTGGGTCTCCAAGCACATCAAGAAGCCCATCCGTTCCACCGTGACCACCTTGGATTGGCATCCGAACAACATTTTACTGGTTGCCGGCTCGGCTGACTTTAAAGTGAGAGTGTTCTCAGCGTATATCAAGGATATCGAAGACCAGCCTGGACCTAATGTTTGGGGAACTAAACTACCGTTAGGGCAGCTGCTTGCGGAGTTTCCTAACTCTCTGTCTGGAGGTGGCTGGGTGCATAGTGTCTCGTTCTCCGCTGACGGGAACAAGGTTGCTTGGGTTGGACACGACAGCTCCATCAACGTAGCCGACGCTAACCAAAGGAAGGAGGTAATTAAACTGAAGACTGAATATCTGCCATTCCTGGAGTGCATTTGGGTGACCAATAACTCGCTTGTGGTGGCAGGCCATAGCTGCATTCCGCTACTCTACTGCCATAATGGGACTGATTTGAAGTTTGTTGCTAAACTCGACAATACTCAGAGGAAGGAGTCCGGAGGGCTGTCCGCTATGAAGAAGTTCCAGAGTCTTGACCGGCAGGCCCGGATTGAGACGAATGATACATTCCTGGACTCCATTCACCAGAACGCTATAACTAGCATTAATCTGTACAAGGGCACAAAGGCTAATGCCAAGAAGTTCAGTACCTCGGGCATGGACGGGCAACTTGTCATCTGGGATATGGACTCCTTGGAGAGGTCTATCGACGGTCTCAAGATCCAGTAAAAACTAATTCGTCTAATCGGTTTGTCGGCCACAGAAAGCATGACAATGAATTTCACTTATTTACACAAGAGATGATACAATTAGATTGATTTGTTGGAAAAGGACAATAACCACATCCAATTTAGTCAATATAAAGGAATCGCACAATTTCGTCAGATTGGGTGTGAAATTTATTAGGAATATTCTGTCACGAGAAATCGAGTTTTCATTAAATAAAACGCCACCAGATTAATGTATAATTTTATTCATAGGAATAACTATAGTCGCGTGCGAGCTCTGAATCACTCCGTCAGAAAATATAATATAGCAGGAAAAGCGTGGAAACGACGCGATCACAGTCAGATCAGTCTAGCCGGAAACAAGAGAAGCGGCGGGTGAATCAGCTCCCAGACATAAAAACTTTCAAATATACAGATTAACACAATAATTTATAGTTACAACTTCTATTTATAATACAATTAAAATTTTCAACTGTCGACGAAATAATAATTTATATAAATTAGACGTAAGACTACACCCTATTTATAATAGATCACTTTTAATACTAGTGAAGTACCATCAATGTCACATTAAAATTTAAGAATCAACGAAACGTATTATTTTTAACATCCAAGTTAACCTACAAAAAATATAAGGCCATCTCGTTACGAATCGATTGCGTCGTGTCGAGTCCAGTCAAATTATACCAAATCAGGAAAAATTATACCGTAATTTTAGTCCAGGGTTTTTGGTGAGCAAGTAAATTAAATGCAAGATTCGAACCATTATAAATTAACTTTATGTACATGCAGCTATTTAATGTTACTGCGGTTTAGAGATGTATGATTTCAATGATATCATATAGCATAAAAAATATTCTCCATAAAACCTTATACTCTCGCGGTTTGTACACATAATTAACACTTAAACATACTATTATCATCCACGGATGGAAAGGGAAACGATTGAGAAAAAGAAAAATATCCAAACAATTTCAACCAGGAAGATGGTTTTGATTTACACCACAACTTTGTTATGGGATAAATTACATAAAGAGGGTAGAAAACATGTAAACAACTTTTTTAACATTGCTCCCAATTGACATATTGACCTACTCAGCAAAAAACCCGTCTCAAACACGATTAAGTCCTTTTTAGCAGCACAATAAATGAAAGAGACCAATAAATTTCAGCAATAGAAGCTTAGCGTATGCCTTATAGACTTAAAAATGTAGGTAAGGTCATTTGACTGGACTTAAATAAGAGTTTTCTGAATTTAAAAATAACTTGGCGCCACTGCCATCATATTTGACAACTGTAATGATCCTATAACTATGTGGTCTTATTTAAAAATCTCTTAAAACTTTCGGTGTTTGGGTTCTAAGACAAAATCTTAACTGAGATAATCGTATCTCAAAGATCGCTTTGTTCCTAATATACGTATCAGGTACCAACTTAGTGAGTTTAGCTTATGCAGCTATTACAGTTTCCTAAATTGGTCAATGACGAGAGGGATGCAGCAATATGTGAGACACGTATAGAGATAACCCCATCTCACTACTTGTATTGCTGCATCTCCCTCTCGTCAGTGACTAATTTAGGAAAGTGTAATAGCCGCATTAGCAGAGGATTTGTTGGATTGTGAATCTCGTCATTCTCTCGCCGTCTGCCTCTAATAGTACTACCAGTTGATCACGACCGCTCTGTAAAGAGTGAAACGACTAAGAAGAAGAATCTCAATTATTTGTATATATGTATGTTTATCTTTATATATATTTATTTAAGTATGTGTATGACTTATACTTTATGTTATTTATGTTGCTGAATTTTTTATCTCACCACCTACTCTTTCATTGTTTATTTTTACTTATTCTTCTACCCAAAGGTTGTCTGAAAGAGATCGCTCTTTAGCGATAAGACCGCCTATTGTCTACCATTTATAAATTAAGGTTTCAATTGTAACATTTTTCTTGTTGGTGTGCAATAAAGAATTATTGTATTGTATTGTATTGTAATCTCGTCAAATAGACGCGACAGTGGCGCCAAGTGTGTTCAAACGGAAACTCCGCTGGTTGTCACTACCGCCATCTAGCGGGCTACTGCTGCACGATGCTGAACACGGGCCCGATGCGCAGGAACACCCTGCGCAGAACGGAGCGCAGTTCAGGTTTGACGTCAAAGCACGTCACCTCGCAGAGGAGCGGGTAGTACCGGGACACGTGCGCGGCGAACTGAAATGTAAAGGTTCTTGTTAACGCGGCTATTACTTACCTAAATTAGTCACTGACGAGAGGGATGCAGCAATACGCGAGACACGTATGGAGATAACTCCATCTCACTCCTTCGTATTGCTGCATCTCTCAGGTAGCTGCATGAAATAGAAAATCAGGTAAACAGAAACAGGGAACAATCTTATTCAAACTTAGAATAATACGCCTAGAACGCATCTTCATACAACAGAGTTGCGAAGGATGAAGCCGGTTTTGGTTTTATGTGTCTACAAACCAATCATACAGGCGTTTTGCTTGTGACAGACGTACACGGACGAAACTAAGCCTGTGACAGGCCGTGGCTTAACCAAAACTGGCTTCATACAAAATTACCGCGAGTCTAAGATATATTAAAATGCACACGAAACGGGTTTAACCCACGTCGTACAAGTCGAATATCTCTCGACATGTTTCGAATCGGTTCACGATTCATCATCAGGAGAGCCTATCAGCGGCAGCGGCCAACCGAGCATTGAACCCGTTTCGAATGTATTTTAATGTCTGCCACTCACGGTAGTTTTCTATGCTCTTGTTAAAATAGAAACTCAGATAAATAAATGTCAGAGAATGATCTTACTCAAATGAAATCTTACGCAATACTTGTATTATGGGTACTAGACGTCGATACACATAACTTAGGCCCGTATTAATAAACTACACTCAGTTTAATACCGCTCTCAAGTGTCAGTTTGTCCATAGTTAAAACTACACTTGAGTTCCTTGTCTTTTGGGCCATAGCAACCAGTACTGGAAATCGTCACACACATATTTGCCCTTGTTGGGATTCGAACCCAAGACCGTTAGCAAGACTGGCTATTATACGAGGTGGTCAGCTTGAAGCTGACAGCTTCATCATAGTGATATGACGGAGCTGACCACCTCGTATAATTATTACCGTAAAATTGGATCTATTTAAAACTATCGAGTAATTAATTAGTGTTCAACAGCGCATTCCTTTCGTGTTTCTTTTTTAAATTGCACCATAGAGCATAGGTTTCAATAGAGGCCGATTCTTGTTCCATTCACAGTCCATTAGACTTGATTACTCGTGTCAGTGGAGCGGAAACAACAAGACGGCGACAAGACGAGATGAGACTGATGAGAGTAAACGGGAATGTTTGTCGACAACGTGTTTGACGCAGTTTGTAGACCTGCCTACTGAGCCTGCGGTCTTGGGTTCGAATCCCGGCCAGGGTAAATCTTAGTGTGATGAACTCGAATATTTGTGCTTGGGTCATGGTTGTTCTATGTATTTAAGTGTATAGATATTTATGTATTTAAGTATGTATATCGTCGGCTGGTATCCATAACACGAGCCTTCTTGAGCTTCTTCTACTAGATCGATTTGTGTGAGGTTGTTTATTTATTAATTATTGACTGAGCGAGCGAAGCGTCTGCGTGACAGCTTGGCCCAAAATTCTGTCGTATATCCAGATGTTTGAATATTCTTATTTTTCGGCTGTTCTCGCCTGGAGGTCACATTTCTCAACCGGTTCTCATCTCATGTCATTTTGTGAGTAGGTTTGGTAAGTGTGTAGATTTATTTGGTCGATTCGGTTTTTAGAAATTATCAAAATGGCGGAGATACGGGGGTTGAAAATGTAAAAATTGACAAATTTCAGCAATTTGGAGACAAACTCGTGAGGTCTACAGCTCTACAGGTCACAGAGACAATAAGGAGCTAGCTAGCTAGGAGGGAGCTAGTATAAGGATATTATTGAGATAAGGGAAGATAATTGCATTTCTCTAAGATAGTCCGTAGCTAATAGTCGCGTGGTGATAAAAAAAATCTTTAGGCAAGTCGGAACAGACTTGGCCTAGTATTCCTTGGAACATCCATCAATTGCTCACTGAGACGATTCTAAAGACCCCAAACTCGGTAGGATTGCTTTATCTATTACAAAGTTCCTAGTGCGACCTTCAGGCTCCATCATCAAACTTAAGTAGGTATGCAAAATTTTAGCTCAATCAATTGAAGATATCTGCTTCAAAATTGAGTTGCAAAATTCCACCCGAACAAACATAAGTACATAGTTACATACAAACATAGCAAAATCTTGTAAAAACACGCATATTAAGGCTTGAACGTTGTTGACAAGTCTCGTGGGGATAGATCGCTTATAAGAGAATGCCATAATGACGATCCTTATCGGGTAGATGCGGCTGACTAATTGTACTTAAGTCACGCCGCTGTTATCTCGGGCTTTTGAATGGTTTACGATGAGATTATAATGCACCACAATTTTGAGTCGAAAGGAAGTGAGTTCCTCACAAATTTTACAGTTCGCAACGTGTTGACTGAACTTTCGCCTTTCCTTCGCAACCTTTGCCTTCGAAACCTAATAAAAAAAATTGTCGATGATCGGCACTTGTCAATATGTCAAACCAAGCGAGATCGGGAAAAAGACAATGAGAGCATTTGGCGTTATATCAATATCATATACTCAACACGTACACGCTTTTATTCATGTTTTTAATATAATATTTTCGATTCTGTTTTAATGTGGAAATACCACATTTTCATTAACTTTTAAATAAGAAAAATGTTATGTGATTTGCCTGCAACCGAATTCGAACTTGCGACCGTACCGCGTACGTTTCCGCCGTAGTGCTCTCCCAACTGAGCTACATCGTTACGTCAATATCACCAATTCTTTGATTCCATTATTCTGCGCTACTGGAGCGCCTTTACCTCCCATTCATACTCTCTGACGGAATGTTTAGTATGCAAAGCCGCGGGGAAAACTTAATGTTTCTCTAATGTACTATAAATGATAATAGGCCACCCGAGCATTTCTTTCGCCATGCATACCTATGCTAATATATCTGATGCGAGTCAATTGGGAAAATGCAATCTTGTAAGCAATAAATTAGTGTTTACGGCCTTCCAACGCAGTTGTTAGATATCGGATAAGCCTGCTAGAGATAACCTAATTATCTAGGGACATTAGGTTTAGGTTTACTTTTAACATGGCGTGATCAATCTTGCCATTAAATAACTCGCTTTTTCTTGTCCTAGTTCTGAAAATTCATGGAGTATTGAGATTTTGTTTTGAGTAAACAAAACAAAACATGTATAGTTAGAATGATTGGGGACGGTTAAAAAAAAGTTGGATTGCTTATATTTAAACAGAAACATTAAACGTCCCAACTCCTAACCAAAATTATGAAACATTGAGTAGTACAATAGTCAATTGAAATTAATGTAAACATTAGGTTGAGTGTTGTATTGTAGGTAATATATAGTTCTCTACCAGAAAGAGACAGCGAGTGCGCCCTAAACATAACACTGTGACAAAAACATTATTAATTCTCGATAATATCAGCTACACAAGCACAATAACAAGCAGTAATAACTCACCCTTTCATCAGGCATCTTCAGTATTCTCGTCAATATAAGCAGCAGGATGGAGGTCCAGGCGTCGCGATGTGCTTCATGCTGTAACGCCGCGAAGTACTCCAGCGCTTCACAGCACACCCCCAGCAACAGCGACTGGACAGCCGCCGCGTGGGCCCGTCTCGATTCATCCCCATGCATCTTGAATAACACCCGGAGAGCACAAGCTAAGGATTGGGTCTCTTGTTTCAACATGTTCGGCTTCACAGACCCCTTGAAATTCGCTTTCCAGAGGAGGTTGCGTTGCGCGTTGTTAGTGTTGAACGTTTTGGCGAACCGGTGGCTGCAGAGCAGACATTCGACTAGTCGCAGTAAGTGCGGCGAGCTTAGTAGTCGATACATGCCTTGCTCCTCGCGCTGGCAATCTTGTCCGTTGCCGGGCGCTCCACCGGTTAGTTCTGCTGCCGCGAGTGCTAAAGTTTCCGCGTCTTCTTTGCGAGACGTCGCGGGGTAGAACACTATGTTGTCTATAGTTTGAATCAGCTCGAGCTGCACGACGCATTTTATTAAGAGACTGTTGAACACTCGGCTGTTGGAGCGAGCGTCGTCCGCTTGAGGCTTCTTTAAGATGCCGCGCGCGGGCGCCTCGTCTTCCTCTTCAGGTTTCCACGTTAACAGCGCTGAGGGTAACGTGCTGTTAAAGATATCCAGCATAATCTGGCAGGTGTTGCTCCAGGTCGCGTCGTCGAATTTTGTTCCATTGGAGATGACGAGGTTTTCCAGGCAGTTGGTACCTGACCGAGCGAGTTGCTCGTTGTCCTGTTGCACGCACCAATGTAACTGCGCGTACAATTGTTCAAGTAGCAACGCTCCGAGAACGTCGAAATACTGCGTGAATACATCCACGATGGCGTATAAAGCGTGGTTGCACGTCGTCGTCATCCATTCGTTCTTCTCTAGTTGATGTTCAGGCAGCTTCATGTTGTCGAAGATTCTGAACAGGATGTTGAATAAGTCTCTCCACCAGTGCGGACGGAATGATTCCCCGTGGGTTTTGATAATCTCGAAGAGGACGGTGAGGCCCCGCGTGCGGACGTCCAGCTTGCAGCGGCTCACGACGCAGGAGAGGGAGAACAGTAGGGGAAACCATCCTCGAAGCCAAACTCGGTCTTCTTCTGGCGCTCCTTGCTCGCCTTCTAGTCCTGCGTGCTCCACGAAAAGATGAGGCGAGGTCCCGACCGCCGTCGCACAAGACCTAACAAGCCTTATGGCTTCCATGGACGTGTCAGGGAATTTAGCGTTGCACGCGAACTCTGATAAACACTTGACCGCGTCTTGGAATGAGTCAATCATTGCGGAGAACTGCTTCTCGTACAGTTCTGTTATTATCTTGCCTGTAGTTTGGAATGCTAAGTCGACTATTGCCTCGTCTTGATCGCTCGCGGCCAAGTGGAATACTGAGAATATGTTTTTCCAACCGGATTTAATGTTGGGAGCTTGGGAATTGACCATCTGTGCGATACATCTCACCACCATATCTCTTATTGTAGGAGAGTTATTTTTCTTCATTATGTGCTCAAACGGCCTTAAGAAATCTTTTTGGAATTTGAAATTAGCAAATTCGCCTTTCTCTATGAACTTCATGGACAGCTGTCTTAGAGAATCAACAGCGAAGAAAGCGATGTCCTCATTGCTACTGCAGCCAACTTTGTTGAAGTGATCACCCAACACTTGCCAAATACGAGACCATTGCAATCTGATTCTTCCCATGTTGTAGTATGAAATCTCAACGATTTTCTGGAGAGAGAACATTCTAGGATTGGTGGGGTGGCTCAGCTCGTCTAATGACACTTGACACAGCGCTTTGACAAAGTCAACTATAGCGTCTCCGTCGAGTCTCGTAGATCCCGTAAATATTCTGTCAACAGCGACAACGACGCTCTGTGAACTCGTTTCTCCAATATGCTCTTTTACACTGGGATCCAAAGAGGACATCAGATTGAATTTAAGAGAATCCGGTTGAGGTTTGATGCCAGAGCTCGACAAGAACTGAGGCCGTACTCCAGTACCAATGAACTGTGCTAATTCTAACTGTGAAATGCATTTGACGACGTCCAACCAACTCGATCCTAAATAGTTTCCATCTGTGTGTGCTACCGTGATCAACGTTTTTATCGTGTCGATGTTCTTGGCTTTCATTTCCGTGATAGGCGAGTTAGCGGTGAGTAGAGTGAACCGCGCTAAAGCTTGAACGTAAGCATCTCTTTCCAAAGACATGTGGAAAATGCAAGCGATGCGGACAGCGCAGCGGATGCCGTCTAAGCACAGAGAAGCGATTTCAGGATCATCGCAATCCTGGAGTCCTACCGAAAAGGCAGCTAGAAAAGGTGTCCAGGCCATTTTGAACATTGGCCGCACGTGCTCGACATGCTTCGCCGTCGTAAACGGAGTTTGAACGTGTGAAACCGACTCCATCAAATTTTTGGCGGCCGTGGAGATCTGTTCCATCTCCATATTCCAAATAAACTTGCGTTTCTTTTCATTAGGAATCATATGCTTGCCCATTTTAGATGTATCTTTCATTTTAATCTCATGGCCGGCTATTTCGTCATAGATCTGCGATAAATATTCACGTGGTAAATCGTTATTGTCACTTATGCCGCTATTCAGCTTGATGTATTGTTCCTTTGTCATTTTATTCTTTACTTGTGGCGAATGCAGATCTGTTGTTAGCATTATTATGGAAAACGCGAGGACGTAAACGGTGTCAGCACTCGTAAATAAAGTATTGCTTGGATTGCACTCGCAATAGCGCGATGCGAACTTCTCCATCAATCTGTCGATCTTCTGGGCTTCTCCAGGGAGTCTGAACCCTTCTAAGAAATGCCGAAGAGCAGCCACGATGTCCATATTCGAAAAATTCATGGAATCAACGTAAGCGTACATAACTTCTTTGGAATGATCGTCGTTTTCGCCTAAAAATTCACCGATAAATGTTTTGTCGAGTCGTTCATCTGTGAGCAACCACTCTGCGATTTCTTTAGTGGACGTGCCCAATAGACTTTGCTCTTGAAGGAAGGAGACGCCTTTTTTCGGTTTCCGATTGAAAAGGTCAATACCAGTTTCCCAAACTTCCTTCTGTTGTTTCAATACTTCGAATTGTTCAGGAGAATCTAAGGTTTCCCTGTTTCCGACATTGCTAGAGCCTGTGGAGACCAGACTGAGGCTCGATCCTCCGTGAGACTTCATACTGTGATGGTCTGTGTCTTCTTTGGCTGGTTTTTCTCCTAGTGTCGTTTGAAGGTTTGGATTGATATATAGTTCTTTACTCCATTCAACCATACACTTTAGTATAGAAACCAGGCATTCCAATCCTCGGATACGCATAGATTTCTCCTGGTTGGGTGTAGCTCCCAGCTCTAGAGCTTGCCTTCCTTGGGCAATCTTGGAGACGTCATTGACTAGTCTTTGGAATAAGTTCGCGGCCGACAAATCGCAGTCGTAGTTGACGTAAATATCTACGACACTTTGCGCATCCCCGCAAATTCTTGTCAGAGCTTGGATTACCATCCATTTATGTTCAAAGGACGAACTTGACGTTTCCAAAATATTCATGAAAATTTCCTTGAAAAATACTTCGATTTGCTTCTTTAGATGCACTTTGAAATTCTGGAGAAGTGCCAAGAAGATGGCCAAAGACAGTTCAAATACTTCAGGTACAGAGCTCACTCCATTTTTCGAAAGAGCCACACATAGATACTGTTTGATAGCAGTGATGAACATTTCATTGTTCCTGAATACTGGACCAGCATTTTGAAGAATAGAAAGGAGTAGATGCAGTGAAAGAATTTTGGATCTTAGTTCATGGGATTTGGGATCAGGAGTGCCTTCAGGGAGTGGTTTCATGGATAGTTTGCATAAAGCTCTGAAGACTAGGAAAGCGTCTTTTTGAAGTATGTGCGTGAATTTAGCTGTGACGGAATTATCGTTCTCTGAAGCAACATCAACACTTTCTTGGGATGGTATCCTTGTCATTGAAGATTCTGTTGGTGCTTGGCCATTACTCTCATGAGAAACACTGCCACTGTCTTGAGAATCTGATGGGTTTTCATTATTCTCCGGACCATTATGACTAATATCTTCAGCTGATTTCTTGAAAGCTATTGACACTGCATTATCTATGACAGAGTCTACGATTTGCTTAGCAATGATCTTAGCTTCTAACACATCATCCATGTTGTCACAAGGTGCTGGTGTGATACTTTTATTTTCTTCACTGACATGATTAGATTGATCATCAGTAACAACATTGCCATTGGGTATTTTATGGTGTACTTCAGAAGATACTTCAGCTTCCAAAGCCTGGTTTTCCATTTTAGTGAATATGACATTAAGCATTTGTGTGAGGGTCGCGCGCGCTGTGGTTTGATTAATAAGATTCTTACTTGCTAAATAAATATTGTAACAGGTTCGGACAGCCAGGAGGACTGTCCCTTCGTGAACCTCAACATGTTGACTTGTGATGACAGTGAGGAGAGCTTTGATTATTTGGAGTTGTACTCCTTCATCGGTTTGAGGGCCGGTGAAGCAGCCACAGATAGTCTCAACAATGCGGTCAATTAAGAGCTTTCTTGGTGTGGTAGAGTCTGGAACGTTGCCTGTCAGATGACCATATGCTATTAATTTCTGGAGACAGTCCAGTGCTGTGACCACTATCCGGGATGCCTTGCTCTGGCAAGCCAGTTCAAAGGGTAAGAAATATTTTTCAGCCGTGATGATGTTGGAGGCATCATTTTTAGGTAACGGAAGAGTACCTGATGTCGGACTTTCAGTTGTCTCTGGTTGACCTCCATTTTTTAATTCTGTTTTGATTTCCTCTGTAACAAAAAAGACTCATAAATTACAATTCAAAAATACTATACAAAACATTTCCTTACATTTGTTGAATAATGTACATGCATCATAGCAGCATCCATAATTATTTAAATACACAACTTTACATACTAAGATCCATCTTTGGAGTAACATGATCTCATCCACGTTTAATTGCTTACTAATGAGTTTTCTACAGATTCAAGTTTCCAACATTAGCTAAATAGTAGTAGGAATAAATGGCTAAACTAATTTGAATTAGTCCACAATAAACAGATTGAAGTGGTTAAGGCACAAGTAGTTAATAGATTATATTCCAATGACTTTGATAAGCCGTGCAGGTACCTCCCACCACTTTCACTCCCAAGGTCAATAGACATTTACTAAATTAATCAGACCATTAAAATTCCGCCAGCGACGATATATTGCTAACCTAATTAGCGCAACTAAAATGCCCGACTCAATACAATAATCGGACGCGAATCCGCAAGTGTCACTTAGATACGTACCTAGAGCCACTTCACAGGACTTTTTCAGCTGACTGTGATAGGACCTCTTTATGTCCTTATCGGCTAATATTTTCTCTAAAGCCCGTACTATAAACATTTCTTTAGTTTTCAGGTTGGTTTGCATCGTTATTTTATGAGGAAGTCACTCCATTCGTCCCCACAGGAATCGACTTAGGTGCGCGGTGGTTCTGTTGATATTTACATAACTCTATTGAGGCACTGTCGTATTGTGTTTGTATGGTTAATTGTTCGATATATAGAAGCACAAATGTAACATCACAAAACTTTACGCAACAAACGATTTACTTGAAATCATTTCGAGACGGAATTTACTACGATTCCACAGTACGATTCACACCTCATCACAAACATGTCAAGTCAATAGAGTTGCGTTCAAGATGATTATCGATATGTAATTAATTCGCAATAAAAAATGTATACCTTTCGTACCGTTTTTATACGATTAAAAGTCAGCATTATTATATCATAGCTTTGCATTTATTATTTACGATGTTTTGATAAATTAAGAAATTCAATTTTTAATTAAATAAATACTACAAATCGGTAAGCAATATAGTAAATCTGAACGTAGCGCTACTATGACAAGATGAAAGCGTTTCGTTTATTATATAACAACATTCAACAAAAGGCGTTTATTAAGTTTTTTGCTCGTTTAATAATAAAAAATTATGTTTTTTATGTAAATAATTTTTGTTTCGAGCTTAACATTTTTTCTTAAGGAGTTATGCACATATTAATAATAACATAACATAACGAACGAAACGAAACGTCAGTCAGCCTCAGTTTCCTATTCGCTAGGGGCTAGGCGAGTTATGCTCTGCGGTTTCGTTGATTTCTTTATTGTTTCGGCTTTTCAACCTCAGCATTAGCATTATAAAACTTCAATTATTATTCGATTCGATTTCCTTAACATAGCTGACATTTTTATTTTTTAAAGTATTAAGACAAACGCAACAAAATTGCTTCCACAATGACAGTGACGCGGGTAGCGGAATCCCGCACCGAATTTAAACTAAAGAGTCTGCCTGAGGATGTGATATCGAGTGTTAAATTCGCACCTAAGTCTAATCAGTTCCTTCTGGTGTCCTCCTGGGACTGCTCAGTGAGGCTTTACGATGTGAGCGGGAATGTGGAAAGACATAAATACAGTCATGAGTTACCTGTCCTGGATGTGTGCTTTAGGGTAAATAAACCGTTTTTTATGATTTTTGTGTAGTCTTCTTTTATTTACTGAATGAGATTATTTCGATTTCGTTAGATTGTAATAAGAAAACCTTTATATTTACTCTGGTCAAAATATAACCTAAATTTGATTAGTCGGATGTTAGTAGTGGTGTTTTATTTTATGCCATATTTAGATATGTTTATTTATTTATAAGATATGATTAATTTTTAACTTATTTGGAATAAAGATAATTGGTTTTGTGTTAACCCTTAAATGCATGAATTAAAAAAACACAATATTATAAAATATTATGTTATTTCAAATAAATGTTTCTAGTTTTCAACCAGTAATTAATTTTTGTTTATGTAAGCTGCATCTTACACCATGCCTTTAAGGGTTAAGGTGTTGGCATAGAAAAAGATTTGTTTTTTGTTTCACAATATTGTATGTATTCCATGTAAGTAGCATACTTTTACTAATATCTACAATTGTTTTCAGGATGCTGTCCACTCATACAGTGGGGGGCTGGACCAGACTCTCAAAATGTATGATCTCAATGCCGGCTCTGAGACAAGCCTGGGTGAACACAAGGGAGCCATCCGCTGTGTCGAGTTTGCCAATGAAGTGAATGCTGTGTTGACGGGCAGCTGGGACGGCACCGTCAAAATGTGGGACAGCCGCGTACCTAACTGTGTCGGAACATACAATCAAGGAAATGAGAGGGTAACTTTCTAGTTTGATCTAATTTTTTACTTCTTTCAATTAGCGCCTTGTGTTTTACAAACTTTTACATGGGTGAATCAACTTTTTTGTGTTGTTTACTCTGTGCCCGTTGTCCAAGTGACATCTTCATACTATTTCATAGAAAAATGCTTAGCTTGTCTGAGGGACAAATTAACCATAGCAACAAGGTGCACTTAAAAGTTGATTCACCCACTTACATTCATCTGATCTGTTGTAACAAAAACTGTGCAAGTTAAATTTGACTTACCTCTCGGTTTCCAATTGAGCTGAAATTTTTTCATACATAAGTAAATTGTATAACAATGCAATATTATTATGGAACAAAGCAGATTTAGCCAGAAGGTGGTCAATGGTCAAGAACTTTGAAATAAAATCATTTGATCCCTTATGTTTGGGCTTGCTTTTAATTCATTTTTACTAGTAAATCATGCTTGTGCAAACAAGTACTGTTGGCAATAAAAGCTTCTTTAATTTTGTTATTCAGTTTACTTAGTAAACTTTGTCCTTGAATTTCTATCTGATACCTTAATCAACAAGAGAGATTATTAAAAAACCCTCTAACAATTAGTCTGCGCATCTGCTACCTACCATTTTGTAAGCTTTATCTGATCTTTTTAGTCGCATATTCTCACATAATATTTTCATCATATAACTGTTACAGAAACCTACTTAAGAAAAAAGCAATTCACAATGTAAACTGGTAATTTTTTGCATGAAAAAACCCGATCACTTGTAAATTACCAGTCATTTCCATAGATAAAATTACCGGTTTGCTTTCACTAACATGGCATGGCTAACAGGCTACATGGAATGGTGTCACATTACAAAAATGTGATTATTTCGAATTCCAGGTATACACAATGAGCATAGTGGGCGAGAAGTTCGTGGTGGGCACGTCGGGGCGCAAGATCTTCGTGTGGGACGTGCGCAACATGGGGCACGTCAACCAGCGCCGCGAGTCCTCGCTCAAGTACCAGACGCGCTGCATCCGCGTCTTCCCCAACAAGCAGGTGGGCACACCAGCCACCAATCTTTTCCACTCCATAGCCGTTTCGCCGTCGTCTTTTTTAGGGTTCCGTACCCAAAGGATGAAAAACGGGGCCCTATTACTAAGACTCCACTGTCTCTCTCTTAGCAGCCCGTCTAGCACAACTATGCTTTGCATAACGTATGACAGTTATGCTAGAGGTGCAGGCTCTTTCTCATGAACTCTCTGAATGATGTTAAGATGGAATTTTGTACAGAACCGAGTCAGACTCGCACTTGGCCGGTTTTTTATACTAAAGTGACAAATCACTGTCAGTCTTTGGTAAGCAGTTATAGCCGCCTATGGACGCTTGTGATGCGAGGAGTATCACTCGCCCGTTGCTAACACTTTAAAAACCTATTTATTCCCCTCTTGAGGAACCCCATACTGTAGCCCCCGGGAAAACCTCGGGAGCTCATTCCACATGCAACTAGTTGCTTGTTGCCTTTTTATGCACATCCATACAATTTTTCTCACAAACCTACCCAACCAAAGCCTAATACTGATTTGGCAGTTAAGGCTAATTAAAGGTTTAGTTTTGTTTTTATCCACCTAAGGCCCAAACCAAAATTTCAATTAAAGTTGCTGCAAACCATGGTCCTACTAGTATTTTAGCATTTTGAGTTTTGACCCATGTAGGTTAGGTTTTTTCAAGTTACTGTTCAGATACGGCAGTATAGATTATAGATTAGTGTAAAATTTGAAAACGTAATGTTGGGATTTTTTTGTTAGTTAGTAGTAGTGGTACGTTATGATTAGTAATGATGTTGTAATCATTGATTACACAGCTCAGTTGTTGAAAAATCTGGGTCTGAATTGCATTGCCATTTAGTGCCCTATGTAGATAGTCTTGCCATTCCATTATTGGAATAAGAGGTAGGAATTGCATATTATATAAAATAATAGGAGGCGGTAAAATTCGTAAGTAAATTTTTCGTGAAGTACCTGGGGCATGTTATCACGAGTGATTTAAAAGACGATCTGGATATTGAGAGGGAGCGCAGGGCGCTAGCGGTTCGTAGTAATATGCTTGCCCGCAGGTTTGCTCGATGTTCGTATGAAGTAAAAATAACGCTTTTTAAAGCCTACACACAATCTTTTTACTCGAGCAGCTTGTGGGTTAGCTATACAAAGCGAGCCTATAGCGCCCTGCGTGTGCAATACAATAATGCTTTTAGAATGCTGTTAGGGCTGCGGAGGTGGTGTAGTGCCTCAGGCATGTTTGCCGAAGCCCGTGTAGACGGATTCCAGGCAATCATGCGCAAAAAGATTGCTTCTCTTTTAGGCAGGGTGAGAGCAAGCGACAACAGCATTCTAAAGGCAATAGCTTGTAGATTTGACTGTCCAATTCTAGCTTTTTGGGTTGGACAGATCAAGAGTGTGGCCGAATTTATTATTTAATTTTTTTTATTTTTTTTTGTTAGTTGATAAGTGTTACTAATCTAGTCCTAAGTAAATTGTTAGTAACACACTATGGATGTAATTGTCCGAAATGAAGAATTATTATTAAATTATTATTATAAAATGTGTCGCTCTCGTATCGGTTTAGTTAGCCACCAGAAACGGTGTATCCCAAACACTGCACCATAATTCGTCTGCAATAGACGCAAGGGCCTATATATATAAAATAAATATAGGGCCTAGGGCCTATATATATGTAATAATAAATAATACTAATGGCTATGATTGTGTTATTAGTTTAGGTTGACGATGTATGATTATTATTATTACAAATAAAAAATATATCTATCTATCTATTGATAAATAAATAAATAATAAATAAAATCTATTAACATTACGAAAACCTTCAACATGACAATTTTATCTGACATTGCATTTTACGATTCTATTTTTATTGTTGTAGTTATGTTATGATGGTGTATTTGACTTGATTGAATGATTATTATTAAATTTTATGTTTCTATTGACGATCATAATATCAAAATTCATGTAGATTAACTTAGGATAGTTTATAATGTAATTTGTTATTATGATATAAATAAATCTATACATTTATGAAACATGTAATGTCTCATTTTTGTTTAATGTGGGTACACCACAATTTAAAGTGTAATTTAAGGTGTAAAAACCTTTCAAATAAACAATGCAAAGATCGACACACAGAGCATAAGGAAAAATTCGTCAGGTCTACGTGGAGCGAGGGTAGCGAAGTGGCTAACGCGCTGGACCGGTAATCCAGAGGTACCGGGTTCGATTCCCGGTCCCTTCCACCAGGTAGCTCCTTTTTCAATTTTTCTTTAAGCTTTGATCTTTGTATTCATAGTTTAAATAAATAAATCTAATCAAAATGTAATGATGTATTGCTTCTGATTAAACAGCCTATTGCTAAGACAGCTCAGTGTAACAAAAACTGTTTAATGATGTCTGGAAAAATATATAACAGGATCCCTTTAGATTTTAAGAGCTTTGCCACTCAAATTATTCCTGGTAAAACTTAGGCATTGGCTTAAAGACAGATGTTTTTACTCATTAAATGAATATTTTAATTAATTTGTAGTCATGAAATCCGGGGTTTTGGTTGCTGCGGAGTTAATGCATTATTCTGTATTTATAAAATATTTGCATGCCACTAAATTGGTGAATTATGCTGATCCTTATGTTTAATTTATAAGATCTATTATGTACCGTAATTCCAGCAAATAAATACTTTGACTTTTGACTTTGACTTTGTGCAGGGCTACGTGCTGAGCTCGATCGAGGGCCGCGTGGCGGTGGAGTACCTGGACAGCAACCCCGAGGTCCAGAAGAAGAAGTACGCCTTCAAGTGCCACAGGATCAAGGACGGAGGTACAACTATACTATATGTTTATTCCACACCATCTTAGGGCTACGTGTCCATTGCGGAATGGACAAAATTAACCGATCAGGCTGCGTCTTTGTGAAGCCCAAAATAAGTGTGTTTTCTCAAACATGCAATGAACTATCGTCATAACGTGCGTTCAAACAGGCTTCGAAGTGTTACGTTTCGGTCGGAACGATTTGAGAGAACTGTAAAGGAATTTCATACAAAATTGAAGGCCTAGGCCGGAAAGTAATTATTTTTTAAACATGGCGTCTGTGTTCATGAACGGACTAAACAGCTGAATTATGTTTTTATGAGTGTTGTATTTTTTATTACATTGCAAATGTTTGAGAAAAGCACTATAAATGCCTTAGCTGTCGTATCACTATCCGGCCTCTCTACGGTTGGCCGTCTATACCTACTCAGCCGGCAAGCCCTTATTTCCCGGCGTCTGCAGTAATGTACTATTATCCGAGGAATGTGATTAGTCCAATTTACATTTTGTACAGCTTCGCTTCGTGATCAAGCAGTCTGCACCATAAAAATGTAAGTAAATAAAAGCAAGGAAAAAGCCAACTATTCTTTAAGCCGGGACTTCCTTTCGACCTCAGTCCTACTTCTCTTTCCTCACCTCACCACAATCGTAATTAATATGAATTGATGGTTATATTTTGAACAGGTCTAGAGAAGATCTACCCGGTGAACGCGATCAGCTTCCACTCGGTGTACAACACATTCGCGACGGGCGGCTCCGACGGCTACGTCAACATCTGGGACGGCTTCAACAAGAAGCGGCTCTGCCAGTTCCACAGGTATGCAGCGACTATAGGGATGACGACTGATGTTAAATTTTACAGCATATTGTAGTCATATGAATAAAATTAGCTCTATATTACATGAAAAAAAAAACAAAAAAAAAAAAGAAATTGTAAAAGATATTACAGTCGCCATCAGATATATCGCAGCATATAAGGCGTTCATAAGTATCTGAACACGGCTCTTATTGACTGGGCGTTACAGTACATATTTACATATTTATGAACGCCTTATATGCTGCGATGTATCTGATGGCGACTACACTATCCGTCTATAAAGGGTCAAGGAAAAAATACCAGAAAAGATCCGAAACAATCCAAAAACCCGGCAAATCAGGCCAATAGCAATAAGATCGTCATAATAAGCACCAACAATAGGAATAGAGTGTTACACGTTGCTCGAAATACCTTCCCAAACTCAAAAATATGTCACCATATGTATCCTGGCTCTAACTTAAAAGATATGATTACACGTATTCACTCAAATACAAAGGAGCTGACAGTGAAAGATTACTGCGTCGTTCTAATTGGAGAGGAAGACTTCGAAACAACCAAAAACTACTGCGATCTAGTTATTTACTTGAAAGAAACGCTACAAACCTTAAACCATACAAACTACATATTATGTGCACCTACTTATAAATGTCACGAAACCAAGAACTTCTACAATTGGCGTGTAGAGACCTTTAACAACCTCTTATACCTTGACATATTGACACATCGACATGCCTACTTTCTGGACTCAAACCAGGAGTTATCTTATAGTTTGGATATGTTCAAAAGAAAGTCAGGGGAAATTAACAATAACGGACTGAAACATATTTTTATGAAACTTAAAAAAAATATAGCGAAAATCGAAACCAGCTCGAATAAAGACTTCAAAGAAGAATATTATGATGTAGATAACGATGCACTACACACGCATCAACATAACACTACAATAACCACCAGTCAACACGACACTACAGTAGCCACCAGTCAACACGACACTACAGTAGCCACCAGTCAACACGACGCCAACCTGAAAAAACAAACGCAAAGTATGAACATTGACCATAATCAGCAACAGATGAACAGCACACAAATCAGTAATTTTCGTCCCTAAATGTCACATTTTTCGAGTGCTTCACCAAAATATAGCAGGAGTCTTATCAAAAATTGATGAAATAGAGATAGTTTTAGACAACTTAAGAAAAACGGGAACTGTTCCCAGCATGCTTTGTTTTTCAGAAACGTTCCTATGTTCGGGCACAGAAAACAATTTACATCTTAAAGACTATGAACTTGTATCTTATTTCTCTAGACCTAAGAGACGGGGCGGCGTTGCCATTATGGTAACTAGACATTTGGATGTCATCAACCTTCCCAACATACAAACATTGGCAATAGAAAAGGAGTTTGAATGTTGCGGTGTTGAAATAATTAATTGTAACTTAATCGTAGTCTGTTTATACAGAACACCCGACTCAAATATTAAAATATTCTTTGAACAACTAAACAAACTACTTCACTCTCTAATATCTAAAAGTATCAAAAAAATCATTATATGTGGCGATCTTAATATAAACACATTAAATAACAATAAAATAACTCGGACTTATCTTAGCATACTGTACAACTATTACATGCTGAGCCATATAAAAAAAACAACCCGGAAAAAAAATTGCATTGACCATATCATTAGCAACATAAAAAATGCGAAAGGGAGAATTATCCCATTAGGTCTCTCGGACCACACTGCCCAAACCATGACGTTCAGAGCCGACGAAAGTAACTACTTACGGGTATGTACATACATTAAGAGAAGGGACTACTGCGCTGAAAATATTGAAAAGTTCAAAAACTGTATCAAGCAGCTCTCGTTTTCAGAAATATATGATGAAAAGTGTTCAGATGAAGCCTTCACTAAACTTCACGACTTACTAGTATTATTTCATAATTTGTGTTTTCCTGTAATTAAAATCAAAATAACTAGTAATAACAAAACTCCGAGGTGGCTCACTAAATCCATAAGACGTTGTTGTGCTAATAAAAGAAAACTCTATTTTAAATATCAAAGAAATGCAAAAAACAGGGCTGCCAATAAAATCCATTTACATAAATATTCGCGAATACTGAAAAAATGCATAATACACTCTCAAAAAACTTGCAACGCTAATTTCATCACAAATGCACCAAACAAATGTAAAGCCGCGTGGAAGGTCATTAAAGGAAACTTTAATCAACAATTCAGTAAAGGAATATCATATATTAGAGGACATCAAAAAGAAAACAAGATTCTCAATCCCCGAGACATAGCTGAAGAATTTAACGATTACTTTATCGATATCAATAACGGAACAAAAATCAATACGCGATCCATTAATTTAAATTTAAGCGCACTGTACACGCCACAACATAGCATCTTCTTATCACCGACTGATCCGTACGAGACTGACAAAATAATCCGTTCACTAAAAAACACGTCTTCTACCGGATATGATAAAATACCAACCAAAATTATCAAAGAAATATAACAAATTATAGCTATTCACTTATCATACTTAATTAATCTATCTTTTGAACAAGGCACATTCCCTACGATATTGAAAAAATCTATAATCAAACCAATACATAAGAAAGGCAACAAGTCTGAACTAGGCAACTATAGGCCCATCACATTAGTTCCTATAATATCTAAAGTTTATGAACGAGCAATGTACAATAGATTGGAAAACTTTATAGAGAAGTATGGTATTTTAAAATCTGAACAAAATGGCTTTCGGAAAAGGAAATCTACGACATTAGCTTGTTTTAAATTAAATGACTTTATCACTGAATGTATTGACAAAGGCATCCCAATAGGAGTAATACTCTTGGATATGTCTAAAGCTTTTGATACTGTTTGTCACAACCGGCTTTTAGAAAAATTAGACAAATATGGAATTCGAGGACCAGCACATTCTTGGATCAAAAGTTATTTATTAAATAGAAGACAATGTACCCAAATTGATAAAGTAGAAAGAAACGAATCCAAATCATACCAGTCACAATATAGAACAAATGGTTACGGTGTACCGCAAGGGAGTATCCTGGGGCCTCTATTATTTCTTTTATACATCAATGACCTGCCGGAGTCAACGAAGCACGATTGTATCCTATTCGCTGATGATACTACGGTTATAGTTAAAGGTACAAATATTAGCACATATGAATCTGATGTAAATAATGCTCTAAATGATGTAATTGCATGGCTTAACGATAATAACCTACAAATTAATCTAGCTAAAACTAAGTTCATGCAGTTCAGATCATACAAGGCCAAATCACATCAAATTAAAGTCACACATGACAATGTTGATATTGTTACGAGCGTGGGGTTCGTATTTGATAGAAAAGCACAAATTAATCCACTAAATAAAACACTCACTTTATTACCCAAATTACGTACTTAAAATTCACACGAACTGTACTTAAAATCCACTAATTAAAACACACACACACTATTTCACAAATTATGCACTCACTATTCACACGAACTGTACTTAAGCGCACTAATCACTCAAGAGTCTTTCTCTCTGATTATCCTTGTACTAGCAATCGATCGCAGTTAAAATGTAACTAACTCGCGCCGGCCGTCGGCGCCTTTTTATATCCCGCGGAACCGCTTTCTCGATGCGTTGTCCACATAAGACGCGAATATTCTAGTAAGGTCCAGCGGGAGGGCCGAGAACATTCGAGGCCATATATGTCTCTCTCTAATGGTGCACTCTCTGTCACTCCCTTCTCGAATGTTCCGAGTATAGCTATCTCTTTCTAGTAGTGCTATCTCTGTCACACACTTCTCGAATGTTCCGAGTATAGCTATCTCTTTCTACTAGTGCTATCTCTGTCACTCCTACGGGATATTTCGCCATATAACGATTTGTGCTTCAGAGGCCCATAAGGGGTCCTGAAAACGCCTGAAAACGGGTTTTCAGGTTATAGCGTCATCTGATAGAGGGTGCCCTGAAACGGACTGAAAACATGTTTCAGGCGCCTGAAAACGACGGCAACTTAGGTAAAATTTCGATCTTTAGATATGTGATAGAGCAACTTCTGAAACGGCCTGAAATGACTTTTCAGCCTGCTGAAAACGCCTCTAAAGCACTGAAATTGACGTTCAAAGTTTTTGACCTAACCTACCGGTGTAACACTACCCCCTCCTAAGACATGCTCGTCCCGAGCATCATTATTTCCGTGATATCTGGCCAGCCGGTCAACATGAACAATCTTGCTCGGACTACGAGGATTCCGCTGGATTCGATACGTGACGTCGTTTATTTTGGTGACTACCTTGTAAGGCCCTTCCCAATTCGGAGATAGTTTCGGGGACTTTCCTACTCGACGCATAGGGTTATGTAGCCACACCAACGAACCTTCCTCAAAACCCACTTGATAAGACTTCCGGTCATATCGGGTTTTCATCTTTATACTAGCGTGGAGCCCGTGTTCACGTACCAGGCTGTGAACATCATCAATCCGATCCCGCAAATCACTTGCATATTCCGTGATAGTTCTTGGTGTATCGGGCGGACGTCCAGTCAGGAGATCTGCAGGCAAACGGAGTTCTCTTCCAAAATTCGCATACGATGGAGTAACCGCCGTACTTTCGTGAGTTGCCGACCTATAAGACAACAGGAAGAGGGGGATATGCCGATCCCAATCTTTTTGATGGCTCTCAACGACCTTGGCTAGATGTCTCTCCAGTGTCTGGTTAAATCTCTCAACCATTCCATCTGACTGCGGATGATACGCCGTAGTCCTAGTCTTATGAATTCCCATTATGCGACAAGTCTCCTGAAAGACCGCAGATTCGAAGTTTCTTCCTTGATCACTGTGGATTTCGAGTGGCACTCCAAAGCGACAAAACACTTCGTTCACTAACTTTTCCGCTATGGTGACAGCTTCTTGGTTAGGAATCGCAAATACTTCAGGCCACTTCGTGAAGTAATCCATCACGACAAGAATGTACTTGTTTCCGGAGTCAGATGCTGGAAACGGTCCTGCGACGTCTAATGCAACCCGTTCCCAAGGGGCTCCAACGTTGTACAACTTGAGTGTTCCTCGGCTACGGGTATGCGGTCCCTTGACTGATGCACAGTTAGTGCATCGTTTACACCAATTTTCAACATCTTCTCGGCAGTGAATCCAATAAAAGCGTTGCCGAATTTTCATTAGGGTCCTTTTTACTCCAAGGTGTCCACCAGATGCTCCATCGTGAAAGCTTCTCAAAACATCTTTCACCCTTTTCTTTGGGACAACGACTTGCAGGTGAGCATCCTTCCCATTTGTTGATTCCCATTTTCTACATAGAACGCCATTATGCATAACCAAGCTGTCCCATTGTGCCCAGTAGCTTTTTGTTACTGCACTCATCGGTGCTACATCACACCATCTTGGTTTAGGCGCACCAGCATTAATCCAATCAAAAATGGGTCTCACGTCAGGGTCCTCTTGTTGCGCTTGCTGCATCATTTCATCATTCCACTCGTCGCTCACCGTATCAGTTCTTATCATGCGAACACATTCCTTGTCTTCTTGTCTTGAGCAATGTTTACAGTCGTCCGCACAAGGTCTTCGTGATAGGGCGTCAGCATTTCCATGTGATTTCCCACTACGGTGTTCTATGATGAAATCATACTCCTGCAGTTGTTCAATCCATCTTGCCACTTGTCCCTCGGGGTTTTTAAATTCTAGCAACCACTTTAAAGCGGCATGGTCAGTTCTGATACGAAACTTTCTTCCCAGCAGGTATTTGCCGAAATGCTGTAACGTCTTGACAACTGCTAACAGTTCCCTCCGAGTGACACAGTAATTCCTCTCTGGTTTCGACAATGACTTACTGAAATATGCAATCACAACTTCGTTATCTCCTTTCTTTTGCGACAAGACACCTCCAATACCAGTGTTGCTAGCATCTGTGTCCACAATGAAATCCACTTCCGGGTCTGGATACCCCAATATTGGCGTTTCACAAAGTCTTCCTTTAAGCTCGTTGAAACTTGACTCACATTGTTCGTTCCAGTCAAATGATCGTTTTTCTTCCGTTAGTTGATGCAAAGGCTTTGCTATATCCGAGAAGTTCTTCACAAAACGTCTGTAGTATGAGCAAAGCCCCAAGAAGGCACGTACTGCAGTCTTGTCTTTTGGCGTCGGCCAATCCTTCACGGCGCTAATCTTCTCAGGATCTGTTTGAATGCCGTCCTTCGAAATCACGTGTCCCAAGTAATTCACTTTACGTTTGAAAAACGAGCATTTCTTGGGACTGAGTTTTAAATTTGCCCCTCGTAGTTTAGCTAGCACCTGCTCCAATTTATTCAAGTGGTCATCAAAGTCTCTACCAACGATAATGATGTCATCCAAATAGACCAAGCAAGTTTCTCCTAGAAGTCCAGCTAATATTTGTTCCATTAATCTCTCAAATGTGGCTGGTGCATTACACAGTCCAAATGGCATAACATTGAACTGCCAGAGTCCCTTGCCAGTAGAGAAGGCCGTCTTCTCTTTATCCTTGTCCTTGATTTCGACTTGCCAATAGCCACTTTTCAGATCCAACGTTGAAAACCATTTCATTCCGTTCAACGTGTCTAAGGTGTCGTCGATTCGAGGAAGTGGGTAGCTGTCCTTCTTGGTCACATCATTAAGTCGACGGTAGTCAATACAGAATCTCATGGTGCCGTCCTTCTTCTTAACCAAAACTACGGGAGAACACCACGGGCTTGTTGAAGGTTCAATAACTCCGCTTCTTCGCATTTCCTCGATCATGCCCTCAACCTCCTTCTCCCGAGCTACTGGAACTCTACGAGGGCGCTGTCGGATAGGCACGGCTTCCCCAGTGTCGATCTCATGCTGGACCACTCCAGTTCTCCCAATGTCATCGTCATGCGTAGAAAAGACATTGCGATAACGCAGCAGTAAGCTACGCGCCTTAAGGAATTCCTCCTTGGTAAGGCCCTTCATGGAGTCGTTCAGTAACTTTTCAACATCCACTGAAGGCTTAACATGCCCAGGTTTCACGCTTACCTCAGATTCCCGACAGCTTCGTAACCAGGAAATTTCTTCGCATGATCCGACAAGCGTTCCTTTATTGAGGACGCATTCTGTGTCGCTTGGATTAAGGATCCTTACAAATGCTGTAGATGCCGTGGTTACTATTGTACGGGCTGTTATCCACGGTTTGTCAGCATCCAACCTCTCCACCACCACACAGCGGTGAGATTGCGGCCTTGTGGAGTTCGGCAATTTCACTGGAACTAAAACCTGCGACCTTGGTTGAAGAATGGTTCTCCTGGTACAGTAGACATTTCCATTTACTCCACCTTGTATAGGAATCTCATCAGCTCCAAATTTTAGAACTCCAACCTTCAAGTCGATTTTACAGTCATGTCTCCTCATAAAATCCAATCCAATAATGCAGTCGTCCACGATGTTAGCAACGATAACTTTATGCCAGTATTCTTTTTCACCAATTTTCACAGCCAACTCTCGTTCTCCTTGGACGGAAATGTACTGGCCGGTAGCGGTCTGCAGCTGGAGATGCCTAGGTCGGACTAGATGATCTCTGGTCAGGTGTTTCAGTAGCCGAGAGCTGATCACAGTCCGAGAAGCTCCGGTGTCTATGGTAAGGAGACATGGTATTCCACCAATTTCTCCTTTGACGACCAGACTATTCCCGTCGTTCGCCTGTGAGATCATAATTGGGACATTTCGACCACCAGCCAGCACTCGTCCCATAGTCCTGGCTTTTATTCGTTTCCCTGTTGGGGCTCTGACTCCACAGAGCCTATTGCCCTCGCCATTGGAGCGGTGTCTCTGTCCCTTCTATTCCTTTTCGGACAGCCTGACTGCAGGTGACCACGTTCTCCACATTGGTAACAACGTGGCCCGAATTCACGGCGAGAATCTACCGGCTTCGTAGTTGACACTTCTCGCACCCTGAAAGGCCTGGATGAGTCCTGTCGTACAGCTTCCACCTCGAGAGCGTGGGCTACGGCATCTTTCAGGCTGCCGTGATGTCCCAATCGCACGGCTGCCCTCACTTCCAGATCCCGGATCCCATCGATGAAGGCCTGCACCAGCATACTGTCCACAAACGATGCTGACGTCCGTTGATAGGCCTTCCTAACCAACTTCTCGATTTCCAAGGCCCACTGTTGTAAGGACTCGTTACGTCCTTGCGTCCTATCCTTCAACTGAGCTCGGTATACGTGCTCCAGGTGACTGTCGCCGTAACGTGCCTCCAAAGCTTCTAGAAGGCGTTCGTACGTCTGGTCGTTTCCCAGAGCTTCCAGTATGGTGAGAGCCTCGTCACGGAGCGCCAAGGTTAATGCTGTCCTGGCTTGCTCTTTATTCCAGACATTAGCCCGGGAAACAGACTCAAACTGCAGCTTATAGGCTGCCCACGATGAGGTACCATCAAAAGGCGGTACCTTGAACCTGCCGCCTACCGCGACTGATGCGTCGGATACACAGGTGTTTGTACCCTTAGCTACTTTAATTTCCAGCTTTTGGAGGCGATTCTTATAGGCTTCGACGTCTTCCTTGACAGTTTCCACCTTTTCATCGACCTCATGGACTCGACTCTCCAGCTTTATATCCATATCGGCAAGTTTTTCCTGAACTTCCAACATTTCCTTCTTCCATTCGATCGTGGATTCGTGTACCTCACGGAGCATTCGAGCTTGTTCCTCCTGGTGCTCTCGAAATTCGTTCTGGAGAATTCGAGACTGTTCCTCCAGTTTCCTTGCATGTTCCTCCTGTTTTCGCGTCTGTTCCTTTAGAATGATTAAGATGGCGTTGAAGTCCGCGCCTTGTACCTCTGGAGCCGGTGAGTCCGATGTTCCAGGCGTCGAGTCCCCAGATCCAGACGTTTGGCTTCGCGTCGTCACTCCCTTCGGCTCGGTTTCTCGTGGCATTAACGGCATTTTCTATCCGCACTTCTGACACCAAATGTTACGAGCGTGGGGTTCGTATTTGATAGAAAAGCACAAATTAATCCACTAAATAAAACACTCACTTTATTACCCAAATTACGTACTTAAAATTCACACGAACTGTACTTAAAATCCACTAATTAAAACACACACACACTATTTCACAAATTATGCACTCACTATTCACACGAACTGTACTTAAGCGCACTAATCACTCAAGAGTCTTTCTCTCTGATTATCCTTGTACTAGCAATCGATCGCAGTTAAAATGTAACTAACTCGCGCCGGCCGTCGGCGCCTTTTTATATCCCGCGGAACCGCTTTCTCGATGCGTTGTCCACATAAGACGCGAATATTCTAGTAAGGTCCAGCGGGAGGGCCGAGAACATTCGAGGCCATATATGTCTCTCTCTAATGGTGCACTCTCTGTCACTCCCTTCTCGAATGTTCCGAGTATAGCTATCTCTTTCTAGTAGTGCTATCTCTGTCACACACTTCTCGAATGTTCCGAGTATAGCTATCTCTTTCTACTAGTGCTATCTCTGTCACTCCTACGGGATATTTCGCCATATAACGATTTGTGCTTCAGAGGCCCATAAGGGGTCCTGAAAACGCCTGAAAACGGGTTTTCAGGTTATAGCGTCATCTGATAGAGGGTGCCCTGAAACGGACTGAAAACATGTTTCAGGCGCCTGAAAACGACGGCAACTTAGGTAAAATTTCGATCTTTAGATATGTGATAGAGCAACTTCTGAAACGGCCTGAAATGACTTTTCAGCCTGCTGAAAACGCCTCTAAAGCACTGAAATTGACGTTCAAAGTTTTTGACCTAACCTACCGGTGTAACAATATAGATCAGGTAAATACGAGGGGCACACCGAAATGATCGGGAATAGAGTACTTTAAACTGAGTTACATTAAATCCTTTTTTGTCACATGCATACTGGCGACTTACAATCACGATGCCGTTTTTACAATTTAAAAAAAGAACGATATATTTTTTTAATTCCATTTTTAAATTGACAACTCGATGAACAAAATGGAGCTGACGCGTGAAAATTTTCGTGCAATTATTTACCATAACTTTCGTCGTGGCTTATCTCCAGATGAATGTCGCAATGAGCTTGTTACTATATACGACATTGAAGCACCTAGTCAGACGACAATATATCGGTGGTATGCTGAGTTTCGACGGGGTCGTGCCTCTCTTGGCACCGTACCTTCATCAGGTCGGCCGAAAACGGCGGTTTCGCCTGAAAACATCGCGGCTGTGGAAAAACTACTAAAAGAAGATAGACATGTGACATACGAGCAGATTCGGGCAACCATAGGCATTGGAATGACTGCAATTCACACTATTTTGCATGGTGAATTGGGTGTCAGAAAATTGATTTCCCGATGGGTACCCCATAATTTGTCTGAAGAGCAAAAGGCGGCTCGTGTTGATTGGTGCCGATCTATTCTGAAATGCTACAATGGAGGAAAGTCAAAAGCCGTTTATAATATGGTCTCGGGTGACGAATCCTGGATTTATTCTTATGAGCCTGAAAGAAAGCACCAGTCGGCAGTATGGGTCTTCGATGACGAGGTCAAACCAACGAAAGTTGTGCGTTCTCGAAGCGTGTCGAAGAAGATGGTGGCTTCGTTCGTCTCAAAAAAGGGGCATGTTGCCACAATTCCTCTAGAAGAACAAAGAACCGTTACCGCTGATTGGTATATCACAGTTTGTTTGCCGGAGGTGCTGGCCGAACTTCGCCAAGGGAACCCGAGACGCCGCGTCATCTTACACCACGACAATGCGAGCTCCCACACCGCCCACAAAACAACTAAATTTTTGAACGACGAAAACGTTGAGTTGATGTCCCATCCTCCATACAGCCCTGACCTGAGTCCAAATGATTTTTTTACGTTCCCTAGAATTAAAGATTTATTGCGTGGTCAGCGGTTTGAGAACCCAGAAGCCGCTGTGGAAGCCTATAAATCGGCCATTTTGGCAATGCCTACTTCAAACTGGAATTATTGTTTTAATGACTGGTTTAAAAGAATGCAATAGTTATTTGTTATGCAAGGCTGCAAAGTTGTTATTTGGCGCGAGTGTTGAAATTGAAAGCTGAGCGAGCGAAGGAATCTAAGATTGAACCATGAGCGAAGCGAATGGTTCAAAGATAGATTCCTGAGCGTAGCGAGGCTTTCAAGACACGAGAAGCTAAATAATTTTGCAGCCATGCGGAACACACAACTTTTCACCTCACTCCAGCGAGGAAAATGCAAGGTTCAAGAAAAACAATTAAAACATAAAAATAATCATATTTAATTTTGCCTTCTATTTAACACATCAAAATATTTAAAACATAACACACACAAATCCAAACCAAATAAATACGAGAGAAGCACACATATTAAAAATTAAAAGTAATATGGCCGTAATTTGTATTATCGTCGTGTATATTTTATCGTAGAGTTTTTCTTAAGCACTGTTATATTATATTTGTATTTAAAACTACTTGACACATTCGTTGTGATGTTTGAATGCGGGAGAATGGCATTCTGGGAAGGATTAGTTGATCACTCGGAAGTATTTTCCATAACACTTGCTTTGGAAGTTATTACAACAAGATTATTTCTGTAAATTACTTATCGTCTCCAGATATTTATAACAAATCCTTTTTCGTTTTAATGCAGGCTTTTAGCATGTACACAGTTTTGCAATAAATCATTCTTATTCTTATAATAAATACTCCAAATTGGGCTTAACTTTCTTGTTTTCGATATTTCAATAAAGTAAGACAACAGTAATGTATTCTCCACGGAACAAATTTTCGTTGTTTACGTGAATTGTGAAAACTTCCAACTTTTTAATTATTAATTTTTTCTCGGGTGCGTTCAGAAATTACACTCTTATGTTCCAACTTTTATAACAAATAAATATTAAAATTTGTGTTGTAATTAATATATTTACTAGTCAAAATATCTATATGAAACTGAAATACTTACTATTAATATATATAAACATATTCAACATAAAATAAAGTGTAGAAAAAATAAAAACTTAAAAATCTGTAACCACAAACCAGCTTTCTGGACGTGATATTGTAGGTGTATTTTTTTTTAAAGAATTTATCAAACGTACATATTATGATTTTAGCCGGCCTGACCAGATCGCCCTTTATTAGCGTGCGTTGATTGGTTATTCGAAGATTTATCGACTGATGAAATCAGTCACGCATGCACCACAGAGAATCAAAATCGTCGTGTTCGAAATTCAAATGACTTTTGCACGCTAGCGGATAAAATAGACTTTTGCACGCAGATTTCGCCCTATAAACGGAGGTTTTCCGAGCGAGTGAGGTGAAAAAGTGCATTGAATGTAACGGAGAATACTTCGAAAAACAATAAAATATAATTTATGTATATAGTGCACATAGTTTTTTAAATTCCCGATCATTTCGGTTTGCCCCTCGTAACTCTACATTCCTAGGTGTAACCTTAGACGAACACTGTAACTGGAAAGCGCATATTGAAAACCTGTGTAAGAAAGTAAACCAATTCGTTTTTGTACTGTGGCGACTCAAAGAAACAATATCACAAAAGACAGCACTTTTGGCTTATCATGGCTATGTAGAGTCTATTTTGAGGTATGGCATCCTCCTCTGGGGGAACTCAGTCGACGCCGATAGAGCATTTATAGCTCAGAAGAAATGCATTAGGGCAATCTGTGGAAGTGGACGTCGAGAATCATGTCAATTAGCATTTACTGAACTGCATCTATTAACATTACCTGGCCTATATATTTACGAAACAGCAGTATTTGTTAAACAAAACCCTGATCTTTTTCCACCTCTGACCAATGCTTCAAATAGGCCCCTTAGACAGTATAAAATAGTCATACCACCACACAGGCTTAAATCGAGGAAGAAAAGCGCATATTTTATGTGTATGCAAATATTTAATAAAATCCCAGCTGAGATAAAGATGCTACCAACTCCAGAATTCAAACATAAATTTAAAATAATGTTGCATGATAAATGTTTTTATAGTATCGCCGAATTTTTTAATCACAAATTTTAGAACTAAGGAATATGTGACAAATTGTAATTATAATAATTAGGGTAAATAATCAAATCAATATTATAGACAATCCATAAATTAATATAAAATATAAAATTTGAATTTTTATAAAATGTGAACTTCATAATAATAATAATCATAATAATATTATGATAATAGCATAATATTACTGAAATATGTGTGTAGCAATGGCTTGCTGACCAAAATGTTCACATGCCTAACGGTCGGACATATCTTGGGTAATAAAAATAGAAATGTGTAACATCTTATGTACCATATGTTTTTGTGAATAAAACTTTCTTTCTTTCTTTCTTTCTTTCTTATACCTACTCACCCTTTTGCCCCCCCCGTCTGGTGATATTTGGTGAGGTTCTTTGTCACCCCTCCCTCCCCCTGACAATGTCACGTGTTTTTTTTCCGCCAGTATTTCGTAAAATAGACTAGCTGGGTCATACAGACTTCAAAAACAAAAGTCGTCCCTACTGTGGTCAAAAGTTAAGAGCTTGTATGAATCCAGGTTATATTGCTATTACATCGGATTATAGACGAGGGAACGTTCTTTATTCTCACAAGCATTTAATCAGAAAATTAGGCCCTGGAATCCTTAATTTCGCAAATGTCCACAGGAGAGACTTGAACCTAAATCTCTGTATGACCCAGCCATTTTGAAGTATTTAACAATTGAAGATTTATTTTTAACGAAACCGAGATATAAAGGGTATCGAGATCTACTTATTTGGTAGATTTTTTCTTAGTTCGTTCACTGTAGAAAAATTCATGTGAGGTGTCCTTCTACCCCCCCCAACGTGATCTATCGTGATTTATTCGTGACCCCCCTCCCCCTATAGAACCTCGCCTGATTTAGGCGCAAGTTCCAAGCCCTTTCTCGGCTACTGCGGTACTGTAGTAATAATAGAGAGCGCAGAGCGCTTCGCACTCTCAATCGAGTTGCTACTGTTGTAGACCTTTTCTTTTGTTCTTTGAACGAATTCACAAGGGCCGCACTGTATGTTTTGTGTAACACGGATAATGTGTAGTGTTGTTGTGATTAGTGTATCTTTGTTTAATATTCCATGCTGTTGAATTAGGTTAGCCTGTAAGGACAGCTATGTAAATAATAATAATAATGGTATTCCCTTGATTTGTCTAATTTTTTTTGTCTAATTTCAGAATGTCTAACAATTTTTACCATAATGAACATTTTATCTAAAGTCAATATGTATAATATCATTTCTCATAATTATTATTTTGTCGAAATTCGTTTTGCCTAAATGATTATTTTCATAACTCTTGTTTTGTCTAATATTATTTTATCTAAAACTCACTTTGTCGATTATTATTTTGAAAATTGTAGGTTAGGTTAAAGACCGAATACTGTAGGTTAGGTTAGGTTTGTTTTATGACAATGAATAGCGGAGCGAGCGAAGCGAGCGGAGCGTCAGAATGCTTGCTTATTAAATAAATTAGGCACAAAAATTGTTAGGCAAAATATGTTTATACGAATTCAAAATTAGGCCAAATAAAATTAGACGAAATAAGATTATGTGAAATGAGTATTATACAAAACGACCTTCACTCAAATGAAAATTAGGCAAAGTGAATAGTTATGCTAAATAATATTAGTTTAAATGAAATTAGGCAAACCGAAATTAGGCAAAAAGTTGTTAGGCAAAACAAGGTACAACCAATAATAATAATAATATCTCATGTGCCGGTAGATACAACACGGCGGTGTCGTCGCTGTCGTTCTCGCACGACGGGTCGGCGCTGGCCATCGCGTGCTCGCAGCTGGACGACTCGCAGGCGCCCGACGAGCCGAAGCCCGACGACACCATCTACATCCGCTACGTCACCGACCAGGAGACCAAGCCCAAGTGAGCGTCACACCGCCCCGGCTGTCACACCACCGCCCCGGCTGTCACACCACCGCCCCGGCTGTCACACCACAAATGGACCGACGTTTAGATAACAGATTTAGAGGCATTCTATCTTCGTCCTCCGGGTAGGCAAGCACTTGTGACACCTCTGGTGTTGCAGGTGTTTATGGGCGACGGTAATCGCTTTCCATCAGGCGATACGTTTGCTCGTTTGCCCCCTATGACATAAACAGAAGATATTCTATTTTTTTCAGTATTATTTTCATTCTAAATCTACGAATGGTTTATTTTTCGGTCGTATAGTTTTTTAGGTATCATTTTTTAAATCGTCAAAGTGACGTTTGTTAAAATTTCGAAGGTATAGAAAGGCAAATAAAAAAAAAAAACTTTCAATGTACTTTAGGCGTTTCCGTCCAGGTTCCCCCTGGATTTGTATTATTTAAGAGGCCGTCCGGGGGCTTTTCAGTAAGTGTCCGTGAAAAACCCGGACACTTTTTACGGTGATGAAAAATAAAGCGAATGTTTTTTTTAATTATATTATTTTCGGACACGTCCGGGGAAGAACTGCGATTTACGCCAAATGTTCGGGTTTTTTAAGTCTGTCCGGATTCGACGAATTTAAAGATGGCAGTCCTAAATGTACTACTATTTCATTTTCAGTAATGTTGTATACCTTCGGCATGTGATTAAACGTCGCGTCAAGGTTTTAAAAATAATATCTAAAAAAACTATAGAATGTATAAATAAACTAATCGTATATTCTAAATCCAAATAGGTAATGCATACTATCGGGAAAAAATTGACCCAATATAATCTCTGAAAAATCTAATGATCCCAATTGTTTTAATTTTTTTCATAATTACAGTACAATACGCATCTTGAACTAAACATAGCCTTCGTGATTTTTAATTTCACTGATTTTATCCGAATCTCGAAGGCTATATTCTAAATGTGATGTCATGGTGTAGAGTTCTTCTTCCTACGACAACTAGGGGAGGCCGAGAGGTTTTAAGACAGAAGTGAGTAGAAACGTCAATTTTACGTTACAACGTTAGCGAAGCAAGGACGCGTATAATCAGCGTTGTGGTCAGCTCGCTAGCGGAATTAGATACCAGGAAATTGACGTTCAACTCGCTTCTGTTTCAAAATCCCTCGGTCTCCCCTACTAAGACAAAAAATGACAACTCGACGTCTTACCTACTTCGATTGGAAGAGCTCATAACTAATGAGTTTCAATTGGAAGTTCAAATTCGAATTTAGGAATGTGCTAACGTAATTATGAATATAATAATGTGAGATTTTGTGTCGGTAAAGTTTAGTGACAGCCATAACGTTCTGCCGGGTGGTAGACATTGACGCATTATATAGGATAGATATAAGTAAGTGATGAATAAATTTAAGTTTCTTAGTACCTGTTTTATTTTACCCCCCTTAATTTTCCAATACTTTCCAAAAAGTTTTACTACCGAATAGCATTTGTTACAATTTTTATAGTTTTTTCTCCCTGCTCAGCATGCATGGCGTTAAAAAAACCTATAATTAGCCTATCTTGTAAAAGATAGTTAGGGTTAGTAGTTAGGTTAGGTTTGAATTTAATAATAATCTGAAATTTATGGTTTCAGAGGAAAATGCTTTCGATGAAATGGAATAAAACATTCTATGAAACGTTTATAAATAAATACTTCTTTTAGGTTTCACAAGACGCAACCTGATTGGTTCCTTTTCTTTCTTATTACGGAACAAGTAGTCAAACATCGTTATAAAGTTTCGCATTTATAATATTGGAAGAAACATTCACCAAAGAAAAAGTAATACGCCTATTTAGATGTAATAGCAAAATCGCATGCATCCGGCCAAGCGCCTTATAAAAATAATAGCAATGACCGCTTTGGTTATATTTTTATATGGTATATGGTATTCAGCAGGCTCCAGCACATAGGTCGCCCGAGGGCAGGGTAAGTACCAAGGGCAGTACACTCTGAGGCCAATCTGAAATCCACAAAGTACCAAATGAGTGTTACCAAACCCTGAAGTTTTTTTCCAAAGTTGAAGTTTTCTCTTCATTCCCTTTCCCCACCGGTCTTAGGATCTATCTATCGGACGAGTCCACCGTGGCACGCTCGGATATACTGATCCAGAGCAGTAGGTTAAAAATTGTATTTTTTTAGGTTTTTTAAACCCCCTATATCACCCCCTATATCGATAAAAAATCGATATAATTAACGAATCACAAAATTTTATGAGAATCAGTTGGGTAATGCGGCTTTTAGGCGAGAACAGTCGGAAATCCGGACATATTAAAGAATTTTGAGCCAACCTGAAACGGAAAAGCTGTGCTCGCACAGTCGACTAAGGAACAAGGAAGTCCATTTTTATACATGACTTGAAGTACAAATTATAACGGGTCTAACTCGATATTTCTTATTTACCTTCATAAATCATAATCTAACGTTTCGGCGGGGTTGCACTCGCCGTGGTCTCAGAAATAAGAATATCGCGTTAGACCCGTTATAATTTGTGTTAATTATGTGTATAAACCGCGAGAGTATAAAGTGTCATATATGACTTGAAGTGTTTCAGGGCTGGTTAGCCCTCACTATCAGTGAGTCGGACTTTGTGTGGGAGTATAACCCGCTAATGGGATTATCTCCGCGCCACAGGAGTGTTAAGAAAGTCCGAGTGTGCCTCGCGAGTCTCCTCGGTCGGTGGAGACGCAGTTATTCAGACACCAACACTGCAAGCAGCTCATTTGTTTAGGAGTAGTAGAGCCAATTACAGGAACTCACAAATAGTTGTTGCAGACGAAACATACAGTTAAGTAACAACGCGCATCGTTTAGGTAACGACGACGCGACGCGCGCTTGTAGCAGTATGAACTGAACATTCATTATTCTTACTTTAAACTTTAACTTTTAGAGCCTTATTGGGCAGACAACCTAATAAATACTCAATAACAATACTGCACAAACATGTATCAATAATAGCTCAATCAAAAAACACATTTAGTTGTTCGTATCACAGAAGGTACACAAATGAATATTATCAATGTCAAGGCTCTTTCGGTGAATGTTTTTTTCTTTTTTATCTTATGTGACCTCTTAATAATAACGTAATTAAATCGCCTTCTGGATCGTACGTATGTAAGTACGTCGGGCAAATGTTGTCGTTCATATATTATGGAGGGTAAAATTTGTAGTTCATATGTCAGTTCCGTTTCGTCGCGAAACTTCAAATGAATGTTGCGCTCTAATCTGAGACAAAGTCAACGAGAGAGTTATATGTCTAGATCATGACCACTTGTTCTCAATTAATCTCAACTATACCTGTTGTAGTTGAGCAAAAAGCTTATAAAACGTAACTACTAAATCATTAAGCGTGTTTAATTTACACATAGCTAGAAATTAGAAACTCTCGTCCATTGATGACATGATAGCTACTAAACACGCCTCCAAACGTTTGCCCACCAACTATTACTTCCTCAATTATCACCAGCAACAGAATTATGCACCTCGCAAATATACATCTACGGGCAAGGCAGGGCACGCTCAAACATTTCCAAGAAGGCTTTAGGTGGTCGCAAACAGAAACGTACCTCTTTTGTTTGAACGCCAATTTAGTAGGTCTCAAACACGCAAATTTAATCAACCAACTCGCACTTAAACATAAGACTCTACGTGTACCTCATGAAGGCTTAAAGTGACTCAGTTATGAAGCTAAGAGATAGGTAAGCGCTCTTAAATTTTAATTGCAGAATCCTTGCTTCCCATGTGTGCTCGCGAATGTGTTAATTTTACGTTTCTGAGTTGGTTCGCTTTTATCTATATGGTGTAAAACACGCGGAGAATTCCTTTCAAGGCGCTATGCGTGTTAAGGTGTCTGTATGGGAGTATTTTGCTAATAAATGTAGGAGGTTTATTGTAATTAAGATTGGGTGAAATGTACAGAATGCGTTTCGCGTTTTATACCTGTGTCGCTATCGCTCTTACACATTTCAAATAAGAAGGAACCTCTGAATTTCTACCCAAACCCGAATCGCAATCCGTGAGCTCAGGGATTGTATACTTACTGGTGGTATGCATTGGTGAATGAAGTCCCTTGAAATAACACGAACATCAAACGATTTAGAGGATAAATTATCGAATTTATCCTCAGGATGAACTTAATTAATAGTTTTTTCTTCTGTATGTCCCACCAGCTTACAATGGTGTCCTGGACATTAGAGAGGCACACGCGTGAAGCTGAATAAGTAACTATTTATTCAGCTAGTGGTTGTTTCACTTGGTGACAGGGGAAAGTTCCCCCTGTTAATACAATTTAAGGATTAAACCAAGCGAATGACGCCCGCACACAAAGATAAAAGAAGTGTTGTATTTACTGGGTTATTACGGGCCGGCCCGAATTTTTATTCATAGTAAGAATAGAAATTCAGGCCGGCCAATTTCGACCAAAAATTGCCATAAGGAACGGTATTATTGCGTAAGTGGGAGGCCTGCATTTGCTTTAATGCAGGCCTCCCACTTACGCAATAATACCGTTCCTTCCCCGCTGGTCTCGTGTCAAAACGTTGGTGGAAAAGTCCCTTCTCAGGCCGAACCCGCGACCTTTACACTAAACCGTCCAAATTGGGTTAAAGATTTAGCTAATAGTGTAGACACGGTTATCCCTCGTTAGCTTGAAGGGCTTCGATTTATTTAACGACACCTTGTTGACGGCCATTTTGACACGATGCCAAATGGCGTCGAAGGGTCAAGCCGTGACTAAATGATCTGAGGAGTTATGTCCTCTAAAGTTCGGAATTTGAATTTCCTATAGTGCTGTCGCTCTTGTTCTCATCGTAACCTGTATTTGAGTGAGCAGAGCGGCGTGATACTAACTTTGTATTTTGAACTTCGAAGGAACCTGGCGTTGAGATACGATCAAGAAGCTTGCAATATTTAAATAGGTCAAAAAGGTCAGCTATTAGATCCTTGCTGTCACGCGGAATTTATCTTACTTGGCGGCCTTAGCATGATGCGTCTTTCGGTCCGCGGTCGCCACTCAAGAACCTTTCTGCCCCAACGACCATCGGTTCCACAAGCAATGTGTCCCACCCACTGCCACTAGTGTTTGGCGATTGGAGCTTGGTTCTTTTGCGTATCTCATCATTTCGTATTCGATCACGCAAGGAAACTCCGAGCATAGCTCGCTCTATTGCCCTTTGAGTAACTTTGAGCCTTCTTATCAGTTCGGTTGTATTTTTTTTTTTTTTTTTTTTTTTTTTTTTAATGTTTGTTACCTCATAACTCCGTCATTTATGAGTCGATTTGAAAAATTCTTTTTAGGTTCATGAATAGACATCTCAAGGTTGGTCCCATTAAATTTTGGTGAAGATCGGATGACGAGATCCATGAGGAATCGAAGGAATTCCTGAAATTTTATAGGCACTCATAATATTTTTAATGTATTTTCTAAAACTATTTAAGTATTTGCATATGGTAGTCATCATCTTCTCATGCTGAACTGATGATGGAAGGTACAACTCCTTAACTGTTAGGAGTTAGGAGATAATTCAAACGAGATGCATGCCTTCAAGACCTCCCTGATCACCCCGCCATAAGTATTTTATATGAATCACTAAAAAGCGAAAAAAAAAAATTTTTAACAAAAAAAGAACCGACTTCAGTAAAACTAAAAAGCCGAAAATAACCCGTTCAAGTACAGATTACATTTGACTCACCCTTTGAAGTCGGTGCCAAACCTCACGTAAACTTTAATATATAAATATAATAACTGAGTGGTTTGGGATCGATTTCAAAGGGTGAGTCAAATGTAATCTGTACTTGAACGGGTTATTTTCGGCTTTTTAGTTTTACTGAAGTCGGTTCTTTTTTTGTTAAAAATTTTTCTTCAAATATTTTGATATAAATGAAATGTACCTTCGCGTAATTATAAACCAATGTAAATATAAATATGTATGTATAATGATAATGATTGAATATTTTTTCAATGTAATTATGTGTAGGTGCCTGTAAAATGTAATATAATGACGTATAAAATGTATTTTTATGAATAAATAATTGAATTTGAATTGAATTGTAAAAACAGTGAAGGCTTTTGTAAGTAAGTACTTAAATTGATGATTTCATCTACATATATACTATTATACAATTTTAGATTTGTGCCTATTGAAAATCAATTTTCTATGGAGAGGATGGATCGTCATTTGTTTAGTGTTGGCGTGCGGCGTCATCTGTTGGTCATAATTTATTTGTCCTCTCATAGCCATGATTGTTACACCTAGATATAAGAGCATGTAAGATGTATTATCTGTTGGTAATCCTGAATAAATAAATAAAATAAAATAAATAAATAGCGCCGAAACGGCTGGATACGGTACAAGAATAAAAATACGCGGACGAAGTTGCGGGCGCCTCCTAGTACGTAATATATGTTCGTGCCGGTCTTCATACACACAGGCCACACAATCGGCGATTGTAACAGTATCGGTCGCATCGCTTCCCCGGTCGGAGGTCCTCTTTATGGCCGCCATTACTGCAAGTGTGCATTCAGCTTATTGCTACACCGAGTCACCTATGGCGCCCAGAGCTGTGCGAATGGGGGTTAAAGGGATAGGTATAATCGATCGATACAAAGATCAAACGTGTATAAAAATCTACAGATCTCATACTACGCGCAACTATGAAAGGCATTGAAAATGTAATTTAGAAATAAAGCTGATATGATAAATAAAATAAATAAATAAATATCAGACAACCTCACACAAATCAACCTAGTCCCAAATTAAGCTCAAGAAGGCTTGTGTTATGGGTACTAGGCGACGATATACATACTTATATAGATAAATAAATACTTAAATACATAGAACATCCATGACCCAGGCACAAATATTCGTGTTCTTCACACAAATATTTGCCCTTGCCGGGATTTGAACCCGGGACCGTCGGCTCAGTAGGCAGTTGCTTAACCACTGCGCCAACCGCGTCGTCAAATGATAAAATTTGACAAATTTGTTTTCACCTCACCAGCTCAAACATGGCGATTTTGCTGTCAGATAACAGTGAACAAAATGCGATTTTGTTTCGAGCGTGAGTAGAAAGTAGCTTTTTAATTTTTTCAATATCTGACCACGACTTGTCATTCTTCAGCCAAAGGTTAATTATAAAATTCTAATCATTTGAATCTCGATGCACTCTGTTTCTTTCATATGTATATAAAAGAGAGGGATAGAAACTTATCAATTTGAAATTCAATTTTCGAATCCGACCTCGATTGAGAACAGTTCGGATACGCGCTATACCAAAAAAATCATTAAAAACACCCGAAAAAGTTTTAATTGCAACGTATTTTTTTTCTTTATTATACTTTTATTTAACGACCAAATATTAAAATTATTGTGTCTTTTATATTAAAACAATAGATCATTGCTCAAATAATTTTCAACTTATTACTTATTGTAAATATAATAATAATAATTTATAATTTCACCATTTATCATAGATCCATATTCGAAACGTACATTAAAAAATATCGAGTTCATATTGTAATTGTTATTTTCTTTTGCATTTATTTTGTTTGGTGTTTTACGAGTAAAAATATTAATCAATTTATAAACAAAATCTCATAATATAATATGTACCTACATATGTATAAATAAACACGTCATGTATCTGCTAAATCTCCCAATTTGATCAAATACCTAATGACAATAACCGCGTTGGTTGGTTGATTATAATTTCAATTAAATTATATTGTTATTCCTTTTTAAGCAGCACATCTATTTTCTGATTAATAATATTATTGAAATCAGCAACAAAGACTATAAACATACGTTGGAAGAAAAAGCACAAAATGTCGAATATGTTCTCGCTGATGAGGTGAAAAGTTGTGTGTGCTACTCGAGAGCAAAGTTTTTTTCATCTCGTGCTGTTGAGTCCCTCGCTACACTCAGGATTCTAACATAGAATCACTCGCTACGCTCGTGATTCAAACGTAGAATCCTTCACTTGCTCGGGACTCAAAATCAGCACTCATAACAAAAAACAACTTTGCTCTCTTGTTGCACAAATAACTATTACCTCGGGCGTACGGGACCGACCAACTACATTTTTTGTCCACCCGCCTCCTAAGATGGCTCAAACTGTAGCTTAATTTAATCTCGAGATTCAATTTCTTGATATCGATTATATTATTTCCATTACTGGAAAATTACAGGTCGTTGACAAAACAAAACGTAAAAACAATCATACCTACGTTTGCGTTTCTGGGTTTTCCTCTTCTCACGCAAAATCAAAGAAACATTGGATTCACGTGTTTAAATAGAAATGTTTTTTCCCAATGCATGGTTTCTAAGGATAACCAAATTTGTTTGCCATGGAGCAAAACTGAGGAAATAATGTCCTACCTCAAGATATTCTTAACTCCGATAAACTGAAGTACCACGCCCACAGCCACATCCATTGCTCAATTAAAACTGTTCCACGCGCAAGCGCATCGCATTGTGGATAGCCCGCGGTCTCCACCCACGCTTGTCTACCAAAACGTCCATATCTTTACCCTAATCTACTACACTTACGTCTTTTCAAAACTACAGCTGGCTATATCACGCTTCCGTGTTAAAACGTTCATATTTATATTGAACTATACAATGTACTTACGTCTTTTAGGACCTCTAGTTATACTACGGCAGATTTTGACTGCACGCTTCTAAGATCGTCATATGTTTTTCGTTCGTTTTTAAAATCTGAACTTTGTATAATCTGTGCAAGATTGTTCTTGTAACATTGAGTTAGTAGGTAAGAGTTTGTGCAATTATTCGGAGGATTTCTTCATTAACTGTGAATGATTAGTAATTAAATCTCGATGTTTGTTCGAGTGCTCTCAGAGCACGCGCGTGGGCGGTGTTTTCTCTTTACATTTGTGCAATATTGCCTTGAGTTGCATTGTAATTGTAACTGGGATTTTTGCATATAACATAAGCATTAAGCAGACAGAGGCGGCTGCTAACAGGGTTCGGATAATACCCGTTGGGACGAAACCCTAGAAATAATGTCCAGTGGCTCTAAGGTGACTAAGCAGGATCTGTATAGTATAATCTGCCTTTTTGAATAATTGTTTTTTTTAGAAGCCAATCACAATACCTTCTAGACACAAAGCACATTTTAATTTCATCATAAAATTGAACTTTGAACCACGAAAAATTTTCTACAAGCATATAGGTAAGTACCTACTTACGATTAATTAAACATTCCACTAAAGACCCGACTCAGCAGTGAAAATAAATCGGCTGCGGGCTAAATTACAGTCAAAGTTTATTTGGCTTTTGCCAAACGAGGACCCTTTTGTTAAAATAAAATACAATTCTATTACTACCACATCTGTAGCCTTACTGCCCTTACCATGAGTTTACAGTGACCGTATTCGCTAACGACCTGCGTAAAGGATTTGTATGGAGAATTGTAGTTCTACAAAGTAACCGCTAGGGGCGCTGTACTATTCCTCCATACAAATCGCTAGCGTATTCGATTCGCCGTCGTTAACTCATGGTAAGGGTACAGTTCTAGACCACGCCCTAACCAGCGAAAATCTTACGGTATTCGAAAACCATATTATAAATTTCGGACAGTTCAAGCCATTTTAAATCTTTTTCTATTAGATTAGGAAGTTTTTTCGAGGATTCATTGTCTCAGAGAAGTTTGATTGAACAAGAACGTTAATGTTTGCGATATTAAAATATCTATAGGTATTTTATTAACATAACAATAAATTATTGAAATACAATAGGTAGATTTACACGGATGTCGCGTAAGCTACTTAATCCGTTTTATTGTCTGTACTAAAATGCAAGATTTGTATTGAAAATCAGTTTTTTATATGGGAAGCGGTCATGATAGCGCGATGCAGGGCTTTTGTATTGTGTGGGCGCGCGGAGCCATGAGATTTTTAACCAATTTGAGTACAGGAATAGCTGGACATTCAAAGATGGTTATAGGATATTTTTACTCGACTATGTTAGAAAAAAATACGCGGACGAAGTCCATTGGCATGCCATTGGCCATTGGTCATACATTTTCCGGCTACTTCAGCTTAAGTAAAAAACAGCAAGGACTATCGAAAATAATAATACCTAATAATTTCATGGTCATCCAAAAATTGCACCACGCCTATTGAAAAACCACAGTGCCGAGAGTCGAGACATAAAAAAATCACAATTGTTCTTCCTTTTTTTGTATTATATCTATGTGACAATATAACCATTAAAGTCATTAATTGTTTCATTTACGACACATTCATAATCAAAATATACAGTTCACGTGTCAATGCTAAAACGCGTGGCAGTAGCGTCTCGCCCCATAAATGTGTTTACAACCTTCCTTTATCGTGTCTCGATACAGAATGGAAACAATTTCGGGTGTTACGCAATGGGTTTTATGATTTTTACGACTATCTTCCTCTAAACTGGACCTGTGGTGTACCGGTAGCACGGCCATTGTGGTCAATCAAAACCTAGTACCGTGCTATCGCTTGCGGCCTCTTTATAGTTGTACCTACGTAGGTAAGGTTTTCTGAAGTGAATGGGACGGAAAACGTAAAACTAAGCATAGTAAAGTGATAACGTAATGTCTGTTTTTTGCCAACAAACTGCTGTGTAGTTTGGCAGATGGTCACAGAGTTTATTGTACTGTTGTGTTTCATAAAAAAAAGAGTCGGACTCGCACTTGTTTGTAATATTTTCAATTTAATGGTTTTCGTAGCCTACATTTTATCGTTTTCTTAATATGTCACATACTATGTTCTGAATTTCTATAAGACGTAGGATGTAAGCACAGGGCAAGTCTAGTGGCCATCCGTAATAAAGTGATTGTGTAGCGGCGGACAAACAGACACCCGCTAATTTGACACAAATGGAGCCATAAACCTTTGTTGGAGATACGGGGATATGGCACTTTTAGCGCCGGGATGTGGGAGCTATTCAATGTGGTTTATGCTTTAATAAAGACATTGTGTCTGATATATGGCAAATAAGAGATTAAAAGTGGTGGTGGGCCGTTGGGAGCACTGCAGCATTTAACTTTTTTTAGATTTTCGATATTTTAAGTATTTTCTATCCACAAGCTCATTCGGACTATACTATCCGCAAAACCAAGTGGCGAGTCAGGCAATAAACGCTACAATGCACTCACGGCCCGCTCCATAAGGTATGCATTGTAGCGTTTATTGCCTGACTCGCCAATTGGTTTTGCGGATAGTATAATTTGGAGTAAAAAGTGTCCCAATATTTATTCGTTTCGTTCCGTTACCATTTATAATATAACCTACTAAGTATAGCGGTAACGGAATAGAAAAACAAAAATATAGGTATGAAAATTTTGGGACACATTTTTTCTCCTAATCAGATCGAAAGAGCTCGTGATCCAATATCCAAAATCGAAAAAAGGGCGTGTGCAACAAAAAATTAAATGGTCCATTTAGGAACTGTAAAGTGCATCAATGAACCTCGTTTTATTTCGTCCGTCATTTCCTCATTCTTAAAAAAAAACAACAACGGTTAAATCTCATCCGCCCACGGTATCTATTAACACTCAAACTCTCGCTCATATCCGGGCGAGCACTCTCATATCGCTGGAGAGGCCTGGAGAGTATCGAGAGTTGCACTGTTTCGAGGGACAAGTGCGGTTCCCGTTCCCAGGCGAGATGACTGGACACAGGCGGTAGGGTGACCAGACTGCAAGTCTTTATAAAAAATCGCGTTAAAATACCTGTTACAAGCACTTGAGTGACATTTTGTTTACGCAAAGTGTCACTCAAATACTTACCTCATGTAAACATAATAAGTATCTATAATAATTAATAAGCAGACGATATCTACTGTGAATACAGTTTTGTAGAAACTTTCTTAAAAGTAAGTTTTTTATATCCTGTATAATAATAATAATAAATAAATATTTATACCCAAGTTATCACGTTTTGTTTTCGATATATCAAGGAAAACATGGTTTAATTGCTTTTATTTATTTATTTAAACTTAAATTCACAAAAGTAAAATTTTACGTAGGTACAAAAGGCGGATTTGATGTCGTTGGCGTTCACTACCATATGCATGTGCTTTAATATGTATTTTACTTACAAATACTTGAGTGAAGCACGACCTCTGTTAATCTCAATGCTTAATAAACATATGTAATTTCAAGCAATCAGTTTAGTTTAGAAACGTTACGAAAAGTTTAGAAAGCGGTTTTTGACACTTATAAGTAAAACACGTTCCAAAAAGGTGAGGTACAATTTTAATAAATATAACGAGGTCCTTAAAGTAGGTTCAGCGTACATGAAAGAAAAGGTTCAAGTAACTATAAAAATAGAAGAATAATATAATGTACGAGTCCCGGAAGAACGAGTCTTCCTGACACAGGTGTATAACACACTAGGAGTCCTCAACGGGATCCGCTTCTTTTATAGAAGACGACGATTTGACGACGCGGTTGGCTCAGTTTGTAAGCACCTGCCTACTGAGCCGGCGGTCCCGGGTTCGAATCCCAGGGCGAAATCGCTAAATGCGTGTACAGTTCATGAGCCAAATCTCTGGAATTTGTAAAAATCTAAGTGAGAAAAAGCAAGTACGAGCCATGATCCTGCCATGCTTTAAATTCCTGGTCACCCAGTAAGACAATCGCGTTAGATGACGATTGTTTGATTTGAGCTATTGTTTTGTTGTTTTTGTTCGTCGGTGGGATAATTCGTACCGCACAATACTAATACGGGGCTAGAGTCGAATAACAATCGCTGACGTCATAATCACGTACTTGATAGTGAACAGCCTAGCACCCTCTTGGAAAAAAACATACGTTAGACATATTAAACCTTCATGTTTATAGAAGTTTGGAATAAGAACACTGTCTTTGTATTGATATAATTTTATTATTATATACACTTAGGTCACTCGCTTTTACCATGTCTATACGGATTATGCTCGAACTAACTCTTTCTTTATTTCCCTTTGCATTTTACACAATTATTAAGTAAACATACCTTCTACGTTCATTGTGAAATGAGCATAGCTTTCCAAAAGCTTTAACAACTTGTAATATCCACATTATTTCATTATAATAAAGTATTTACTTGGGCCTTTGATAACTGCAATAAATTATCTTTTATTTGAGTATTTGAAAACTAAATTAATAATGAATAGCCTAAAAGGCCTAATAATGTTTGTCTTTTTGCGTCAAAATTGCAATAACCGCGTCTCATTGCTGTACCTACTGTTGAGTAAATCTTGCATTTTAATTAGAATTTCTTCAGAATTGCCTGCATTAATATAGTCATCAAATAGAAAATTGTTTAGCATTATTTTTTTAACTAAAAGCTCACTACCTATAAGTCCTACCCTAGCTCGACACTACTCACGAAGTCGACCGAAGTTGGGCGAATGTGATAGTGTGGAGAGAGGGAGAGGCACTTCTGCGGAAACCCATACTTTGGCCAACTTCAGTTAACTTTGCGTGTAGTGTAGTGTAGAGCTAGGGCACAGACATCCCCCACTAGACGGAGCATGTAAGGCAACCCGCGCGCTCCAACGATATGGTACGGCAGAACATTAAAGTATCAACACGGCGGCCACCGTTGGTGCGCGCGGGTCGCCTTACATGCTCCGTCTAGGGGGGTTGTCTGTGAGCTAGGGTTAGGTAATGAATGAAATTAGAGTCACAACTTGATAAATTGGTTTCGCACGAAAACCGGGACGACGCGGTGGGCGCAGTGGTTAAGCAATTGCCTACTGAGCCGACGGTCCTGGGTTCAAATCCCGGCAAGGGCAAATATTTGTGTGATGAACTCGAATGGTGTACTGCCGTTTGGCAAATAATGTTTCCCAAATATGACTTCCCAAATAACTTATCGAAACAGTTTTATTTCCCAAATGCATCTCTAGCAAAGTTACATTTCCCACTGTATTCATTTGGTCAAATCATCTTTTCCCAAAATTTCACTTTGTCAAGATTTTATTTAGCAAATGCTTATTTTCCAAACAAAATTTTCCCAAATTAGTCACTTTGCAAGCTGAACTTATAGCAAAAGTCTGGTAAATTGTAAGCCCTAAGTATTCCTAAATATTACCTAATAGTAGTACGTAAGGCAGGTCCGACTTGGCTTAGGTTAGGTACGACGACGAGCGTAGCGAGGAGGAGTGTTAGGTTGAGTTGCGACCCTAACGAGCGAGCGTAGCGAGCGAGCCACGCGGCCCTATAGTGATAGCGAGTGGGCGAAACATCATAATATCACTTATTTCACCTTAAGGGAAATCCGACTTGGCTCAGGTTAGGTACGACGACGAGCGTAGCGAGGAGGAGTGTTAGGTTGAGTTGCGACCTTAACGAGCGAGCGTAGCGAGCGAGCCACGCGGCCCTATAGTGAGTGGGCCAAACATCATAGTATTACTTATTTCACCTTATACTGGGATATAAATCGTATGCCATGCAATATTTTGGGATAAGAATGTTATGCCAAACGATATATTTGCAAAAACAAAATTGGGAAAGTAAAACTTGACAAGTAATTATTTGCTAAGCAACCACTTGCTAAACAAAATGTTTGCAAACTGTAAATTTGCGATACGTAGTTTTGCTAATTGCTCTTTTTGCCAAATAAAAATTTGGGAAACAAAATTTGCGATGTGATACTTTGGGAAAGATTATTTGCATTAGTAATCCGAACTCGAATATTTGTGCCTGGATGTGGGTGGGATGTTATTTGTATTTATGTATATAAGTATGTTTATCGCCGGCTAGTGTCCAATATAACACAAGTCTACTAGAGCCACAGAGCTTACTGTGGGACTAGATTGATTTGTGTGACGTTGTCCGATATTTATATTTATTTATTATTTATAAAACCACTCAAGTTACCGGAACTACCTATAAGTCATACCTACATTGGACATTATTCTACAACAATGTGCACTTTAACGGCTCCTAATGTCCAGTAATTGTGGTATTGTCTATCTGTCTCGTCGACAGTTCCGTTTTATTCTCGATGAGCTCTCGAGGCGTGGATTTGAACAGTCATTACCGTTGATGAGGGCAGTTTTTTGCAATAGCGAGTGTTTATACTCTGTCCGTGGGATACATACAAACAACGAAGTCTTATGAGAACTCAAAGTTGGATTTCTCTAAACATTTGCATTTAACAACCTATATGAATTTATGTTATCTATGCAAAAACATATATATATATTTATAACAATAAAAAAATATTTATGATATAAATGGGGCTCCCATACAACAAACGTGATCGGTTGCGTTAACTTTGCACCTCATTTGTATCCGCCGCCAATCCATAAATACATACCAGGTGCAAATGAACCCGGCCAGTTATTTTATTTGATGGTACGAAATCCTTCGTGCGTGAGTCCGACTCGCACTTGGCCGGTTTTTTGAACCTGTGAGTGAAATCTAGTGTACAGTTAATAAGCATTTTAAGAGCTTTTTGATCCTTGAAACCGAATGGCATCGATTGACATATTATAAGTAGGCAACTGTTGTTATTAAAAAAAAGTCCTGTCCGCGTGGCATGATTCTAATCTCTCTCGGTTTTCTAAACTCAATTTTGTGTGGCAGCAAAAGGTGTAGGTTGTCCTTACAAACCCACTTATATTTCCTAGACTGTATATTATACGTACCTACAGAAAACCATGTCCAAAACTCTCGAATCCCTAAAACTTACACCGATTGACATACGGAACTCTAAAAAATGTAATTGGTCCTATAACTCCGTCGCTGGCCACCCAATTCGTCAAATTAGCGGACTAACTGCGCGCGCGCATTTGTTAGCGCAACTCCCTGCGAGGACAAAGTGGGCTAGGGAGGGGCTCCTTCTGGTACCATTTACATTTCATTAATTTACAATACAATACAATACAACAATACTTTATTGCACACCAACAAGAAAAATATTACATGAGAAATCTTAAATTAAACATTACATTTCAGTAATTTCTACTATTGGTGTACTTGATTTTGTGTGCGTCTTTGGGGTACCGTGAAAAAGTCTGCCGCATAATGGATGGTGCCTTTTTAGAAATTGTAGAATTCATGGCATCTAAAAATGTATCGCTCCGGCCTATAGCACAGGTTTTTTCATTTCATATTTGCTATAGAAAATAATATTTACATCTTGCATTATCTAACCATGTTTCTCTCGGTTCTAAAGGCGTCTTGCAAATGTACTTCCGGGAAAGGAAAAGGGGAAAGACAGGAATTAATCCGTAATTAATATAGTTGTAGAACTTAACATAAAATTCAATCAAATTCGAATCTTATTTTAAAGTTACTTTAGAATAATCTTCCTACACTACTTCGTCTAAAAATGTCCCAACTACTGTTAAAGTCTAAACTGAAAACCACGTTGTTACACAGGCAAAGTGATAACATTTAGAGGACAGCTGTTACTAAAAGAACTTTTTTTTGGAAATGAATGTATTTTCGTTCTTTTATTTCAAAGTTTGTTGAATGGGTATGTAAGTTAGTAATGGTCAAATGGGTCGTAGAATGGGTTTCGGTATTTCTCTCCCCTTATCCATCCCTAGTCCTTCGCGAAGACACTGAGCAATAACATCCTCCAGACTACATACAACCTGAACAACAATCCCACAAACCATTATATACCTTTACAACAACAACAATACGATTTACCACAACTGCATTGCTAACATTGTAAAGAATGCAGTTCTCATACTCACGAATCACGTGATTTTGAAGTCTGTGCCGAAGGTCTAAAGGTTTTTGATGTGGGTCTCAGTTGTGTAGTAATTCAAGTCATGCTGTGAGTTGAGTTTTGATTTATCCGCGCAAACGCGTGGCGGTATTAATTCTTGTGCGATTTGTCATTTAACGTGAGAAAGTGGTTTATTGTTGCGCCTGAAATAATGCGCTAAGTGTTGCTTTACATTAACGCTCACCCACGGAGTTAAACGGCTTGGCTTAAATTAGCTTTACATGCCTTATAGGGTAGTAGGAGTGTTCCACCGATGTCTAATATCCTTACATTTTAGCTATCTATTTACTCTTTCACATAAGCTGCTAGCAAAATCACTTACTACGTGCCGCGAACAGTACAGAGCGCACGCACCAATGACACCTGTTCGTCACCACCTTCCAACTTTGTTCAGGCTAAGTCGGCGCGCGTTGGCACTCGACATTCAGCTATAAAGTAAACCATTATAAAGAGAGAGTCGACTTCAGTTGTTCCTGAGAAACTCGATAAATCTATTATATCATAAAATTGTAAAAATTAAATCTTTCATCACGCCTAAACAGCTGTATCAATTTCACCATTTTATTGTTGTCGACGCGGTTGGCTCAGTTTCTAAGCATCTGCCTACTGAGCCGGCGGTCGCGGGTTCGAATCCCGGCCAGGGCAAATATTTGTGTGATGAACTCAAATATTTGTGCTTGGGTCGTGGTTGTTCTATGTATTTAAGTATATATTTATCAATGTATATCATCGTCTAGTAGGTACCCATAACACAAGCCTTCTTGAGCTTAATTTGGGACTAAGTATTTGTCTGAGGTTGTCTGATATTTATTTATTGTATACGGGTAGCTGCGCATCCCCAGATAGTTATAGGATACTTTTACCCGACTACGGAGATGCAAAAGGACGGTTACGACTTTTTCTTCCACGCGTGCGATGTTTGCGTGCATCTTCCACAAAACAATTCGTGTCTACGTCGTCGTTGTTCAAAGTTTCAAAAATAACATGATGTTTGGTAGGTCATTCAGGCATTAGAAGAATACATTTTCCGAAAATATCTACCCGACCTAACAATAAATAGCCAATGCCACCTTTAAAAACTTTGGTTTAGTTTTAATTTTTATCAATACAAACTCACAACAATCAGTGCAATCAAGAGATCCACAATAAATATTTGAATCAATGGACCACATAGGCTCTGACAGTTATAAAGCGTGTATCACACGCGCCAACGCAGCCATAATATTGCACTGTAAAGGCAACACACACGGTTTACAACGGCGACAATGCACACATCATCTTCCTATTGCACCAATAAAACGTCTTCATTGTCTATGCTCGCGTCATTTCGAAATAGGAATAGGAATTCGACAGGCGACTGTCATGGCGTGTGTTTTAGCTCCTATAAGGAAAAGTAATACGATCTGTCATTTTAAATTAAGTGCAGGGAATATATAAAAACCTCACAAACAACATTATTACTTATATACAGATAACTTCTACGTTTCATAAGATTATTTTTCGCAAACATCCAATGAAATATTGTCTTTACGTTCCTTAAAATAGGCTCGGAAGTATCGCTTTTTGGGCGCAACAACTCGAGAGGACTGTAAAGGGATTTCATACTGCTTTTCAGGCCTAGGCCTGCAAAGTAACTTTTTTTGTCTTTCAACAACAAGGTCATTCACACAGCTGGCTGGTTTGACAAAAAGCAGGTTTTGTTTTTAAAGGTTGGTTGTTAGACACTTGTGGAAAAAAAATTCAAGATGGCGACTTTTTTTTTTTCAAAATTTCAAATTGGTGCTAGGCGGCTAAAACGGTATCGGGGGGCTCTCAGGGCTCAAAAATATGAATCTGAAATCTTGTCCGAAAATTCGGTCAAATTCGGAAAATATCGAAAAAAAACGATTCAAAATTTCAAATTGGTGCTAGGCGGCTAAAACTCGGTATCGGGGGGCTCTCGGGGCTCAAAAATATGAATCTGAAATCTTGTCCGAAAATTCGGTCAAATTCGGAAAATATCGAAAAAAAAAACGATTTGTATGGAGAAAATTTCAAATTGGTCCTAGGAGACTGAAATTAGGTATCCGGGGGTTTTTGGGGCTCCTGAGTCAGAATCTGACATTGGATTTTTAAAATTCGGTCAAATTCGGAAAATATCGGACAAACAATATTAAGTGTTATTCTTTGAAGTATATTTTTTTATTTCATTGTATGTTTGAGAAAAGCACTATACATGCCTCGTCGTGAAAACGGATTCCCGGCCTCGTATCACTATCCGGCCTCGCTCGCACGCTCGCTCGGCCGTATATACCTACTTGGCCGGAAATCCTCATTTTCCCGGCCTCTGATGTAATGTACAATTGTTGTACCTACCTGTTTCCAAAGTTTGTAAACAAAACAAGGGTAGGTGCTTGTTTTGACCACAAACTTTGGAGACAGGTACTCTGCTACATACCTTGAGTAAATAAAGACCTGTATAGTAACAAATTGTGGATGGTTTTCTAATAGATACAGTTGCCGAGAAACTTCTTGAGCCTAACCTTGACTGCGCAGTAGCCGATTTACGTACAAATATGTATGCGCAGATCCGCCATTTTGGGTCAAGAAGTTTCTCGGCATCTGTAAGAGTAGTTAGTTCGAATTCGTAACTCTCTGTCTCTTGTTACTATTTTTACTTATGTTATGGCTTTTATGTTGTCAGGTTATTCTTATATCTTTCAATTCACACTTTATGCGGATATTGTCTCGAAAACATAGCTATATAATTCTAAAATAGCGTCAATACCCTAATTATGTTTTGTTCACGGTCATCTAATATGAAGTTCTATCAATGTCACATAATTAAAGCGCTAAATACGGTCGAGCTTGTCGGCTAATAGTTACGGTAATACGGTCAACATCAAAAGTAGCTATAAATTTTACTATTGTCATATTATTATGTCAAATTGAATAATTGTCAGCTACTTTTGATGTTGCCTGTAAAAACCGTTGTTTGTTTTAAGAGATACCTAACTAAGACTTTATACTATTTTGGCTCAGCGATCCATAAAGGGCTTCTAAAAAGAGCGCTCGCAAACGCTACTTATCCCGATTCATCGTAGTTCACTGCCAATTATCGGCCTTCTTCAAAAACCTTTTTATTTGCCATCCATGTCAGAATTGAGATGTGATGATGGAATCAATGAAGAGCCGTTCTGCCCGATACCTGAACTACTGAAGATCCAAATTGCTTTTCAGCGGTCGTTGAAGACTGATCCTTTCATTAACGTGTTTGTTTCGAAATGGATATTATTTTAACTTCCATATTACCGCCATTCTGAAAAATTTCGGAAAACTGAATAAAAAAAAATCTATACACTTATCAAACCTACTCATAAAATTTTATGAGAAGGTTGAGAAATGTGCCTGTAGGCGAAAACGGACGGATATTATCATAATTCGCTTGCCCTTATCCCATTTATTTGGGGTCGGCGCAGCATGTTTTCTTCCTCCATTCTTCCCTATTACTCGTCATCTCGTCGTTTACTTCCTTCTTATTCATATCATCTTTCACACAATCCATCCATCTTTTCTTTGGCCTTCCTCTTCTTCTATATCCGTCCACATTCATGCTTAACGCTTTTCTTGTTACGTGGCTTTCCTCTCTTCGCATCAACGGACGGATATTATGAACATCCAAAAATCCAAACATCCAGATCCGAAAGAAATTTTGGCGAAGCTCAAACACAAACAGAGACGCTTCGCTCGCTCGGTCAAAAAGTGACTAAAGATATAAATGAGGTTTTCCCCGGGGGCTACAGTATTCGGTTCTTCAAGAGGGGAGTAAATAGGTTCTTAAAGGGTCGGCAACGCGCGCGTGATGCTCCTGGCGTTGCAAGCGTTCATAGGCGGCGGTAACTGCTTAACATCAGGCGGGCCGCATGCTTGTTGGCCACCGTCGTAGTATAAAAAAAAAAAAAAAAAAAAACGTATAAGTAAGTTATTTATTCCAAGTGAATGACGGACAGTTGTATCGTGTGTTGACACGTTTATGGCGACATATCCTAAAATAAAGTCAACCTCTGCCGTCATTAGCACCTCTGCGCGATGGTCCCGGAATCGTATTACGGTTTTTAATTGTTTCAATAAATATGAACTAACGTCATGGCTTAGTCTGAGAATATTTACACAAATCAATCAATCTTGCTGCTGCTGCCTGGCAATAAGTGGTGAACAACAGATCTAAAGATTGTTCGAGATAGTGCGATGTTGAAACTAGAGATTGATGATTACTGTATATATGGCGTTCTTGACAACGTTTCCCGATTCGTATGGAAAGAGAACGTTCTTGAGAACATTTCCTATACGAAATGGGAAATCCGGAAATTCTCGGAAACGGCACATCACTAGTTGAAACCTTCTGTTATTTAATGTTTATGGTTTATACATACTGCTGTTCGTCTGCTGTCTGCCATCATCATCTAGTGAATCTATGCGTTTATTTGTGAAATACTTCAACTTCATCAAAAGGACATACGAGTATAATGGAGTCAAAATTTAGATCTCGCCACACGGCAACTCTAAGAGTTTGCTACACAGTATTCTCTTTGCTCTCATACCTAAGAAATAATCCTTATCAAAAAGGATTAAATGCAAAGCATGATGTAGCTGGGATTTTTTTTATATGTAGTAGAATTAGATAACATTGATCCTTACAACTTTGAAACAACGTGCAACAACAACAACAACAACAACAACAACAACTACAACTTTCCATCGTGCTCTGCAGTTTGGACTATAGTGGCTATTAGAAAACAGAAATAAAAAAAAATCATATCGTTTATTTTTAACAATTTCACATGAAGCTTGTCTAAATGATCGGTTCCTTAGGATAATCCGTGAAAAGCAGTACTAGTAAAGTATTAAATATAAATCCGATGATATTAACAGTAAATTGTTCTATTACCGACTTTCATTCCTACCGAAATTTAGAAAGTGAGATGACAGTTTTGAAAACTTAATGCCTACAATAGATTAGAAAGCTCGCGCGAACAATCATTTTTGCATAATGCGTTGATTTACATAATAATTGTTAAAGCGCGTTATTATGACAATTACTTTGTAAAAATAATGATTGCTATGTTTATCATGAATCATGAATGATTACATGTCAGGTGACAATAATTGAACTGGACATTATAAGCTCGCAAGGTTTCTTCGTGGTTTACCTAGAAGGCTAATGAATTTGTTGTCTTATAATATAATCGTGCATTTTCTAAAATTAATGGATACGAAAACACTGCGCTGCAATTCCAAAGCTGTTTAATTTCGTCTACTGTTGCAAAGCACAAAAAAATATACGTGAAACTTGGATCTCCTTCTTTTTTAATGTCGGTCAAAAAACTTGCCAAGTGCGAGTCGAATGCGTGCGCTGAGCCGGTGGTATCAGTAAGTAATCGCGGAAATGCCGGAATCTTTGGTTAAATTAAAATTGCTCCTGGCGTAGTCCTTGCGTACTTGTGTCAGCTCCTAGACCGATTACTTAAGTGTATTAAAACTAATATTTTGGGGAAACTCCAACCTCACGACCTACGGAACGAATCCGGTCAATTTATATATTCGTAGTAGTTCATTCGTAGTCGTTAGTCTATATTTTCTATTGCATCTAGCAATAGAAAATATAGACTAACGTTTCCATACGATGTTATTTACTTAGTACAACATGCTTTTATCATTAAATTTCGCATTTGCCCTTTGATATACGACATCGTAGCTCCATAAACTGAGAAAGCTCATGTCGCTGCGTTAAAAAACAAAGACTGCCCCTAACCTCATATAAAACTAGTGTCATTAACAAATCGATAGATTTACAGGCACCATAATGCTTTCTGAAACTCACTTGCTCCGACCAAGTTAAAGCGGCAACTGACCAATCCAATCTCATTCGAAATTGGCCCTTGATTGCAGTTTGCTTGGTGGCGCTTTAAGCCATCGGTGGACGCAATTTTTTTAGGACCGATCCGTTTGACTCAAGACGAATTTTATATTATTCATCGTTAAGAAGCTATTTCCATATTATCAAAGAATTATAATATGTTTAATGTAAGAGTTAAAGATCGTTTTATATGCGCGTATGGCGGCAAAGATATGTTGGTTTTCCACAGCCACCCAGCGCGCATCGCCTATAAAGCCATGCAATTTACAACCGAGGCAACTGAGTTGAAAAGTCCAGCGTGTTATTCCTAACTAATGGGGAAGATAGAAAAATGTAAGATTAATTCGTACATTGCGGTTTGACAAGATCTGAGTTCCCACAATGTGGTGATTGGTACTGGCTCTGCTTGAAATTGTAGTTGAAGTTTTTCTGTATTTATTACTACAAAATGTACACTAACTAATTACTGAACTCATTAAACAAATCGTTAAATTATGTTTTATTTACATTTTACGAATATCTTGGTAAAAGAAACGATGTATCGATTAATGCTACGCAAGCATTTGAATTGCAAAATATTAAAGGTTAAATACAGAAGATTTTGGGATATACCACCAGCTTCGGATACCGAATTTCCCCGTATTATTGATTTTTTAAATTATGTTTATTTTTATTTTTTTCGGTTTTTAAACTTCAAATTTTCAAACTTCAAACGAAGAATTTGTCAACAGATCTGGAAACTGAAATAATCCAAACTACTTTATAGTGCAAATAAGCCCTCTGAGAAATATAATTATACTAACAGCATTTTAACAAATCTAAACAAGAAAGTCAGGCGAATTCTTTACTTCCTAAATGTTTTTTCTGGAACATTTGGTATTTATTAAACGTTTGTTTAAGAACTTTACCTTTACGACAACTAGTCCATAAAGCACCTCCCATGGTTCCTTACGAGCCGACCACACTCCCTTGCAGGCCGACAGGAGATCCTTATCTCGTAACTAGATAACGATCGTGGGAAAAGGCGAAAAGAAGACTAAATTATTATTTATCACCGTGACCTCAGACATAACGTATATTCATAAATTGTACAGAGGGTTCATAAAACACAATACAATACAAGTAGTCGGAGACTGGCTAGGTTTCAAAAATGGGTAGTAAGCATGGGGTTAAATGGGTAAGTTGTAATATAATAATTATTATATATTTTGAGTTCAGTAAAATCTGTCAAATCGATTTAACACAAATTTCAGGCCTTCTGGTAAAAAACTAGGTAGTTTTTGACACATCATTTTCTTTGGGGCATGAAAACTTCGATCCCTTTATCAGTGCGGAACTTTCCTTACTTGTGCATATCCCTGACCACGTTTGTTTTGTATATTTGTTTTTCGGCAGGCCTATGATGGTTGCTTTTACCATACGATAAATAAGTGCCAAAGCATCCGTTACGTTTTGACAAAATGCGAGTGTGAGTGATTGTAATGTACATAGATTGTAATGTAGATGCTTTGTTGCTTTATCACGTGATAAACGCAACCATCATAGGTCCCCAGCTCGTAAACGAATACTGTAAATATTATTTGCCCTGATTTATTTATTTATTTAATATTTATTGCACAAAAGAAAGAACTTATCGTACAAAGGGTTTATTGCTTTATCTTTAAGGAATTAGCCAGTACCTACTGTTGCAAAATATTGCTGCAAGTGCACCCTCTGTGGCCGCGTGCGCTGTGCCGCTGCGCCCACGCTCCGCGGCCACCAATCGCCACTCGACATGGGAAATCAATTTTTACATCAACTATGCTGATTTAGTACGAGCCTCAATGACATCTCTCGACCAACTAGAACGATCCACTCCAAAATTTGTAGCTACAACTTCAAAGTTCAAATTAGAGTGTCGTATTTTTTTTATTGTGAGGCATCGATTGTTTGATTTGAAGTTCAGCTATGTGGAAGACACGCCTATAAAATAGTTTATGTTATTTGTTATTTATTTATTGCTATATTGCGAGTGACGCGATGCCGTGTCACATTTCTGGCAGTTCGGGCATTGTCGAGTTTGGAAAGTTTCGATATATTATGTAGTCCTAATTTATGGTTGCGGATAGTTCACGCCCTGAACATTCTTTTGTTTTTGAATCACAACTTGACAGTTAAATTGGTTTTCCATGCTATTGCTTTATGCTTTTGCGATTTAAATACATCCCTACTTACTTCAATTCTATGATGATGGATACTTATAAGGTGATATTGTTTATTTACATTGTTATCCGCTGTTGCAAATAGACTGACGAGTTTGACGTTTGACCTGAGGGTGTGAGGTTGCTATTTAAGTCAGTAAAGCCTGACCAGAATGAGGATGCGCCATATTGCGGAATTTCACTCGAACTAATTTCTTACACTGGCAATGATTTTATGATGGATTGTCAACAATGTCAATGTCATTCGTGGTGTTTTCTTTAAGAAAATGCCGATAACCATTTACTACACGAAAAACAGTCAGAAAAGAATGCATTCCATTAAATGATAATTACGGGGTTACCATAGGAACTGACAGGTATTTAAACGAATGTCATTAAATTCATTATAGTGCGGTTGCGATTGGTTGCAAAATTGTTGCCATATAAATCTTATAAATAGCGCCCTCTTGACAATCCTCATATATTTCTGGTCAGGCTTTAAACAATTTATTGTACACAATAAAAAAAAACATAAAAAAACAATAACATTTAAAAATACACCTAGATTTCTTCTTGTTAACCTTTGTGCAATTGCGCCTCGTCGTATTGAGGCCTAGCTTGCGGTAGACCTTTCATTTATACGGAAAAATTATAAAAAAATAATTTGCGTCGGACCATTTCTATTTTTGCGCTTATTACTATAAATTTTGCGTACGCCTGTTTTTGGCGAAAATTTCGCCGGAAACGGTCGTCTAGTACAATTTAAAATAATATATTTTATAAGACATTCCCTAAGACCACCTAATACAATATAACAGTACAGCACTGCTTAGGTATTCTTTCTGAATTAAATAAAAAAGCAATTTCCCGGAAAATTTCAACGTAGGCGGGATATAAATTTCACAGTTATATACTTAATCTATGATTTATATTGTCTACGCCCAGCTACCGAACGGTGCCCTCAGCGAATAAAAAAACCATTTCGTTTATTAGATTTCGCAGCCATCAAATGTATAACGACATCCGCCCACACGCGTATTAGACAACTGTCTGTATGTAAATCCGCTGTTAATTCACAAAACTGATTTTAGAAAACTCAAATCCAAATAATATACGTTTATAATCCATCTGTAACCGATTTGAGTCGGGCGTTAAGTCCCAAACTAACCATAAATTACCTTAAATTGTGGTGCGCACGTTATATTGGTACGATTGAGTATCGCTACCACTTTATACCATCGGTCCTCTTCCGTCAAAACTAACCAATTCGAACTCTATGTGCAGTAGAAAAGAGGTGAGCATGATTGAATCAATTAAAGGGATTACTGCGATAACAATATTGCTCATAATACAACGATCATCTAGTGATAAAACCTCTTTACAACGTGAGTTTTGAAATGTAGTCACCCTAACTTGTCCACGATTGGTACCTTATCGCTCTAACGATCCTTCTAGCTTCGTATACAAGCGCATGTATTTAGTAAATGTGGAAAGGTATTATGTTTTGAAAGCGACGGTACTTCATGGGACATACTTGGCCAAATGCTCTCTCACGACCACGTAGGAAAGTGGACGAATATAAATTGAACTTCAATGAGTAAAGCTTGAAGTGTGAAGATAGCACTCCGAAACGTGGGCAGAAGCCTGCAACATAAAAGATTAGTGAATTGTTGAATATGAATAAATGTACAATAAAAAACATAATCTATAGCAGTTTCACACAAGTTTATGCTTCTAGGTTTCGGGGGGCAATGGGAGGGAATTTCATCCGTGTTTGTAATCAGATATGAACAATTTTAGGCCTATTTGGCACCCTACTGCTACGTAATGACCTGGTGTCATATCATATTTTACTCCTTTCTCTCGCTTTTAACAAGTATCTTTTATGTTATGGTTCAGCTATTAAACTTTCCGATGTTAGTCAGGTTTTTTGTTAATTAATAGTTATGTTGGTAGCCCTCGTTTTTATTGTCTATATTTATTTTGTTATAAAAAATACTGGGCTTAATCATAAAAGCAAACTAAATTATCGCGTCACGATACGAAGATGAATTATTATTTATATTTTGTGCGTTTTATTATAACCATTTTATCAAAACCATGAATTTCTACGTCTTTCGTATGGCCTCCATCAATATTCTTTATACGATTTTTGAATGCATCATTAGGTAATTTAACTTAATTAGCAAAGTTATTATTGTTAAGTTACGCAAAAATATGTGTTCGGCTACTCATATGAAATAAAATGAAATAATTTAATCAGTAAATAAGTATTAGGTCACAAGGGCACTTTTACAAGTCAGATTGTGCATCTACCGCCATTTCCCAAGAGGAGACAGCTGTTGAGAAGAAAGCCGAAAAATAGAAAGATTTACCCATAATCTGGGCCTTATCTTAGCCTTCTTATTTCATAACCAGGGCTTGGACTGATAATCGCAAAAAAATACCATCTCGGGAATGAAAATGATGCAGTAGAGCTGTCTTATCTATATAAGATACTGATAAATGATGCATATATTATACATATAAACCTTCCTCTTGAATCACTCTATCTATAAAAAAAACGTATTAGAATCCGTTGCGTAGTTTTAAAGATCTAAGCATACATATGGACAGACAGAGGGGAAGCGACTTTGTTTTATACTATGTATAGTGATTCTTAGAGTATTTTTCTATTAGATTTATATTCGCAACCCAAAATTAGTCAGACATTTGAGTAAGTATATTATTAAAAAATATTCTTAACTCTGGTTTTGGTAGCGCTCCGCTCGTTCATTCATAATACACCTTATAAATACTTATTTTATTTATACAACTTCCTACCAGTATAGATTGTAATCGATTTTACGCGAAATTATACATTTATAAGCAATAACTTGTAACCCAACCCAACCGGATGAGATCTTCTAGCCTCCATGACCTGAAGTTCAAACTGCCAATCGATGGCAAGGTCAATCATCACCGATTATTACGATTATGCCGATCATTTCGATTATGTTGTTGACAACGGCTCGGCTGATTTATTATTGCATCGCTAATGACGATTTTGAAACGGACCGCGGCTTGATGGAAGTTGAATTTCTAATGTCTACAAATCACTTGAAATCAAAGAGTTTTCGATTGGCGTGGAATATAATAGTAGTGGTTTCCTGCGGTATTGCTTACTGAATTTACTTTTTTATTGTAAAAACAAGTTTTCTCGTTCTTACTGCGTGATATTATATACGCACAGAATATTAAACAGAACTTAGTTCTTGCGTCTGAAACACCAAGACTTTTGTCAACAATAAAAGCATCACAGAGAATCAATTACTTCTACTTTTTATTACATTAGATTTCTTTATTTCTTATTTTAAAAGGTCAATATAAATTATGCTAACATGCAGTTATGCTATGATCATACATGAATATATCATAGATAATCTATGACAATAATAAAACAGCGAAATTTATTACAATACAAATTAAATTGTTACATGTCAAAATTAATCATAAAATCATAATATTCATAATACACAAGTTTTTGAATTATAGTAAGTATTGCACAATTTCATGGTCGTTTCATTTTCAGTACTGGCTGGATGAAGTTGAAAATTACTAGTAACCCTTGAACAGCAGTAGGATATAACGATAGGTAAAAAAATAAAATAAAGTACCTAAGCGTTATTCTGAAATACTCAAATGAGTGATTTTTTTGTATTATCTGGCGTATTATACAACCAGACTCCGAAATAATTTATCAATATATTTCAAACACAGCAAAAATTCACCCATATTGTATCATTTAACGCGATATATATTCTAGACTCCCAATTAGCACGGCTATTTCGCAATCAACAGCCAAAATTTGATGACATTTCATAGAAACGGACTGACAATCTTCATCGCATCAGATATGCGATCTCCCACAGTTTTACTGGTGTTTATCGGTTCTCCGCATTTGAGCATATTTGCATACGATCAACAATTAAACCGACCACCCGCGGCTCTCTCAAAACCATTTCAACCCATTTAATGTGTATATTAATATGTATATTAGCGTTTTGGTCGCGTGTCCACATGCTAGTTTGGTTAATGGTTTTGATATATGGACAATATGGATCGCGAGGCTATGAGGTTGGGAATAACATATAATTATGTAAGTGAAGATTTTTGATGATCATATTTAAATGTTTGATTACTGGATGTAATGGAGATCGGGTTTGAGGTTGACGTAAGTCACCAGGTTTAGGTGTCTCTTTTTAGTGACTGTACAAACTATATACTTTGGGTGGAATAAATACTTTTTTATTTTTATATATCAGTGCCGATAAAGAAGATCGAAGTCATCCAGAGAGGTCAAAGGAGTCGAACTATTTTGCTTGGAGTTTTAGCGAAATATTGAATACAATATCATACAAGTACTCTTTATTGCACAACTCATAAAACATACAGAGGAAATAGAATGCAAGAAATTATAATTAGAGGTAAACAGCAGGCGGTCTTACCGCTAAAGAGCGATCTCGTCCAGACAGCCTTTGAATATACGATGTTGATGAGATTCGTCGAAACACCAAAGTATTGTGTATTAAAGTCGGTTACCACATACAGGAAATGACAAATGGAGTTAAATAGTCACGCAATGGTATGGACAAATGAAGAGAGGTAGACCACAGAGAGTGGGTTGACGACGTTAGACATGTCGTGGCTATAACAAGGGGTAGGGTGGCCACAGAAAAGCCAGCATGAAGAAGATTGGAGGAGGCCTTTGCTACCTGGCAAACGGATTTAATTAATAATAACTTTAAGAATGTAAAAAGTTGTCCAACTACAGGCTTTTATCAAATAATTTTACGTGTGATAGTGCCTGATAAAACATACTGGTGAAGTGCAACAAATTTTACTAATAAATAATGTACATCAAATGGCAATTTAAAAATGTGTCGCTGAAGTTGTTCCCGAGTCCCACGTTGCAATTGCACTATAATGCACGAATGAATGTAATGATGATAATCATATCACAATGATGTATGCGCCGCGTCGCCTTGACCGCCTTAGCGAATGCTCGAGCGGCTTGTTAGTGGAAATATCTTATGTTTTAAATTAAGTATTCTTGTAGGTACCTGCGGTTTGAATCCCGGTGTAAGGTATGGTTGTGTGATGACTTGATGTGTTCATATTTGCTCAGATGCATTAATCTATACATATACTAATGAGACAGATAACTTGCAATAAATTATTAAACCACCAACAATACGCTTACCAAACAGGCCGATCGACTGTGGACGCGACGCGAGACGTAGTGGTGCGAGTGCTGGCAAACCTGGACTGGGCGGGCTGCAGATCGCAGCAGTATTCTGTGACCTGTCACGCGCCTTCGAGATGATTAAACACGCCCTCCTTTTCGCTAAACTGTCCTACTATGGTTTTACAGGCTGTTTCCATCAAACACTGTAGGCAGAGCACTTTTGTCCTCGACGACACGAAGGTTCTGTCATGGGAAACTACCTATTTTTAATGCTGGTTAATGACATCACAGCCGCCTGTGGAGGCCCTGAATAGGTACGTGATGTTCGCCGACGACACCTGCATAATAGTGAACGCGGATAACATTCAATTTGAAGTCAATCCTATGTTCGGTCATGGCTTTATTAGTTAACTGGTTTACAGCTAATGGGATGCTTCTGAACGTGCAAAAGTCGATTATTGTGCATTTTCAATTAAAGAAAAACGGCCCACTAAACATCACAACTAATAATACGCCCGTTCCACAAGTTGACGCGACTAGGTACTTGGGCTTCACGATCGACTCCGGGTTGACCTGGTCTCCCCATATAGATTATGCCTGTGACAATTATTTATGTTATCTAGGCTTGCACCCACCTTGTTCTCTAACAACTTAAGAAAAGCCTACTTTGGTTACTTCCACTTCCACTCCATCTTAATATAAGGCGTGGATCTGTGGGCCACATCCGCCAGCCGCGACCGTCTGTTTAAATTGCAGAAGCGAGCCCTACGCATCATTGAGCGAAAACCGGCCGACTACCCAGCTCGTGAATTATTTATTAAACAAAAAATCCTGACTCCGCCGAGTGTGTTCATATTGGCAGCCTGTGAATATGTTCGTTCTACCCTATCTGATTGATTACCAAACTTACGGCCAACGTAATCCTAGAACGCCACGTAGGCCGACGGATATGGCAAAGGCTCGTGCTCAGCTCAGCGTTATCGGACCTAACATATATATACAACTGTCTCCCTACCGACATAAAAAAGTGTGAAAATAACCCCACATTTTCTAGGAAACTTAAAACACTACTTGGCAATCTGGCTTGTTATAAACGAATATAGTTATAAACGAATTTTTGAATGTGGACCGTTGACCTAACATCTTGAATCTTGATGAGATCAAACCTATGTAAAGTTTTAATAGCTGTTATTATAGATACGAAATTGACTTGTAATTGATATGTAAATACATTTATCAATAAGGAATCTGAAATCTGGTGCGACGCAGTTCCAGCGCTGATTTTCAGCTTGCGCAGTGAGTGACTTTGGCGACTACGACACTACTATTCTTGAACATTACCTACCTAACTAAACATAAAAAAGAAAGCTGTATAAAATACAAAAAGAGAGATAACCATCTTCAGCACGTCTCGCACAACTAGATATGCGTCGCGACTTTTGTCGCGCGAAATAGTGCTACCCCTCACTTTCTCACATTACTGCACAGAAAGAGACGCGCTATTATCTCGCGCTAGAAATAGTCGCGTATGACAGTTATGCGAGAGGTGCAGATCATTTTAGTGGCAGACGATAGGTGGACGTCATCGGCAGCCATCTTGCCACTCACTAAATCACCGCCCTGACGTCCGTCACCACCCGCGGGGTTATTGGTCCGCCGCGCGACTACGTATCGGCGGATTTGCATACATTAGCTTTATTATTATTTATTATGTCGCTTCGACATTTTGGAGCTGGCAATAGGAGAGGCGGAGATGGTGAGGGTTCCGCATAGAGGGCTTGAACGGACTATCCTGTCAAAGGCACCTCTGAGAACCAAAATAAAAATTTCTGATAAGCACTCGGACAAGGAGGTCGGATAGTGATACCAAGTCGGTAGGGCTTACCGGCTTAGTATCACAATCCAGCATGATTCACGGTTAGGCATGTACTCGTACATAGTGCTTTTCTCAAACATATGCAATGAAATAAAAAAAATGTTGTATTTCACAAAGACGAAATATAATTCAGCTGCTTGGCCTGTTTATAAACACATACGCCAAGTTTAATAAAAATTTACTTCCCGGCTTAGGCCTTAAATTTTGTTTGAAAGGAGTGTTCTTAGGACTTGCCAGTTCACCACCTGAAAGAATGACCAGATTCGTCGTTGAGGGCACTTCTAGTTCGCGTAGCCTGCTAGACCCTTTCTTCACAGTTCTCTCAAGTTGTTCCGCAGTGAAACGTGATACTTCGAAGCCTGTTATAACGCACGTTATGACGACATTTCATTGTATGTTCGCGAAAAAGTATTTTTCCCGCTCTGCTATACTAAAATACGGTGTAAAAATACCGTGAAGAACCCTAAAACTATTCGCATATTGATATTCACCGGGCAGATCCGGGTGCGAAATGTAGGGGATAGCTACTTCTGACCCGTTAAAGTGGTCCATAATGCCGCACAGATTATGTGGACAAATAGAAGACTTTGCATCCTAATGCTATTGAGTCGTAAATATGTTATTAGAGACATTAATGTATTGATTAATAAAACACTCGTTAGTGTTTCTTTAATATGGAATGCTTATTAATGCAATTTATGGTGACCCTTGACCGCTCTAGTTGGAAAACAGACGTTTACGTGTTATGTTATGGGTGATTTTAATTTCATGATATGGGTCTTGTTGTTATTCTGTTTCTGTTGCTGTTTTTTCGTTTTAATTTTAATTGGGATTTTGTAATTTAATGTTTATCCTCCAAATATCTGCATCCAAAAGTTTGGCTTTTGTTTTGGGAGCGATATCGTTTTATACATCAGACTTTTTTAAAACAACGTGCAGTGCGGTATAAAATGCTTCGAGAGTGCGTTTTGCTTTATTTTAGGCTGGCAGGTTTTCGGTACCTATGTTCCAAACGTTGTGCTAATATCTTTCGATTAACTTATGAAAAATATTCAGACAAGTTATAGAACAAAAAACGTAACGTACAAAAGGCGGATTTATCGCCATGAGGCATGGCTACCGCATCTGGATCACCGACGGAAACAGCAACAGGCTCGTCCGTTCCCATGATATCATATTTGATGAAAAACCGCTTCTTAACAGCGATGTTCACCCTGACTGTGTAAAGAACGACGCAAATACGAGGGAGTACACATTGCGATTGCCGATGGACAACGCCATCAGGAACGAGGAACCGGCTCAACATAACCAGTCAACCTTAGGTCAAAACAGAAAAATTGTAGACGGTGCATAACCTTATTAACATATAATTGAAATAATACTTATAATACATAAATATATAAATGGGAATGGGATAGCGAGACTGGTGACCGAATGGAAGAGAGTGCTAGAGAAAAGGCAAAATAATTAACTTGTAGTTGTACGTTAGTTACGTTTTAGTTAAGTATTTAAGCTTAAGAATCCATGTAACGCTTTGATTAATAAATAAATAAATAAATATGGATAGTATAAATATATACGGCGATTAAAAAGAACAAGCAGATATATTATGTATATAATGAGACTTCTGTTCAAAGAAACTGCACACGGCCCTTTCAGGCCAACTTACTCGGTGCCCGTTTGATTATAACCCTAGCTCTACTACTCGCGGCGTTGGCCGAGGTTGGGCGAATAAGATAGTGTGGGAGGAACTTCGCTGCGGAAACTCGTACTTTGGTCTACTTCGCGAGAAGTGTGGAGCCGCAATGAGGGGAAGATCTTTGCAAAAGCTGCCTGAGACTGAATTTTATTGTTCGTTTCTGTAAAATGCGGCGACGATCGAGGGGCGTGGCGACATCGTCCGTGGCGTGTGCGCCGCTACGACTGGTTACGGATACGTGCTGAAATCACTCGTACGAAGGTGTAATGCGGAGCCGAGTGAGGAAGCCTAGTGAAGTTCCAGAGTTATAATCTTAACCAACAAACATTTTATTACTAAAGCTTACATTCTTTTCCACTATTCCCCTGAACATTATCCGCGCATTCGGTGTTAGAAGATAAAATTTAAAACACTCAGGCGAAAGAAAAGCCATTTGTTCGGCCATCATTGCCCATCAACGGTCAAAGCCAATCTAAATTTCAATAACCACCGGCTCACATTAGGGCCATCGCCGTGGCAAGGTGATTCAAGAGCCATCAAATTTATTAAGTGACAACGCTCGACAAAACCATTCCGGAATCTCCAAGTCAAAATTCGGCAACATACTACAGGAATGCCGACAACAAACACAGATATATGGATAAAAATCGCCGCATTTTAATCCACCTTATAAGATAGAATCGAGCGTCGAGTATTTGTAATGCCCGCGGAGAAATCCGAAAATGTCACTTTAAATAATCGTGTTCATTAGTAAACATTTAAAACACGCATTAGGACGGTCGGGTGCCGGCGCCTCGCACGATCGCAATCACACCCAAACATACCTCCGTCCCACTTTAACTTGAATTAAAACGGCATTGTACAAGCGGGAAGGAAAACATAGTTTTAAATAAGGAATAGGTGAGCTGATGCTATCGACTCGGCACGGGATACGTACTAATTAACGGACTCCTTACGATAAACGTCCGGAGATCCGCCGGTAGATGTCGCACAATTAAGACATACGCTTTATAATCGAGCGGACGATTTGAAACGATTCGATTAATCGATTCTTATAAAATTATCCGTCGATTAATATTCAAATTTCGAACATTGTTTGACGGCCCGCGGCGAGGTAATTGGTGATAATTTTTTAATTGATATAGCCTGTGCCTGTAACTCGTTTGTTTATGGCCAGTGTTGCCTGATTGTTTAATTCGTGGTCACGGTTGACGGGCGCATGTTGTTAAACACTCAATTGATAGCGATTACGCTTCGAATATAATAGAAAGGTGTATGGAAATGCGGCGAAATTGCGATGATTTCGTCCTTTCTGACGATTATCCGAATTATTTTAATGTCACCAAATTGCTTTTTTAATGTTTCATTGTTGAGAAAGGGGCCAGATTTTGAATATACCAAGTATACAATTTTGAATATAAAATACTATGAAATATCTACGTTTTTTTTTAGTTTTCTCTATTCTATCTACATTCGACACACCGAGTTTGGCAACATATTTCATGACCATCATGACCTTATGATATGTCACGTTTCGTATAATTCAATGTACGCCATATAACACGATTTATTCGACAGTATAAGAACATCAAAATACTTGTAAAGAATTATATAAATTTTATTTACGCAATGGACGTACGTACTTATGTCAAGTAATTAAGTTTCTGTTGAACTAGTCTTTCTATACTAACTGAACATGTATCTATTTAGTGCAATAGAAATTAGTAATTAGTAGTATGTAGGTACATAACGACCAAATACGCTCTAGTGGATTGACTACAGACAGGCGTGGCGTTAATAGAACTCGATTCCTACCAGCTTGCCTATTACAAGGGTCCGAGCACCTTTGTGATAATTGATCTTGAAGAAAACGTGCCCAAACTTGCTCCGGCTTGCCTAAGAATATTTCTGACCTCACCACTGCTACAGACAGAGGTCAGTGGCTGAAATTGGGTACCCTGATATTAAAAAGTACAAATTTGAACGGGTACCGAGCCCGGGCAACCTCGGATGCTGGATTAGAGCTCACTCGTTAATTGTCATAATGGAACTAAGCATTTCGAGACTTACAATCATATTAGCCGTTAAACCCGACTAACTCGAAACAAAAATGCAGTAACGACCAATCAAATCCATATGCCCTTGCTACGTTTTCGTTAATGATTGCGCGTCTCTTACGACTGATTGCAACAGTTTTAAGTCTTCAGTGTGGCTGTTTGCCGTATCAGTTGAGTTGTGTGCGTTCGATCAACGCTATGTAGATGATCAATTGCCATAATTGATGATCAAACAATCTAATCTACTTGAGATGTTAGAGATACGCTAAAATGTTAGCGGTTTCAGCATAAAATTACCAAGTAGAGTAGAGCTTACACATTAAAAATAAAATACGTTATTAGGGTTCCGTACTTAAAAGGTAAAAATTAAAAACGGGACCCTATTACTAAAACTCCACTGTCCGTCCGTCCGTCTGTCTGTCAGTCACCGAGATAATCGATACCCGTGATAGCTAGACAGTAGCAATTTCACAGATGATGTATTTCTGTTGCTGCTATTACAACAAATACTATACCTAAGATATAATAATACTAAGTGGGACTCTCATACAACAAACGTGTTTTTTGCCTATTTTTTTGCCGATTTTTGGCCGATAGCTACCAGGCTCTCATGGAAAGTGACAGTTGAAATTTTCACAGATGATGTATTTTCTGTTGCCGCTATAACAACAAATACAGAAAACCAGAAAAATATTTTGTTGTACTCGGTGGGCGAGTCCGACTCGCACTTGACTGGATTTTTTATTTATTTTGATAACTGTTTTGTTTTTCTATGATTATCATAATCACATATTAGTCGAGAAACGTGAAATAGTATTACCTGCTAGCCTGTTACCAATAGGCATGAAAATTATGCGACTACTTAGTACTAATTCCAATGTTTTGGGTACGCCATATTTTACGCCAATTGACATAACATGTAGTGTTACATGCAGACTGCAAATTGATTTTGTTTTACAACTATAATGTTTTGCCTTTGATTTTACGTCAGTATAGAAATTGCGTCAGAGAAATAACGTCGCAAACAACGAGCGATCTTGCACCGCCTCCATCCAATTTCTGCCCGCGATCCTATCCAGAAATAAACTCACAATATAGTAGCAGAAAAATAGTAGATATTTATTTTAAGATTTTATTTTTTCTTCAGATTTGAGTGAAGATTGTTACCTAATGTAAACGGGTTACTTTTAAGCAGAATTATGTCGAAAAAGAAAATATAAACATAACTGGGTGTGTAATGATCGATATAAAAATAAATGGTATAACAACATTTGGTATAATTTCGCTCGTCGTCGTACCTAACCATGACTCTATTACAATTTAACTTTCATGTTTGAGCAGTTTGAGCGGGTATTGAGCCTTTAAACGTATTATACCCAAAATAAATATATGAGGTGGTATATGGTGGTGTGCGAATTGCGTTTTATTTACCTAACTCAAAGTTTTCTTTCGTTTTTTTTTTTTTTGCCCCTTTTTCCTTTTTTTTCTATCCTAACCTAACCTAACCTACGTTTCTCTATACCCTTATATACGTTATGCCATTTGAACGTTAGATAAAATAAACGTTATACCATAAATTCATTAGACAAAATATGCATTATACTTAAAGAATGTTATATTAAATGTTATTCGATAAAATGATCAGTACATGAAACAATAATAAATCAAATGTTGATATATTAAGTGTTGTTATATCATTCAATCATTATATCAAATGAGCGTTATACCGACTGAAATTATATCAAAAGTTGTTATAGCCATCGTTACGCACCCAACATAACTATGTAACAATTGGTAACAGATTAAAAACGAATCTACACAAATCTGAATGAGTAACAACTCGACATCTAAATAAAAACGGGCCAACAACAGTTTTGATTGAAGATTTCATCCAACACCAACAAGAGCCTCGGTTTGGGCAACAGCAAACAAGCGAAGCTCTAATTGGTCTAATCCTCCGTATTGGATGCATCTAGTGTAATGGTTTCATCATTGGATAGGACTGGTTGCTTTGCGAGTTGACTTGTGTGTACAAGTTGTATTTAATACATTCTTGATTATTTATTTATGATTTATGGAAATTATAGATTTTTTACTTGTTTTTTTGGGATTCTTCGTTAACCAGATCACAGATCGCTATCCTCAGGACAATCCCATTTCTGCCAGCAGATTGTTTTACTGCTACAGCGTATAAATAATTAATTTCAACAGCTTAACACTTTTGTTTACAATTTGAAATCTTAAAAGTGTGGGCTAATATACGGAAGGGCCAAAATTACCCCGATTAACTATACAGTTTCATAATAAACAGATGATGTGTCTATTATTTTAATCGCTTACCCAACACGCCTTTGCGTTTGACTTTTTGTTTCCAGTAACCCTCGTTCCAGAAAGCCTCACTGTTAAAAACGTAGTGATAACTCGTTATTAATTATTCGTGAAAATCTTATATGTTACCTAATGTATAATTATACAAACTGCTGTGAAATGGGAAGAAAATAAATGCTCAATCTTAGGTGATAGACGAAATTTATCTGCGTCCATTTTGCCAGTTTTTAATTAGGAACAGAGTACGTTTCCGATATCTCCACATAGGCAAGGCCAAGTTCCTACGTGCGTAAACGGTAGCACGACAATTATTTATATTATCCTTAGTGTGTGAACATCCCTTTGTAATCTCCTGATCAACCACTATCGCGTGACAAAGCGAACTATCGATATATCGATACAATCGATTCGTATCGCTCACGAGTGGGTTACGGGAACATGGGGCACAATACCGATCGGATAAACGCTTTCAATTATATATAACGATTATCGATTATAATGAATTAATGGCATAGGTAAATAGAGATTTTCTCCTCGGTCGTTTGTCAAATGTATTTCACGGCGTTTTATCGTTTTATTGTGAGCAATTTAAACATTTCCACGTCTAATCGATTCGGTGTAATATCGATTTGGATTCTAATGGAACCGAATAAATATTTAATTATTGGGTTTTATGGTGAATGGTAACGCAACGGATTCGATTGATTCGTTAATGATTTCGATTGGAGCTGGGTCGGCGCTATGGCTCTTGTGGTCCAGTCAATTAGGAATTTAAGCTTGACGTTAACCTTGCTGTTAGTAAAAGTTCGCTTAATATTTAATGAATAGATGCATAGGATAGAAACGACAATTATTAAAATAAAATTTTTGAGTTTCGGATTATTTCACATGTATCAAACTTTTACGCAATAAGTATTAGGGGTAGCAGATTTATTGTAGCAATTTCAGTACAAAAATATTCCCTTTTGATTGGCGTATAAGATTTTCGCTCGTTGTTAACTGCTCTCACTTGGTTTTAACGAGAATCTGCGGTACCGTTTAAATAAAAATGGTATCGAAACTCACGTTCGAACTATTCGATTAGGCTAATGTACTGTGATGTTCCACAAACGGTCCAAATAAACGCTAAAACGGTAACATCCGTAAGTTTAATTGCGACCGATTGCAATCGACTCGAAAAATATTTGATGAAAGTCGAGCGAGCGTGTGAACCCGACTCTGTGTTCGAAATACAAATTTCAAAATGGTTCGAAAGGCGTTTTTTTAAACCGATACCGCACGAGCTAATGCAAAGCTAATCTGTGGTTAATGACCGTTATTACAGGTTCAATGGCGTCGCTAGGCCTGCCCCTATGCTCGCATTAGATTTGTCGATATTACATGTCATTAAAATTTATTGTAAGATTAAGATTAAACCCGTTTCTCTCGCCTCGTAATTCATTTCCCATTAAGCAAACAGACATTAATAAGTGTGTAATAAATTCATGATTGATTCGATTCTTGGCCGATTTCATCGATAGTCGATGCATCAATCACGGGAGATGAAGACGTTACCGGCTTCAAAACATGAGAGGTGCCGCTGCCGCGTTTATTAGATCAATAATTTTACCCTTCAAAATTCAAACGCATTCAAAACGCAAGGAGCTCGCACGCGCTTACACTCTTCTTCTTTTCATTGGGTATATTATTCTTCAGTAATAATGCGAATCGCTTTATTATTATATAATTATACACCTATAAACGTGTATCGATTAATTGGAGTGCGTAATCGATCACAACGTGACGAATAACGCTTTGATTAGTCGTTCTCGTACCGATTTTTCTTTTAATAATGTGTTTTAAATTTTAATGGCGCTTTTGATTATCGCGTGATCTCAGGTTAATGAGTTTTGTGGAGTTAAATATTTAAACTGTGTTTTTGGATAAATGAGATGTTTCTTTGCCGTGGAATTCGTGATGTAGTGTGTGGTTGGTTCGGGGCGTCTCGGATACGGAAGGACGTAACTTCAGACATTTTTACATGAAGCGCCATTTAGCTTTACTAATTAATGGTAAATTATGTTTCGCAAATGGTTCCGTGCTCGTGTCATTTCCTGAGCTATGTTTTTACTGCTGATACTGTAAACTTGACATTAAACTTAACCGAAATTATTAGGTTTTTCATAGTTATTAAAAAAAGGGACTAGTGTCGGAACTGTCGGACTCGCCCACCGAGGGGTCCGTACAAATGTATATCGTTGCTTAACCTCGATTAGGTACGTACCTACTTTAAATAAAGACTATATTTTGTATGATTTAATTACAATTTTTAGATCTTTCCCTATCCATACTTGTAGTATAAGACGGTATTACTTGCCGAATTTCAAAGTTCTAAGTCAACGGAAAATAAACTATAAAGTCTGGTTTTCATTGCAACTCGATACACGCGTGGAGCTTTCTTAGAGTCTTAGACAGACGAACGGACAACAAAGTGATCCTATAAGGGTTCTATTTTTTTCCCTTTCGGAGTACGGAATCCTAAAAAGAGCAAAAATATCTCTTCCAGAGAGCAGCGTGTATTCAGAAAGTAAAATATTTTGGTGAAATGAACTAAATTGCCCATGTAATCGATGTGCAGAATTAAACTTTCCATTTGGCTATTGTTGAATTTTGCATACTAGACAGGAAAGTGAAATATTTTGAGCTTCTTCAACGTTATACTCTTTACAGAGTGGTCGTCATGGTTACGTTGTGGTAAGTGACCTATTCACTGCTCTTCTACTGTAGACTTTTTCATTTGTGTAGGAATTCAAGTCCAACATTTAGCCTGATCGCTAAAATGCGGATTTTATACGGTAAGTGCTCTTATTGATGCTCCGGTCTGTTGATGGCAATTTTAAAGAATTCAGCTGTTATTTAACTGTTCACAAATAATATACCCTGAAGAATATAAAATTATTAATAAATCATAAATCTTTTAACATCATAAACTTATTTAACACCGTTTACACACCCAGAATAAAATGAATACAAGTCACAAAACACAATATTTGTCACAATAAAATCATAAGCTCGCGAGCAACCCGTAAAGACACCATATTTACGATAAATAGATCAAATAAACAATTCAACAAAACGAAATCTCAATAACGGATATAAAATTTCAATTTGAATATGGAACGTCTTACGCGTTTCGAATTCCATAGACAACGCGTTATTTTTTTTTACTTTTTTTGGGCGAGGGATTCCTGTCATTATGCCCATTTATTATCATCGCGGGGGCTCTTCTGATAATGTGCTTGTGTTTGATTGGAGTTAGATTAGGAGATAAATGTTTGATTTAGGTAGTTGTCATAACTTGAGGTTTTGGTTTGTGATAATACTGGGTTTTATTTAAATTAACACCGCCGCTGAGCAATTAATATGGAGTCCGGGGAAAAAAATATGTGCCTGACCCTGACAAGTCTTGTTAAAATAATATTTGATAAGTGATGTCCTATATTAACGAATTAAAAAAGTTGTACAGAAGATAACACAGAAACAGAATTGAGGTTATTGCAAAAAAAACTTCTGTTTTTTGCATCTAATAATTTTAGCTCATGCCACCGTTTTTTTTAAATAGATGAGTAAAATTCTGCCTGTTACAACTAAAGCAAGATCCTCGCTGCTGCTTCGTTGTGAATATTTGCGGAAACTTCAAGCTTTTCGTGTGGTGCATGCCTTGAAAATGTTTTCTAACCGCCAATTTATAACAAGCGTGTCTTTCCAATTATGAAATCTAAACTTAATTCCCACTGCAATATCTACTACATCTTCATCACCTATCCATATCCTTCATCCTTAAAAAAACCCAGTACAATTTATATCCCTAATTTGAGTTCATTAACCCGGCGCCCAGCCTAAATGTTTGTCAACCAAATGAGGTTGTCCGTCCGTACAGCGTGTAAGTTAGGACTCGTATCGGGTGATCTGTGAAACGTAAGGCGATCTCCCGCCTCCAGCGGTGAAATATTGTTATTGCCACCAAACTAATGTAATTATTTTATTTTACGGAACAGAAGTGATGTGGAGAGGGGTTGTTTGGTCCAAAGGATGAGAGATTTTTATTTTTATGAGTATACTAGAATGCAGGCAACTTCTTTCTTCTTTGGATGTCCAGCTATCCCTGTACCAAAATTGGATAAAATCCGTCCAGCCGTTTCGGCGTGATGAGAGAACAAAGCAAATTATGAAAACAGATGGCACCTGGTTGGCACGGAGCCGCGCGTCCATACAAAACAAATGACGATCCTGCATCACGCTATTAAGATTTTTCCTGAAATACCCCTCTCCATAGAAAACTGATTTTCAATACAAATCTAGAATTTTATAATAATATAGATGATAGCTGTTGAATTTGAAAATTGAAAGATTTCGAGTAATTATAACCCAGTGCCGTCCGTGTTTACACCGCAGAAAGAGTACTTACATAGTTAAACTTAACTTTATTATAATTTATCATTACCGTACCTAAACGATATCCGGAAATGTAAGGGTATAAGGATTTTATTGATACAGGTGTGAAAATATTTGAAACCTAAAAATGAGACCCAAAAATACTTATCAAACCAGACACCGCACCGTAAGGAACAATGAAAGAAGTCACATTCACCAATGAGAATGCGGAATTAGATTGAAGTGGTTCAGATTGAGTGTTCGGTCGAGGCCTTTCTCTGTTCTTTTCTCGAAATAAAGAGTGCGTTATTCAACAACTTTCTTCTTTTCGTACTTGCTTAATTAAATAAATCATTCACATGGCTTCGATCATCTCTATCACTCGTTGGTCAGGCTCTATGTCCAATCTTTAAGGACCAGCGCCTTTACGGGACGTGTCATCTAATTTATGCTACTAGTTGCGTCCCCTACCGGCGAGTCCCCCCCACCGGCGATTTATCGACCTCCTCACATTGTCTATGCCATAACGTCCCCGTTAAAACTTTTATTATTTATTAATGAACAAACCCGTGTTTTTCGGATACGTAAGTTATGTCCAAGTTAACAATGTCGTATGAAAATTATCGTTATTTATTGTGACTTTTATGACTGCGAATATTTAACGTGGGTACTATACTGCCCGCGGCGTTTTGACCTGAACCTTTTAAAGGGATTGGTGCCAAAGGTAGCGTAACATATAATTTTGAGCATATTTTACTAAAAATATTACTAGTTGCATGTTGACATATAAATTGTCAAAAGAGGTGAAATTAAAATAAAGAAGTTGAACCTACTAATATGATAGAATTTGAGTGAATTATTTTGTGTTAGTGCGACAGATATTGCTAAGTTGTCAACATTTCGTAACATTAGTAACAAATTCGCAAAGTGCCATTTGGCGTTTCTTGAAATACAATTATTTTTACACGCAAAGCACCAGATTTTCAGAATACCAAAAACGCTTAGTGCACGTGGACTGGCATCGGAGGCTAAGACCCATTTTGGACTGTTGCGCTTAGTATACATATGAATTGATTCCATTACTTACAAGCCAATACCTAGGAGTATTTAAATTGTAAAACGTGAAAGGTGATATCCCTATTAAACATAATAAGGGGATATCAACTAAAGATAATAAGATAAGGATATCACGTGATTTTTGATTGACGTGTTTCTTAAACTTGACAAAAAGAAAAGAAATTCACACAAATTCCTGACTTCGCTGGAGTTGTTCGTAAACTAAACATTTCTAAGAAATCCTCTCAAAATTAACTCGATAAATCAATTTTAGAACGTTTCGTTTAGAAAACGGGAGATCACAGGGCAATCGATCACTCGACCCGCTAGTTGAGCCGCAAATTGCATGCATTAGCTCAGTTTAGCGAGCTAACCGGGAGGTTAGGGCGATGAGAGGTGCAAAAATGGAGGCTGCTCTAATTGATGACCTGCCTCCCACGGATATATAGCGCAGACAATGGCTTGTTGGTCCTAAATTTAGAGATTGAACTAAGGTGTAACATAATTGCATTCATTAGCTCAGTTTAGGGAGCTAACCGAAGTGAGAGCAATGAGATGAGAGTCGCAAAAATAGAGGCTTCTTTATTTGATGACCTGCCCCCGTACGGATATAGTGCGCACTTGCGCAGAGAGTGGCTCTCTAAAAAGTTAGAGCGGAAGAGTTTAGAGTACCTACCTACCAGAAGAGGCAGCGTTGGAAGCCACGCTCGGACAAAGTCGCTCGCTGTGGACAACCTCGGGGTAGGTTTTTAGGGTTCCGTACCCAAAGGGTAAAAACGGGACCCTATTACTGAGACTTCGCTGTCCGTCCGTCCGTCCGTCCATCCGTCCGTCCGTCCGTCCGTCCGTCCGTCCGTCCGTCTGTCACCAGGCTGTATCTCAAGAACGGTGATAGCTAGACACTTGAAATTTTCACAGATGATGCATTTCTATTGCCGCTATAACAACAAATACTAAAAATGAAATAAAATAAATATTTAAGGGGGGCTCCCATACAACAAACTTGTTATACCTATATATACATATATATAGGTACGGAACCCTTCATGCGCGAGTCGGACTCGCACTTGCCCAATTTTTACATATCCAGCAATGGAAAAAGACCTTTCTAGTGATATGGTTAATGGCGAATTGAGAAATTATTTTTTCGTAGTGTTTAATTATCGCTCTGTTTGTACCGCTCAAATGTAAGTTTACCCTTACGAATCCCCTTGCTAGTCCAGACTATTCTTCGGGACCATGTCGTGGGGGCACAGTTTTGTAGATTAATAATAGTTTTTAGTTCTTTATTAACTAAAGTTTAGTTTTATCTTTTAGGTACTTCAGTTCTTTTGCATGGTATTACGTCGGACTCTCTTATATTTTATCTATATTAAAAGTTATGTTAGTTATAACAATATTTTATAGTGGTGTGGTGTTTCTGGGGGCTGTACATCCTTGTAGCATCGTGTGGGAACGCTCGTGATGGCTGCCACACACCGCGCACCGCGTTCAGCTTGGCACCGGCGTTACCGCAGGTACAAAGTAAAGTGGGTCAGGCACACGTTGGTCCGATCTGATCAAGTCCTAGGGAACTGTTCTAGGGTAACGCATCAATCGTGGCGAGGACAACCTGCCCGTCTAGCACAACTATGGTTCGCGACTCATGTCGCGCGACACAGCATCACCCGTCACTCTCTCACGATACTGTACAGAAAGGGTTAGCATATCTCGCGCGAGAAAGAATCGCGTGTCAAACTTATGCTAGAGGTGCTGGTGAGCCCCTTGTCCAGATGTCCAGCGGTAGACTTGTATACAATTTGAGCTTTGTAATTTTATTGTGATAGTTTTTGAGATAAAATTAATGGGACATTTTAATTTTAGTAGATAAGCCAGTAGTAAAATGGTCAGTTACTTTTGCTGATTACTATATCCAAAGAGAACTAAAGACGGAAAGGTAAAGTCATACAAAAGATTCATCCAGAAATTAATTATCAGTTAAATAAGGAGTGCAACTTTTAAAAGTTTTCATCAAAATATTCGTGGCCGACTTTACTTTTTGCATAAACGTCAATTCGCTCTTTAAAATGAGTTACACGAGCAAGCGTCGCTTTATTACAGTTTTCATGAACACCATCCAACTTCCTCATCAAGTCCACTCCATGTTATAACAATATTGCATTGTCATCAGAATTACATATGCACTCAAGACGTCAGCTGAATCGGTTACAGGGATGTCAGTGGAATTCAACTTGCATGATTTGATTGCAGACAGACAGAGACCTACAGAGACGAGACACGTGAAACTCAAATAATAGCTTGTAAAAAAGGTATTTCTGAATGTTAGCTAAGTATTAACAACACTGAACCATTGCTTGGCACGAAGATCAAAGTACGATAAAAATTGAAATGCGTAACCTTGCGGAGGAGAGCGGGTTTGACACCCGGTACCTCTGAATTACTAGTCCAACGTGTCAGCCACTACACCACCCAATGGCCAGAATATCTTTCAAATTTTTGCTGATCTTTGCATTGTTTATTTGAAAGGCTTTATACCTTAGCTTTTTGTATCAACGGTTCAATAAAAGATTGAGTTGTAGTATTGCCACATTAAAATAAACAAACATTACTTACATTACTCACAAATGTATTAACAACTAGCTGCGGCCCGCGGTGTTACCCGCGTCCGGGATAAAAAGTAGCCTGTGTTAGCCCGGGCACAGATTATATAATACTCCGGGGAGTCAGCTATCTCCATACCGAAGTTTATCAAAATTGGTCCAACCGTTTGAGCGTGAAGAAGTAACAAACATACACATAAATACACCCACAAACTTTCATCTCTTTATTGCACACCTCAAGAAGAAAGAAATACAAATACAGATAACACTTACCATTACAATGGAGGTAAAAACTAGGCGATCATAAGATGCTGAAAAGCAATCTTTTCCAGACAACCTTTGGGTAGCGGATTAATAAATGAAATGAGATCTCTATGATATTTTTAATTAATCTTTTTGTTTTTTTTTGTTTTACTTAACGAACATACGGAGCGGCCTTTATTATTACGTTACATATATTATAATATTAGTGTGATAAGTAGTTTTTGGTAAGTCCCCGTTGCTCAGGCCTGCCCAGATCCCCTTTTTAAACCCTCGGCCACGTTCAACAAGAGACGTCAATTTGCAATCGTTTAGGAGCTTTTTACGCTCGAAACCGCAACTGACGGTCCACTCTTATTGGATATAACTAACATCCAAACAGCTCTTATAACTCTTTACAACCCATTATGATACTTGAAGCGATGAAATAAGATACTCTTATGATTTAGGTAGCTGCAGATTCGAAATTGTTTTTAAATGAGTTAGCACCGTTAAATTTGCGGTTGCATCACAGCGAGGCCTAAAATTTAGGTTTTATGTCCTATGGAATACGATCGTTTAGGTCATGTAAGGTATAAGTGTTGGGTGAACTTGTAAGTTTGTGTAAAGTATATACGATCAGCGTGTAATAACAGGTAATTGTCATCAGTGGGTTCGCCCTTGTTCTGCTACAATTTATGACTATATTTTGGTCACGACCTCTAAGTAATCGTCCAGGATCGTCTCCAAGCGCACGATTGGTTTGATTTGTGGCCGCTCGATACCCTTGTTTTATTAAAGTTTAGTTAAAGGGCGAATTAGAACTGACGGAATAGGTCTTAGCTGATTGTTCGACATTAAATAAATATTAAGGGACAATCTTACATAAATCGACCTAGTCTCACTAAGGAAAGCTAGGTACTATCGGTGCTAGACGACGATTATACTTATATATATAATATATATATAAATACATATACAGATAACATCCATGACCCAGGAACACTCATCTGAAAGGCCGGCAACACACTTGTGACTCCTCTGGTGTTGCAAGTGTCTATGAGCGACGGTAATCGCTTTCCATCAGGCGATCTGTTCTCTAAAACGATGTTTATAAGACCCTGAAAATGTTATGGGTTTCAGGAAAAAACTTGCTTTCGGACAAATGAAAATTGGGTGAAATCTTGCGAAAACAATCGGAGTTGTGATAGGATACAATTTTTCAATCCCTTTTGATTTAGGAGCACTTCTTTATATTTTGTTAAGGCATCAGGGGCACGGTGAATCGCCTCATCGCTTGTCGTTCAAAAGGTTTTAGTTTCCCACAATTTTACGTCGAAAACACTCGTTCATCGAACTATGATGAAATGCTCCTGTCAGCGTCTAAAAATAGAGAATTTAGAGCCAATCAGGACCATATTTCCCGTGGATTGTGATTCGATATTAATGTTATGTTTGCATTTTGAACGATAAAGATAACAAGGGCCGATCGTAACTGATGAGAGCAGAGTAGGGGCGGACAGAGGCTTTAGTTTGACTGCACGCCGTGAACAGCGCTAGTAGCCTATTAAGCCCTAAGAAACAAAGATGATTTATTACTATAATTTTAATTGAAAATCAGCGGGCCTATGATGGTTGCTTTTATCACACGATAAATAAGTGACAAACCATCCGTCACGTTTTGACAAAAAGCGAGCGTGGGTGACAGATACTTTGTCACTTATTTATCACGTGAGAATTTCAGCCGAAATGGCTGGACGGATTATAATCAATTTTGTTATAGGGGTAGCCTGACATCCAAAGGTTACAGGATACTTGTTACCCGACTACGCAGACGAAGATTAAAGCCTTCTAGTTTGTCGTAAGAACGTTCCTTAACGAAATGTTGTTTAGCCTCTGACTTGCGCTAGTCTAGATCGTAATGCGAGCTATCCGTCAGCGCGCAGGCGCGGGGCGGGTAAAGGACACGGCTTTCTCACTGCCCTTGCGCACCACAGACTAGAACACACGGCTCAACTAGGGCCAAAACAACTATATGAGGGCCTGGCCACATCACCACGGCACGGCACCGGCCACCATGTAACGGCGCGGTGCCGCCACCGTGAGACTGCACGGCGTATACCGCGGCACGGTGCCGCGTACGGCGCAGCGCACCGGCGGACGGCGCACCACACGGTAGTTTTGGTTTTTCTGTTGCTTATTTCGCACGTGCGAGTCTAGTCAAGTTTTTTTTTCAGTAGGATTCAGTATTTATTTCGGAAGGACGAAGGATTGAGCAGCATTCCGGTAAACAATGTTTTGAATTTGAATGATGACAAATGACGTTTAATAATGCAAATATGACGTATGCACAATATTGCTACACCACTAGCACAACTGTGACACGCGACTCTTTCCCGCGCGAGAAATATTACCTGTTTCTTTCACAGTACTGTGAGAGAGTGACGGGCGATGCTATGTCGCGCGGCAGAGTCGCGAAGCCAGGTTGTGCTAGACGGGAGGGTTTAGCTAGTTTAGTCTTCATGCACCGTCTATATATTAGGCTGTGCTGATCGCCCGGGGCTGGGCTGCGACAGATGACGCTAAATCCTTTATCTACGCACATATCATTAGTGCTCTAAAATGCGTTCAGAAACCGTAGGAAATGGCCAGCATTACTACAACCAATTTTACTATGAGAACTTTCTTATCTGTGGCAGTAGGTAAAATCTGTACTGTAATTTTATAACAGTATCAATTTTTGTAAGGTTATGAGTTTAAATTTGGAACAGCTGTCAAAACTAAAGTAGGTCTCTATTCTAGTATCCATAGATATTAATATTGTTATCGATACGAAACGTCAATTCAGTATGTTTTTTTATAAAAACCGCACGACATTTGATCTCGAGTGACATGAGAATATGGATACATTCGTTTGTATATGATTTAGAAAAAAAAACATTCGTCTTGACGGAGGTTCGAATTGCCGCCATTATTGTTGTCATTTGTTTGTTGGTTCTTTGCTGTTACGAAAATATAATTGTGATAAGTATATTGTAATTCACATTTTAGTTGAAAATATTGTTTCAATGTAAATGTAAATTACAACAAATAATCTGTTTATGTATTTGTTCAGATTTATTTCTTACTGCATTAGTATATGTCGTTTTTAGATATTTTACAGGTAGCACTAGTGGTGCCGGTCATTTCCTTATGGCTTCTGAACCCATCTTAGAGTACTTATGATATGTGTGTAGATAAAGTAGTGTATACAACTGTACATAATTAGGCCTTAAAACACTCGTGTGATCCTATATTATGAAACTCGCTGACGCTCGTTTCATAAAACCACACTCGTGTTTTAAGGCCCCTCATTATGTATCAGTTGCATAAACTACTATTCTCATACGTGATGTGATGAGTTCTCATATTGTGTGCTTTTATGTACACGTATTATAAACATACTTTGAGAAAAATCGTATTTAGTGAAATTGGTAGTAGTTGAGTACCCAACTAAATAAAACAATACGAAAAGATTACAGTGTCTACAGTTACCAATTTGTTCATCGTAGAAAAATATCGTAGGTACTAATGGTCACAAATATGACGTATGCACATTGTTGCTGGTTTACCTACATTAGCTGGTTTAGTCCTCTTGCACCGTCTATATTAGGCTGTGTGGATCGCCCGGGGCAGGTCTGCGACAGATGACGCTAAATCCTTTGTTGGCTGTCACCCGCCCGTCATTTGCGGTCAGGGGTCGGCCGCCATGCAAATTGCGGCATGCCGGTGATTTGTGACCGCTTGACAGTGCCGCGGGGATTGTTTACATTTTTATTGGGGCACTCTGATATATGGGGCTATGACAACGTCCTTATTGTGGAAGATTGACAAATAAATAAATAAAGGACAATCTTACACAAATCGACCTAGTCCCAAACTAAACTTGTACCTACTATGGGTACTAGACGACGATATACGTAATATGCAAATACATATATAGATAACATCCATGACTCAGGAACAAATATTCGAGTTCATCACACAAATATTTGCCACGCCCGGGATTCGAATCCAGGACCGTCGGCTCAGTAGGCAGGTGCACTGCAAACTGCGCCAGCCGTGTCGTCAAACACAAAGCTCTTATTGTGTGCAAAATGTATGAACACGTATTATAAACATACTTTGAGAAAAATCGCCTTTAGTGACAATGGTAGTAGTTGAGTACCCAATTAAATAAATAAAACAATTCAAAACGATTCGCAGTTTCCAATTTGTTCATCGTAGAGAAATAGGTACTAGTCTTATGATTGAACATAAGGGCCTTATCGCCCTTACGATTTACGAGCAAATTTTGTATGAAGCCGATCACGCAGCGAGTTCGCCGCGACGTTTATTTGTACAGAAAAGTCGCTCGCAAATCGCAAGTGTGATAAAAGGCTCTTATAGTCTTTGACGACGCGGTTGGCGCAGTGGTAGTGCACCGTTCCTGATGAGCCCCCGGTCCTGGGTTCGAATCCCGACAAGAACATATATTATTTGTGTTATGAACTTGAATATTTTGTTCCTGTGTCATATATGTTATCTATATATGTATTTATATATGACGTACAAGCATTTCTTAGTTTGGGATCTATCTATCGGACTATCAATATATATTATTTTGTATATCGTCGTCTAAACCCATAGTACAAGTACTTACTGCTTAGTAGGAATAGGTCGATTTGTGTAAGATTGTCCCTTAAAAATCCACAATTTATTGCTTTAATTAACCTTTTGACCTAAAAATCCTCAAGCCCATGACATCAAACATGTTCCCTTTTCAAATCTGGAATTAATTCATATCTGACCGAAGTGACTGAATAATCACTAGGTAACACAAAGTCGCTTGCTGCTGTCTGTCTGTCTATCCCTATGTATGCTTAGATCTTTAAAACAACGCAACGGATTTTGATGCGGTTTTTAATAGATTGAGTGATTAAAGATGAAGGTTTGTATGTATATTACAGGCATAATATAGCATTACACCCGTGCGAAGCCGGGGCGGGTCGCTAGTACTGTATAATCGAAGTTCACTTGAACGCCTTTATAACTAGACATTAATAGCAACTTTATTCTCTTGACCAATCATCTCAACAATACCCTTTTAAGTCTCAAATGTCGTTTGGTCGTGTTCTCCAGAATGGTTCGCCCGGTATGGCAGGGAAACAGTAAAAATTAATGTCCACTAGCGTTCGATAGAGAATTAAATTGGAATCTAGCTGAGCCGTACTAGGTTCGAAGTCACATCAAATACTTGTGTAACAAATTGCTGTTGTCAACGGCGATGTCGAATTAGGTAATTGTATTAGGAAGGTAAAACGGCCATTTAGCGGAGGCTAACATCATTTGTGGCTCGGAAAAGCGGTGTACTATAAGGAATAACTCGGCAAATATGTCTGAGATCATAAAGGAGGATCATAAGAAGGAAATATACGAGTATGCGAGTTTCAAATACGCTTTCTCAAAAATGGTCGGGAATGTTGAATTTATTGATAAAAAATCAGGATGCGAAGTGCATAGTTTACGTTCAGTCAAAATTAAAAAAAAAACTTGCCGGCTCTGTTGGCTCGACAATAATGTTGTATGAAATTCTTTTATTTGTCAAGGTACAAACTTTTTAAAAAGTTAGAACGGTCTTATAAAAAGGCATAGGTCCTAAACAGCCAGAACGAAAGATCAGTATATACAAACTTATCGCGACTTTTTAGTTGCCTCAAATAGCATATGGCGTTTTCGGAAGAAATTAAATCAAAAACACACAAAATACACTTCTATTTTGTTTTCTTGCACCACTTTTAAGAAAAGCACTATATTTGTCTCAGCCGGAAGGGCAATTGCTTCGCATCAAAATTAAGCGGACTATTACTAAAGTCGTTTAAGATTAAGATTAATACTCGGCCAGCAATTGCCTTCTTCACTCGCTTCGACAATAATGTACTATTAACAAATTCACGGACATAGGACTTGAAAATTTTGAAAATTGCATAAGTACTGTGTTTACATAAAACTTATACAAAAAGTTTCTAGCTAAAACGCCACAACGTGCTTTTATATAAAAACTATGAGAAACGTCCGGCTGTAGACGGAGTGGTAGTTATGCACAGATAAAAGAGGGACCTAATTTACGGATCTCGACGTACTATCCGTGAAAGTGTAAAAAAATATGCAAATGATAATTAGGTATATTAAAGCAGATGAGTCGAATAAACACATATTTAGATCCCGTCTAGCTTATTAGCAATGGCAAAACGTCAAAAACCTGTCATCTCAGTACATTTTATAACCTATAATCGGAAAAATGTACTGATATGACAGGTGTCATAGGACTCATCGCTCGCCGCGCGGGGTATAATTAGACAAGGCTTATTTGCAAATATTATAGGTAGTTCTGTCGCTTTCTCCATTTTTTCATAATTCGAAAAAAAAAAACAAAATAATACCCGGATATCACGATTACAAATTTTAATTGCTAAATACCCAAATATAAATTATTGTTCTGTACTGAATTTGTAAACTTTTTTGGTGTGCAATAAAGCATTTTGTATTGTATTGTATTGTACCCAGCATGTCACCAAAATCCTCACGCTATTCCGGAATATAAACTCGCATTATTACCGCACAATTAGCAGTAAAATCGCATGTCAAACAAATGGCTTTGATCATATTTGATTTTTAGGCATACAAATGTCAAACTTGATTGATTCCTGTAATTGATTCGAGCCTAAACACAGAACAATAATCGTCGAAAAAGACGTCTCCGTGGGAACGACAGTAAAAATCATATATTTCTATCGTCATTTCAAATTCCAAAACTGTGTTAATTGTTGTCCCCGTTAATTTAGTTATTACTGAACAGCATTGTACCGTTCCGACCATGACAGATGGTAATCGGTCGGATTAGTTCGTCAACCGTGGAAGAATAAAGACAATCAAACAATCAGTGAAATGTCCAATAAAATGGACGATTAAGGAATTATAGATTTTTCGGTCGATCGTGACCCGATAGAGTCATAATCATAAGTGATTATGATTTATAAATAATACATGCGGTTAGGGCGGTGCCAAATATGGCCGGTCTATCGCATTTCTACGGAAGTTTATGGTGTCCAAAATGGCGTTTTAACTGAAGCATCGGTTAGGATATGTTAGTAATCATGTCGTAGGCGAAGTTTACAGGCTATTAAATTACTCTTTTTGGATATTTTCTCTTCGATTATACTTTTGAAGCTATAAAACTTATCGATCACGTCAGGTTTTCTTAATCAATAACGTAGGTCAGAAACGTATTCGTTTTTTGCATTTAATGCAAAGTAAAAATCATATTAGCCTCTGAAGAAATAAACTTGATTTATCGTAGAATTAGATTTCTTACTACGGAGTAGACCGAAGAGGCGATGGACAGATCTCATGAAGCTGGACCTCAGTTCTTGCGATGTATCGGCAGATGATGCGTTGGACAGGGAGAAGTGGAAGAAGAAGACGAAGAAAGCAGACCCCACAACCAGATGGGAATAATAATTGCTCAGGAGAGAGAGAGACTACGGAGTAAGTTTGAAAAATTCTCTGTTATGGCATGTCGGTTATATGCCCCGTCATCGGAAACTACGTAGATCGCATGCGATACTTTACCTGGTAGCTCCATCTATGAATGCATAGGTAATAGGTATGTCATGACCTAAACACGTTGATAGTATTTAGAATCGTAAACGGACTAGAATGGTCTAGTTACTTTTTAAACCTGTAAGTAATAATAACAATTATTTAGGAATGAGTTTCCTAAAGTAAAGCGCGCTTATGGTCGATTAGGCCACGTCATCGACAAACTGACAAATGGTGACCATATCTCATCGGAACCAGATCGCATGCCGATGCATCACACAACCTCACCTATTTTATCTAAACCTCAACATTTGTGTTAGGGTTCCTAAAAAGAGGAAAAATGTGTAGTTACTTTTTCAGCTGCAAACCCTAAATAAATTGTGTATTAGTGTACGTTTATTGCCCAATCAGTTTTCTAAACAAAGCGCGCTTATAGTTGATTAGGCCACATCATCGACCAACTGACTAATGGTGACCATAATCATGCTATATTTGAAACCTAAAGTTTGAAATTATCATTCATAATTTTTGTTTCAAAAACTACTCGAAATTGACAAAATTCACGCAGGAAACTGTTTTGTTCAACTTATATTCGATTGCATGCAATGAAAGCATGAAATAGCTATGTACTATTTAGAACTCAGGGAAAAGTATTATTCACTTCAGAAAGTTTGTTGAAATTATACATATATACTTTTTTAAAGAAATAAGGCCTCTTAAAAAGTGTACATTTATCCCCTGAGTTTCCTAAAGTAAAGCGCGCTTATGGTCGATTAGGCCACGTCATCGACCAACTGACAAATGGTGACCATATCTCATCGGAACCAGATCGCACCGTCGCGTGAACTGTAACCCCGCCTATACATATATTTGTAAGTTAATTATTGTAATAGGGTTCGAGGCGAGCTGGTAAAGTGTAGTATGTTGGAATTGTCCTTTTTGGGTTTTGTATTCTTATTTGAATAATCATAGGTAAATAGAGTTTAATAGTAACCTACTTCATTGAAAATTTTGAGTGGACTTTTAGTATTTTATTTTTATTAATAATAACAATATAGTCTGCTAGCGTACACCAATTTTTTAAATACTTATACCTATATTAAAACGAAAAAATAAATGTTTCCAGCGGGAGTCGAATCCGCGTGTCTAGCGGCTCTCAAGCGAACACGGACGCGCTAGGCTATCATAAAATAAATGTAATGATAAATCAAATTTTAATAATTATACGTTGATATCAATTATAGTACAAAGGTTGGTTTTCCAGTGGCATAAGTAAAAACATCCATGAATAAACTTCAAAGTAATACTGTTTTAGATTTAAGTGTCATAATATACTTATTATTTTTCTTCTAATGTGCATTAAAAGATGTAGTTATATCGAGTCAAATCGATATTGTATGCATGTGTACTATGTTCAGGGCTTTTACAGATGTTACACTGTTGCTAGTTTTCATTTAAATAAATTGCTGATTTATTATTAATAATATATTTATTTATATCTAGAAAAATATGATCTATCAATCGCGCAAGATATAAAACGTTTCATTATTATATTTGGTAAAAAATGTCCATCACCTCAAGTGTTCTTAGTGAACCGTGAATATTCAAAGCCACTCAATTCACAACCTGAAAACATTGAGACAGGATACAATATTACTAATCTGCATTGTTAACATAACAAAGAACAAGTGTTTATCAGTTGGTGAAATAAAACAATAAAATGTTAAAAGCATAAAAGCACTTCCAGCCTTCTTCAACTGGACAGCAACTACGACGTTAATCCTCCAAAACAATCATAACTGTTCAACAATTAGCGAAATAACCGATCGATCTGCCATTTATCGATAAAAAACGCAACAAAACACTTCGTTGCGAGAAATGTATGCCGTGACTAAATATACGAATAATTCAATCAGCTAAACAAGACTTTGCACATTTTTTGTGCCATTCGCAAAAATATAAAAATTTGACTTAGATCATTTTGCCGCGGCCGAAATGATCTATCTATCGTTCGGGGTATAAATTCGGCCGTCTTGATAGCTCAATCGATTCATGAGACGACTCTCTCATGAATAAAAAACACATTAAGTCGATATAGTAAGATAAACAGTCCAATGCGTTCAAACAATATTTACAGAACTACATTAAAATTGAACGACTATGACCCCTATTTGTTAAGAGTTAGAGTTGTGAAAGCATAGATAATTAAATCAGATTTTACGTGAAATTCGAATTTTGGGTGAATTTCTCATGGTGGCTAGCTGTTAAACGTTTTATATTAATTTTGGAACGATCTGGCAGATGTAAACTGGTTCAACGCATGTGCCGTATGATGTATTTATTCAAAAAGCCGTAGGTATGGGCATTTAAAATCTTATAAATTATATCATTTTGGCCTAAGATGGTAAAAGTGTGCGAAACACAACCGGGCCTCCAAAAAATTGTAATAACTGATTTAGAATAATGCCGAAAATTTATTATGGTTTCTAATTTATCGATCTGATGGTGTATTTCGCAGGTAGATTTTGTAAAAAGCCTTTATTATTATTTTATCAGAATCCTCATAATTCAACAAAACTTTTTTACACACTTTTCCATACCTATATTGTTACCTTTCCTAAGTGATGACGTCACGGCACGCCACCATTTGTATGGAGTGTTTTCGGCGCTCCGTAGAAATGTCGAACTTTAACAGTAATTTCTTACTCTTAGAGAACACTAAATATATTTAGTCCTATATAGACATCTGGTCCCCACAAAAATAGGATCGATTGATATCTTCAAAAAAATAATTGTCTCCCTCCTATTGGTTTTCAAAAGTCTCACTCCACTGTTGAACGTGGATTTTATGTATAAACATGATTTTAATCAACAACAACCGTGTACAAAAGATTATACTTAAATCGGAAAATATATTATAGACAACTATAAAAATAAATAATTAAACAATTCTCAATAAATATTAAAAGTATGCTCAAAAAAATATAATAATATTATTGTAATCTAAACAGCTGTAAAAAGTGTCTTAATACTTGTAACGAGTGCCAAACACGGCAGTCAGACCCATAGAGAAATTGACCGAGCGAGTGAAACGTCTCCGTTTCAACTTAGCCGAAGATTCTTCCGAATTTCGGAATTCTTATTCAGATTTCCAGCTGCTGTTTTCGCCTATCGGTCGCATTGCTTAACCGATTCTCGTGTTTTGTGAGCAGGTTCGATAATTATAGAGAATTTCCGAATTGGTTTTTTCAAAATGTCGGGTATATCGATTTATTTAGTCTATTAAAGAAAAGAAAAACTTAACATACAAAAGGCGCACTTAATGCCATGGGGCTCTACCAGTCAACCTTCCAAACAGACTCGCCAGGATTAAATTTCCCAGAGCCACTAGTAAAGCACCATCCCCGGAATTTGCAAGATATACATACATGTATCGTTCGAGTAGACACATGTGTATCTGCTACTATACGAGTATACATATATATGTAAATCGGATTCAGGAATGCTAGTTAAGTTAAAGTGATTAGTTCTTTCTCGGCGGGACGCGGCGATACTATCTCGCTCGAGCTGGGTTACTGTGGGTTCACTACCTTACTACTGGCTCGAGTATCTATTGTATAAATACAATTATCGGACAATTTAACATAAAATAACCTAGTCTCAAATGAAGCACTAGTAGGCTTGTGTTATGATTATGGGTTGGTATTAGACTTCGACATACTTACATATACAGATAAATATATACTTAAATATATGGAAGCATCCATCTCTCATAATCAAAATATTAATTTTTTTCAACTTCGCCTGATGGTAAGCAAGAAGGGGAGCCCAAGTCGCAATGGCAACTGACAAGGAACCCACGGTGCCATGTCAGTTGATACTGCCGTGCTGGCCTGACAAATGCTCCTTCACGCTTCGTTTGAAGTGTCCCATGTTATAAGAAGGAGGAAACACGTGAGCCGGCAAAGTGTTCCATATTTTAATAGTTCGGCAGACGAAGGAATTGCCAAACTTCTTGGTACGTGGGGAATATTTTCCACGGTGAAGCGATGACATCGCAAACCGGCGCGTGTGGTCCTATGACGGAAAGGGGAGGGAGATAAATTAGCTCTTCACCATGCTCACCGAGCTTATCGCACGATAGTTGCTCCTGCCAGGATTCGAACTGACGGACCGCTGGTCCAGTAGGCAACAGCCACTGCGCCAGCCACATTGTTATGGTTTTTCTCGGCGGAATGCTGCGATGATGCTATCAAATATCCAGAAATAAATCAGAATACCCAAATATCTCTAAACAGTATCTAGATTTCTTTTATTTTTAGTACTAAAATCTTCAACACGCAGTTATTAAATTTTTACAACTTTGTTGTGTACCTAATCTGGTATTTAACTAAAGATACACCCTACTGAAGACCGAAATGATTTACTCACTGTACCCGTGTTAACGGAAGCTGATAATCTGCCAAAAAGTTCAGAATGTTCTTCTCAACATCGGTCTCCTCTTGTGAAATGCCCGTAGATTCAGATTCAGACATGTGAACGTGCCCTGTTTCAATAGTATTACGTAATTAAATACGTGATAATAGCAGAAACTGACGGGAATAATATGATGTCATTTGAATATTATGTGCATGCGTCGCCATGAACCTTACTACAAAACCAATCATAATTAAAACAAGAACAAATAGTAGTAGTTTTAATGACCCGCGCACGCTGGGATCTAAATCTAATTAGATAATTGTTGCCGTGACCCCGTCATGTGTCCGTCCGTTTGACAGTTCCGTGCGAGCTCACAAACATCTTGACATATGGAGCGTGCTCGTGATCTCCAAGTGGGATAAAAACTATAGCATCATGAAACATAAAACAACGTACATACATATTATGTGTATACACGCTAGAAGGTTCGACATCGTACTGTTATTTCTATATCATAGTCGGGTAAAACGTATCCTGCTAAAACCATCTTCGGATGTCCAGCTATGTAAGTACTAAAATAACTTTAAATCACCCATCCAAAAAAACGCTGTTAAGATTTTTCCTGAATTAATGACCTACATAGAAAACTGAGTTTCAATACAATAGTATACTTAGATATTATTTTTATTAAAGCAGTAACGTCTGCTAACGTAAACCAAATGTTTACAATGAAGCGAAAAATTTAAAAATTTAAATGGTACAGACAGGATTCGAACCTGCGTTTCCAACGGCTTTCCGGGCCAACACGGGCGACCTACCAACTGGACCACCCAACTAGATGTCAGAGCCATTGAATCTTTCAACCAGTTGCTTTAACATGCCTTTAGGGTGGCATCGCTTCATTGTAAACATTTAGTATAGGTATTCTTTACTAGCTATTATAAAATTCTAGATTTTTATTGAAAATTTGTTTTCTACGGAGAGGAAGCATGATTTCAGGAAAAACCTTGATAGCATGATGCAGGATTGTCTTTTGTTTTGTATGGGCGCACGGCGCCATGCCAGTGCAGCGTCTGGCGCTATCTGTTGGTCATAATTTCATTTGTCCTCTCATTACACCGAAACTACTGGTCAGAATTAAATCATTATTGGGTACAGAGATAGCCTGGACATTCAAAGATGGTTATAGGATACTTTTTACACGTCCACGGTAAAGAAAAAATTGGGTAAGTGCGAGTCCGACTCGCACATGAAGGGTTCCGCACCATAATCTATAACAACTTTGTTGTATGGGAGCCCCCTTCAATATTTATTTTATTTTATTTTTAGTATTTGTTGTTATAGCGGCAATAGAAATACATTATATGTGAAAATTTCAACTGTCTAGCTATCACCGTTCTTGAGATACAGCCTGGTGACAGACGGACGGACGGACGGACGGACGGACGAACGGATGGACGGACGGACGGACGGACAGCGAAGTCTCAGTAATAGGGTCCCGTTTTTACCCTTTGGGTACGGAACCCTAAAAAATACGCGAACGAAGTTGCGGGCACTTTCTATTTTATTCTTTTTCTTAGTCGTACACTCTTGTCAGTGGTCGTGGTTATGGATTGTCCTCTTCTATACAGCCGATCAAAGATGACGCTGATATTGAGCGCGAACGCAGGGCGCTTTCCGTTAGAGCTAATATGATAGCCCGCAGGTTTGCTCGTTGTCTTATCTGCTTTGCCCGATGGTTGACTGGTAGAGAATGCCCAATGGCATTAAGTCCGCCTTTTGTACGATCTGTTTTTCATTTGTGCAATAAAGATTAAATAAATAAATTGTTCTATCGAAGCAAAAACTACTCTCTTCAGAGCCTACTGCACCACTTTTAATATAAGCAGCCTGTGGGCTGATTATACTCATAGACAATACAGCGCTCTCCGCGTTCAATATAATAAATAATAACGCTTTCAGAGTGCTGATAGGGCTGCCTACATTTTGTAGTGCGTCGGGGATGTTCGCGGAGGCGCGCGTGGATTGATTTTATTCTATACCACTATGCGCAAGCGATCGACGTCCCTAGTGCGCATGCGCGTTCTGAAAATGATTGCGGACAGGCTAGATTTCCTGTATATGGATAACTTTTGCATGATTCATGTAATTAGAAATAATTAAGTAAAGTTTATAGATAGATAATAATTAATAACACTAGTGTTTATAAGTTTTATTGTTACTAACAAAATGATCCATGTTGGTCGATTGAACTTGATTGCGCTAAATACAAAAGTAAAATACATTATAGTATTGTATCTTATGTTGGTACGCACGGGGTTTGAAACATTAAAACATTTATATGTTTACACTAGACTTTATAGTATGGGATCATAAAATGAATAAATAATTATTAATAATAGAGTTACCTAGAACTGACAATAAATAATAACACCTCATCTCGCAGTGATGACAGCGACTGTATTAGCATCATTTACGATTGCGCTATAAATGCCCACTTTTCACAATTTCATTATAAAACTCATTACACACATTATCATTTGGTGTTTATTGTACACGGCTTCATGCATCTAAATATCTATTAAAACTTTCCCATATCGATGCACTGTAATAACCTCTTATTTCGATTTTGCTTACTAGAAAATTACACTTTGATTCTTGCAATTTAAGGTTGTGTTTAAATTTGATGGTGGAGTTGTTAAGAGATGTGTTAGTTAGTGGTGGTAGTATACAGTTCATTAGTTGTCCGGTGAGTGACAGGTGTCAGGAGTCGTATCATGGTTAGTTAGGGTTCAGTAGCTGGTAGCTCCCACGGGCCACCCAGGCTTCGTTACTTGGGCCGATTTTAATTTTGTTAACCCTTCAAAAAGGGAGGTTCTCAGTTTGACCTGTATGTATGTATGTTAGTCCCCGATTATCTGGCGTTTGGCTGTTCTGATTTTGATGCGGTTTTCTGAAAAGTAGGTATTTGTTATATTTTGGAGAAGATATTTAAATCACTAAGTAGCAACTGAACTTTCGAAGTCGGTTCCAACCCACTCAATTATTACTATGAAAACAGATACCACGCATAAAAAGCCTTTAATCATTACTATTTGTTGGTATTTTTGTTCGATAAAGAAGTTTGATCGATCAAATGTAATCTGTACATGAACGGGTTATTTTTTGAACGGGCTTTTCAGTTTAATTTGAAGTCGGTTCTTATTTTGTAAAAAAAATACCGACATATTTTGCCAACGCGGTTGGTGTAGTGGTAAAGCAGCTGCCTACTGAGCCGGCGGTCCTGGGTTGAATGGCAGTGATGAATAAATAAATAATAAATAAATAAATATTATGGGACAATCATACACAAATCGACCTAGTCCCAAGCTAAGCAAAGCTTGTACGATGGGTACCAGACGACGCTATACGTAATATAGATAACATCCATGACCCAAGAACAAAATATTCGAGTTCATCACACAAATATTTGCTAAACTAGTGCCTACGCCACATCTTGGGACTTAGGTAGCCGACCCCGATTGAGAATTCATTATCTACAAAGATATGGGACAAAGGCTAGGAGGATGATGATGATCACACAAATATTTGCCCTGGCCGGGATTCGAACCCAGGACCGCCGGCTCAGTAGGCAAGTGCTTACAAACTGAGCCAACCACGTTCGGCGTATGTTAGTTAATTTTAGTATGCAATATCCACCCGTAACTGTCACAGTCTGTATTTATCATACACAGTCTGTATGATAAATAATAAACAAAGAAAATGTTCCAAAGAACTGAAAACCTTCTTTTGAAATGATAAAACTTGTACGTATTCAGTGTAAAAAATAATGGTACATTTTCAGCATCGAAAAGAAGAAGCATCGAAAAGTCAGTCTGCGTTAAATATTTCTGCTATAGATTAAATAGACGGAACCTTGTGCAAATGATTAACACGCTTTTTTATAGTATTAATGAAAATGTCAGCGCGCGATGTGATATTTAGCAGAGGAAAATTTTATTATACGAAGTCTTCACATGTTTATGCACACTTTCGACGCGGATAACAAAACCCTATAACAACTACGACTTTGACGACGCGGTTGGCACAGTTTGTAGTGCTGCTCACTGAGCCGGCGGTCTCGGGTTCGAATCCCGGTCAGGGCAAATATTTGTGATGAACTATGTATTTAAGTAATTAAGTATATATTTATCTATATAAGTTTCGTATGTTTATCGTCGTCTAGTACCCATAACACAAGCCTTCTTGAGCTTAGTTTGGAACTAGATCGATTTGTGCGGGGTTGTCTGATATTATACTCTAGCCTCCTAATCCTCCTGCGCCTCTATGAGCTGTAGACCTCTTGAGTTTGTTACGAAATGGCTGAAATTTGTAAGTTTTTACATTTTAACCCAAACCACAAATTACCCCAACTTTCAAAAGTTTCGAGAAATAAATAATAAATAAAACAAATATCGGACAACCTCACACAAATCGACCTAGTTCCAAATTAAGCTCAAGAAGGCTTGTGTTATGGGTACTAGACGACGATATACGTACTCATATAGATATAGATAAATATATACTTAAATACATAGAACAACCATGACCCAAGCACAAATATTCGAGTTCATCACACAAATATTTGCCCTGGCCAGGATTTGAACCCGGGACCGCCGGCTCAGTAGTATATAGGTATGTATATCGTCGTCTAGTACCCATAACACAAGCCTTCTTGAGCTTAATTTGGGACTACATCGATTTGTGTGATCGGTTGTCCGATATTTATTTATTTATTTATTTGCGAAATGAAAATGCCATAAACCTCCCCCCGTCCCGTCTGCTGAAAGAATTAGATCAAACGTTGATCTCCTTCCTACTTTTATTTTCTCAGGCTCCTTTGTATTTTGTAATAAATCTATTTCTCGATCATGTGTACCTGTTGTCATGGATTTTTAATAAATATACCTATTGCTTCCTCCAATATGCAACATCCTGTTCAGTGTTCTATGACATAATATGCTATACGATATTTATCATGAACATTGATAGCTGTACCTAAGTGTGTACTTTTAAGAAAATAGACTATCAAGGATTCAAAGCCGAAATCAACATATTTTCTGATTTTATTTACTTTTGACACTGCATAAGAAATGAACCAATTTTTTACCCGACTACGAGTAGAATATAGTAAGAAAAAAGTTAGAATTAAAATTGTAATTATTAGGTATGATCTGATAACCGTTCTTGTGGCCTAATATGAGTATTACTCACAATTCACCATTCTGATCTAAGCCGGACCCTCGACCCCTGACCCTCCCCCCCCCCCACATATAAATCACTATGGTGTGTAATTTGCGCTTAATTACTAATCAAGACGTTCGCGACTCGTTTATTGCCGCGGATGCGAACGGTACACTGTTTTATAGTCCATCATTATATTAGGTTTGGCCTGTGGTTGGTCCAAAGTTTTCAAAATATAGAAAGACTAGTAATTTCTGCGGTTTCGCCCGCTTTATACACAATTTTGGGGGTGGAACGGTTTTTTAAAACGTTAGGTGGAATGTCTAATGAATCGATAAGCGGATCCTGGAGAGGAGGGGGATTTGACTCATTAATTTACGACCTCCTGGGGTGGGTCTATGTCGAACGACTGCCCTATCGTCGGCTGCCAGCGAATTTCAGATCGGCTTGACTCCTTGGCGCTGCGTAGAGATGTAGCCTCTCTGGATATTTTATCGCTTACATACCTAACGGGGAGCGCTCCGAGGAAATCCTGCCGCATCTTTCCGCCATCGTTCTACGCACAATCCTTTTACCCTCACCACTTAGATAGTTGACAGTAATATTAATAATAGTAATAGTATTTAATAATAAATATCGGACAATCTCACACAAATCAATCTAGTCCCACAGTAAGCTCTAGTAGGCTTGTGTTATGGACACTACACGACGATAAACATACTTATATAGATAAATACATACTTAAATAAATAACATCCATGACCCAGGCATAAATATTTAAGTTAATCACACAAATATTTGCCTTTGCCGGGATTCAAACCTAAGACCGTCGGCTCAGTAGGCAGTTGTTTAACCACAACGCCAACCGCGTCGTCGGCAGTTGTGGACAACTGTGCGTTTTTTTAGAAATTTGCTGCCTCGCACGACTGCATGGTCGCTTGCGGTTTTTCCCGACCGATACGCGACCTTCAAACCTTCAGGAAAAGAGCGTATTCCCACCTGAAAGGCCGGCAACGCACTTGTGACTCCTCTGGTGTTGCAGGTGTCTATGTTGCCGTACTACTTACGGTAAAAGGCGACTTTTTGCTATGCTAGCTCCATACAAAAATGTCGCCTTTTAGCTAAGCACGGCAGTATGGGCGATGCTAATCGCTTTCCATCAGGTGATCCGTTAGCTTATATGCCCCCTATGACAAAATAAAAAAAACTGATAATTTTTGGTGCCAGTCTGACTCAAAAGCTGAATCCTCCCTTGTATGCCCCGCATACCTATTCAGTTCTCCACGCACTGAATGTGCCGTGCCTGGGACGCAATAAGGAATCCTAAATCAAAACAAGTTCGAGTTCAAATACCGCACACATAATTTAAAAACTTTCAACACAGGAAAACATGTCTTCGATACAAAAATTATACAAAATTTGTCGTGGAAGTGTTGTCAGATCTTCATCTACATCTCTATGGTATATATGAATACCAATGTGACAACGAATTAGCCAAAATCCCGCTCGGAATTCTATAATTTCCATCCCAACCTACAGCTGTGGGAAACTCATTAGAATATATGCAAACGAATGGTGACATGGATTTTATTAAAGACATCGAGAGCTAAACGCTTAATAAAATCGACAGATTTTATCGTAAAACGCAATCCTAAACATTAGTCAACAATTTATAAACAGAATATACGATAACAGCGTCACTGATTAAGTATAAAAACGGTAAAATATATAAACATTACATTGATTTCAATCGGCGAAATGAACTGCCCGATTTGTTTATTAGATTAAGCATCGAGATAATATTTCTCTCGATTCATAGACTCATCTGGAACGTTGAGTCACGATGGATAAAACTGCTAATAAATAATTATGATGTTCTCCGTTAAAATCAATAAAATAAATTAGAAACTAGTTGTAATTTGATACAGTTACGACTACTTCGGAATTTACCTGAGCTTATCTTAATACGGTACTTCACTGTTTTCTGTAACTTTTTAAATTATTATAATTTAGCCCTTGATTTACTACCTACCGAAAGTTGGAAAAACTGTAAATTATGAAGTTACTTATAAACTTATATATACGACGTTTATAAGTTTGAGAGACAGTAAATTATATTTCTAAGTATTTGGCTTTTTAACAATATCAGAGCCCTAATTCGACCAATTTTAGAGAGATGATGGAGATCTTTCCATTTCATCGCGATCCGTCACTTTTGACGTGTCCCTACTTGACATTGGCGATATTCCTAGAACATCGCAACTTCGTCAATCCGGTCGCGCTTAATTTGCATTTCCTTTGTATTTGACGGCATAAATAACAGGCGCATACTTTAACTTGACCGTGTAGTGCGTGAAATTTGTCAGTTACGTTTCGTTCAAAACAGAAATTCATATGCATGAATAGCATTCTTGACAATCATTATCGCCTTCGTATTTCCAAAATTAAGATCAGATATGTGGCGTTATCTGGGGAAAGGGACCTTATTGTCGGTTCTAGTTGCCGAGATAATCGCGTTTAAAGTAAAATGTCGAAAAAAAAAATTTTTTTCTTTTTTTACTCTATATTAATAAGCAGGGTCTAAATTTTAATCTGAAAAAGACACAACTTTTTAAATCGATTTTTTAAGAATTAGAACAGCCCTTAAAGTTTAGTGAAAAAGGGACCTTATTGTCGGTGCCCCTCTTGTATGCTTTCTGTGAGCTCGGTATCGGTTTGAGAGACGTGTCGGTAGTTGTCGGCGCGTCAAAGGATAATTATTGATCATTAGGAGTATCCTTGCTCATCTCTCACACTCCCACTTCTTGGGGGTGTGGGGGGAGGGCCTTATCTGTACTATGTGCACTTAGGCTACTTCTGTCGCGGCCCGTTATTACGGGCCGGTCTTTCTGGTGACGCGTGGTTGCGACGGCGGTTTCTTAGTTGGTTGGGCCTTCGTGATGTTCCAAGACTCGACGAGGCCCGGGTGGAGCTTTATCTCCTCTTCTTATTTCCCACTGTTGGTGGTGGTGGTGGTGTAGCTGCATCTGCAGCTCGTAGCAGCTCGTGGCGGGATCCATCAGCTTTCCGGAACATTGTGCTGGCCAGTCTGCTGATCTAGGCGTCTAAGGGTTTCCATTTCAGTGCCCTCTGTATATGGTCATTCCGCACGAAGCGTGGGCAATCAGTAATGTGTCTCAGTCTCAGTGCCAGGTTTTCTTGGGCTCTCATTTTGTTTCGGTTTGTGGTAGTCACTAGGGCGTACCACGCCGGCGCCGCGTATGTGAGCCTGGACCTCACATACGTTTTGTAGATCCCCAGCTTCGTGCGGATCGGCAGGTTGCTCCTTAGGACTGGTCTCAGCGTAGTTCACGCTGGTCTGGTTCTTGAAACCACTTCCGCCACGTGCTGCTTCATGGTGAGGCCCCGGTCTATGGTGACACCCAGGTACCTCACCGTGTGCTTCCATTCCACGTCTTGACCAAACATGCGGAGTGGAGGTAAAGTCTGTTTTCTTCCGGTCATGAAGGCCTGAGTCTTGGTGACGTTGACAGTAAGCCTCCAGTCCTCAAGCCATCTTGGTAGGGCGTCTAACTGGGTCTGGATCTTCCTGACGGCATGGGTGGGGCTGACGGATGCGGTGTAAAAGGCCGCGTCATCCGCGAACAGCCCCAGCTTGACGTCGCCTCCTACCACTGGGATGTCATCGGTGAAGGTTGCGTAGCATGCTGGTGTAAGGCAGCTTCCCTGAGGGACTCCTGCTTGGATTGGGCGCTCCGAGGACAGTGCCTGTTCCACTGCCACTTGGAACTTGCATCCGCTCAGGAAGGACTTTATCACCGTTATGATGCTGCGTGGGACCGTGGTGTTCAACAGTTTGTACAGCAGCCCCTCGTGCCATACCCAGTTGAACGCTTTTTCCATGTCGAGCATGACAGCCACAACATGCTCCTTCTTGTTGCTTGCATTGGCCATAAAGTGAAGCACGCGAGTGAGCTGTAGCGTTGCCTGAATCCGAACTGTTCCGAACGGAGCTCGACGTGGGGGAGAAGTTTCCCCAACAGGAGCCTCTCGAACACCTTGGAGAGGGTGCTGAGCAGAGTTATTGGCCTACAGCTCTCCGGTCTTCGGCAGTCTTTGCCAGGTTTGGGCAGCATAACTACCCTCCCAGTCTTCCAAGTTTGGGGAAAGTGACCCGAGCGCATGATCCGATTGAACAGGCGCGTCACTGCCACAATGGGGATCGAATCGGCGCCCGGGGCATTCTTGGGGTCGCAACGTTGGAGGGCTCTGCATCTGGCTGGGGGAGAAGAAGACCGCGTCTTCCTCTGCTCTTGCTGGTGCCTCCGAAGTACCTCTCCAGGTGTTCTGTGATGCTTTGCTGGTGTTCTGCATTGTGCATCGGGTTGGGCCTAAATTGTCCCTCCAGGTACTCGGCGAAGATCTCTGCGCGATCCTCAGCCTTGTAGCGTGGAGTGTTGTCTACAGGGTCGTAGAGTGGTCTTATTGCCTCAGGTTTTGTCACTAGCTGTCTGCAGATACGGTGAATGAAGGGGACATCACCCTCTTCAGCCGCTAGGTGGCTCTCCCAACTCTCGGCCCTGTGTTCTGTGAGCGCCTTCTTGGTTTTTATGATCATGGCGTTGAGCTCTGCCTTGATCGTCGGGCATCTTGTAGCCTGCCATTTTCTGCGCAGACGGCGCGGCTCCTCGATCATGCTCCTAATCCTCGCCGGGAGGGGCGTGTGCCTCTCTGTGGCGGGGATGGTGTGGGAGGCTGTTGATAGCGCCGCCTGTAGTCCAGCTGTGACCAGGTCTGCCGCTTTTTCCACTTCGTCAGCTATGGAGACCGGAGTAGTGTGGCACGTGGTGGTCTCTTCTAGTTGTTGTTTGAATGTCTCCCAGCTGACTCAGTGTTTGGGTCTCCTAATTCCCATTAATGGATCCATTTCGATACACATGAGGATTGTCCGGTGATCGGATGGTAGGTCCGGCAATGCCTCATGTGTAAATCTGGCGTCAATTTGGCTTAAGACGCAGCAAAATACAAATTAAAAGTATTTTTCAAGACTTATTCTTAACTATGTCACTAAACATTTTACGTCCGACACTAAGGTCCCTTTTCAAATACGTTAATCATTTAGTGTTTGCCGAACCAAAATTATAGGTTTTTGGTAAGAGTTTAATACTAAAGTGCTCTAAAAATTAAGACTATCAAAATTAAACATTTGGATGATCGGACAAAATGGTCCAAGAACCAATAGCGACGTGACATATATGATTAGAAAGGTGTTTTAATATACTACAATAGTTACTATAGGAGCTCATTTCAAATCACTGTGTGAAAAAAGTTATGGCGATATAAAAAAACTTATTTTCATAGACGATTTTAAGCAATAAAAATGAATTATTTCGTATTCCATGACGTTACAGTGCTAGTTAAAACGTGTCTGTGTATTGTTTGGGGTGTGAGCGAGATCGCCTCCTAGTGTGGGTAGCTGGGGATAACCCTCGAGGACCTAAAAACCCGAAAGGGATAAAACCAGCTACCACGGAGCACCCTGGGCGACATTGCTAGTAATATGCTGGTTCTGACAACATTTTGCTAGCCATGTTGGCTAAGATCTGTTGAGCGCCGTACGCAGGGATGAAGGGGTCCTGGGGGGGGGGGTTGAGTCGAGCTTAGCCGGGGTTCGATGCTATTGCGAGACAACACGTCTCCTTTGGTCCGGATTTCAGGCTAAACGGTGGCCCTGCAGCTAGCCACTGCAGGGAAACGGGCACGTGTACCGTATGGATGAGGAGGATACGGTCCGCAGGCGAGACGCGGGGGGGTCCTCCGGGAGGACATTGGGGCTCGGCCATGCTGACGGAGCGAGGGCGTGTGGAGCAACTGGGGGAACTTGGATCGACACACATTGCATCTTGGCGGTGCTGCCACCGCACCGCAGTGCCTCCACTCACCACACACCGTGGTGGGGCTGTTCTTAAGTGCCCCCACACAAGACACGCCATGGCGCATGACGCATGGCTGCTTCTTCCATGGCAGTGCTGTTTCCACAGTGCTGTCATGGAAGAAGCAGTCCGCGCAGGGTGGAACGGCCGCTGGGAAACCGACGGCTTTGAAACCAGGCGCGTTAACGAAACCGACAGGCTCGGCGCAGGCGCAAGGCCGTACTCAGCCCATAAAACAAACCCAAGGGAATGACGCCAAGGGCGTCGTTTCGGGAAGGAGAAATCCGTAGCTCCGGAGCAGACACCAATGGTGGAACTTCCCACAGACGCGACAACCGCGCAGCTCGACGCTGGCTGGACGCTGCAAGAAAGTGCTTAGAGGGGAGGGCTGAAACCCGACTCGGCTTCATGCTGGGCTCGGTGTATGTGAAGTTCCAGTGACCACGAGGTAGGTTTTCGCGTCTCTCAAGACGACAACGAGGCGACAGAATCCGCCCATGGACACTGCCGCGGAGACCGAAATATCCGCTGACGTAGTCGTGGAGAAGCCCGGGTACCAAACCCCAGCGCAGACCGCCCTGGTCTCCGAGAAGGACAAAGAAGAACTTTTTTGGCCGTCATGAGCCCTTCAGGGCACCGGCAGGCAATTTTTTTGATGTGACCATGTGTAAAATAAAACAATAAACTATATTAATCATAACTTTTTTTTTACACTCTGGTAGAGTGACCCTCACCCTGCTCTCTGCACCCCCCAGAACTACTCACAAACACGTTTTAACTAACACTGCAACGTCATGGAAAACGAAATAATTCATTTTTATTGCTTAAAATCGCCCATGAAAATAAGTTTTTTTATATCGCCATAACTTTTTTCACACAGTGATTTGAAATGAGCTCCCATAGTAACTATTGTAGTATATTGAAGCACCTTTCTAATGATATATGTCACGTCGCTATTGGTTCTTGGACCAGCCTCCATACACTTTTGCCGGTCTTCCTTTATAATCGATATCAGATGATATCACTAAATATTTTACCACCGACGATAAGGTCCCTTTTAGAAAATATAAAGTGGTTGTACCAACTTTTTACTAAACTTTATCTTGAATTTTGAGACTTAAAAAAGTACTTTTTTAATATTTGTTCTGTTAATTTGATCTCATTTGGCTATGTTTTAGCGTAGTAGATGTATATGTTTGTTGATTTTGACTGTTAAATTAGATTTATAAACACAAAGCTATTTTTGTTAAAATAAATATTTTTTTATAATAATCAACGTTAATTCAAATCGAAGTAACTCTTATTGAGTGTCTAATTACATATAATATTTATTCCTTCTATAATATCTAACGTAAATACACTATAAATAGGAATTTAAGTAAAAAATCCATCAATATATATTTTTTTACTTTATGCACTTTGGCAAGGTAAACTATACGAAAACAGATATACAATTACAAAATTGTACTTGAAACCTGAAAGCCCATACAATCTACTCCTCAAATAGCATGTTATCTATGTAACTTCCAACAATAACATACTTTAATGGGGTGTAGAAGTTTGAATTCAATTTTCTCATAATCACCTTTTCTGACTTTTGAGTTTCAATTATTTTTTTAAAAATATCTATTGAACCTACATGCATGTTTTTTACATGGTTCGATAGCTCAATGTATGTAGATTATGGGGATATACATAACTCAATACCGACAGTAAGGTCCCTTTACCCAGATAACGCCACATATGTCACTTGAATCTCATCGCATTTATAATGACAGATCAAAGGCGACATTACTGTTATCTAATAGAGTTTTGACGTTTTGCGATCTCTCAAACGGCATTCTCGAATTAGGTCCCTGGTACCGTGATATGTTTTCATAATTTCTACATGTATTTGACCACTTAAACAAACAGTCAATTTCTATGGCTAACTATAAAACTGTAGCCATTATATTGTTATAGCTAATATCCAAGATTTACCTTTGACTTTAAAGACAGCTACTCTTCACAGCGATCAAAGCGTTATAAAATATACGATAAGCAATCTACGAAGAAGAAATTAAATCTCTGAACCTATCAATCGGTAGCTATTTCTGCACATCGTTTCAAGTTTAATGTTTCATTATACTTATATATCTTAGATATCATTGAAATTAAGTCCAATTTTGCTCAATGGTGTATTTGATCATTTGGGTCTAAGCCACAAATCTGGAAACTTGTTCTATGAATGTATCGATTCTATCATTCTGTTGGTGTATTAAAATGGCACAGTAATTAATGTTGGCAAAGTTATTAGTCTTTAGCCCACCCAGTTCGTTGGTACTCTTAATTAAAGTCAGAAAAAGCGATTGTTTGCTCATAGGTATATTTAATTAGCTACCCGCCCCGGCTTCGCACGGGTGCAGAGCTGACGAATTATGCATGTATTATACATATAAATCTTCCTTTTGAATCATTTTATCTTTAAAAAAAAACACCTCAGAATCCGTTGCGTATTTTTAAAAATCTAAGCATACATAGGGACAGACAGACAGACAGGAAGCGTATTTATGTCTGTAAATAAATATCGTCGTCTGTGTCAACTTGCCTATGATTTGACGTGAAGTATTAATTTTCATTCGAAACCTGCGTCAGCTCTTTCTCGCCTAGATAAGAGATTGTGCCGTGCTCGATAAACTGTGACCCGGGTCTCTTTGTGGCGCGACAAATAATACTTGTCACTTTTCTTTCAATACCGTGCGAGCAAGACAGGTGATACTGAGTCGCGTGATAACCGAAGTCGCCGCAAGATAGGCTAGCCCCGCTGAAGCCAGTGTATGGGTTCGTTCCTGTTGCCGTAGAAGCCGGTGGGCCAGGGTGCGCTGAGGCTAAGCAGTTCACGGCATCACGATGGTTCGGCTGAGAGACCGAAGTTCCGGCGAGCTGGCTCAATTTCCTCAAAGGATCTCCCTGGCGATACACCGCGGCAACTCCACCAGCGTTTTAGGGGATTTGAGCCGGGTACCTTGCGGAACGGTTTATAGAACACTTCTTATACCTACTTTTTTAGGGTTCCGTACCCAAAGGGTAAAAACGGGACCCTATTACTGAGACTTTGCTGTCCGTCCGTCCGTCCGTCCGACCGTCCGTCCGTCCGTCCGTCCGTCCGTCCGTCCGTCTGTCACCAGGCTGTATCTCAACAACCGTGATAGCTAGACAGTTGAAATTTTCACAGATGATGTATTTCTATTGCCGCTATAACAACAAATACTAAAAATAAAATAAAATAAATATTTAAGGGGGGCTCCCATACAACAAACTTGTTATAGATTATATATATGTATAGGTACGGAACCCTACATGCGCGAGTCGGGCGCGCACTTGCCCAATTTTTTTCTATCTCCTCTTGTGAACAAGTGGACCTGTGCAGATTTTCCCCACATTTAGCTGGGCACATTCTCTCATTTGTCTATCGAGAGTTTCTGGTATGACATTTTTTATAATTTCAAATTAAATTGCACTATTTACTACATTGTAGGCATATTGAAATAGTATATTACTGCCGAGGCCGGGAAAAGTCAGTTCGTGGATGAGTATGATTTCATCAATAATACGAATCTGCGAACTGACATTCCCGCCGAGGCTTGTATAGTGCTTTTCTCCAAATATGCTTGGAAATAATCACCAATCTACATTTAAATTTAATGTATCAGTACCATGAAGTTCATTTGGTACTTATTTTTTTTAGGGATAGGAATAAAATTTCGGGTCCGAATCATATGTTTGATTTAAAACAAAATATATGAATAAGAATTAAATATATATGAAAACACAATAACAAAAAATATGCACATAGGTAATTATAAATTTTAGTTAAATTAACAACTTCTAAATACACTGTTTTTTTAAGAAACCATACCATATTTATCATTCGGAGAAGATCATAAGTTCAAAATAACTTTTATATTGATTTGGACACAATCATTTCTGTTTTATTTTTTATTTGTTTACGTTTGGTACACTTATTAATTTTCAACTCACTCATTAAATATCATCATATTATTAAAATTAAAACTTTCGTGAGAAATCTCTAATAAATAACTAAGAATCATGAAAATAAATTAACCGCATATAAGATTATTATTTAAATTGATTGTCCGTTATTCGAAATTTGTCGACATTCCAAATACATTGACAGTAGCAGAGCAAAAAAATGTTCAGTGCAAGAACTAAACGCAGAGACAAATTAAAAAGTTTATAATAGTTTTTATTTTTTAAATTTAGTGGACAATTGGCTGTATGGTGAATTATCAAAGTCTTTGAAAAAATTAAAAGTAAAAATGCAGTAACCGGCCCAATTAAGATTACCCTCATTTGTATGAGACGTCATAAACGGAAGGTGTGTTTTTTACTTAATCGTCTTATTTAAATAATATTGATTTCCTGGCTAAGGCCAATAATATATATATTTTTTAATTTTTATTAACGCCTTCTAAATATAACGAACAATTTCGCGGTCCAGTTTTACTACATTAATGGGACCATTTCCAAGCAAGTTGGAGAAAAATATATTTCTATGGGGGCCGAACATGATTTCAGTAATAAAATTAACAACACGTTTTCACGTTTGGTCACATTAAGGCAAAATGACCGGACGGTGTCATCTTTTTTTTTTTTTTTTTATTATGTCATAGGGGGCAAACGAGCAAACGAATCGCCTGACGGAAAGCGATTACCGTTGCCCATAGACACCTGCAACACCAGAGGAGTGACAAGTGCGTTGCCGGCCTTTCAGGTGGGAATACGCTCTTTTCTTGAAGGTTTGAAGGTCGTATCGGTCCGGAAATACCGCAAGCGACCATTCATTCCACAATGCAGTCGTGCGAGGCAGGAAATTTCTAGAAAAGCGCACAGTTGTGGACTGCCAGCTATCTAAGTGGTGAGGATGAAAGGATTGTCGCGTTGAACGATGGCGGAAAGAAGCGGCAGGAATCAATCCGAACAACTCCTCGGAGCACTCCCCGTTATATAAGCGATAAAAGATGCAGAGAGAGGCTACATCTCTACGTAGCGCCAAGGAGTCAAGTCGATCTAATTTTAATTAGTACAGGGACGTCCTTAGGTTACAGGTTACGTTTTACCCGATTACGGTAAAGAAAAAGAAGATTGTGCGGATGAATTTAGGCACCTTCATCTCTTCATTTAAACCCACCCATTCCACGCATCTAATATAATATATAGCAGTGCAGACTTGTGGCCGAAGGGTGTTGTGTTTCGGCGGTTCCGGGGCAATCTGCCGAATCCTGCGCCAGAACAGACACAACGGAGCCACGCTGTAACGTCGCCTAAATCAAACTAGATCTAAGTTTTTTTTAATATAATTTTGTAGTTCACAGTACCTTGGTTTAATTACTGTAATACTATGTAACTAATTTGAATAAATAAATAACTATCCATCCCACAACAAAACATTATCTCCGGAATCTTGTTAAGCAGCCACTCATTACGATTTCCTTTCCATTTTTTGTAATATATACGGGCTTTTTGCAGTGCCATGTGCTGTTTTAAAATAATGAGTGCGTCGCTTGCGCCGGCGCAGCGGGCGCTGAGTTATGGCGACGGCGCGCATAGATCACCCCGCGACCAGGGGACCTGCGATCCTGTGTAGAGGTAGATGCGTTATCTGTCCTCTTTCCAGGTTTCCGGCTTTTTGCCTAACGTCGTTAGAACGGTTATGTTTTTTTGAATATTTAATTAGGTATGTGGCACTAGCAATACGTATATAGTCGAGGGACGACAGGAAGGAGAGGCCTTTACCCAGCCGTGGGACCTAAAAAAATTGGTATGTACCTATCTAAGTATGTTTAAGTAGTTGTAATGTAAACAGTTTCGTCTTTTTATTAAGTGCGCCTTTTTGAAGTTAGGTTTTTATGTACACTTTAAAGGTAGGACAAACATGGCTACGCTTATTCAGGGTTGACAGATGTATATATATGTCGTTGATTTAAACACTTTGTAATATCATCACGCCATAAATGGATGGGACAGAACTTTTTCGCATGTCGTAAGCATTGCTTGCGCTGGTACATCAGACGTACAATACAATACAAGTACGCTTTATTGCACACCAAAAACATTTACACAAGAAATTACAAATAAACAAATTAAAAACGGTAGACAACAGGCGGTCTTACCGCTAAAGAGCTACGTAGACGTACTAGGTGCTTATAGAGATAAATAACTATACCTATATGCTTTAATACATGCAAAATATTAAAGTTACGAGTTAATCACACAAAATGTTTTGCCGGTATTGCAACGGTTCCTGACGTTGGCTTGGGAGGCAACTGCACTACCACCGCGATGTCAAATTAGCATTCAAATAAATAAATTTAAACAAATTATATTAGAAGGACGATCTCCCGATGAATTTCTTTGCGTTTTTTTTTACTTATTTCCTGTTGTTCTAAAGGGTAGTAGTATTCTCTTTTATTCTCTAGCAATGTCTAAGCTTAAACATTTTAACTATAATATAGTTTTACGACAATAAACAGACTTTAACGTATCTATTTCTTAAAAACATCGATGTTCAGTGCCTAGCGTTGCTTTTAAAGCATTTAGCTGGTAATCAATAAGGACATATGCACTGTTAAAATATAATTAGAATTATAGTTCCGTTTGTACAATGTCTGAAGACGCGAGAAGTTACGAGTACGCCGCTGCAGGCTAGGACATCTAACTGCGACTTCGCTTGTCGCGCGATATAGTATCACCCGTCTTTTTCGCGTGGTATTGAAACAAAAGAGACAATATTTGTCGCGTCACATGTCTCAGTTGTGCTAGAGGTGCTAGTGTGGCGTTTGAGATTTTCGGTATTGTCTAGACAGTTCATGGAGTTATAGTCTATCCGCAAATATAAGATCAAATTATGTCAAACTGGCACAAGTGGAAAACGACCTTAAATTTACATGTAACATTGTTTGTACCTTATGCTAAAGTGACTTCATTTGATCTTAGAGATCGGACAAACTATACAAGCAATCAATCAAATCAAAATATTATGTTATTTTCAGGCAACCCGTAACTTAACACTTTAAAACTAAAATTAACTTACATATTAGACGACGCGGCTCGCGTAAATTGTAGTGTACCTATCTGCCTACTGAACCGACGGTCGTTGGTTCGAATCCCCGCAAGGACAAATATTTGTTTCATGATTTCGAAAATTTGTTCCTGGGTCATGGTCATGGATGTACCTACCTATAGTAGGTACAAGCATAGCTTAGTTTGGGACTAGGTCGATTTGTGTAAGATTGCCTCTTGATATTTATTATTTATATTTAAATATCAAATATACAAACAATAGAAATTTCATTACCACGTTAGATCGGCGACGTGTGACGTAACTTCTAGTTTCATAATCATAATACGCTGCCATAATACCACATAGGTAATACTCTGCAAATCTGAACGAATCCGATTTTGATTGAACCTTTCTAGTGGCTGTCCGATCCCGCTCATCATAAATTTAATAGGCAAACTCTTGTCAATGTAGCTGATGAAGTAAGTAGCTGTCTCCATGATTTCCCTATACGACATGACAATACATCTACTTTTTCTTTTATTTGTTTTATATAGGTTATTATTGGTCTTCCCCTTCCTCACTTGCATTCAACCATTTCTTCTGATATTGCTTATAAAAGCGTCATGTCAGAAGGTGAGCAAACATTTTCCTTTTCTTCCCTATGGTGTTCAACAAATTCTTTTTTGCTTTCACTCTTTTGAACACTTGCAATTAATCTTCTCCATCCTACGCCAATACCACATTTCAAAGGCTCCCAGTAATTATATTAATTGGGAATTACATCAAATGAGCGTTATACTGACTAAAATTATTACAAATAAATTTATACGCATCGTTACGCACCCCCTTTATACAGCTTAAATTAGAGTTATAGTGGCTGTATAAGCTGTTATTCAGCATGTTTGCTGCCTGGGTACTTACGGTCCTTACTGTCCAAGCTCGCTACTATACCGTAAAACGGGGTTACTTTAGGAAAATTTGGGGCTACTTTGATAGATTTAAAAATGGTTATAAAAACGCAAATATTCATAGTGCGATTGAGCAAATGAAGTAAAAGGTTAGGTCATTCTTGAAGGTATGTATTGCATTGTCACAGATAGTACAAAAAATAACGATATGGCGCAAAAACACTTTTCCAAAGTAGCCCCTGCATTTGAAAGTAGCCCCGTTTTACCGTACTCAACTCACGTTCACGTCAAAGCAACCAGTCCGTCTAGCACAACTATGCTTCGCGACTCTTGTCGCGCGACATAGCGCTACCCGTCACTCTCTCACATTACTGCACAGGAAAGAGACGGGTAACTATCTAGAAGTTATGAAAGAGGTGCTGCTGGATGGATTTCAATGATTTTTTTGTACAGAGATAGTCGGACTGAGATTGAAGATTGTAACAGGATATTTTCTTATCGATTAGGACAACGAAAATGTGATATAAAAACATTTAAGAAATATTGGTACCGGATAATGTCTTACAATTTATAAAATTAAGGCAATTTTGTTTTCTAATGCGCCTAAAACCGCCTATTTTACTTTAAATAATTAAATCTTATGTTATTATACTTATACGTTATAAAAAACAAGTTTGGATTTTGTTAATTTTGACTCTTAGATAAAAATAACGTGTTATTAATTCATCTGTACTTTAAAACGATGTTTCTTACGTACAGCACAGTTCATTCAGTCAAAATAGCATGTAGCTGTTACATCCTTGGAATTTTGTATTACTAAACTACGCACACATCTTTTTTGCTTAAAATCGTATAACGTGTATGGATTACATCAAGGTGAATTTATTAATAAGTAGACTCGACACATTGACAGTTGACCGTTGAGAACAAAACTAGCAATTAGAGTTACCTTGATGCGAATGATCTGTACCAAGCTATTTATGCGCGTGGCCAAATCTGGAACTTGTATTCGTCAGTACCCAGGCAGCAAACATGCTGAATAACAGCTTATACAGCCACTATAACTCTAATTTAAGCTGTATAAAGGGGGTGCGTAACGATGCGTATAAATTTATTTGTAATAATTCTAGTCAGTATAACGCTCATTTGATGTAATTCCCAATTAATATAATTACACTTGATATATTTACATATGTTATAATTATCATTTTATATAAAGATCATTTGATCGAATAAAATTTAATATAACATTTAGTATATACATATTTTTAATAATGAACATATGATATAATTTTACGTTAATTTTATCTAGTGTACAGTTAGCATAATAATAGGTAAGGGCGGAAGGGCTGCTCTTCCTTTCACTAGACAAAATAGGCGATATCCTAACTTGTATCTTTTCTGAAGTCAGAATCATTACCTAATCTACCTTAAGGCAGGTTAGACTTGGGTTCGGCTAGGTACGACGACGTGCGAAGCGAGGAGGAGTGTTAGGTAGAACTGCGCCCTAACAAGCGAGCGAAGCGAGTGAGCGAATCATTAATATGGCTGTAATAATAAGGAATCAATTATAAGCCTTTAAATAAGCCTTATACCAAAACATTATTATAATAAATAAAAATATATATGTTGAAATGATTAGATGAATGGTTTTAGGTAGCCGACCCCGATTGAGACTTCATTCTCAAAAAAATGGGACAAAGGCTAGGAGGATGATGATATATGTTGAAATGATATTAAATGTTCATTATATAAAATGAGTTATTATATCTATTGAAAATATATAAAATGTTGTTATACTCAATTAAATTATATTCTTTATTTTTATACCGATTATTACGACACCCTTTGGGCATCTCTTCAACTCTCGAATCTAATATAAGAAAAATGTGTTCCAAATTCTCCATGACAGATCATCGCTACAAAATAGGTGGGACGCCCGTGTTGGCCGGCAAGCCGTTGGAGACGCGGGTTCGAACCCTGCCTGAACCATTTAATTTTAAAATTTTCGCTTCATTGTAAACATTCAAAATAAATATATTTGATTTGGTAAAATCAATGCAATTTGCGTCAACTCTAGGGACGATATTGGCAATCCTATTCCATGAATATGCTGGAAAATGTATGTTTTAAACGGCAAGCATGCTCGTCAGTTACATTTAGGTATACAGTTTGTCGCGATTGCATAACAGCACCAGATTTTTGAAAATTAAATAAACAGCGCCGCGGCAGTCGAAATAAGTTGGTTACGCTGGAGCTTCAGAAAACGTCTGTTTTTTAACAAGGTTGTGCGATTGGGCGTAATTACGCATTCAGTCGGAGTGACCTATAGCTCGCTTGTTGTGCACTACTGTTACACAATACGAGTCGCTTCCACTTGCGACGAGTCGACTTCGCCATATAGATGCACTGGAAGTGGCTCGTGATGGCAAGTACGCTCGATCATTCAGTTGGAGTGACCAACTTGCGGCGAGTCAATGTCGAGGCAGGGAACAGCTATTAATGGCCTGTGGATGCACGTATTAAACCCGAAATGAGATTGGGATTAATTAATGACAGTTATTCCATATACATAAAATATTTTTTAAATCTCATTCTCATTTCGATTTGATAATACGCTGAACCACATAATGATGCACTATTGACAATATCTTTTCGATTCTGTATTTGTTAGGATCAATATTTCTCAGTTGAGGCGCATGGAAGTTACAGTTAAACATCTCCGTTCTACCGGGCGACCGTCTCTCATCGCATGGAACTTTTAGGCAAGAATCTACGAGTTGTCGGTCCAACCTATTATGAGCATTGATGATTTTAAGAAATGAGCCACCTGACGAAACATTAAGGCATTGACCGAGAAACATTTTGTTAGAAAACCCTCTGTACTCAGTAAGCGAGTATGTACATGGAAGTAAATTACTCGTATGTTTGTTGTGTTATAGTTATAAAACACGACTTGCAGTAATACCGAGCACAACACTGGGTTTGTACACGGACGGACAAACTTCATGCGTATCATATTTGGAACACAAGCAGACCACGGTTGTCAAATCTGTTCCTCTCAGTGCTTGTAACTCCGTCATGAAGACAGGCTAGCCGATGGTTTAAGTAATTTCCTATCGCGACCGAGTACGTTTTAATAACCGCCACGTGTACATGGACGGATAGGCACATAAGATGTTGCAGACCACGCTCATTGGCTCAGTTCCTTCTAGCGTGTCTATATTATTTAATGATAAATGCACTAAATACTTGGATACTAATATGTTCCACATAATACTGATTCGCAAGACAATCGATCTCCTCCGTAGCCATCTTGACGGGAAGTCTATCACCCTCTCTGACAGAGGGCAGTGTTGCCTACTCACGGTGCGTGCCGTAGTACGGCTAGCAATATCTGTCGCGGAGATGCGCTCCCCGCTCAAATACAAAGTTCATTGTAAGCTGTCCATGGATTCAAAGGCATCGTGGTCGACCATTAAATAATACAGCACATACATTATAAAAAAATTGAAAGATATCTTGACAGTTCGCTACTAAAATGTTTGTGACATATTCGGCACATGAGCAAACTATTTACGCTCGGCAACTCTGTCCCTTCTAGTGGTCGTAAGTCCGTCGCGGAGATGCGCTCGCGCTCGCCGACGGGTCAAGGATCGCCGCTCACAGAATTACCTATCAAACGCGACCTGCCTTACGACCGAGTACGTTTTAATAACCGCCACGCTGCAACATAATTCATGGCGTTAGTACTGTTAACGTGATCTATGGCTCAGGTGTTTGTTGTTGAAACTTGGTATTCGTCTTTTGAATAAACTTCTTGTTTTAAGACTGGTCGTCGACATCGCACAACTATGCTTCGCTTCTCTTGTCACTCTCTCACATTACTGCACAGAAGAGACAGGTAATTATCTCTCGCGAGAAGTAGTCGCTTGTGACAGTGGTGTTATAGTATAACCAAAAATGGTTATACTATAACATAAGTATAAAAAGTATCTTATAACCGTTATAGGATACTTTTTACCTGACAACTGTATAAAAAAACACGCGTACGAAGTTGTGGGCACCTTCTAGTTATTAGGGTTCCGTACCCAAAGGGTAAAAACGGGACCCTATTAGGCACTGAGACTTCGCTGTCCGTCCGTCCGTCCGTCCGTCCGTCCGTCCGTCCGTCTGTCACCAGGCTGTATCTCAAGAACGGTGATAGCTAGGCTAGATAGTTGAAATTTTCACAGATGATGTATTTCTATTGCCGCTATAACAACACATACTAAAAATAAAATAAAATAAATATTTAAGGAGGCTCCCATACAACAAACTTGTTATAGATTATGGTACGGAACCCTTCATGCGCGAGTGGGACTCGCACTTGCCAAATTTTTATTATTATTCTGTGAATAAAAGTTTGTTTAAACCCAGCCTAAGACCTGGGACGCAGTTATGCGGGAACTTGTGAGTGACTGTGACTTACCGATATTCAGCGCATAACATATTCTGCAGACGGCGATATTACCGCCTTGATCCTTGACTCGCGGCCGACAGCCGTTAAAACGGATAATTGTCTGTAATTGATAGTATAATAAGGCCGATTTGTGATAATAATAATAATCAGGAAATATTATGATGTTGGCAATTTGGTGTCCGGCTGTGCAGGTTGTCTTCATGGGACTATTACGTTATGTTAACTTTAGGATTACTGTCGTTTGTGTGTGCGAGACGTGTTTTATTACGGCGTTTTTGACTTATATCTTGAGTCGTAATCGGTCTCTTGAAATGTTCAAAAAGTGTGCATATATCTATAACTACTCGTATTATCACATTAATATTATAAAGGCGAAAGTTCGTGAGAGTATTTATGTGTATGTTTGTTACTTCTTCACGCTCAAATGGCTAGACCGATTTTGAAAGATTCTGGTATGAAGGCTGTATTAACAACACGATGCAGGATTTGTATAGGGGCGTGGTACCAGCCGTAGATCGCTATATCTGTTGGTCAAAATTTATTTGTCCTCTCATCACGCCGAAATGGCTGGACTGATATTAATGAATATATACAGGGTAATCAATATTCAGATATAGCTGGACATCCAAAGATGGTTGTATTTATGTTGTATATATGTATATATGTTGTATGTATATATGTTGTATTGTATGTATGGTTGTGGAGAACTTTGGTGAGGTCTTTGTCCAGCAATGGACGTCTATCGGCTGATATAATCAACACAACTATGCGAAATCAGTATGTAATAAAAACCTTTCAATGAGTATTTTATATCCAGTTGGATACAAAATATGCATTATATCCAGTCTGATATAAAATACGCATTATGGACTTGAGCAGTTGCTCAAGTGAATAACTCCTTATATGTGGAGCATCAGATTTGGCATTTATTGCGGATTCCCACGTTTCGCGGTCGCACATTAAAATAAAAGCACTTCGACGACTTTCTGTACTTAGCAGAAATGTTCACGCTTCCGTTTATAATGTGAATTATCTTAATGTTTGGATTAATTTCGTTCTTGATTATGTTCGATCGGTATTTGATCTCCTTTTGAATGCTAGTTTTGATGCCGAAAACTTGTAGACGGCAACTGATAACAGAGTCACAGTACAAAGCACTACAATTATTGCTCTGTTTTTAAACCCCGACAAAAAAGAGGAGTATTATTAGGTTTAACATGTGTATCAATAAGTCAAAACATTCTATATGCAAGTAGGCCCAGCTATAGGCACTTTGGAATCGCCAGTTATAGAGAACAGAGCAATCTATTGATGGAATTATTATTAAAAATAAAATAAAAACTTAATAAATTAAACAAGATACATAGGTACAGCTTGTATACGGAACCCTCAAAAGCCGAGTCTAACAAATTTTGGCACTTCAGTGGTAAAAGGTAGCTCTGTCGCTAATTTATCGCTTCGATCGATATTTGTCTCCGCTGGATTAGCATAGCCAATTCTTGGCACAACGTAACCTGATCGGATGTTCACCTCGAGTTCAACCATCTTATACTCGTAGGTATACCTACTGTTTACGATTTGTATTCTTCTTCTTGTAGTATGTAGCGTAACACACACTCATAGAACTCTCCTTCTTCATATATTCATGGATCATAGTGTCAGTTATTAGTAGGTCATATCTAAACAGATCACTTGTTCAAGCACAGCGTCCGCACGCGACAGCAACCCTTGGACACAGTTACTCGTATGTTAGAGTTAGGCAGAACTACATCGTGCACACATTTCGAAAGAATAAACTGTTTATAAAGGGTGGGCCCTGTAACAGGAGCAATAAATTAAAACATAGATTCGTCCCTTGAAACTAAACAACATTTGTTAAGCAACTTCTGAAAATAACGTGTATTAAATGACATTTTGTAGAATAAAGTTTAGACAAAGAAGCAATGTATTGCGAAATGTCCGATATTAGTAGAGTGACAGCTATGTCAATGCTCAGGGAATGTCAACGTTGGACGACATACATTGAAAATACTATTTAGTTTGTTTGAAATAATAAAATTTTGAAAACTGTTTTTTTTTTAAAGTTGTTGAACAAATGTTGTTCAGTTTAACGAGTAAAATCAATGTTTTAATTTTTTGCTTATGTTGCAGGGCCCACGTTGTATATACTGAATCATTTGAAATATGTGCTGGTAGATGACCCAAAATTGCCCTTAGAGTAGTCTGAAAAGGAGGTGTCGGAGTGACTCTTATTTAATAATAGAAGAAGAACTTCTATTATAAAATAAGAGAAGAGTGATTACACTGAAGTTTCAGATTATTACAAGAGCTATGATTACGATTACCATATAGTTATATCGTTGTTTGAAAGTCTGCTGCTTGTTGTAAATCATTCTTTCAATATTTAAGAGCCTGATCTTTGCTGCTGGCAATCTCTGGATTGACAGTAGTTGAAAAACCCTTAGAATCATAAAAACTTACTATGATTTTTTACTACGAGTAGGTACATTTAATTTTGAAAAATGTCCTCGCACTCAACTGTACCCACGAAGCCATAAAAATGTACACAATTCTTGTAGGGATTATTAATTTCGCACCAACTTATTACATTACTTATCCCGCTTTATTAATATTGCGGCCATAATTCTTTATGCGCTCGCGCACCTGAGACCTGCACCTTTGCACTTACAGTACCAAAAGGTCTGAAGTCTGTATGCGTGTTTTATGTGGTTAAGTCGTTTTCCATTGGATGGTGGATCAGGGGTCAGTACACATGCGTGCAAGTGATAATAAATAAATAAATAACGTCACTGGCCGGTCCACACTGGGATTCCTTGTCTCGGTAACTGACTACACAAAGACGTAGCTCTATGGTCATAAAACTGCTAGTTTTTGTTACTTGTCGGGAATCGACAACTTGAATATGCCCAACGACTAAACAGATTTTAACCAACGCGGTACATGGATAGCTCGACATCCAAAGCTGGTTAAAGGATACTTTTAACCGGCTACGGCAAAGAAAACAATATGCGAACCAAGTTTAAGGTGCCCTTCTAGGTATATATCTCTATGACCTAAGCTTCTAAAAAAAATATTAGGTTTGATATGTCCTATGTTAATGACCTATTTTTAACGAGATTGTTCTCTTTGACAAATGTTCAGAAATTTTCATAATTACCGACTTTTCCTGTGGTAATTACCGTGAGGTACAGTTTTCTCCCAGGGTTGTAGTTTTTACAACTCACAGACAACCCCCACTAGACGGAGCATGTAAGGCGACCCGCGCGCACCAACGATATGGTACGGCAGAACATTAAAGTATCAACACGGCGGCCACCGTTTAGTTGCGTCCATGTTTATGATCCATGCGTACGTCAACGAAAAATAAATAACATGGTAAATTGTAGTGTTAAGTGGTGTAGAGAGACCTCATAAACATGAACGCAACTAAACGGTGGCCGCCGTGTTGATACTTTAATGTTCTGCCGTACCATATCGTTGGTGCGCCCGGGTCGCCTACGGGTCGCCTTACATGCTCTGTCTAATGGGGGTGGTCTGTGTTACAACTACACTGGCGCTAAAAAATCAACCAGGATTCGAACCCGGTACTAGGCTTCAAGGAAAAATATTGTAATTACGAAAGAAAAAAACAAATTCGAGTGCATCAATATTTTATTTTGTACGCTCCGCTACATCTCGTAATTAAAACACGCTAACTACATTATATTTACAAACAAACAAACAAACAAACAAACAAGCCTATTGTCTCACAACAGTATTATATATGAGTATGTGTCTTGTGACTAATTTCACTACATTTGAGTACATCGAGAAGCTTCATACGTAGTATTGAGCAAATACAGGAATGTATTGAACTGAAACATTACAAAGTTATATGTGCTGGTGGTTACATTTTAACTAATATAGCTTTGTACTAATGTCAATTCTAATTTTTAATTAGAAGACTTTTCCACTGGCACAGATAAATTTGTAATGCTATCCTTTGCAACAACTTAGGGCTAAATTCGACATTTCGAAATATCACCAGCATAATTTAGCGATATCTTTTATAAATACCGACTAAGGTTGTCAAAGGGTACAGTATTTTTAACACAGCAATTGGAATGTATATTTTTGTACTAATAATATTTAACAGTGATTACAAAAAACTTAAAAGTACGATATAGGATAGCGCTCACAATGCACCCGAGGTCTCTTCAAACGCAAACAACACTCCAAATTCTACTACAATTGAATAAATTATACTCGAATTATACAAAAACATACGTAAGAATTTCTTTATTACAAAATAATGGAACTTTTTCCATTTACATTATTAAAACCAACTAGTAACCTAAGCTTAAAAATACGAAATAATTTATTATTTACAATCGATTTGTACATACCGTTCGTCGAGTACCAATAACATTTGAATTATCTACTTGCTACTTATATTACGTATTTGGATAGACTCTTTCAAGCGATAACAATTTCACAAAACAACCTCCGCCGTGGTCTAGTCGATCGTCCTACTTATCTTTAAAATCACAATCCGATTTACTGGCCTTTAATTATCTTTCACTGACACTATTAAAGGGGTTTGATGACGGCACTGAAGGGTTCCGCCCTTCTTTCAGACTTTGGTGGTAAGATCCAAGGGATGTAGCTTGATCCTGTTAATTTCAGGGAATGTGACATCTTCGTCTTCGCTCGCTGATCCCGCTCCGCTTCCAGAACCATTGTCGTCGTGATCATGAACTATCATTTCACTATCGTCCGATCTCCGTCTCGCTGAACTCGATCGTCCATCTGATTTCACGGACAAATCCATAGGGTTTTCCTGTAATGGCGACTCGGACGTTCTCCTCTCAGCTGGAGGTGTTGGCACAAATTCTGCTTCAGGAATAACCTCTTCTTGAGGAGGCGGCTGCACTGATCGCTGCTGCTTCAGAATCTCATCCAGGAAGAAACGCTTCGACGAATCGGCGTTGTGGTCGTCAATTCTGACGTCATTGTTGTTCTCGGCAGCTTGTCTTAAAGCTGCATGGTCGAGCAGATGCCTCGAGTATAACGGGTGGAAGCCAGGAGGGAACAGCAGGGGGTGGTTCGCCGCGAACGGACTGAATGGCGGCGGGGTGAGGAACGGCGAGTGGGGGAAGTGAGGCAAGGACATGTTGGCTAATGGCATAGGGATGAATGTGTCCCGGGGAGGCGTTAGGGGCCTGTCTGATTGTCTTTGCGAGATTCTATGCTTCTCATCTAATTTAGGAGACGACCCGCTGCGGTGTGAGTCGGGGCTGCCGGTGCAGGGAGGTTTGTATTCATCCAGACCTAATAGCGCCATTTCCTCTTTTGTCCTCGGTCTGGCTAGTCCGGGGAAAAGGTGGGGAGGGAAGGGTGGCGCGAGATGGTGGGGGGACTGTGGCATTCTGGGTGGGGACCGGGACTGCGCGGCTTGCTGCTGCTCCTGCAGAAGGCAGTGGATCTTGAACCAGTTGGATCTCCTGCCATATCTGGAGCCGGACTTGGACATGCCGACGAGGAGGCACTTGCGGAGACGACAGGCCTTGCAAGCGGTTCTGTTCTTCTTGTTGATGACGCACTCGCCGTTGTTTTTGCACTCCGTGATGGAGCCCAAGTTGTTGTACGACCGCCCGAAGAAACTCTGTAAAGAAGAAATATAGAGTTAGTAATGAGAATAGTTTAGTTAGCCGAGTTCATTTAGTGCTGTTGTAAAAGGTTGTAGGAATATTTAGTGACAGTAGACCAATTTGAACTGTTCCTGACTGTACAAAGTTACGTAAATATACGTGGTTATTGAAGAATATATTTAAAATTAACGATCCTTGTACCATTATACCTTAAATATTATTAAATCTAAATAGTGCGATTAAATTTAAGTGCGTTTATTTTACAACTGGTTTCATTGCAGGGTTTAACGGCTTTTAACAGTAATGTTAAAGTTGTATTTATGATTGTGAGATACAAATTGAATTGCCACGTTTATTGATTTCAGAAGGGTGAGCTCGTTTTAGAGCAGCTTTAGAACATAAATAAGAGTCTAGTGGATTTAGGACAAGTTTGATATTCAATTGAGTGAGTCTCGGTTGTGATGTTACATAAATATTGATTTATTACTAGCAGAATAGTAAATCAGAATAATCTCACTCAGAGAAACATTGAAAAGACCGGTAAGTAACATTCACCGGTCGATCTCTTCTCTATGAGGTGCTCTAACATACCGATAAGTGTATTAAGTTAAACCATAAATAAACTAAAAGACAAATAACGCTAAAATAAAACGAGATCTGTAATATAGTGTACCTTCAACAAGAAACCTATTTCCAATTATAGTATAACAACGGAACAATAGAATCTTCATATTGGCAAATGTAAACAAACATTATAAGATTAAACAATTGAACTAAAACGAAGAAAAACAAGTAGTGGTCAAGAAAGCAAAAGTCTATTGAAGTAAAGCGGCAAAACGACCTAAAGGCAAATTGACTCGGCAGGCCGTTGGGCCTCGTAGGCACGAGAGTGAAAAGCCTAAGTCACTTCCCGTGGAAATGGGGGGGAGGGGTTATGGTCGGATGGGCGCTTTGTTTCTGCGACCTTGGTCTTCATTATGTAAGACATGGCTACTGTTTAGGAAATGACCGGTTGAATTGAATTTGAACCAGGTCAATTTGAGGATTGTAGGCTAAAATTGCACTCTTAAAAAGATAATATTGCAGACCCTGCTATACGATCTGCTTAGGTAGCACATTGATCTAGATAATTTTAATTTTTATTAAGGCTTTGTATACGAATAAGGCCTCCATTGTGCATGATCGCTCAACTCATGTGGTTGACAGTTTGTAACCTTGTTGACTAGAACAGAAAGAAAATATCGATAGAAAATTAGACGCAGAGCCGTTATAAAAACCTTTAATTTATAAATTTATGAAACATGTAATGTCTCATTTTTTTATTTAAGCCTTAATAAAAAGATCATAGCTTAAAGAAAAATTTAAAAACGAGCTACCTGGGGGAAGAGACCGGGAATCGAACCCGGTACCTCTGGATTGTCGGTCCAGCGCGTTAACCATTTCGCTACCCTAGCTCCAGGAAGACCTGACGAATTTTTTCTTATGCTATGTGTGTCGATCTTTGCATTGTTTTATTTGAAAGGTTTTTACACCTTAGCGACCTCCATATGAATACGTTAACATTCACATCTTACCGCACCACTTTACAGTGGTGACCGAGCAAGCGAGAGAGGACGCTGTTAGTTTTATAAATAAATTTATGAAACATGTAATGGGTCATTTTTTTATGTGGTACACCACAATTTTTTATTAAAGCCTTTAATACAAAGATCAAAGCTTCCAGAAAAATTTGCAAAACGAGCTACCTGAGGGAAGAGACCGGGAGTCGAACCCGGTACCTCTGGATTGCCGGTCCAGCGCGTTAACCACCTGGGTCTCTTCCCCCAGGTAGCTTGTTTTTCAATTTTTCTTTAAGCTTTGATCTTTGTATTAAAGGCTTAAACCTTTAATTTGTTTTCTAGAACCAGACAGAGAATCGAAACTTGTAAGACTTCGCCATGATGGGCTCTGTTTTTTACCTTACACCTCTGACATTTAGCGATATGCACCTTAGGTCACTATAGCGATGGCCGCTTGTGCAAATAATCGTAAATTAGGTATAAATTACCTCATATAATGACAGTCGCACATAAGTGCGTCTAGAAACTTTCCCATCGCCACTTGACCCAAGTACTGGCTCAGATCAGAGGTCCGAGCAGGTCTCGATAAAATTGTAACTGTTTTCTAGACTTGCGGAATCATACTAGTAATATTAACTTCGTTAACTGGGAGTGTCGAAAATGCTGCTAAGGCGTAATTTTATTAATGCCAAATTAATTATAAAGACCAATGATAAACAGATAATGAGAAAGGAGACAAACCAACGACAATGTAGACACAACAAAACAAACGGTGTACCTTTATTTCGCTATCCTCGTAACTCTATGGACATTTTCTAATCCTTTTGCTTAAAAAAATAACAACTCCCTTATCCAATAGAGTTCCTTACAAATGTTAACGCCACTACAGGATATTATTCAGGTTCTACCAATTAGCATCATAATCGCGTAACTAGCAAAATTGACATTAAAACGTGTCTTTTTCAAGTACGGTCAGCATTCAAAGATGCTTCTGTACCTATCGTACTAACAAAACTTATGCATGACGCTGCCACGAATTATCTATGCACCTACATTCGTTCTAGACCACATGGAAACCCGTTAAAAACAATAGAACATCGCTAAAATAGCAATAACGTCCTTTTCATTTTGAAGCATCCATACCTAAAGACGTAACAGGTTTGTAACTTGTTTTTCGAATAGACTTAGGTCATTTTGGTATTAGGGTTTTAGAAACATTGCCAAAAGAGCGGTGCGCAGCGTTGAATGTCAAGTGGCATGCACCGAGCGTCATAGATTAAGCATTTGAACTGAAACAATGCCATCTTCAATGCGCGTGCGTCGAATTTTAGTGCGATTATTGTGGGTGAAGTTTTTGGTAGTGTTGTACAAAGGAGCTGGATTATACAATCTGTATTTTCGAAACTGCTGACCCTTTTGATTTGGATTGCTTGGATATCTTCGTTAATACTCATAGAAAACATGTTAGAGTACTATTAGAAACATGAATATTTAACAGAATCCAAACATTAGGAAGGAAAATAATGTTGAAGTATGGATGGAGTAAAGCCTCATTTCTGTGCTAGGTTTTTAGATGTGTATAAATTGTTTGATGACGTTTTTATATATAAATTCATATACGTATTTTCAATGAGTATTAAGTAAAATATCCAAGCAATTCCCAAGATTATCTATTATGAAAGATCAGTTGATAAGTAAAGCCGGTATAAATGGCGGCGATGGCGCAGCAATTAATGCAGATAAGCGGCGCGCATGCGTTACGCTAATCGCGTCATATGTCGGGCTTGTTAGCAGTGCCAGTGCCATACAGGGGTTATAGGACAAATGGACCTGGTGGATCCTTCCTCGTTGCGTTTTCTTCCTAAGGGTGCGACTCTACTGAATCGAAGAGTAGACGTACGGAATCGACTAATCACACAACTGAAGCAAAATAAATAAATAAATATCGGACAATCTCACACAAATCGATCTAGTCCCAAATTAAGCTCAAGAAGGCTTGTTTTATGGGTACTAGACGACGATATACGTACTTATATAGATAAATATATACTTAAATACAACCAACCATGACCCAAGCACAAATATTCGAGTTGATCACACAAATATTTGCCCTGGCCGGGATTCGAACCCGGGACCGCCGGCTCAGTAGGCAGGTGTCTACAAACCGAGCCAAACGCGTCGTCAAAACATAGCTGAGATACAGACTTCAACTCAGGTGATTGGTCTATTCCGCACGATTCCGGTCCGCTCCGCTCCGGAGTGGAGACGCAACCTAAGGCTGCCTGTCCACTGAAACGGAGCGGAGAAAAGGAACCAATCAGATTGAGTCTTGGAGCCTGAAAGAAGAGCATTCTATTTGGAGGTCTTTTCAGCAAGACCTTTATCAGACCTGGTTGTTGAACATGATTATTATTATTATTGTACATATCTCTTGATCATTATTATTATCGTATTTACTGCCGTCAATAGTATTTTGCGATGAGTTATAGCCCAATTGGGTGTTTTTTCAGCCCACGCTTAGTTGTGTTTTTTTAAGTGATGTTAATTTATTTTACTGGCAACGACCAGTAGATCAGCGCTGGCTCTCAAGCTAGCATCTTGCTGAGGTTGGACCTTTTCGTGGCACAGCCATGAAATAGTTGCTTATTGTTTTATTTTATTTTCCTATAATATCTGTCACACCTTTTATGTAATAATTTTTATGCCACGTCACGAATAAATGTATTTCTTTCTTTCTTTTCTTTCTTTCAACAAAGTGGAAACAGGACTAATCCAAGTAATTTATGCATAATAAAGCCAAAACAGTGACTGATCACAGTGTCATCAAGGTCAAGTTTTTTTCCATAGGATTCAGTATTTACTGCGCGAGAAGAACGAAGGGTTGAGCAGTAATCCGGTAAACAATGTTTTGAATTTGGTTGATGACAAATCCTTGAAAATTCGCTACTGGCGTTAAGTAATGCAAATGGCGTAAGCACATTATTGTCATGTGAAAGCTGTTTGTAGCGCCACTGTGCCTAGGCAAGACCAAGACTTGTTAGGCTATAATAAGTCATACTATTTTTTGATCAAGAAGGATACACAAATTCATAATGATGTCACGCTGGTACGATTTGATAATAATACCTTAAACGATATATTTCGCGTTTCCATGTCAATGTCTGCTCGTAACTTAGCCATGCAAATTATAGTCATGATGTCAGATATTTTGATTGTAAAATCTGGTTTTAGTATAGAATTGGAATCCTTAATAATTATAGGTCAATTTGGACACATACCTACTTTTCATGTTATTTTTTGTCACGATATCTATAATCTAAAAATATAAAAATCATTGGTACAAAATTTGATTGTTTTAATTAATTATGAATCAAACAAAGCAATTATGCAATTTTAATGATTGGCTAAAAACCGGACATATAAAAAATATTACTAATAAAATATACAAATCACTATAATTATAACATAGCGTACTATTGACCTTTGTCGTATCGATTAGGTATACATCAAAGATGTATTTATTTGAATATCATATTTCAAGAACAACTTTTTACAGCTAGCACGTGTCACGAGTGTTGAATCATTAAAGCAAGTCAATCACTAAATTGCACGAGATACTTTTTTTAGTAAATTATTATGTATCATACATAAATATAGGCTAAAGCATGAGCTAAACTGTTGTCATTAAATTGGGATAATTTGTCGCAAACATGCAATTACCTACACTGGATGTGTAGATTTTTCATTATTATGGCGCAGTTTTACCCCAATAATAATGATACGGTTATTCCTACAATTATTATTGCAATACAACAGAAATACTATCAAGGGTTCAAGAGTAATTTGGTCACATTGCTAGGAAAGACAGTGATAACCTAGACAAAGGTAAAGTAGAAGGCAAGCGACCAAGAGGCAGGAGCCGACACGCTGGACAGATTCGCATAACTCTTGGCACTACAGTACACGATGCTCTTCACACGACTACTGATAGGAACAGCTGATAGCGGCGCATCATCCGGGGGAAACTGTTCCGGGAAAATGACCACGACCCTCAGCAAAGAGGCAACCCACGCAAGGAGGATGGAGTATCAAGGTACTAAAGGTACGGTTATTTTATTTGGTTGTATTTCGGGCTACTGTAGAGCTTCTGCACTATAAGATAACTAACAACAACGGAAGGTATTTCACGTCAACATTGATCTCACTTTACGGCGATAAGGTTCTAAAGTGGCATCTGAATCAAATTGATCGCACAGTTGCCGCTGAGCTAAACACAAGTATATTAGTAAACATGTCAACTTAAAACATAAATAAATCGGTACTTAGCATCCCCGCATACGGTGTACAGGCCGTGCATAAACAACCGTTGGGCAAGCCGACGTCGCTAAAGTTACCCGACCTCTGCCCCTTCCCTTCACCTGAGCCTTTCATTATTATTCATTTATTGCCTTCGTTACTTTCCGCCAATTTACGAGGTTCGGCGAACAACGTATGGTGACATCTATCGATTAGCGGGTGAATTAGTGGGAGTCTTATATCGCGCTATTAGTTAAAGTTTTTATTAATAGATGGCGCTTCAAGTTAGGAGTTTAACGGAATTTAAGAGGCGAAGCGGGTTTTGAATTATTTAGTTAGTATCAAATGGTTACTGACATCTTTATGCATATTGCGTAGCTTGTACTTAGGTATTCTATTTAAATTCGTACATTAAGTTAGATTAACAAGTGGCACTTTGAATAAATGGGTCATTGTCAGATTTAGGTGCCCGTCTTTCCGGTGGACATTTGCAAAATTAAGGATTCCAGGGCCTAATTTTCTGATTAAATGCCTGTTAGAATAAAGAACGTTCCCTCTTCTATAATTCGATGTAATAGCAAAATAACTTAGATTCATACAAGCTCTTAACTTTTGACCACCGAAGGGACAAATTTAGTTTTATGAACTGACAATGACCCAAATATGTCTTTTTAAAAAAATGTGCTATAATTATGTTAAGACTGTCACTTGTGTCTCATAATAAAAAACCACAACAAATACGTCGCAAAAAATATACGATCATAATCTTGTCACTTTATTAAGGTACTCTTAGTGATAGTATAATCGATTTTATTTCTGAGACACTCCAGTATTTTACTTATTGGTGTAAGGGTGCGCAGGCGCTGAGACAAGCGCAAGAATGAAAATAGATTAAGCCTGTTAATTTATCGAATTAAATATGTCGTGTGACTATGTACTTAGTTTCCAGTTAAAGGTGGTCGCATCTCTTGGCAACCAATGTATAGCTGAAGAAGTTGCAAGCGCAAAAAGCATAAGTGACCGGTATGGGTTACCAGCATTTAAATCAAGCATTTATTTATATGAAAACTTAGAACATATACTTAATATATTTTACTTCCATTCTATTGAATTCCTAGATAGTATAGATTCTTGCTGTGGGATCTTTGCTCATGAAACGCAAGAGCGATAAATTGTGCATCGCTTAGCCTAGGCAGCAATAAGCGAATTACACGAATGTGTGGAAATAAAATTTACATAGTTTTTTTTTGTTTATTCAGCACTGAACTGTCTGTCTGCCTCGCCTCGCCTCTAGTAAAAATATTTATACAAAATTATAAGGGTGAATCAACTTTTTTGTGTTGTTTACTCTGTCCCCGTTGTCCAAGTGACGTTTTCATACTGTTTCATAGAAAAATGCTTAGGTTGTCCGAGGCACAAATTTTGCGTAACTATAGCAACAAGGTGCACTTAAAAGTTGATTCACCCATAAACTTTATTCAATAAGTACCTAGCCGATAGGCCAAAAGAGCATTTTAAAAGATCTGGTCAAGATATTTTTCAAGAGCAGACAGCTGTTGAGAAGCCGAAACAATCTTAAAATCAATAGCCAAATTAAAACGAAAAAAAGGAACCATCATGAAGATACATTATTTAGAACATAAATTCAGATTACATGTATGTCCATGTGTATACTGATTTGTAGGTACATTCAACGCCAAAACTAAGTGATCATCTCAAGTATTTTGTTCCAGCAAAGTCATAGCTAAAGTGAAAAGGTACTGCTAAGGTAAGGTAAGTAAGGTATTGTACGAAGTGAATTTCCGCGTTGATACATTAACAGCTTTTCAAGTAATTTAATTATAACTTCATTTCATCGGCGGTGGTCCTTTTTATGGCCCCCTGCTCATCATTTTGAATTTATTTATGTGTTTCAACCGTAAGTGTATAATTAGTTATAACCTGCGTGCTTTATTGGTAACTAGCTTTTGCCCGCGACTACGTACGCGCGGAACTTGATAAAAGGGATTATTAAAAGCGCCTAAGCAAATGTAAGAGAAATTGTGCTTTTGGTCTAATAATTACATTTCCTACAGGGTCACCGCACCCCAACAGAAATGTTCACTCACTTTTCAATCTTTTTAGGTATAATTTCCAGGATGAAAACTATCCTATGTCCTTCCTCGGATCTTAAAATATCTCTATGCCAAATTTCATCAAAATCAATTCAGCGGTTTAAGCGTGAAGAGGTAACAGACAGACAGACACACTTTCGCATTTATGATATTAGTATGGATAAAACATCTAGGTTTATACCTAATCTAAAAACGAATAATGATTTATGCAAAAATTGTAGCAATGGGCTTTTAAAGACATGTGAAACAATGCATTAATTTCTATGTACTTTTTTCAAGCATTTCAGTTTATATTTTTCTGTTTGTAACCAATAACGGCGATTCACCTTTTCAGTCGTTATTATTATCTAAACTAGGCTTTGGGCCTCAAGTGTAAGTATTCAACGTCTCTGTGGTTTCAATTGTCTCAAGCATTAATAACATTATCTTTAAAAGTTTTTTCAAATGTACACTAGTATTAGAAGTTTATACTCGTACAAGTAACTGTGTTATTCTATCCAAACGCCCACAGGTCACAATACTAAACCTTATCAGCGGTCTCATAAAAACGTTGAATAGGCCAAGATTTACGCAAACACTATAAAATTGCTTATTCGTCACTTACCTTATCGTTGTAACTATAACGAGCATTTAGTACTGCGACGGCTACAAAGTAGGGTCCATAAAGCAGGAACTGCATCGCCATTAGGACCCTATAAATGAGGGACAACGCGTGTAGCGCATTTTCTGCTCATTTTGTTGCGTTTACCTACCGCAGCGATCTGGCTAGATTACAAAGGAAAAGCATGAATAAGAACAGAGAAGGCATTAACCTGAGAAGACGGTGAGTGAAAGAGATGGAAAGTCTCCAAAATGGAAAGGAAAATGAGTTTTTGAAGTTGTCTACGAAGATGATGAGGTAAAGAGACGGGATTTGTATAACGAGTAGGCAAGAGTAAAAAACTATATTAGTTTCTAAAAAGATGAGTAACTCAGTTAAATCGTTAAATATAGTAAGACATCTTGTCTGCCTACCTATTGTAATGCCTTGTTTTTTAACTCCCGGTAAAATACCAAAAGGGTTTGGAAAGTCCATCTGTTCTGCTAGTCTGCTTAATTATAAATGATACGCAAAAAGAAGATGAAAAAAAACTATGTATAAATGCTTATTATAATTATGCATATACCCAATGTTAGTCACAAGAACTTTAGTCTAGATCAAACCCGATAGTGCTCAAAAACACTTTCACATTAAAATTACAATGTATAATTTTATGCTTAGTCAAATTCAAATTAACATCCTTCCAAATTCCGATTTAAATAAACAATTTTGCAGGTTCATTTGCCTGACAAATAGTCGGCACAGACAAACCAGACTCGTCCAATCAGCTAACGCACACAAACAGGCGTGAGAACACCATAGATAACAGAGATAACTTTTATTTTGACCTCCACAACGGTAGTACCAACCGTCATAACTTTAGCAATCCTCAAATAAAATTGTTCAAATCCAAACGTTCAAACAATAGTTCGAAAGTTGAATATGATAAAACGCTTTTTTTCAAAAATGGAACAGAGATGAACCAGAGAGAACGCGAGCGTGTCATCCTTAGTTTGCGTTCGGAAGCAGTGACCTGTACACTCTCGAGATGTTTTGATTGCGGCTGACATTCGAGTACAATCGATTATTCGAGTATCCGATCATTCGACTAACGTGACTCGATAGCGCTCGGTTTTCAGCCATCATTCATCAATCAACGCGGAAGCGAATTTTGGCGGTCTCACGTGATGATTCGAATCGTACATCATCACGTTGATTGGGAATGGAGGATTGAAGGAAACTGGAATTGAATTGTGGGATGATTACGCTCGTTTGGTTCTATTGATGCAAATGATCTGATGAGATAGACAACAATGTTACGGCTTGGTAGGTCCATGCGAACAAGCTTGGGTTATTAAACCTCACCTGGGAGTTTTTGGGAAAACACGGTACGGTATAAATCACGGCAACCATGAGTTCGTTCTAGTTGCTGATAATTATGACATTTATAATCCATTTCAACGTTATATTACGCCTTGAAAAGGCACTATAACAGTATACATAAATAGCTTGCCATAAAATTGGTCACCGCACTTAGATCATAGCCTACTTTATATCACGCGCGCTTAAATAGGGTCCTTCTTTAACAGTGTCAGAAGTGTCTATGACACTACGGGCGCTTACGATGTTATATCCCCAAGGGTTCGAATAATCGAATATATTATGCAATACTAATCAGACAGTGCACGGACGGCGAGTACTTGCGTAGAATCTCAATGATGCGCCACAGGTAACGTCACGGCTACTTTTGTGACTGGATGGATTGTAGTCGGAATTCTTCCTAGAAACGATTTTGGTAGATACAACAGTTTAACTAGGTACCTAGGATTTAAACCCGTGATGATTTATTAAATCAAAAATCTTTGGCTATCGAAATGGATAGGGATTATAGAGACCTTTATCGTTTCGTGTTATGAACATTTAATATTACAAGTTTTTATTACAACAGACTTTGATATATAAGAGTGGTCTCAGATGTTTTAAGAAGTTTATGTTAGGCGGATTTCTAACGTCAGTTCAGTGCCAAAAGAACACAACTCCGTAGAGGTAAGCTAACAGTGCTAACACCCGAAAAAAATAATGTATATTTATAAGTTGCCTTATTTGTCTAAGGTTTATATCGATCCACTAACAAGGAAGAGCAAGCTAAGGTTGCGAATAAGACTAACATATAACAATGAAATTACACTTAGTTCGCTGGCTACGCTCCAATAATCGAACCTAACCGGTCGTGACAGTTTCAAAACAATAGTGATCATTAAACATACGATTTGCATCACTACAGCAAGGAAGACTCGTACTACTCAATAATCGGCACAAGGCTAAACTGTCGAATTAAGCGATTAATTCGTCAAACTAATCGAAAAGACAAAAATAATCGACTTCATAATCGATTGAATTTACTTATCAATAATCGTAATAAGCTGTTAATTGTAATCTACTGCACAGGCGATTGCGATGACGACTGCCGAGTGAAACGAATCGATTTGAGCCGTCGATTGCCAACAGATGGTATTGTTTCAACGTTGCACCAAATCAACCGAGTTTTGATCTAGTTTTTTAATTAGGTTTTTTATCACAAGGTTGTATAAGCAAGGGCGATTTGGGAAATTTAATCAGTAATAATTAGGCATGAATTGCTTTAGTTTAAATGAATTGCCAGCTAATAAGTATGTGTCCTGCCTGATGATCCGGTCGGTAGCTATTGGTCGTGATTATGGTTGGATGGATTTTATTTTAAAAGTAAGTACCTATTTAAAAAGTTAACAATTATGTCAGCGACGTTGATTGATTATGAAGCCGTCGGTTGGATTTCTGTAAGTTTCAATAAATCGTGTCGTAGTAACCTATATCTAGCGAACCTATTTTTAAGCGCATGCTACGCAAGCATCTTTCTGATATATCTGTCTAAAACAATTGTTTCAAGATGAATTGTTATTGGTATGATGTTATCACTGGGTACATGAATCTATATGTATGTAGTATATTATAATTATGTATTTGTGTAAGTTTAAGTATGTATATTATATATTATTTAAATTTGTGTCTTTTTTTATAGTCTCCGAACGTTATACTCGTAGACCCTGCACCAACTCAATGTTTCTGTTTAGCCCTATAGTTGACTGGTAGAGAATGCCTTATGGCATTAAGTCCGCCATTTGTACTAGCTAAATCTGTGCAATAAAGTTTAAATAAATAAATAAATAAATAACTAGATACTAGAAAATCAAACTGAAAACCTCGGGACCGGTTAACAACGATGCCTACAAACTGTCACGGATGACTTAATATTTAAAAATAAATTATAAGACGTGGAACCTACTACCCCAATTCAAAGAATACTATAAACAACATCCCATTGGCCGTATAAAGGCGCTTGTCAATTTGTCGACAATTAACAGAGCCCGGCGGCGTTTGTATGCAGATGCGCGACATTCAGCGTCTATTCAGACGTATAAGGGCTTTGCGGAATCCGTTTAAACGCTTTTAATTTCCATTGCGATTTAAATCTAATTAAACTGAAACCGAAATATAAGATGAAGGTGCCGGTAATTAAAAAGGATTATCGGGTGCATTTTGCAGTCCAAATGGTATTGTTGTAGATTTATAGTTGCCTAAGGGAAGCCGAGGTAATGTAAACTCTGGTTATAACTTTATAAGGCTTGAAAAGTTTGTGAAGACAGGAATTCAAATGTTTATAAAACTAGTTGAATTTGTAAAATTGGCACACAGATCCATTGCGCATTAAGTGAGATTTCTAAATATTCTAGTATTGGATGAAGTTACGGCTAAAATCTACTATAACTTGGTTACATGGCGGGTTAAATGCCAACGCATTATATTCTTAGCCTTACTATCCTATATTCCTGTTTTTCCTAAAATGGCAGTGGGAAGTAGGTAAAACGGTACCCTAGATTACTTTCAATTTACTAAGAGCCACAAAGGGCAGAATTAAAACAAAGCCGCCAGCGGTAGTTACGAGACGCGCGAGTAATGGCCGGGTGATTGATGGCATCGAATGCGGCAAAAACGTGTGAACAGCCCTAGTTGCGCCGCGTTCGAGTTCGGAGTGAGTTACGAGACGATGGTAGCTATTCAGTAGAATAGTGTGTGCACATGTGAAGTAGTATAGGGGGTTAACTTCGAAGATCAAGATTCGACCTTCATTCGTCCAAAAAAAAAATGGAGATCTAACAGGACTACATAATAAGAGCTTATAATTTTGGAGTAACCAGTAACATGAAATGCGCCTTCAGACTAGGTGGAGTGGTTAGCCGAGGGTAAAAAATACTTGAATGCACTTAGAAAATGGTTAATTGTTTTCGAATGGCTGAATACAATATCGATCAAGTCACCTTTCGCATAATAAATAAATCAAATTCGTTTCATAAGTTTTGCAGAGACGATACCACAGACTGATACTCTCTTTTATTCGTCGGGGTTGCTTTTGAATGTTTGATATGTAAGCGATGATATGATACGGGAAGTATTAATCAATATTAAAAGTAGCATATACCCAGCAGTTGTTAGCATCCACTAACTGATTGTTTATAACTATGCGCGAACTCATGAATGTAGTTATAACGAAATCTTCTTATACGGAGAGAAGAATACTGGAAAACAGCTTAATTAACAAGCTATTGAAATAAACAACATATTTATAGAAAGTTTCGTTAAGTAGATGTGAGATAACGGCAATTTTAATATCAAGTACTGCGTATAAAGTACATGCAGTCAGCTGCAGGGCGAAGTATCCCAGCCATACACGTTTGTATGGCAGCATATACAACTTTAGCCAACTGTACGTCGTTGCTCGTGTTATTTAAAATACGAATTAAGTGGAATTAATTTTCAGTAGCGGCAGGGTTACGATCTAAATGACCAGGTTTGCCAATAAGGATAACTCACGCCATAAGACCATGTTCCAAATGATCACTTATATACTCTTAAAGGTGTTTGTTTGTTTTTTTACTTTAACTTCAGACACCGTTTTTGTGTATTTATTGTAGATCTAATAACTCGATATTTGGAATCAGGACAGAGAAGGCGGACTAGCGATGAGAGCTTCTTACAGTGACAAAGACGCAGAAATTGTATCGAATAGTTGGAACGGGAAGCTGAAGCATAGGAAGTATCAAACACCGAATCGGACGACATCAAAAAGAGGTTAGAGACGACATGGGTCAACGGGATCTATGCTAGAAGTATAAGCTCAGAAACAAAGTGAAATAAAAATAAGAGGATTCGGAAGAAGTTTAAGAAGAAAATCAATCCCTCAAGCAATTCTGCGAGAAAAACCTAGTGTTAATTGTAAATAAGACACGAACTCTCAGCTATCAGATGGCTCAACAAACCGATCCAGTCCGATAAGCAAACGGTCGCACGGACGAATTATATTCCAATTTGGTTCACATTCAAATTGCGGTAACGCACGCGAGACCGGCGGAAACAGATATTCGGGTTAAGCTCTTTCGTAACCCATCCATAAATCATTGCTTCTAATTTGTTTTTAAAGGTTTCTGGGAAGATGTAATCGGGCATTGTGGCCTTACCGTCCTCTTTGAAATGGTTCTTGGAGCGAGGTAACAGTAGTTAAAAGAGCCGCTTTAGCTATTTGTCACCGTACAAAGCGGAGGAAACAAAGCTCACTAACGACTCTCTAATGTGGCTTAATTAATTGGACTGCTTTGTTCGCAATTGGCTAGTTGCCGTTCAGTGGCTTGGCAAACCTTTTGACCATTTTACAGTCAGTTACTCGTACATTTCATTTATTATTGGATTAATCGATACAAAATTAACTTGTGTATCTGTTTGTGGCATCGTAAGCCTCAAAAAATAATACAGATCAAAAAGTAGTTTTCTTCCTGTAGTTTTTAGCTATGTTTGATATGAATTAGGTCAGCCAATTCAGTCATGTCAGGGGTTATGAAGATTTCCAATTTAGGTTGTTCTATCGAGAAGCATTGAACTTTAAAGAGCTCCGATTTAACCGTTAGTCAATCTATAAAACACAATAATGGAAGTTTATTCGATGAATACGATACACTAAGCACCGTTTTGAATCAGAGCAACATGAACAAAAAACAATTGGCAAATAAAGATTGTTATGGTCTTCCTCATGGTATCGATATCGATACATATCGGTTAGTAATTGGCAGTTTTAAATTATGGGTGTTGAAGTGAGATATTACTTTTTATTGTTGTAATCGCGATGCTGCGAGATCAATTACTATAACATCGATTGCTGCCAATAAATTGTTACTATTATTTTATTGGTCTATGTTCGTTTAGAATCTACAGACATTTCTTCGATTGTGTGGTTGTTTCTTTTTAAAAATTGTACATTTTAGAAATACAGATCAGTTGTTTATAGTTTAAAATTGTAAAAAAAATAAAAATTAGTGTGACGACGAATTATACGAGTAGGTAATTTTTCAATTCTCAAATTAGGAAATTTCATTGGTTACGATGATAGTCTAAACAGTTTGTGTGTCCATCTTACATTTCATATCTTTATTATGGTGTATGTTGCGTTTATACTTATTTGGTTGTGACATTGGGAACAAAGATATTTATAAAAATAATTTGATCTAGCTGTGCGCTAATATTCATAACAAACATTCAAACATTCACATTTGTGATATCTGTAGTATAACTTTTATCTGTTGTAAAATCCTCAATCATCACAAACTCCAGGGAAGCTCTCGAGCGGTCAATTTCGATATTTCGTCCACAACGATTTTACGCGGCGTGCGCAGGAGTTGGCCAAGACTGTTCCGGCGCCAAACACCATGACCGGCCTTTTCGCTGCCACGATCATTGCAATACGGATAATGGGCTGTCGAATTTGACTAGAGATTTATCAACGGCTTGAGTGGTGTTTGGAGAATGATCTTTGTAACATTCTTCTACTTAATAATAAGTAATGATACAATCCTAAAAAGATTTGATCATCAGACAGTTGAATAGAAGGCTCAGGTTACCCATCGAACAAAAACAAAATCTCTTATCTATCTTAATCATAACTTCGGGAAGTATGGTATCAGTAACTTTGTTCTATCGGAAAATTAAAACGACAACACAAATTGGCAAGCTGTTTAAATTTTATGTACTTCATTAGTGATTCATAAATGTTAATCTTGCAAGTCACAAGTAACTCAAATCCTATAGTAGTGTACAGTCAATCGTCTTAAAATTTGAATTTTGTAAACATCAAGTCATCATCGTCACCATCGTCAATATCATCATCATACATGTCAAAAGAAAAGGGGAGTATGAGCTAGCGGTGAAAGGGGAGTATAAGACAGCGATGATAGCGGTGAAAAAAGGAGATACCTACAAATTCTTGACAAAAGTAACGTTTTTAGGGACATTTATTTACCATAAATAGATGAATTAAAGGACCGCCTAACCAGGTCAATGTTCAGCATTGTCAAGCCACAATGCCCTAGGTTCACTTTACACAACGCCATTGTTCTGATCCACTTCATCATCATCATCATCATCTCAGCCATAGGACGTCCACTGCTGAACATAGGCCTCCCCTTTGGACTTCCATATATACCGGTTGGAAGCGACCTGCATCCAGCGCCTTCCGGCGACCTTTATAAGGTCATCTGTCCATCTTGTAAAAAAATGAACATGGACAAGATGAAACTCATGTCAAATGCCAAGGTTGTGCCCATCCCAGTCTCTGTTGAAAACTCGGTACTCGAAGTTGTTGACTCATACATCTACCTAGGACAAGTGGTCCAATTAGGTAGGTCCAACTTCGAGAAAGAGGTCAACCGCCGAATCCAACTCGGCTGGGCAGCGTTCGGGAAACTACGCAATGTCTTTTCATCCGACATACCTCAGTGCCTCAAGACGAAAGTCTTCAACCAATGTGTGTTACCAGTGATGACTTACGGCACCGAAACGTGGTCTTTCACTATCGGCCTCATCTCAAAGCTAAAAGTCGCTCAACGAGCAATGGAGAGGGCTATGCTCGGGGTGTCTCTACGTGATCGAATCAGAAATGAGGAAATCCGTAGACGAACTAAAGTGACCGATATAGCTCACCGGATTAGCAAGTTGAAGTGGCAATGGGCAGGCCACATAGCACGCAGAGCAGATGGCCGATGGGGCCGTAAAGTGCTCGAGTGGAGACCTCGGACCAGCAAGCGCAGCGTAGGACGTCCACCTGATCCACTTGCTTTATACAAATTGTCGGTTCTGACGTAACGCCTAATGTGATTTAAGGAAATGGACGTTGTGAAACTGTTCGTATTGAGTTAAGCTGCTTGTTTGAGTTTGCATAAATCGTTATTCTGCCCTTGTTGTTGAATTGGAGTTTAGTTTCTTTTTGGTAACGTTGCATCAGAAAAGAAATGTATCTGCCCAAAGGAGCAGCTAAAAGCATTTTGGGAATCTGGAGGTAAATATTACCGATTTCAAAGTTCTTTAAAATAACTAAGTAATATACTTTATTAAAGTACCTATTAATTTCAAACTGTAAATATAGTTTAGTAGGAAACTTTGTTTTATCGAGGTTCACGTAAGGCGCAATGAATGTTCGGCTAAAGTATTGGTGAATTCCTATCGTATTGAAGCAATTATGCGTCCTGAACATAACCCTAAATTCAGACTTTCCTTTACTTATTACATGAAAACACCGTCACGATATCACGGTAAGTACTGTATTCATTGTTAAGTAGTCACCTGTAGTACAGTTTTAAAACATTTATTTACTTTATGAATGGTCAATAGATGATTAACGCTTCATTAACTAAAACTAATGAAAGCTACACGCAGCGTCCAAATATGGATATATTGAATATTGATTAGAAGGAAACGAATTATTTTTGGTATCGGTCCAATTTCGTTTCAGCAAGAAATCGTAACAAATCCTTTGCGTGTTGATCGACTTATTGAAGTGAAGATCCCGGACACGATAATACTATACCAAGATTGAACTATCATTGTACGATCCTTATGTATTCTAGAATAAGATTGCAATTGATTGGATTTGAATGCAAATAATGAGTTTAATTTTAATCATCAATAATTAGGAATGAACGCATTTTAATCTAAGAATGGTTATTTAGGTTAAGGGATCGTTGCATGTAAATAGTAGGATTTCAGCGATTATAAAATGAAATCTGTAATGATTGTGATTGTGGGTTGGTCATTAATTGTTACCCTACGCTTCCTGTGTGGTAGTTCTTATTTGAATTTGTTTTCTTGCGTCTTATTAACAAAAATTCAAAAGTGAACGTACATAATGGGACTTAGATAATTTACAGATTCTGTCCTCAACAGCATTATCATCATCTTAGTCAAAAGACGTCCACTGCTCAACAAATGCCGAAATCACATAGATAGGTTTCTGGATCAAATCTTTTCTGTGTGTAGTTCTAGAGCCGGACAAGCTCTTATGACAAGTTCCCTGTTTGGTTCCTTTATTATTTCCAATGATCAAACTATCTTTACTTTTGAGGATTACAATGAGTTGCGATGCTTACCTTGCATCCCTCACAAGTGAAGGCGCCGAAGTGGAAGCCTGCCGCCGGCTCTCCACACACTTTACACTTTTGGTTCATCTGTAACAAAACGATTTACTTTAGTATTTGCAATATTCAAAAATATTAATAGTAATATTTGAATAAAGTGTCCCTGTCTTGTTAGAATGTTAATCCTAATAAGAGAACGTACTTAATAAGAGTTGACGAAGCTTAGCTCTAATTAGAAGTTCTGAAGAATGAAATAGAAACTAAAATATAAGAGAAGCATAATGACAGAAATATAGAATATCATAAAAAATATTATTGATCTTTATAGTCATCTTCCGTATATTAAATTAAGAAATAATATAAAGTCAAAGGCAATTAAAATATAGTTATTGATATATAAGGACTAGCACAAAATTACACAAGAAGACCTAAATAGGTTAAATTAAAAAGCAACAAATATAGCCCGCGCAAAAACAACAAAGAAATAAACCTTCAAACCGAGCAATATTGTCGGTGTTATCGATCGACATAAAACGCGGGCGAACCCGGCACAGAAACCCAATTCACTATTAATACGCCGTGACCAAAACCGACCATTTTCCAATCAGTCATTTAGTTGTTAATTTCGAGGACCACAGTGCATGATATTGCATCGATAAAATCTCTTGTAAGTTTCAGAATCGATGCAATGTATCGATTACTATTGCGCTGTTTTTTAGTTTTTAATCCATTTCAATTTGTCGGGTTAGTATTGCGGCATAGGTTTCGCGCATGCCGGCCGATTATTACGTGGCTAGTTTAATTATATTTTCGATTAACGTTTTTTTATAAGTTTTACAGTGCTATTAATATTAATGAAATTAGTTTTTAAGGTCGGTAGTAATAACGCTTAAACATGAGCAGGTGTATGCAGCTAGAGCGTGTTAACGAAAATTAATAGTTCGACCAGTTTGCGAGATTAAGCCCTTCACCTGGAAATGGTACGATTTTAATAAGAACAAAACGTTATTTTCCCTTTATTAGTCAAGTTTTTGACATAAAAGTTTAAGACCTGTGTATAATTAGATTAAAACTTTATGTTGTAGTGGTGGAAGCATTTCTCAACCCAAAAAACATTCTATTAAACTCAAAAAGGAGTTAATCGATCCGATCCAGTTTTAAGTGCAATGAAGTCGTATTTTTGCATCCATTACTTAGGATTGGAATAAACCGGTGTTATACATATTAATACCCGACGATACGATTTTCATACATATTTCAGTTTTAGTGTCGTTTTACTAATGTAGTGTCAGGAATAAGAACATAAATATGGGTCATAATTTTGTTTAATTCCGTAAAAGATTGCAAATGGGTTATGTTAATACTAAAAAGGATTTATGTGATATAATATTAAAGTCGGAGTTCTTATGATAATTATGAATCAGAACAGAATAAAAGTGAGTTTTTACAGTCTTATTACAAAAATTTATTTGCATTAATAGCAATTATTTTCATACCCCTGAAGCGCACGAATACGTGATGTAATTAATATGTTCCATTGCATGATATCCTTCATTAGTGCTAAACTGGTGCAAAACATCGCATAATACCCGTACCGGTTATTAAACTCGGACTAAATGGACAGTACATGCTACATATATACCTAATAAATTTTAACTAGCCAGCTAATGTTTGCAGTAAATATCTATCTTTACAGAAAACCTCAAGTAGTTTAATTTCGAATAACACCATCTCTGAGCTCATTAGAAGCTTATTTAAAAAATGTAAATACGTACAAACGCAGTTGTTTATCAAGTTGATAGTCATCTCGTCGCCTCGGAGTTATGAGAGTTGGTGTAGTGTAAAGAATTCCATCGGATTTCTTGATATTTAGGGGCTATTTATAATAATGACACATTCATTTTGAAGATATGAGATATTGGTTTTAGTTATTGATCTAGTGATGCCTAAGTTCATTAAAAACAATCATACATCTATGAATTTACTACAAGTCGAGTTTACGTAACTTTTTGGTTCTGAAATTACTATTGTCGTAATAATTGTTATTAAGTCTTAAAAGGGCAGCGTTGAGGCATATTATTAAAGATTACCTTTACACTGGTACACCTTACACCAGAGCAATTATTTACCGGTATTAATTCCGTACACATACATTCCTAATTTATCTGATTATCAACAGGCTACAAATATTGCACTGCGCAGGGTCTACAAGCTAGATGCGGGGATCCATCACAGGTGCCTGATGACACCGCTAGTTGCACATGTGCAAACTCTAGTTAAAGGCTTTCAAATGTCAATTGGAGGATGAAAACTAATAACATTTCCTAATTTCCTAATTACAAAACAACGCTTTAAAACCACAAAAACGCAACCAGCTTCTTGTTTTATTTTAATAGCCTTCATTAAAAAAAACTATCCTCCTCAAACCTCAAAGTACCTACATAGTCTCATTAATACTTAACACTACCACTACGACGACTGTGAGCACAATTTTATTCGACAAAGTTTACTACAAACCGCCTACACCATCTTACTGGTATTGTAACAGCCGCATAGATTAAAAATATGCCTTATAAGGTTTGTCCCTTATTAAAATTCAATAATACTTGATAGAAGTTATTATAAACCCTAAAGATTTTGACTAAAGTGCGGCCGCCGCATAAAGTAAATCATACATCTCTTACAGCCCATCGCCCACTCTAAATTGGATCATACCCCTGTAACCTTCAAGACCGTGACTAAACTGGATATCTTCTACAGTTCTAGATAAAACTGACTACAAACCCAACATCTCCTCAGTCTTCCACACCGCAGCAATACTCTGAGTCGTAACACTCGACACGAATTGAAATGAGACGTAAATATATTTTTTCGAGTATCTGCATACCCAAGTACCACAGGCTAACATAAGCGCTGATACAGCCTTTATTCAGCTTAAATTAGCGGTATAAGAGTTGTATAAGCACTTATGAAGCTTATGTGCTTGGGTAATGTATTCCCTTTTTGTATCTACTGCCCAAAACAGTACAACATATTATACATCCTACTACAAATCCTACAGTCTCACCACAGTGTACACCAGCCGGGCGGCCGCGTGGAGTAAATCACGCCGCATGAGCCCGGCCCTTATCGCCGATCGGCCGCTCTAAATTAGATCGAACACGATTCCCTACAAGCGCTCGCTTGTTTTAAGGGAATGTCGCCCGATGATTTGTCGTTTTTATGATATCCGCGCTTGTTAAGGTCTTTTAATTTTTTTTTATGGCTGGTAGTCCTGCGGTTCGGTTTTTTGTTATTTTGCCTATGATATTCTGTTTGTTTTATGCTTAACCTTTTTCTTTAGTTGACATTAATGTTATATGATGAGTTAACACGGCGTTGGTTTTTTTTGTTCTTTTTTCTGTTTCTGACCGATCATTGAATAAATAAAACCAAAGTGGAATATTGAAGCCAGTGGAAAACATATTTGGACATTGTGAAAGCCATTTCCTGGCTCCGTCAAAACGCATTTAACTTCCCCGGTCAACGACCCCGTTGCAGAATGCCGAAACTGCGTTATCCGAATCACCGTGTATTCGAGCATGTAACGCGATGCAGCGGATCGATTTTTACCTTACGACTTAATTAATTTGACTCCTTGCACTTTAATTTTTAAGAGTCTTATCGCCGATCTAAATTAAACTGTACGATTAAAGGGATACAGTTGAATGTTTTTTTAGAGGGATCGTTATTTATTCAACCATATAAAGTGAAGGCTTATGACAAGGGGACGAAAAATGGCGAGCCGAAAAGGTTGTCACTGGATAATCAGTTATCTGAATGGAATCTCGACACACAATTAGCATATTAATTATTTCATGTTCCGCGGACTGCCTTTTTGTTCTAGCTCGTTTATTGGATTGGTATTTTATATTTTAGAATGCGTTTTAGTAGTTATAGCTATAGACAGTATCCATCTGATGTAGAAAAATCCACTTTTAGTATTTCGTTTGGTATAATAGGAACTTTTTGTGATGAGATATCAGTGGATGTATTTTCGACTCGTGACGGTATCCATTTTGGGATTTAAAGAGGTGCTAAGAACAGCAATATTATTAAAACTATAGTGAGGCATTATTCATTTAAAAAACCTGTTTAAATTGGCGTAAAAATTGTCAGGAACGGCCTGACATGTGTCGGACTCATATGGAGCTCTTCATCAGGGATAGCTATCCGTGCTGCTATACGACTCATGGCCTACTGCACTGGTTTTCGCTCTCCTCGCCGCCCTCAGCGCCCACGCAGATAGCGCAGTAAGAGGACGGAAGGACTCTTGCATTGTCAATTTTTCTATAGGCCGTTCCTGATAATTTTTACGTCCGTTTTAATCGTTTTTATAATTATGCTTCGAAAGCTTGAGTAAACGTATGATATTTGCTATGACAACATTTTTCAATGATGCTCTGTAATTTCCTTATAAATGGTGTTTACTCGGTGACAACGAAATAATTTCCAATATAATCATATCAAAAGTACCAGGCGCACAAGAGATGAAAGAAAGTTGTCCCTAGCTTCCCACGGAGGTCACTTCGAGTCGGTAACGTCCGCCAAATGACAGGCCCGCGCGTTCACACGCCCAGCGCAGTAAATATCTGGTTGGCTTAGTGGATCAGATGAGTAGGTTCGTATTGGTGTCGGGGAAATAGATACAGAGATGGAGGAATGTCATTGATTTGAACTGTCGAATTTTTTCATCTAAATTTTACAATAATTTGGTAAAAACAATTAAAAATTATGCTGGGTAAAAATTAGATACTTATGACCATGGTATAAGAAAACAAAGTACTAAGACTAGTGAGACTTTCTACGTCACGGATTAGTTTCCGATTTGTGGTAACAAAATAATTATAAGGAAAAAAGTGTTATGAATTACAGTTGTCCTGTTTGTGTTAAATGATTGCTTTAAAACACTCAAGATTTTATGAGATTCATACAGGTAACAAGAAAATTGGAGAGTATTCGATGCAACATATTTGCAACACAGAAACTGATTGACAGAACCAACCAATCATAGCGTGATGACGCCGAAAGTACACCTGCCACAGACAAAGACAAAGTTATAATAGAATATAATAGAATATAATAGAATAGAATACTCTTTATTGCACACCTCAAGAAGAAAGAAATACAAATACAGATGACACTTAACATTACAATAGAGGCAAACAATAGGCGATCTTATCGCTAAAAAGCGATCTCTTCCAGACAACCTTTGGGTAGCGGATTAATATAAATGAAATGAGATGAGTAGGCAATGCAAAAAGTAATCAAGAAAACTACTTAAAAATTATTAAAATCTACTAAAACCTATAATAATATATATTGAAACATAAACATACATAAAAATATACATAAATGAACATATGACTAAATATATAGGTACTCATATATAAACTTACTTAAACCTTATATTTAAAATAACATTTTATGTAACGAACCACAGATTATGTCAGTCACAGTGACAGAGTATTAAAGGAGAGACAAGTAATGTTCTTTGAGGTGTGTTTTGAAAGTAGCAACGGATTGACTACGTTTCAATTCAACAGGGAGAGAGTTCCACAATAGAGTAGCCTGAAAGGTAAATGAGCTGTTATAGAATTTGGAAGAAGAAGAAGGGACAGCCAGAAGCAAATTTTGAGAGGACCTAATAGAACGAAGGTAACTGAAACGCTCCTTGAGGTAGCAGGGAGTTGCAGGGTGAAAAAGAATATTGTAAAGAAGAGAGAGAATGTGAGAGTTACGACGAAAACGGATAGGAAGCCACTTGAGCTGCGAACGGAAACTGGAAACATGGCCATATTTACGTAACCCAAATATGAACCTGATGCAAATATTCTGAATACGCTCAAGTTTATAATGTTTAATGTGTTTCTAAATTTACCAATTTATGTATAACGTGTACTACTTCAAATTGTTTATGCTTACATTCTTTTTGAAAGGTTATACAGTCTGACCAATGAACCGACATTTTATCATGAGCCAAATTTTTCTGCATTAACTTTGATGTCTTTCTGACTAGAGTCAATAGGCGCTTCGTTGAAGCGTGCTCCATTCTTGTCAACATTGGGATGAGGCAAAAGTCAAACGCAAAAGCAAGCCCATTTTTTATCCTACTTTTTCATTGTTTTTTTTTTCATGTTTCCGAACGTGATCTGTTTAGAATACTGGAGTAATCGGCTGAACAGCGATATGGCGCAGTTCTCACCGGCGCGGCTCCGTACTGTAAGTGAGCGCGTCTAATGTGTAATGTGGCGAGCGCGGGAACCGCCAACAACGATACGGACTGCAAAAATGATCCGCGATGTTTGAGAGCAAACATATATCAGCACCTCCACCATTTAGACATTTCAAATTCAAATTAGCTTTATGTACTCGTATACAAGCAAAACATAGGATGAAGTATACGACGCGGTTTGCGCAATTTGTAGTGCATCTGACTATTGAATCGGTGGTCCTAGGTTAAAATCCCGACCAGGGCAGCGTATTTGTGTGATGAACTCGAATATTTGTTTCTGGGTCATGGATGTTATCTATATTATGTATATCGTCGTCTAGTAATCATAGTCCAAGCTTTGCTTAGTTTGGGACTAGGTAGATTTGTGTAAAATTGTACCTATATTGTACCTAAATATTTATTGTTTATTATATAAAAGAAAGAAAAAGTAGAAAATTATACACAGAGGTTTATAATAATTCTGGCTTCAAAGTGTATACAATACTGACAAAAAAAAGATTATGTCGGCCTTTGGTACCAAGCTCAGCATATGCTGGCCGTAGCTACGTCCAGGGCCTACGGTCTATGATGGTTGCTTTTATCACGGGATAAATAAGTGACAAAGCATCCATCACGTTTTGTCAAAATGCGGGTGTGAGTGACATGCTTTGTCACTTATTTATCGCGTGATAAACGCAACGAGTACCCAGCCTGAATACAATTAACATCAAAAGTATCTGATTATGTTTGGTACCTTTCCACTTCAAATGCTTCTACTGTTTTTTAATGCGACAAAGTATTTAAATAATCATTGATCACTCATTTTTGACTTTGATTGTTCTATAGACAGCTATAAAAAATGCTACGAAAGATTATTATTCCAAACTTGGCACTAACGTGTCCCATTTTTTTAAGACCTATAGTTTTTGAAACCTGAATAACTGCTTATTTTAATTTCGAATTTTACAAATTACTGCGTTGACAGATTCACAATTTATTTTGATCACGAATCATATTGCAATCTAACATATAAATAAGGTCATTGGAAATTGACAGTCTGTAATCCATTATTTATACATAGTATAAATTTGGAATTATAGAAAAGTCGAATGATTGAAAAGGTTAGGTTGCTAGGTGCTAAAACCAATTTTGAAACAAATGGATTGACTAATTTTATAATAAAACCAATGAAATACCAGACTTTTATTAATTACCAATAGAATATCAATAAAATAAAATCAATTATCAAGTCAACTAAGATAAGCATTTAATTAATTTATTGAAATTGGAAGTGGGTGGCTTTGAATTATTTGTATGTATGTATTTTTTTTTACTTCAACAAATTTTAATTCCATATGTCGTTGTTGATCTTACCACGTTTATCTTAATAAAATTATGCATTACAATTTTAAGTCAATACCTACCCTTACTAAAGTTGCTCATTTACATTTTTTTTGCATCACATCCTTTGTGTTTGCGCACCGTACCTCTTGATTTAGTTTTGATAGACGTTAATTTGTAATGCCTCGATTCATGCATGTTCAAGTTTAACATTTTTCGCTTACCTTACAAAAACGGAGATACAAATAGGTTACAATAATGTCCACTTTACAAACCTCTCAGCCTGTGGAGAGCCCCCTCGGGGCCGCCTAGTCGTGAGTTCAAGCCTTATGAGACCTTATTCCGTTTATTTTTTTCTTATTATGACGAATACATATATCAATAATTTCAATAAATTTTTTAAAGTGAATAATACTTTTCCCTGAATAATTCTAGATTGTAACACTATTTCATGCTTTCATAGCGTGCAGTCAAAAATAAGTTGGGAAATTAGTTTTCTGCGTGAATTTTGTCAATATCGAATAGGTTTAGAGACAAAAATTATCAAGGAAAAGTTCAAACTGTAGGTTTCAAATATATACCAATAAATCGCAATAGACCTGTTATAAGTAGTAACATTGATAATATGTTCAGAAACATGTTTGATCATAGAGAACAATTTCTAAAACAATCAGTATTTTTGAACGGATAAGCAGCCTTCTCTATAGGCCCTTGCGTCTATTACAGACGAATTATGGTGTAGTGTCTGGGTAATAAGTATCTACTTATTTTTTTTTTTTCAAAGATGGGCCTTTGAGTGGGCTTTCCACAGATAAGTGAAATCTTTCATGATTTTGTAGTTAGTAATTCAGTTAATGCTGTTAACATGTGTTGTGCATAGAACCCTTAGTAAAGAAAGAAAGTTTATGTTAGAATTTTGGCTTTAAAACTAGCCCTGTCTTTGTCATTTTGACCTTAAAATATACGATGGATGGCAACTAGGTTATTTATAATTCTTGCGGCTTGTTCAAATGGTCTATACCTATTATAAAAAGGCGTAAGTACCTTGATACTCCTATTCATATTTGTCTTTTTGTCATGACGCTTTTAAGGGCACAATTTATTGGAGGTTATCTTTTATTGCGCCTTAAGAGGGTTACTTAGCCCGGGTTTAGTAGTTATCGAGATCGCGGCATTGCTATGAGCCCGTTTTATAGCTATTTTAAGACGTTTCCTATAGTTTTACAGCGCTAGAATATACTACCGATGTATTTCACAAATGCACAAAACAGTAATGTGGGTCTTTATTTTTATTTTTTAATTCAGGGACTGGCCAGCGATTAAATTAGATATGTATGAATTAATGGCAAGTTGCTAAGGAGTGATACATCGGCCATATTATGTCGGACATCTAGACGAGGAACAAGATTTGTATGGGGGCGCAGCGCCAGCCACAGCGCCATCCGTTGGTGAATAAATCCTTGTCCTCTCATCACGCCGAAACTAAACGGATCTCAACCAATTTTGTTACATGGATAGTTGGACATCCAAAAATGTATTATTATGTTTGTAGAATAATCACACAGTATTACAGTTTGACACTAAGGCAGATGGTTTTAGGATACTTTTTTCCCGACTACCCCTGATCTGACATATCGTTCTTTCTAAATTCTCTTAACGTTGCGCTAGTACTATAGAGATATATGTAAATAATGTATAAACATGCATAAAGATGAGTACCTACAGTGCAGACATAGAATAGAACTGCACACGTATCGTGCATACGATGTAAACGGTACCCGGCGCGTCCTTCGAAGTGCGACATAGAACGTAACTGCATGCTACAAAGATTAGCACTCAAAGATAAATTAAATTGCGCTCATACGTGGTCCACACTGGGATTCGAACCCGGTATCTTCGGATTAAAGCAAGCGGAGCAAGCGCAGCGTAGGACGTCCACCTACAAGATAGACAGATGACCTTATAAAGGTCGCCGGAAGGCGCTGGATGCAGGTCGCTTCCAACCGGTATATATGGAAGTCCAAAGGGGAGGCCTATGTTCAGCAGTGGACGTCCTATGGCTGAGATGATGATGATGATGATGATCTTCGGATTACCGGTCCAATGTCTTAACCTTTCGATCAGGGACGCGAAAGAACAATTTCGAAAAACATATCTAGTGTTTCGAAATAAAATATTAGTAGCCGTATGCGTTAATTCTAACAATATATTTCACTATAATGTTTCCGTTATACCTTTCAGAAGTCAATCTTTCTGATACTGATGTAAAGTTTCGCTAGTTAAATTCTTAATGTTTATCCAGCGGAGCCTGTGATGATAATTTATCACAAGATAAATAAATGACAAAGTGTCACTTTCACACCAACATACCTATCAAAAAGTGACAGTTCCTATATCATCTACTTACCTATTTATAGCGCGACTAACGCATCTTAGGCCTACTGACGAGAAGAAGCGCCAATAAACTTTTTTATCAGTCTCCTTTTTGGAAGTCGGTTACAAAGGTCCTGCTGGTTACGTAGTGCGCGCGACCTCGGCCGCGCACGATGCGCGCGCGCTCGCGCAGTCATTACGACCTCCGACCTCAGCGTACACCTGATTTTCGGATGCTGTGCGGTCACGACTGCAATATGTATTCATGTTCTCTTATGAATAAAAAAAAATATTAGTAGGTATAAAATAAATATATTCTTTTTTTTTCCGAAAAAATTACAGTAACCGTGTTGTGATCGTAAATATTAAATAAAATATATTAAGAAGTATATTTAATAAGTAAAAATAAGAAATTTCAACAAGTAATGAACCTCTCACAAAATATATGATTTTTATAGTACAAGTGAAGCCTGCTGAAACTTTCGAGCGCCAAAGCTCTATAAGAGCTTAATAATATAGGTACTTTTTAAATTCTACATTTTACTAAAGCTTGAAGACGTACAAGCCAAAGTAGGGCGCTATAGGTACTTTTAAAATATGTGCTAGTTTTTCAAATTCGTTTCGAAAACGTATCGCGAGTATCAATACGTCAGCTAAATGTATAAAAGGCTACCAAACAAATAGTATGTCTGTGCATTAATTAATAAGGCACAGGTGAAGGCTCGCGATTATTTTAATTGAGGCGACTTAGGCGATAATGCGGCAACGTGAATAAATACGCAATTAACGTGAGGAATCCGCTCACTTACCGTACAAATCCAATTAGGGCGAGTACACTCAGCAGGAATGGACAGGAATGGCATGGCTTTTAGCTGTATTTGGCATAACGTTCTTGAAACCTCCAGAATGCGTGGAAATCCGCGTTTATTAACCCCCTAACAAAAGGGGGATGTTATAAGTTTAACATGTGTATTTGTGTGTCTGTCTGTGGCGTCAAAGTTGCCAAAGGGATGGGTTGATTTCCATTTAGCCTTGTCTGTCGAGATGGTTCTTAGCTATGTTCGGTGCAGCCATTTCCAAGATATTCAGCTTTGATTGAAACAACAAATTATATAGCGACAAGGGGTAACTACACAAAAGATCCCATTAGGTCGAAGTGTATCCGCAAGGACCCCTTTTTAATAAGATAATATAAGATAAGCAGTCTATGTATGTATGTTTTTTTAAGTTTTGAGAACGCAGTCAGGGGATCGATGATTACAAATATTATGATTCGAATAGGAGTCAACTTATAGTGGTGAGAAGCCCGACGGCGCATTCAGAGCGGCTACCGCATTTTGTAGACAAGTTATGTGACAGCTATAGATCTACACAACTATGCAACTGTTATGGAATATTCCATTCTCTACAAAGGGTAAAAAAATTAAGGAAGCTACGTATAGGTAGGTAAAGGTGAATCAGCCTTACTCATTATCATTCGCCTCATTATATTAATAATAGAAATATATTCAGTGCCGCTTGGATAAATGACAAATGTACACATACACTTTGTTTAATTAATTAATATGTCAATTGCAACCGACAGTACTTAAGAGTACTTTCAATTATTTTGTTTGTTCCTATAGATAACTCAACATTTCAAGCCGTACGCTTGAGTACAAAATTGGAGGAAACGAAAGGTGTTAAGTGACTTTAATTGCTCTAATAACCTCTTACTGCGCCTCGTAGTCATATAAGCGTGAATTAAGAGCATTATCGGTATTTTAATTAAAATAGTGTTTTAAGGAATGTTGACGGGATAAACGCGATAATAAGGCAATTTAACTTAATTTAAAGGTAAGAGTCTGTACGTAATGATTTACTTAAAGGTTGTGTCTGTTTAGTTTTAAATTTAATCGCATTTTTTGTTATTGGCCGTACCTACTAGCATAATAAAAAAATACCTGTGGGCTGTGGACTTAACCGCAGAGTAGAGAAATAAATAATAGGCAGGCACGCAATATTATTAATATGAGTAATTAAATAATATAACGCTATTAGTATGAAAATTAAATATGAGCAAATAAAAATACTAAAAGTATATATACCTAACCAATATGTTTTTCTAAATAATTTGTGACTTTCTAAGTTATTGTACTGTATAGATTAAGAAGAACGAATTAATTGTTTGCATATGGGAATTGCATTAAATTAGTACAGTTTAGAGTAGGTACTTACACCGCTGATGAGCATAAATAGGTATTGAAAAAAAAACGCAATGTAGCGTTATACAAAATAGGTGTTAATATAGTGTAAAACGATCTATTAATATCGCATTAACATACAAGCATAGATTTCGATCGCGTTGCGCACAATTACCGCGCATCGCTTTCGGGCGCATGCGCCGTGACGATTAACATACACGTGGTTTTGTTTATTAACGGCTTAATAAGCGTGACTAACACGACGTTTATATTACTTAAAGTTTTTGTCACATAACAGCGATATAAGAACTTTTTATGTATGTTATGCAAAAGGGCATTTAGTTGTTTTTTGTTACTGAATTATGCGGAATGATCCAGCCATTTTTGATAAACATATCATCAATCAATGGACCATTTAAATGTACGCCTTTTTGAACAGAATTTGTCCTTTTTTGTAAAATTTCAACAATAAGCTGATTCGAATACTTATTTGTCATTCAAAAAGGCAAAGGATTCTGTTAGGTGATCGGTTATCGAAATTCATCATTTATTATGTCTAATTGATATAATTCACGTCACAGCCCCTCAGGGGTTGCGTATGAAGTCATGACGCAACACATTTTGACAGACCATGACAAATTGTTGTGACAAAATATTTCAACAGTTGCCTCAAACGAAACCAACCCTCATCAATGAATACGGAATGCATTCGTACAAACTTAGCTTTATACTTAAACAAACAATTGACTAACCTTAATTCCAAGCACGAAAGGGCAAAAATCAAATGTATATTTTACAAAATGCACTTTATATTCCGTTTAAATAATACAGAGAACGAATGACGTTGCGTTCTTAATTCAAATTTCAAAATTGGAATGAACGATTCGGGTCCGAATTGAAGAAAAGGTTTTATGGATACGTTCGGAAACGCGATTTGTCCAATGAGTCGGCGTTTCGTTATTGCATCTGTTGCAGAATGTAAATTCTGAATTGAATTTGAATGCGAGGATTAAAATAAAGAGAGATATAAAACGAGGATCAATTCAATGAGATCGTTGGTAACATAATTTATCGTGAGTATAACCGAAAGTACACGTAAGTAAGAAGTAAGTGTCATTCTCAAATTTTTACAATTCTGTTATCGCATGACAATCTGCGCTTACAAATATATCGCGGATGAAAATGCGACATTATACTTTACAATGCATGTGCTCGAAAAGAGCGTATTCTAGGCATTCAAACTGTGCGGAAAGTACTACTTTTCCGCACTAGTGCTTTTTACTTTTCAACTTTTTTTTAATTTATAGCCGTATCTGACAGCCTGACACAAAGAGGTTTTATTATTTACAAAAATTTTGATAAAAAAGTCAAATACCGATTATTATCACGTATAAAAGTACAATAAAACCAATATTTCATTAATTAATTCATTTAACACGTCATTAATTACATTAGATATAAAATTTGATAATAATAATGATAATAATAAACGAACTTTAAATCGTTATTCATTAAATGAATTTGGCTGAATGTACACGCGCTTGTGCCATTTTGACATAAGACGAATATTAAAAAAAAACTTTTGCACATGCGCAGTAGTAGATATGTCAAGCGCGGTTTTCAAATAATTCCGCCATTTTTATTGATGTCTAGTTTATTTTGAAGTTGTTTTGTGCAAATCCGCTGAAATAATGGCGAGATAAAGGGACGAATCATGAATTTAAACCCGTAAAATGTTATTGAAGAATTAAAAAATGTGAACGACGGCTTCTTGTTGGATAAATGAAACCATATACTTTTTTTCCAATGTAAACAGTCTTTGTGAGTATTAAAGTATTTTCTATTTTCTCGTACATGCATAGTAAAGTTTTGTACGGAACTCGTGTGTAAGATGATTTCCGACTCGTGTTTGTTTAATCACTCGCTCGTACCTCGCTCGTGACTAAAAATCACACTCGTCTGAAATCACCTACCTTCCACACTTGTATCGTAAATAACTATTTCCTTACGTCACCATATTTCATGTAAGCCACGGAATTTAACACCAGTTAGTGTGATCTTCTATAAAAGAACCCTAAATGTAGCTTTTTAAACGTGAACGTGACACACATTTAACCGTCAAATCTAATAAGACGCGAATCAACCGTTATCGATGCAATGTTCCCATAATCGAGTTGTCAGTGTAAAATTACACTTCAATAGGTGCCAAATGATTGACAATTTAACAAATAATCATTTCCTATATTAGTTACGGATTTAAATAATAGACTGGATTAGAGATTTGTATGGTTATGACCTGTGACCTGGAATAAACTGGTCTTAAAAAGGCGCAAGTTGGTATAATTTCAATGGCGTTTAAGTCTTTTTGGGATTGAGAGAAAGGGAGCCGATGACTGGCCATTGGCTAAGCACAATGGCACGAAGCGTCGGCTATCACCTGACTTTTTTGTATGTAATTCTCTATTGTTTGATGTAAGTGATACTTCTCAGTTTAGGGTGGCGTTTCGTTGGCGCGATTCAATGATGTTAATCGAATTAGGCCATTCTAGTTTATCGGTACATTATTGAAATCGTTATTCCGTTAGTTACTTGTCAGAGTAATACAAAAAGCTTCAGATTTTTTAGATTTTATTTACTTATCGTTTGGCGAAATTACACTGCGTGCAACCAAACGTGTTTAATCAAATAATTTTATTAATTTCTTTACATATACTGTTATCTGGGTTTGTTTCCCCGTGGAAATGGTTTTCGCTACTTTTATTCAGAACGGCAAAAGTATATGTCGTTAAATTAAATACCACACTTACGATAAATTCAAAATAGTAAACGCAAAACCACTAGTAGAATCAGCCTCACAACATTCATTTATTAGTATTTGCAAAAAAAACACCTTAAAAATATTTTTTTTTATAAAGTTTGCGGATTCGGAAGGGTTACTCCGATGATCGAAACGAACTTCTCATCGCGCTGTCACATTCATTCCAATATTGTTTGCCGTGAGATCGAGAGGGATGGCACGGTACAAACCTACAAACTACGAATTTCGATCGTCGGTTGCTTTAGAGCAACGGCGGACTAAGGTCCATGTTGAGTCACGCCGACGGCCGCGCGGCTCGTCGATCTTACTGGAGCATCGCTGTATTAAGTGACAATAAGCGAACTCTTCTTCTACCTAGCGTAATCCCGGCTTCTACCAGAGTCCGCTGTCTTAACAACCTTCCTCCACTTTGTACGATCCTAGGTATCCTCTTGTGAGCCCGTTTTCACGCATATCGGCCTTCATGATGTCCAGCCATCGCTTCTTTGGTCTGCCAAGGCCAACCCTAGTAGTTGGGTGGCCTGCGAGAGAATAACTAAATGAACTATCATAATTTTTGCTTCTAGACAAATGTAAGATGTTCGGACTTGGCCAACATGTCGTGTTTGGGTGCTGATGGCGAAACGAGAATGCGTCTTGTGGTTTTAAGTTCAAAGTAGTAAGAATATGAGGACCATATCCGTAGAATTTGCATATACATAGAAAAAATATGACTTCCGGGAAAATTATTGTCTAAGTATATGAAATAACTATAATTCCAGGACTACATACATTATGAAATAAAAAAGTCGGCAAACGGCATGTTCAAACCAAAACTTCACAATGAGATAGAGGTACTCTTACCTACTTGTAAATCGTAATGCAGAATTGTCAAAAAACAATGGCTCCCGTTGCTCGAAATCGATTCATACGACATTCAAGCATCGAATTATCATCGATTGGTGCTATTCGTGCAGCAGGTAGTATTTCCTCTTTATTTCTGTTGTCATTAGTCTTTTTGGTTCTAAGACAGGATTAATTAGTGCTTGTGTAAATTAGTCATTGTCTTTTTTTAGTTGAATTGTAATTGTTTCTGCCAATTTAGGTGACAGACAGTTAGGCATTAGTGTCATTTCATTTCACAATCAATGCATACATTTAAGCGCAAATTGAGTTTATAACAATTAAAAATAACATGAACTTCGAACCTTGAAAGAACCCAATTAGTGTTTAAACAAAGCTGACAATAACAAGATAATCTTTTCAAACCGACACAATAAAAACGTATGCAAAAATAACCCAAAATTGCGAAAAGCAAATAAAATTCTATGTTATCTCATACGCTAATACTACCATTATCTTATAACAATGTTCCGGCATCCTAGGAGAATAACGTCCTATGCGTCAGTAGTTCCCATTATCACTTACGTCATTACGCGTTATCTGCAAGGATTCGCCTGCCACCCAGATTTTATTACTGTAATTAGAACAACAAGCAGATTTGCACTAAAATGGTAACAATGACCAGCAATAAAGTATATCCGTTATTTTTTTATCTTCAAATACAAGTGTTCCTTTGTCCGTAAACATAACGAATAAAAAAAACTCTGTGCATATGTTTTATTCGTGTTCTTAATCGACGAAAACACTATCATTTCATCATTAAATGATCGTCTTCGTTTCTTAAATACATACATTTTACAAAAATAAACGCAATAATTGAAATGCTCCGACAAAAAACACTTTCTACTCAATATGTTCCTCAAATTTCGTAAAATACTTCAATTTTCCTTTTCAGGTTTCCTCTTAATTTTTTATAGTGCCGGAACTGCCGGAGTACTGAGACTCTACAATAAGTATAGAGATATCTCTCTATACAGATGTTTTATATCACCCATCAACCGCCCAGCCGATAATTGTTGTTTTATTTTCACCTCACAATTGCACTGCTTTTTACACTAGCTGCTTACGAGTAGAGCAACAAAACCGACGTGTTTCAAAAGGTCGTAACTTCATATGAAACCCATGTAAAGATACGGCCTTTTACTACAGTCACAAAGCTGCGTCGGCGCATGAAAGAGGCGCGAAACAAAAGCAACCATAAAACAAAACGCAAACTTCTTCGCCCTTTACAGAACACGCGTTACGGTGGAAATCGGTGTGCTTTCTTTCTCTGATTTATTACGTTTTAAATTTAAAAGGGTCGTAAAGTATTCAAGGAAAAGAAATTTGCACAACTATTGTGATGGTTGGCTAGGATCGGTAAAATGGTTAGGTTTAGGGTTTAAAACGAAGATAAAGAGAAGCATAAAACCCTTGACAAAGTTCTGTTACTTTTTGCAAAAGTGAAGAAAGGTCGCGTTTGAAAATTGCGCTAGTCACTCTCCAAACATTGCAAACGCTTATTTAACTCCAGGTAGAAAATGAAGAACGTAAATGTTACAACATTTCGTATCAAAGAGGGAAACTGAAGCCAGCTCTTAATGACTTCCGTGCAAAAAGATCCAAACATTCGAGGTAATATGTACCTAATTAGTACTTATCTATATACCAACAGCGATATTAAGTACGTATTCTATTAGAATATTTGATTAAGTAAATTGGACCAAAAATTAAATTAAATGGGATAAAAAACAGACTCTCTTTTTTGTATAAACTGAATGTTCATACTATGTTTTCCTAAGGTTACTTTGAAATACAATTTTTAATTCGTACCTTGAAATTCAAGTATTTACCATGCTAGGGTACTTTCCTAACACACAATTTTAACAGTTTCATGTCACCACGCCTCCAAAATGTAGTAAGTAGATTTGAATTTCGAACATAGATATGTCGTTAGGTTTTCTAGAGCGCATGCGTGGCCGCTCTCGACTGATTGGTCGCGATACGCCCCGCCCAACTGTTGCGCAACCGATCTGTATCATAGTGCTATATATAGCACGATGTGTCACAGTAGGTACGCAAACAATATAGGTACAAAACTTCGCAACACGGTAAAGCCACGTGTTTATTTTTTAGAGTCTTTGTACCTACATTGTAATATTCACAAAAACTTGAATGTGTTTTTTGAAGGTTTGATTTACGTTACGAGTTTAATTTGCCGTAGCACATGCCATTCACATTGATTAATACATTTTTAGGGAGCATTCAATTATAATTTTTTTTTTTCAAATTAGCAATGAAATGTTGTCATAACGTGCGTTATAAAACAGGCTATGAAGTATCACGTTTCGGGCGGAACAACTCGAGAAGACTGTAAAGGAATTTCATACAAAATTGAAGGCCTAGGCCGGGAAGTATTTTTTTTTAAACATGGCGTCTATATATTTGTATAGAATCTTTTTATCGATTCATATTTTTTATGTGGTAATACCACATTTTTATTTTTATAAATAATGACACAAAGGTAAATTAAGAAAGAAAAATTGAATGCGATCTACTACAATCGAAGCGGGGTTTGAACCATGGCGTCTATGTTCTTGAACAGGCTAAACAGCTGAATTATATTTTTTGAGTGGTTGTTTTTTTATTTCATTGCATATGTTTGAGAAAAAACACTAAACATGCCTTAGCCGTGAAAAGGGCTTGCCAGCTTCGTATCACTATCCGGCCTCCCTACGGTCGGCCGTCAATAACTACTCACCCGGAAAACCCTTCATTCCCGGCGTCTGCAGTGATGTACTATTTATTTAAGCAGTAACGTCTGCTAGCGTAAACCAAACGTAAGGGTGACCAGACGTTGAGCTTGAGAGTGGCGCTATGATGCTACCGAGGCATGCAAGAAGTATCTAACTAGTTAAAAAATTCAATGGTTTTCATCAGGTTCAGTAGTCCAATAGGTAGGGCGCCCGTGTTGGCCCTTAGAGCCGTTAGAGACGTGGGTTCGAACCCCGCCTGAACCATTATATTTTTGAATTTTTCGCTTCAATTTAAACATTTTCGTAGACATTTTTGATACATCACAGGTGAATGCACGCAGTGACGATGCTCCCTTGAGGGTTGATTCATGGTTTCCTGTTTTAGATAGTGTGTAGAACATTGGGGGATGCATTTGTCCAGCAGTAGACGTTTAAATGATGATGACAATAATAATGATGATGATTATGATGATGATGATAATAAAAGTAGCAAAGAAGGATTCTTTACTCAGTATCAACTAGTATTTTCTCAACCCTACTAATGTGTACAAATATGTCGTCCTGTTACACACGGGTTATTTATGATCGCTAACACCAACCTGTTGGCCGTGGAATCCATTATAATATCCCTATTAATCTATTACGTATACGGTAATGAGCTGGCTGCTACGTTAAACGATCATCGGATATGTAGACTCAATTAATAACTAACAATAATTTAAGAAGTTTATAGATTGACAGAACGTTAATAGTTACAGGCTAAGTCTCGGGGAAGACATTTGCCGACTGCGATAAAAAAGGAGGGTAAGGTGTGATCAAATGAACCTAATATCGTTGGTACTATAAGTAGATATAGATAGATAAAATATTCTTAAATGCACACCTCAACAATAAAGAAAAACAAACAGATTATACTATAGCATTATACGATATTATTCATTCTTGATTACAATAAAGGTTATAGGGAACACAGATAAGGATTAAGATAAGGATTTTTTATTCTAAAAAAACCGGCCAAGTGCGAGTCGGACTCGCGCACCGAGGGTTCCGTACAAACACTTTCCATCCCTAAGTGGTTAAGTTAAGTTTGCACCTGGTATGTATAGCGCCCCATATAAATTAGGTGCAGTTAGGTATTAAAAAAAAAAATTATGGTTTTCGTAATTATTCCTTTATCTATGCTATAAGACGTTGCTTCGTACCAAATTTCAAGATTCTGAGTTCACGGGAAGCACCCTGTAGGTTTTGATTCCCTTGCAAGTGTCGAAAATTTGCGGCATAAACGGCTGTATAGGTATTAAAAAAAAAATTTATGGTTTTCGTAATTATTCCTTTATCTATGCTATAAGACGTTGCTTCGTACCAAATTTCAAGATTCTGAGTTCACGGGAAGCACCCTGTAGGTTTTGATTCCCTTGCAAGTGTCGAAAATTTGCGGCATAAACGGCTGTATCTTTTGATTGCGTTGGCTTAGAAGTTTGATTTTTTCACAGCTTCAAGGGACAGTAGACCTGAGTAATTGATATAAATTTCAGCTTCATACCTCCACGCGTTCCTGAGAAAAAGGGTCTTGACAGACGGACGGACAGACGGACAACAAAGTGATCCTATAAGGGTTCCGTTTTTTCCTTTTGAGGTACGGAACCCTAAAAAATTATAGCTTTAAAAAGCAACTTTTAGTTGTTATACATAAAACACAGTAAAAAATCTAAAACCGTAACCGCCGGTTAAAGCAACCAGCAGAAAACGTATTTACAAGTAAGTATATTTGTAAATATGTACAAGTATTAAGTATAGAAATCAGTACTTACCCAGTCTTTGAAGATTGGGTAAGTACTGATTTCTATACCTACTTAAGTTCCTCATACTTATTATGTACCCTCATTGGTAATTGTATGTTAATATTTCTTTTCCATTTGTACTTTATGTAGGATGTGGTCAATACACACGGCCTCATTTTCAAGGTGCTCGTACTTAAGAACACATATTGACATAATTCTGAGTCAGACACAGGCATCAATCACGGAATGTGGACAGTAATCATTTTCATTAACATTGTTGTAGGTATTATAAATTGACTTTAGTCATAATGACTATTTACGAATATTAACTAATAATACGGGAGCCATTATGAACTAAGGCATGCAAGAATCTCATCCAATTTCTGTATAAATAACTTGTAACTACAAATAAACGATTTTGATTTTGAAGGGTACCTATAAAACATCAATCGAAATAGACCCGTCATATTTATTTTTTAAATTAAATTAGTAAATTACTTTTTAAATGCAGTACCGTTTGATTCTTTGAAGCATTTGATCTATGTTTGAAGCCATATTATTACCTAACAACATTTCACTTTGTTACTAAGTAGGTACTTAACATGAAGAATGAAAATGCTGTTATATAAAAAAAATGAAAAATATTTCTTTACCCACATTAAAAAATCATTTCGAAAAGCAAAATTGTGTTTCGAAACAAAATATTATGAAAATGTTGGTTACAAAATGGAACATCATTGATATTTCTTAAATATGCCATAATTACACTGAAAAAAATAGCCATTGAATCCTACTGACATAATTAAAACTTATTGAAACGGGTCTATCGCGATATTTTGATTTACCTTCATTGCCTGACGTTTCAACACGGTTTCACGTGCCGTAGTCCCAGGCGTACAGGGTAGTTTTAATTATGTGTTCAAACCGCGAGAGTATAAAGTCCTACTGATATTTCAGTAAGTCTAACTGTTGTTACAGTTAGGCTTACTGTCATGTCAGTAGGCTTTACTGTTAGTGCAGTTAGGCTTACTGAAATGTCAGTAGGATTCACTCGTAATTTTTTTCAGTGTAAGTACATCCCTTCTCAAGAAAATGCCCAAATACTTGAAATTGCATTTAATATATATTTTTTTTAATAACAACAATTTAGACGGTTTCGTAAATATCGGATACAGATATAGTGAATCCGATTCGTAAGACAGTAGCATCCATGTCGCAAGTATGATGACCCGTCATTAGACGAAGGCCGCGCGGCGAGGTTGTCCAAGGTTTACTGTTTTGAGAGGATATTGGGACAGATATGAAAAGTGATGTGATTACACTTCATTGTGAATAGTACAGTAAAGTGATACTTATAATTCTATACTTATGTTACATTTGATTGTTGGCACTGTTACAATTTGGCTTAATTGTAATTTGTACCGAAGGTAAGGTTGGTTATTTTTTGGATAGATAAGTAGTAATTATACCGAATGGCTTATAAGTAACATAATATAAAATATGAATTATAAAATAATATAAGATTAGTATAGATTACAAAATGCGTTGATGGCTTTCATATACTCGTAGAAGAAACGAAAACAATTGTTTTATAATGAAGTTTATCATACAGAAAAATAGACTATTACAGCGGGCCTATGATGGTTGCTTTTATCACGCGATAAATAAGTGACAAAGCTTCCGTCACCTTTTGACAAAATGCGAGTGTGAGTGACAGATGTTTTGTCACTTATTTATCACGTGATAAACGCAACCATCATAGGCCAGCAGGTATCCATATGTAGGTACATAATCCACATCTTTGCAGCCTCCAAGTATCTTGATTCGTTGTTGTATAAAATATTAGTCATTTTGAAAGCCACCTCGCGTATAAAATAAATCAGTCGTCCAGCAGCACAAGAAGCGATCCACTTCCCACCGCGGCGCGGGCGCAGTTGAAATGTATTAGATTCATCGGTAGGGAGATCTGGATCACACGGCGCCGACGCGTGCGGTCTTGCTCACATTACCAGCTCGCTACCGCTTATGGCACAAACTACTTCCTGCCGCGACGCAGTTGAAATTCATCATCAATGAGGGAGATCTGGATCGCACAGCGCCAACGCGTGCGGTTATAACATAGCCACATTGACGGCCCGCTGCCGCTTGTGAAATTTTCTGTACCATCTATTAGCACTATTTCGTCACGAAACTGTTGACACATTATAAATTGATCAATTTTGTTTCAGGATATTTTGATTTAATCATGAGCCCATCATGAGCTTTTTTCCAATTTCCAAAAAAGACTATATTTTCAAATGAGTCCCTGCTGGAACGAGCGATCGAGAACGAACTGGGAACCTCCTCTTACGAAATTGATTAAAAAGTAGGTACAGGTGGTGGAGAGAATGTTTAAAGAATGTCTGCCTGTACACCAGTTAAACAGAAAATTTATCCAAATTAAGTGCGATGAGTGAAATTAACATTACATCAGATCTACTACTACTATCGATAGTCATGAAATAAAATAGTTAGGTATAATAGTATAGGTAATATTTTTTATTAAGATACCATACGAAACGGGTTTACTCACGTCGTAGAAGTCGAATAGTGCTGGACATATTTCGAATCGGTACGCGATTCATCATCAGGAGCTACGATCGGTTGCGGCGGTGGCGAAGCGAACACTAGTATGTCTGAGACTCACGGGAGTTTTCTATATAAAAAGGTATTATGTTTGTAAAATTATTGTGTCTCATAAAATAAACATGATTTTTTGCATCTACTTATTTTCAGTGTATCACGATTGGATTAGTCTGTAAGTGAAATGTTTATTTAATTAAATAACAAAAATAAAATAATTGAGCTTTGATCTTCGTATCAATGATTTAAAAATAATGCATCACACGTGTAGCGGTGTACAATGTGCGCAGATCCTTAGCCATCGATCGGCGATCGTCGATCTGCGATCAATATGGATGAGGATCGATCGCATTCAAGTGTCAGCGCTGCGCGACGGCCACTTTGTCGGGCGGCGCATGCGCGGAATTGGTTTACAGCTAATATTGATATTGGTCGGGGATTTTAACAAGGATCGACTTTTATTTTTGAAGTCGATTTATTGCGAGATTTGTGCGAATGGAAACCCCATACTGTCAAACCATTGATACAAAGATCAAAGCTCAAAGAATAATTTAAATGCGTAACCTGGTGGAAGAGACCGGGAATCGAACTCGGTACCTCTGGATTACCGGTCCAGCGCGTTAACCTCTTCACCACCCTAACGCTAGAAAACCTTTCGATTTTTTTTTATGCTTTGTGTATCGATCTTTGCATTATTTTTTCAAAGGCTTTACACCTTAGCGACCTCTATGTCTCTATAAGTCTCTTCCGCCAGGTTACTAATTTCAATTTTTCTTTGTGCTTTGATCTTTATATCAATGGTTGAATTCTATATTTACAAATTTAACAATACGCCTTGGCGCTGAGAATGTTAACTGGTAAAATGATATGAACTGGAGTAAAGGTTTTGCGGTTGCGGTCGCGTCGAGCAAAATGAGCATAATTACTATAATTACCGGCGGAGTGGCTTACAATTTGGAAAAGGGGATTAGATGGAAATGAATCTCAACTTAGAGCCAAAATATAAATGAATAAAACAATAAATATTGTACAAAATATTGTTGCAAAGCTTGTACTATGGGACTAGACAACAATATATATAATAAATATATCACACTAATATAATAAAGGCCAAAGTGTGTGGGTGTGTTTATGTGTATGTTTGTTACTTCTTCAGGCTCAAACGGCTGGACCAAATTTGATAAATTTTGGTATGAAGGTAGCTGACACCTTGGATTTAGACAGACTACTTTTTATCCCGAAAAACGGGTAACACCGCGAGGCGTATCTAGTGTAAAATAATTGTTTGTTATTGCTGCTACAAATTTTGTTATATTCTAGTTTATTTCACAGAATAAGATACTACTGAAAGGTATTTTTTGGAGAACATTTATAAATGGGGTCATTCATAAATGGGCCATGCAATTCTGCAGCGCATTGTACATAATAAGATTTTCCCGATGAGTGATTTGTCATGTGCGTCGATTCGGCAGTGGGGCAGCGTCACATACAGCTACGGCAGTTGCCTCACTTCCGCGCCCAGCCACCGTGACACCAGGAGCCATTTACATTGTTTACTGCCATACATAAGAATCAATATGACAATCACTTTTTGACAAGTGTTAGGTTATAGGTTATCGCAGGCTAAGTTTTCGCAATTCGACGTCTTACAATACAATACAATGCGCCTATTGACAATGCGTGACAAATTGCGATATCATATTTTTGACCAAACGAGAGTGTTTCACTTTGATTGTAAACTTCGCGCAAATCGCTTTTACCGTGGTCGAGTAAAGGGTATCCAGTAGAGCAGCCGTTCGACATGATGAGATGCCAAAAACAACTTTTACCAACAGATAACGTGCTAGTACGACTGGCACACACTATCTACTAACATTTATTTAAGAATTGTCATATGTAGCTACTTCCAAACTATTGTCTGAAAATAAAGATATTTTTCACCTCACTCGCTTGGAAAACCTCCGTTTATAGGGCGAAATCTGCGTGCAAAAGTCTATTTTATCCGCTAGCGTGCAAAAGTCATTTGAATTTCGAACACGACGATTTTGATTCTCTGTGGTGCATGTAACTTTTTTATATTTAAGAATCATCAGTCGATAAATCTTCGAATAACCAATCAACGCACGCTAATAAAGGGGGATCTGGTCAGGCCGGCTAAAATCACAGTCATGTACGTTTGAAAACGTCTTTAAAAAAAATACACCTACAATATCACGTCCAGAAACCTGGTTTGTGGTTACAGATTTTTAAGCTTTTATTTTTTCAACACTTTATTTTACGTTGAATATGTTTATATATATTAATAGTAAGTATTTCGGTTTCATTTATGTATTTTGACTAGTAAATATATTAAATACAACACAAATTTTAATATTTATTTGTTATAAAAGTTGGAACACAAGAGTGTAATTTCTGAACGCACCCGAGAAAAAAATAATAATTAAAAAGTTGGAAGTTTTCACAATTTACGTAAACAACGTAAATTAGTTCTGTGGAGAATACATACTGTTGTCTTACATTATAGAAAATAAATATCGAAAACAAGAAAGTTAAGCCCAATTTGAATTATTTATTCAATGCTAAAAGCCTGCATTAAAACGAAAAAGGATTTGTTATAAATATTTGAAGACGATAAGTAATTTACCGAAACTATTGGCATTTTTAAAGAAAATAATGCCGAAATAATCTTTTGTAGTAAATATATTAAATACAACACAAATTTTAATATTTATTTGTTATAAAAGTTGGAACACAAGAGTGTAATTTCTGAACGCACCCGAGAAAAAAATAATAATTAAAAAGTTGGAAGTTTTCACAATTTACGTAAACAACGTAAATTAGTTCTGTGGAGAATACATACTGTTGTCTTACATTATAGAAAATAAATATCGAAAACAAGAAAGTTAAGCCCAATTTGAATTATTTATTCAATGCTAAAAGCCTGCATTAAAACGAAAAAGGATTTGTTATAAATATTTGAAGACGATAAGTAATTTACCGAAACTATTGGCATTTTTCCATCGTCCAATAACTTCCAAAGCAAGTGTTATGGAAAATACTTCCGAGTGGCCAACTAATCCTTCCCAGAATGCCATTCTCGAACATTCACAACGAATGTGTCAATTAGTTTCAAATACAAATATAATATAACAGTGCTTAAGAAAAACTCAACGATAAAATATACACGACGATAATACAAATTACGGCCATATTACTTTTAATTTTTAATATGTGTGCTTCTCTCGTATTTATTTGGTTTGGATTTGAGTGTGTTATGTTTTAAATTTAATGTGTTAAATAGAAGGCAAAATTAAATATGATAATTTTTATGTTTTAATTGTTTTTCTTGAATCTTGCATTTTCCTCGCTGTAGTGAGGTGAAAAATTGTGTGTTCCGCATGGCTGCAAAATTATTTAGCTTCTCGTGTCTTGAAAGCCTCGCTACGCTCAGGAATCTATCTTTGAACCATTCGCTTCGCTCATGGTTCAATCTTAGATTCCTTCGCTCGCTCAGCTTTCAATTTCAACACTCGCGCCAAATAACAACTTTGCAGCCTTGCATAACAAATAACTATTATTTTATTTTAGTACTGAAAATAAAGATATTTTAGTTTTGTTTACGTCGGTATTTTTACGCAATACCTGCAGGCAACTATCAGGTATATTCGGCACATGCACATGGTGTGCAAACGGCGTGAAATCTAACATTTGCATCACCGCATCCCGGACGACGGCCGTCGTGTAATGACTGCCGTTCGGCTGCTGACGGATGTGCCAAGGGTCACACATACACACGGCCCTAAAGAGGTCGAGGCGTTTGAGATGTACTACTCGGACCTGACTAGACCCACATCAGTGCGTTTTTTTAGAAAATTCCTGCCTCGCACGACTGCTTTGTGGAATGAATTGTCGCTTGCGGTATTTCCGGACCGATATGACCTTCAAGAAAAGAGCATTCTCGTACCTACTCCCCTGATTGACCGGCAACGCACTTGTGACTCGTCCAGAGTTGCAGGTGTATAGGCGATGGAAATCGCTTTCCATCAGACGATCCGTTTGCTCGTTTGCTCCTTATGACATGAAAATACCATGTCGGCGAGTGATGTTCCCTGGGACACTTCACAAAATGTGATTTTCTAATAGTATTGCTTGAATGCGAAGTTCTTATACGAAAAAGCTTTCGACGATGCGAACGGCGCAGTTTCGAGTGCACCTTTACTGAGCCGGCGGCAATCAAATTATTCAGTATCTAAATATGGAACACATTACCGTATTAATTTACTATATAAATGAATAAACAGTAAATGAATCGAGAGTCGTTTGTCCAATGTCTAAGCCCCAATAATTATCCGTACCACATGTAATGAATTCGCTTTAAAACGAAATCAAAATTACTATTACTTACTCAACCAGACTGTAGGGTTATAGGAGTCAGACTTTCTAGTTCAACCAGCCTTAGACCGTCTGTATTGCTTCGCAGTAAAACCCAAATCCCGACGGCACTCTCACTGGGTCTTAATAAATTCGTCGTTTGGTTGTAGACCTTAAGCGATAGGGTTAGGGTTCTCGTTGCGGTTGGGGTAACCGAATGGAGCCGATGCTACTAAATGGTACTAAGGTGCGCTTTCTGCGGGGGTCACGGGATGCGCCCAACCTTTCACGCGTGGTCCGTTCTATAATGATCCCTTCCTATTCAGACAAAGCTGTTATTTCTTAATCTACGGCAAAATATTACATAGATAAATGTAAACTTACTACTACACCAGTACACGTGCAAGATTTGGCATGACATGTTAAGAATGGAACAATATAATTAATCTGGGCCGTGCCTCCGCCAAGTCGAGCATACGTGCGCGCCGGCACGCCGCCGTACCATCCTTTTTTCGAAGCCATTCAGAACATTTCGAACCCCTTGTTTAGTGTTGCAAGATACCGACTGTTATTGCTAATACTTGGAATAAGTACGCCTAGAACGAGAGTCTTTATACAACAGATTTAGAGATGAAGTTTTATGCGTGCGTGTTTACGAAACAATCATAGAGACGTTTTGCATTTGACATTGACGTTGTGACAGATGCGCACACGCACGTAACTTAGCCCGTGGCTAACCAAAACTGGCTTCACTTACCAACAAGCGCTTACTAGGTTTCTAGGCGTATTTATTTTAAGGTCTAATGGGCGAAAAAGAGCTGACGCTCTAGTAAAAGTTAGCTTTTCACGTAATTTTGCAACTCGGAAGCGTTTATGACGGTGTTGTTTAAAAACATAAAGTACGATCGAGATTTTTTGTTGCGTTTGTATTATAAGTACTTATTTTATTGCCTATTTATAAACGTTCATATGACCGTTATCATCAAATTGGAAGGCCGACTATAAAGTAATTATAAAATGGCACAGGAAAACAAGTTCCTGTGTCAAATTGCCACAAGCGCCAAAGGCATTTAACTCGTCGTCTGACACAAAAACCGCGACTCCTTCCTCTCATTACGTTCATTGTTTAAAGACAACTTCATTTATAGCAGAGCCTCAAGTGTAAGTCACCAACGTAAATAAATGTCTCCGTTGTTTTTGCTCCTTATACATAAAATTGTTACAAACTTGTGTGAATGTTTTTTTCGGTAAAAGCTATGTCGATCCTCTAAAAAAACTTGGTGTCCGAGATATGTCTGTATCGAATCTGATAAAATGCAAACTCGTTTTGTAATTTTATGTTCTTAATTCGGTGGATTATCACTAATAATATAAATGCGAAAATTTGTGAGTGTGTTTCTATGTTTCTTAATTCGTCATCCTAGATTAACACATACGGCTACTTTTTATCCCGAAAAACTTTAGTTTTCCCGTGGGATCAGCGGTTAACAAACACCGCGGGGCGTAGTTAGTATGAAATATAAATAAGGCAAAATATTTTTTTGCGTAACATTAGTAAACCAATATTGGCAGATGTTTTCAGGTTAGCTGCGCCACTGTGGCGCGGCCCGGCTGGCATTCTGTGCATTTCTCCTCATCTCCCGTTTAGTATCTATTACTATCGTACATTTATTGAAACGGTCGCGGATTGTATGTTAATTTTTGCTGAACACCGTTGGAAACCTACATTTTATAACTTGACAACTTTACACAGGAATATTATACGAGATTATTTGCTAGCGATTTGAACTGTTATAATAACATTTGATATAATTATTTACTGTCCTAAAAGGTTTCTCATAAACCGAACTTTCAAGATTTTGTTATTTGTGATAAAGTTGACCTCCCACACTCACGCCTTAGCACAATAACAACGACATTGACAAATGACTATCTATGTGAAATAATAATATATAATATTTCTTAGCATATTTATGTGTGGTACAGTTTTTAAGTGGAATGGCATTGATCTATAACAATTAATTAGCCTTTAATTAATTTATGCGCTACAGAAACCTTGAGAGAAAAGAACATATTTATAAATTCAAATTAAATTTGAATAAACATGAAATAATTTTAACATGACATATTGTAGCAAAAAATTAATTTGATTAATGCAGGCAAATTCTGTGTTTTAATTAACATAAATAAAATCGCAATACTAAAATTGGAACAAGATGTTTTGAAATGCAAACATATTATTTGTTATTAATTACCAAGCAACATAGATGGAAATATTTATTCAAACAAAACAAAATCGCTGCACCTTAAGTGTCAAAAAGGACACTTTTTATTTAACGCCACTTTTTCAGGGTTCCGTACCCAAAGGGTAAAAACGGGACTATTACTGAGACTTCGCTGTCCGCCCGTCCGTCTGTCACCAGGCTGTATCTCAATAACGGTGATAGCTAGACAGTTGAAATTTTCACAGATGATGTATTTCTATTGCCGCTATAACAACAAATACTAAAAATAAAATAAAATAAATATTTAAGGGGGGCTCCCATACAACAAACTTGTTATAGATTATGGTACGGAACCCTTCATGCGCGAGTCGGACTCGCACTTGCCCAATTTTTTTACTTTTATATTAACACTGTCTGGTAAAACAACCTGTGTAAAACCGATAATCGATTATTAATAGTCACAAATTCAAAAACAAAACTGGCCGCTTCGATGAATTAAAAAGTATGCGTTCGAAAAACAAAACAGCAACGCGCATTCGAACTTCGCAATATGGAGGATGTATATTGCAATGATACGAGTGGAGGCAATAATTCTGGGAATAATTGGCTGCGAGATGTAGTGTAAGTGCCCCTGACCTGGCGGGGATACTCGTAAAGAATATACCACCTGCGTGTGACTTACCGTGGTTCTATATCTGCATTCTCTATGGCTTGCGATAACTTGGGATATAATTTTGCTTAAATTGTTCGAACTGCATGTATGCTTTTGAAATATTTAAAGGAGTCTCTGGTGATTGGATTGTTTTCGTAAGGTTAAAGTTGAACGTTACGATAGTTGGTGGATGTAGTCATCACTGACAATTCGAGTAAACATAAACAGTTTGACGTTTGACAAAAAGGTCTGGCTATAAAACGTTTCAATTCACAAAATCGAGTCGTCGGCGCCGACAGAGGAAATGTAACACGTCGCCGACCAATCCTAGGCAACGACGGAATGGTCCCAGTAATTGCCTACAGGCCCTAAACGAAACTACTTGTCAGGGTCATCGGATGTGCCAATTGAAGTTGTTCTTCATTTAATTATAAAACATCCAATTCTATCTAAAAAAAAAAAGAAAATTGAGTGTAATCCATTATAAAAAAAGATAGTGTAAGATAAAGAAAATAAAAAGAATAATTAGCATCAGCGATTTCAAAAAATTGTTTAATGTTTTAGGTACCTAAACAAATTGTAATGTAACAAGATTTGGCTTTAACATAATTATAAATATTATAATTCTTCGTCGTAAAATAAATACGATTAACAGCAATAAATTTAAAAACCAACATAAAATGACATAAAAAGTTTTATGGAACCATATAAAATGAAAACAGAATTCTAAAGCGATCCGTAACGGAATTCTAAGCAGAGCGCGTGTTCCTAATTTGAATAGACAAAAAACGATTAAAAAAGCAATCAATAATTCGCTACAAAATATTGTGGCACTCCCAAAAAGTAGAACTACGAAGGATCGTAAACTATAGCAACAAAACGTACTAATAATTTATAAGGAATTTCATCGCGATATTATTAACTTTATTGCGATTACGATCTTGAGAATTCATTTTTGACATTTTTATTCGAATTTATGCGGTTCCTTATAACGTTTTTAACAATTTTAATGTCCACCGCGATAATTCTCTACGCATTCTTAACTCGATTATAATTGGGTTGAAATTGGAATGGTGTTTATGGGGACAGATGTATCGATTACCTACTTGGTCTCCGCGACGCGGTGCGACCGCTCTAAGATTTTATTATTTTAAAAATTGATATTTTATTTTTTAAGTTCAACTGCTAACGCTCCCAGCGGGTGGGTTTTGCGGACCATCCAAACATAGACCTTAAAACTAAGTTGATATTGACGGAAGCTGCCTGTGGTTATATTTTGCCTTCGGAGGGATTCAAGGAATCGCATCTCGTATACATTTCTGCGTTTTGTTTTCTCTGTTGGGAGGTTTGATGTGATCTCTAGAAAATATTACAAATAAGTGAGCCGAGATAACTGGGATTCAATTCCTTGCCTAAGTTACGGTGCTGTTCCGCGGGTGGAATTTCAATGTTTGGATTGACCTGTTAATAGTCCCTAAACTCCCTAATTTCAATATTCCGGGCTATTTTAATTTTTTGTACATACACTGTGGCTATAAGCTTTGAAAACATAATTTGTATATACAATTTATATGATTAATAAGCTTACAAAGTCAGTCTCTATTTTATAGGTATAATTTAGTCTTTTCAACTTGAAATCTTAAAGCGAAATAAACAGTAAAATAACATTAATATTTTTAACACTTTTACAGAGAGTACGTCGGAAGACGTAATTTAGGACCTTTGTGATACGGCACCACGTTTGTCGACGGCGAGTTTTATCTTCGCAAAACTGACACGCCGTCTACAAACGAACATTTCTCATAGTATGAAGGCCAATGCCTTCTAGCGTTTTTGACTCGAACTTCTTTATTATGAGTTTTTTCGTTTTTACCGCAGCATGCAATTTTCAAAATAGTCCTGTGTCCGTGCTAAATGAACATGTTAAATTGTACTATCATTTAAGTAAAAAAAAAATACAATATTATAAATATATTTAACCATATTTAAAGCAGTTTAAAACTCATCCTCACCTACCAAATGCTACCAATTACGATACATTTTATATCTTTACATCGTCCCGCGTCGATAAAATGATAAACGCATGATATACGCTCACAGCGGAGATCACATCAGCAAATAAACACGGAGTGTTATGACGCGACGCTTTGTCGATGGCTATCGTTATGTCCACCGTTTTATCGCTAGTCGGATAAGTTATTGGCTAAGCGCGAGTCGGATGTGTGCCGATGGTTCGATATAATCGAGCATCAAGATCTATTAAAATGCGCTCGGCGTTTGAGTCGCTGCAGAATAAAATACTACAGATTTTTTGATAATTATCTGCAAAAAAGCGCCGCGAAATGTATCTATATGAATTTATATTAAGGTTCCGTTTTACCATCGCAGGGTATCATCCGTAAAAGACACGAAGCGGAGGATTTTTAATTTAATTTTTAAACCTACAGAAAAATCTACTTGACTTTTTTCTAGGAATAATTATTCCTACCTATAAAAACGCGTTTACGCTAGGACTTGTCTACAAACACGCGCTGGTTTTGCTCGAACACAGCTTGGAGGTGGACCCAAGATTAGCTTAAATGGGAATCGTTTAACAAACGCACTAACTTAACCCGATTTTATTGTTCTGAAGGGTTTAGCTGAATTTTGCACATGATTTTCAAATAGAAGAAATACAATATCTATATTTTGATCTAAAACAAAATGTATTTTAATTTAATTTTTTATTCATTCTTCAACAGATATAAAGGGTTTACAATTATACACGGAACCCTAAACCGATCGCAACTAGATGTTATCATCTAGTAATAATGTAATGAGTAAGGTATACCACGGAATAGTTGTAAAATTTACATGTGTGCAGTGAAAGACGCTTGCGCAGTCTTGTACTGGATCCTTATGGTAATGTCACGGATTAATAGTACCCAGTTTGATTTTAGGTCCTCGTGTCTGATCTAGTTGTTTGAATAGGACTAGGTCCAGTATAAGACCAGTGTTAGGAATAGATCGGCATTTTCGAACTCGTCTCGAGCTGAACAATAACTCCATGATATGAGTAAAGTCCTAGACTGGCGACCACGTATAGGAAAGCGCTGCGTGGGTTGGCCCCCGACTAGATGGACGGATGACCTCGTGAGGATAGCAGGCAATCAATGGATGCCGTCTGTACGGGATCGCACTTTGTGGCCATTCATGGGAAGGCCTACTTACTATGTTCAGCAGTGGACATCTGTGGCTGATAGATAGTGAGTAAAAGTAGCTTATTACAGCTTAGTAGTAATAGTTGCTTACTGGAGTCGACGGTACTGGGTGCAGTCCAGGCAAGATCAAATATTTGTGTGATGAATTCGAATATTTGTTCTTGGGTCATGTTCTCTATGTTTATAAGTATTTTATCAATCCAGGACAATGTAAAGATATAAAATGTATCGTAATTGGTCGCATTTGAGGATAGGCGAGGATGAGTTTTAAACTGGTTTATAGTTAAATATAACTATTTAAAATTACGTCTATCGTCGTCTAGTGCCCATAACACAAGCTAAATAGAGCTTACTGTGGAACTAGATTTATCTGTGTGAGGTTATCCGATATATATTCAATAATATTCATCTCCATCGATCTCGAATGTTCTGGAATAGGATCTAGTGATTTTGTAAACACACAAATGCTTCCAGATCGAACCCCAGCCTAAACGCTTCCTTGTAATCTCCATTGGCCTAATACCCGACACTTGCTCCGAGCCAAACGTGTGGGGGCGCACGCGCACGGTTCACGACCACGTATGGGAACACCATTGTCCCACTGCTATCACTGAGGCGATTCAAAATTGAAGTTTGAGTGGAGCTTCAGTGTCTCGGTGGTTGAAGTGACTGGTTTTCCGAACGACACTATCCACTTGGCGAAGCCTTATGATGATGATACACTTCATAATAAAGCTATTGAAAGAAAAATTGAAATTTATTAAAGCTACGCAAAAAGGTAGAGAGCTAACCATCATGTACTACCATCGCATACACGTAACCTAAATACTTTTGTTTAATTAAAAAAAAAACATATTTCTTTTTAATATTCTAAATTATTCAGCGTGGCGTCAAATTCCATATTTACTTAGAAAATTTATCTTCCTTTTTATAAAGGAGTAACTTTATACTATTAATCCTAAAGGCTTTTTCTAAGTAATGCTTTTGGCGCCTTTGCAATAAGTGAATCTTAATTTATAAAGTCCATTTCTAACACCTACTTTTCTCTCTTTCAACCAGTTGGCGTTTTCTTTATTGCCGTTTCCTTGTCTTCGCCTTGATGAGGACTTAGAAATTAACAGATACCGTAATATGACCTAAAACTGAACCTTCCTATCAATATGGTCACATCGCTCCCGGTATCTATATTACTACAAATTATCAACTGTGCACCTAATAATTATGAACTTGCATTAATTCTACATTAGCACCAACTATACCTAGCACTATCTGTGGAAGGACGGACAGATTATAACTCAAGATAACTTTTATATATAGTTAACAGCAGCATTAATGGAGACGATAAAGATAGTAGCGGAAATCTAAATTAAATTGAATTTATTTATGTTTATAGCAGTTTTTGATATTAAGGGTTAGTGATGAAACTATATAAGAATGTCAAGTTGTTAACTTTATCTAGATATCTTTGAACAATTTTATTTCTTAGTGTAACATTTGCTACATCTTGTATTTTCTAGTGTTGTATTTCAGTAGGTAAAATCATACTAATATTTTTTAAAGGGTGGCTAATAGACCAAACCTTTGCTATTCTACGTTGTTTTTATAGTTAAACTGAATAAGAATTGTATTTTAAATCAATGACAGAGATCAAAACACAAAGAAAAATTGACAATGCGAAGAGACCGGGAATAGAACCCGGTACCTCTGGCTACGGGTTAGTCACTCTGGCGTCACACTGGCGTCTAAGGTGTCACACAATATACACACCGCCAACGTGTCAACGAGTCAACGTGTTTCACAAACAACATATGTTTCAAAAATTTAAGAATTGTATTTTGTTTTTGATCATCTTCTGTAACATAAATAGAACAATACATTTTTAGAACAAGGTGTTATTTTGAGATATGTCATAACATTATGAACTTTAGTAGCATTGATATTTCATCGAAGGACACGGAAAAACCTATCGCCGTGCGAGAGAATATTCACAGATATTTTCTTGTCTTTTGCACACATTTGGGAAAATATATTTATAATCCCTTTATTCAGTACACAGCGCTCCGGTATAAACTGCAGTTATAAGCATTTAGGCGAGTGCCTTTTTAAGGGGTTACCCCAGGTTCATTGATATACAGCGTGGTATTATAGCGGGAGTTATAAATATCGGCGCGGGCGCAGGCGGCGCGTGGGCGGGCGGACCGTGGGAACAGGCATTGGAGCGCCCTGCGGGTTTGCTCGCCAAAGATGCTGCTATTGCTTTAATGTGTACTAATCTTGTATTTGGAGAATAGCAGAATATTGTAGGTAATTTAGGATGGGATAAAATTAAATGTCTGATAAAGAGGTCCTGTTACTTTTGACTACAAACTATACTCGTTGGCTGTAAGATGGCGTTAGTAGTATAACATCATCTGTATTCTGTACTATACATGCTTCCATTAGATTCTATTAGATTTCTTCTAATGGGCGATGAAAATAAATATGGATGAGACTTAGATAGTCTACATTTGGCTGTTTTCCGACTGAATAGCATTGTTCATTTTTTATGTTTTGTTTATTATTTGTATTTATGGCAAACATTTTTAGTAATATAAATCAACGTATATTTAGTGTTATCAGGTGTGTTATCAGCATTATTAATAATAGATAAGCGGGACAATGGAGGCCCATGCTGTAGCGTGGGACGGAATATTTTAACTGTGAATCAGCGGTTATTAATAGTTTTAACGTAATTTATTCGAAAGGAAAAGTAGTTATAAGTAATGCTCGAATATCATTAATTAGTTGAAGTGTTGTTACAGAAGAATGTTACTCTGAATGAACTGTCTTGCTCAATTAAACACCTTTTCACATAAGAATTTGAATTTCGAATTTCAGAGAAAGGCTGCGTTTCCACCAGAGATGTGCGAGGCGTAGCGAGGGATGTGTTTTTGTTAATCAATGGAATAACTTCATTTACTTATCTTCGCTCAGCGCAACTGATTCTATTGGTTAATAAAAATCCCTCGTTCTCGCTACGCATCCTCCCACTGGTGGAAACGCAGCCTAACACCTCATCGACGATCAGCGTGGAGATCCTTGAAGGAGGCCTTTGTCCAGTAGTAGCCGTTGTTCGGTTAAGCGTGTGTTGTACCGCGAGCATTGTAAGGTTACAAAAATTCTATGAAAATGACATGGTCTTATAGGCTGCTCGCGGTGTGGTGCTCCTTTAAATGATAACGAATGACGAATATTGTGGACTTATTAATGAGACGGTTAAAACGCTCAAATAGTAGCCCTCAACTGTAAGTTTTCTATTCGTATCTTAATCATACTTAAGACTATGACCCTAAGGCATGTCGAAGCAACTGGTTGAAAAATTCAATGATTCTGACATCTGATTCGGTGGTCCAATTGGGAGGACGCCAGTGTTGGCCCGGAAAGCCGTTGGAAACGCAGGTTCGAATCCTGTCCGAATCATTAAATTTTTCAATTTTCGCTTCATTTGTAAACATTTAGTTTACGTTAGCAGACGTAACTGCTTTAATAAAAAATAAGTAATTTGGGTGTAGCACATCGTTACTATCGATTCTCAACAAATTTGAGACGATGGTGCCGACGATAAAGTCTAAATCTTTACGGTAGATGGCGCTACGATGCCACCCTAAGGCATGTCGAAGCAACTGGTTGAAAAATTCAATGATTCTGACATCTGATTCGGTGGTCCAATTGGGAGGACGCCAGTGTTGGCCCGGAAAGCCGTTGGAAACGCAGGTTCGAATCCTGTCCGAATCATTAAATTTTTCAATTTTCGCTTCATTTGTAAACACTATAAATTGAATTTGTTTTTTCTAAATGAAAACAACCAAGAATATACATCAGACTGTTAGTTCGCCGCGTAGGGCCACCAACCACTGCACTTATCGTCGCTTTTAATAACAATCAATTATCCCCATAAAGCCATAAGTCACCCGCTCGCTCTATAACATATCGCGTTTCTTATAATCCATTTGTAATGTAATCTCTATATTTCAGGGTCGGGGGTCATCGACAAAAATGACAACGCAAACCGTGCGAGCGGGACACCACATACGTGTACACACAAGTGCGAAAGAGACGATAGAGGTCGTGCGGATCGCCTCAGGCGCAGCGCTATCCACAATGATGATATTACACCTAAGATGGACTTTCCTTCTTTAATTTACCGTTAAATTTAAAACTATGTATCTTATTTGAGGGAGATAAGATTGCGGTTCGATTAATTTTGGTCTTGAGAAGTGTATAGATATGTTGGTGTTGTCGTGAAGTGCGCAAATGCATTGGTTTATTATGTGCTGGGCAAAATGGAGGTTATTAAAGATTTTGTAATACATGGATTTAAGTAGAGCTTGGATAAAAATAAATGTAACGTGGGAAACAGTAGGTCTATGTAATGGATTATGTTGTCATTGTGAGACATAATGTTTAGAACTGTTTGAGATCACAGTTGGATCAGATTATGTTGTACATAATATTTATACAATTAATGAATCTTTTTAAACATGATTGTATGATTCTTTATCTGTTACAATTATTATAATTATTGATACGATCATGATACTGAAAAAAAAAGATTTGTTAACAGTAGTTCAAATGTTAGGTGCTAGTTACATAAATCGGAGGATTGACTAACTGAGGGCTACTGGTTACCAAAATAAGTTATGTAAAATTAGCATAATTTCGGTTGCTACTGAGCACAATTTCACTATTTCTAAAGTACCTAGTTAAACTATTTGAGCTATTTATTTTTGAGTATACATGTGTTGACTAGTTTCTATGTATAAAATAGTTTTATTAGCTGGTGATGTCATATAATTTTCAATGACAAAATAGGTTAAATATAGACGAGAATAATACAATTTTGTGGCCCTAGTGACAAGGGGTATGAGTCACACGAAAAAGAGCTTAAGTCTCACAGAGTTATTAACATTTTGTTCCTGGTAGAAAAGTGACTTATACCCTTTTTCACTAGGGCCACAGAGTTTATGATTATGATCTTAGCACTTCAAATAACTTTCCTTTTACTCATAATAATATTTATTACAACCATAACCACGCTTAGTAAGTTCCAATTGTTTCAAATCAAAACACAATTAAAATATACCTCCTTTAATCAACACAATTTGAATCGCCCATCAATTTTAGATACAATTAAACGTTTTAAAACCAACATCAATTAATTTCCCGTGCAACCAATAATTAAAAGTATGAGCCGTCGGGGGCGGGCGGGCGTAATGAAAACTCCTTTAATGCCCGGTAAAGCCCGTAATCGAGATCGAACAGAGACATTACGAGTTGCCTAGAGCTAGGTGCACCGAGATGTAGAGACATACTGGATGTGACAGAGCTACATATACAGAGCGCACTATTTTAATAACTTTCTGCGCATGACTGTGGACAAGGTACACTATTCCTTCGACATTTTTTTTGTGTTTGCTATATTTGTAATTCATTTTAGCAATTTCTTGACGGCGCGTTTGGCTCAGTGGTGGTGCTGCGAAGAGATGTGCCCTTTCCAAAAAATTCTGGGAACTTTCCTCATTTTGTATAAGAAAAGAGGAAAGTTTCCGGAAATTCACATCTCTAGTGCTGCGTACTGAGCCGGCGATCCTGGTTCGAATCCCAGCAAGTGCAAATATTTGTGGTATGAACTCGAATATTTTTACCTGGGTCATGATATGTTTCTTTCATTTCAGTGTTGAACATCGAATCAAAAGCTCTATATAAACTACGCTCAAGCCAGTTCCATTACCTTTAGCTCCGCCCGCGGGTTTGTTTGTAATGGTCCGGATATTAAATTACGCCGGCCGCGGGTCAGATGCACAATTACATCTTGATTACGATTTAACCTTTACTTAATTACATACAACGATTTCTCAATACGATTTTTTCGGATTTCTAATCGAAGTGCGAATTTCACTAGTGTCTATTGTGATTTATGGTCTTGGCGTCTGAGCGTGTAAATTAATTTTAATTTTAAGATACGAGTAAACTAAGCACAATAATTAATCGCGATATTACTTTCAGAAAATTGTTTCTTTGGTCCTGATTTTGACGGCTTTTTTTGTTTTGTGTTATAACTAGATAAACTAAATTAAAACTTTCAAAACCCCGATCGAACCACACGTATCTAAGAATCATCACGAGAAACAAGGTTTTCGATGAAAAAAACCGCATTCAAATTGGACCATTCGTCTGAGAGCTACGATGCCACAGACAGCCACACAGATACAAAGAAACACAGAGTCGCAGATCCACATGTTAAACTTATGACACCCATCTTTTTTTTCGGGGGTTGATAATTGATCATTAATCATAATCGTTAAGATTAAGACATTACACAAAATATTGCACTGACACCGTCGTATCGTACACTCTTTAATATCTAATCTAATCATACGTATTCTGCGATTGATCAAAACAAATGAAAATCGGTGACTGCCTAAATAAAAAAAGGTTGTGCGTCTTGGCGCAGCATAATCAAGATTATCTCACAACTTAATACACCAACAGCAGAATCAAAACGTAACGGGCCGTACGTGTCGAGAGCCCGCTACGGCGCGTTCCTCTCTCATAAAACAGGATCGATTCTAGATCGTTAAACAAATCGATTAAAAAATCAAGGCTCGCGTAGTGTGAACAATATCTCATTTTGAAAAAGGAACACCGAAGCAAAACAATTGAAGCATAAGTCTATCGGTGACCCGGACCGACCCGAGCACGCCCGGCTGCGTCCTTACAAATCCTATACCATGGTCCAAGCTCGAATTTAAATAGATAAAATTTTGTTTGGATAAAAACTTAATGAAAACTCTAGTCTGTTTCAGTTAAGAAATTAACAGAAATCAAGACGACTTTATTTGTTAAAGTATTCCAAAGTATAGGTACATCATTGCAGTCCACGGGATGTTTCTATAGAAAACGAGTTGTACAAATATTTTGATATAATGCAATGATCATTATTGCCAAGTTCAAGTGTTTATTTATTTGTTTTAATCATAGATATTATCAAATTTACGTATGTAGTGAATTGTTTGGCCATTATATCGTGTCAGTTAAGCTCGAATTTATATTTCCATCAAGTTTAAGACTGCATCGAGCGAAATGTGAAAAAATAGGCAGTTGCCGTTAAGTAGATAACGTCAACACTAGTTGTTTAATCCATTTCTAAACTATATATTTAGCATTTCGAAGAATGTGTTAACAACTTCTCCGTGGAAAAATTATAAGATTATTAATATTTTACCCTAGAGATCTAAGTAAAGTTGGACGAAAATTGTAAAATCGTAAGCAGGCGTTAAGTGTTTTTTTATACTTTAACAATGGAAATCTATTCTGATTTTCAGTTCTATAAAAAGCTGAATGTTTACATTACAATTTGTCCGCATCAAATATTTCAATTATTGTTTGGTATTAAAGGTCCAGATATATCAAAAAGTGCTTTTAATTCTCCATACATTTTTACTATGGCGGCCGCGCGCCGTTCGAAATACGCATTCCCCGCGCTCTATGGTTCAGTCGCTAACGCTCGGCGCCCTCTTAATGTGAACTTGCAACAGTTGCAATAATGGCTTCGTAAATACAAAAGCTAACAAAGTTTCTCCAGTTTTAGTCAGTTTTTGTACTGAAATAGAGTAAGGTATTGTCAAGTTTCTCCCAAACCAAACTGCTCAAAGTTTGCTCTAAAACTGAAAGTATTTAGGTAGGGTTTGTAAATGCGCAGCCCGGCCGGCCGAACACCTCCCATTAGGAAATGCTCCACTAATAACCGATTTTATATTGCATTTAAATCGTCCACATTTAGCTCGATACTTGAATGCGGTTTTATGCGAACTTAAATGCTGTTTAGTACTGATATTAATTTAAATTACACTTATTTATGTAATTACAGTGAATTTTAATAGGGGTCAAGTTAAACGTCGCTTGAAATATGCTTATGATCCACCCATCCTGGTGTAAAAAACCTATGCCTATTTAAAAAAAAAACAATATTATTTAAATACCGTGCGTATTATAATAAAAAAAAATTACCCTTTGCAAAACTAGAGGATTGAATAAAAGGCCTATACTTATAGCAATTATTTTGCCACCATAGTTATATTACTAAGTATAACCATACAGTCATCTAGGATATATCAGATAACCATACGTGTTCCGTATGTTACGCCTGTGCTACTCCGCGCTCGTCGCCGCAGCCTTTTCGCCGTCCCTCCGGCGAGGACCCGCGTACTCAAATGCTCTCCCCTCCACCAAGCACTAACGCTACTGAACGATATCTTAGACAGTGACAGCCAATTAGATATGTTTTTTACCTCCGAGGCGAAATTTCTGACCGCATCAACTCGCTACTTAGAAACAATAGTTACCCCGAGCAGTGTCCAAGAATGAGTTTGCTATATGTGCTTAACAATTTTATTGAATTTTATCGAATGTTATTATTATTATATGAATTTAAACTTAATGATACTGATAATTTAATGTAATGAATTTTCGTTTAATTTAATAATCTAATGTAAATAATGCAATAATGTATATTACCTAGTTCAATTAATGATAATGATGTATGTATTCTTCTAACAACTAACAATTAGCACGTAAGGTTCAGCTGTTAGTGCTAATTCTGTATAATAATAAATAATAATAATAATAATAATAATAATAATCTGCCGTTATTTATTTTAACATCTTATTTTAAGCCTTTTTTTAATTTGCCAGGAACCGTATTGTTACATATTTCGCACGCCGTGGAAATACTAAAAACTGTCACTCGCACCACAGGAGATGCACCAAAAACCGCTCTTTATACCTGTAAAGTGTCTGTTTTGACTTACCACACCGCAGATTATGACAACAAAAGTGGACCGTACCTGAAAAGAATAAACAGATTATTAATAATTGTTAACCCAAATGGCATCCTCGTAAATTCAAAAGTTCAAATAGTGCGTGCGCGTTCTCCAATCCAAAAGACATAACTGAAAAAAGGAAGCGTCCGAAAGAGGAACGTAACTTGAAAGGCGAGAAGTTGATAATAAGGGTAGACTTGTTTTGAAATTGTTCTATTTGTTCTGGAATGTATTCACTAAACAGTAGTGACAAGTCGGGTATAATCCTTTGGGATTTAAATTGTGAATGAACAATTGTTATCTTTTTAATAGCAATGGCGATCTGTGTATTGTTTTGTGACAGTTCTTGACGTATTTATGGTCTTGGGGTAGCAATGACAGGATTGCAAAGGATTAGAGCGTCTCGTGTTTCTTTCCGGGAAGATGTTTGACTTTAACCAAACTTACCCGGATTCGAGTGCAAAAAAGTGTTTTGCGGTTATTATTGTAAATATATAATGCTATTCTAGTAATCTGACTTATTTCGATTGAGTTAATAATAAATATAAGCGCAGTTGTCTAAAAGCTGCGTTTCTCAGAATTTGACTTGGTTATGTAAATATCATGCTATCATGTGACATTTTTTTTATTGTAGTACATGTTCATGAGTATGTCGGATATTAGGTAGGTCAGGTAGCACCGTAGAACTTCAATAACATGATAATTGAATAACAAGCGTAGCGTCTTTCCCTAATCTAGCCGCAACATGTTTGACTGCTCCATTTATCGCATAACGCTTCTATTGACGGCTTGTCCCAACATTCGTATAATGGTCAAACATTGGCCCAAACATCTAACGATTTAAGTGCATCGCTAACCTCACTTCAATACATGTGCTTAGCAGGACTATGACAACGATAGAATAGTAGTTAGGAAAAGGCTTAAGTTGGTTTGGGTTTGTAAGGGACTTAGGTCTTTTTATATAGTGAAATAGCCTGGTATTGCCTGAGGTGTGTTGATGGTAGAGACGTGTGTGGCGAGGGATAAGTAATTGTTTGTTACGCTTATGTCTGAAGAATACCATTTATTATGTTGTTTCCGCTCCACGATTTCATCCATTTCCAACATTGTTGTATAAACGTGTTATGACGACACGTTTAGTGGTATTAAAACTACATACAAAGCTAGTCCTGGCTTTGAACCCCGGCAAATTATGTCAGTAATGACGACGATAATTCCATTTGTACGTCATGTCGTTGCAACCGCTTTTTGTATTTTGATTGTAGTATTAACCATTGGCCTGTAATACCAGATTCTCATGTTTGATTGTTTTGTACACTATTAAAACTTCCCATTTCTGTTTGAATGGTTACATTGTATGTAACGGTACGACAGGTTGAACAAAATCTCTCTAGCCCCACATGCGGCCCACCCAATTGTTTGGAACTCGAACGGTCGCGCGATAATCATCTCGCAAACAGTGCGACGGCGAAAGTAGTGAGTTTCCAAATTAACACTGCGACCGATTGATACTGCCCGAATTAGCGCGCTGTTAGGATGACCACAGGTTCTGGTGTCGTGGGACTAAGTTAGTGTTCGGCACGTGCCCATGTGCAATCGCGATTGTATAGCTTAGAGAGTTTTACGCTCGAACCGTTGGAAGCTCTAATGGGTACTATATGCGGGTTATTTTATTTAGATGAGTGACAGTCGCGGAAACCGAAGAGAATATTCTCTAATATAATAGATTGAATACTTATTTGCACACGAAAGAAATACAAACACTGAAAAGCTTAAAAGTAAAATAAAGGTAGACAATGGTACTTAATCATTGAGCTTCAACGTTGTTACCATAGTTATTTTAGCAGCGAGTAATATTGGGGTAAGTTTTTGAACGTAAACTAAGTTTGTACGGAGTGTCGAATTATTTAATTTCCCGACCTTGGGTTCTTTGAAGAATCGAGCTATTAAGGTTACTCAAGCTTTGGGATAGGCGATAATAAAAAAACGGTTCCGGTTGACGAAATGAAAGGGTCCAATATAAGACTATATAAAAACCTCATGATTCATGGTCACCGCACGATCGTTTAGCGCCTGCGCGCCGCCGGACGATCAAGTTAGCGCCCACTTTTACGCGCCCCCCAACGACTCACTCCCGACCTGTCGTGTGGTAACCTGATTTCGATACTAAACAGAAAGTATCATAGCAAAAGGTCGTAAGTACACAACAAATGACACCAGAACCTGTCCTTTTGTGGATTATCCAAAGTTGATCGAGGAAATTGGACAGAACCAGTGTTGACGAAAGGTCGTAACTACTGTTGTTGTTGTTTGCGCAACATTAGGTAAGGTGTGGTGTATTGTTTTTTTTTTTATATCTGTGTTCGCTCTGAATATTAGTTATTACTAAAGCAAATTACAGTATAATAAGACAGGAGAGTATAAGACTTATGTCTTATACTATAAGTAGGTATGTATAGGGTACGTATACTTTAAAAAATAAGCACAATTTCAATACTTAATACTCTTTCTTGAGGTGTATCTTTAATGATCGAAAACCAATAAAGAAAAGTGAATCTTTACAGGAGATCTGACCTAGATAATCCATTGCAAAATAAACCATTATATCACCGCGGATTTCTCACTGGGGTCAAATAATAAGTATAATAACGCACGCAAAACAATACAATACCGCCTTCCTCATAATCCTACACCTTATATAACAAAGTTTATTATTGTTCACCTCGTGCGCAGTTTCGTTGTTTCGGCGTAATCATACGGGGTCAACAGTAACAGAGGCCATTTTGATGGCCGAAGGTAAGAAGGTGATAACGATGTATGGGTCTCATACATTGTTAACCCGTTTCTGTGTTGCATGAGAGCATTACTGCGTGTCGGCGATGAGTGATACGGAGCTTTATTTCACACAGAATCGAACAGCTTTTTAGGGTTTCGAGCGAGTTTTAAGGTAACAAACATTTTAGGGGATTTCAAACATTTTTTTTGGCATAGTGGGCAAATGAGCAAACGTATCGCCTGATACAAAGCGATTAGGTAGGTACCGTCGCGCATAGACACCTGTAACACCAAAGGAGTCACAAGTGCGTTGCCAGCCTAAACAAAGTTATGTACTGTATGTAATTTATTTTTTATAACTGCTAATGTTGCAGTCAAACGAGGCAGTGTGCGTGTCAATGTTATACGGAATGGCCAAAGTTACCCCGATTGCCTATAGTTATTTATTATCGTATTTATTACTTTGCTCAGATTTATAACTTTGTATTAACCACTCAATGAGTGGTTAAAGGCATGATTGGACCTCTTCTCCTAAGCCCAGTTTCGCGCTTGCCACACATAGATGGCGTGCGTTGATAAAGAAGGCTGTTACCAATGTTTACGACTATGCAAACATGTGTTTTTATTATAATTATTAGCCGTAAAGGTTAACCGCCTTAACGCTCAGCGTGCCCTATTGGCGCCATTTTTGAAATTTCACTGCTTTATAGGTTAGAATTAGGTGAGATATTTTTTTTTATGTAGGTTAACATTACATACCTAGGCCGGTGAATCGCGAATGCCTCAGATCGCAGGTGTTTGTGACCCGAAGGGCCATCATTAAATATGCGATCTGTCGCTCGTGGTTTGTCTAAAGATTTACATCTTGCTTGGCCAGGAAGCGAGATTTTCTCGTAGCGTGCAGAAAATCCCGCTTACGGCCTAAGGGTGACGTAAAATAAAATGCCTGATGACATTTATTCAGTAAATAAGCCAGAAGACTTTTACAATACACAACAATACGATACAAAGATATTTTATTGCACACCAATAATGATTACAAACTTTTACATATGTGAATCTACCGGCATTTCACAACTAGATATATTTGAGAATATTTTACTTAACGATTACGTAATGTGAGTTAGCATATATCTAGCTATAGCTATCTAAAGAAGTTAGGCAATACAGTATATTAAAGAAATGCAAGGAACTTTACAAAAGGAACTGTATGTTCTCCTTGCATTGGTTTCCCTATTGATGGACGTGATAATTTCCTTGGAACAGCGTATTTTTTTTAACTCTTGTTTTTCTATGATTAGTCCGACCTATGCACGTACCTACAATTGTACATGACTGTTACTCCTCACCTTTTTAAACTAAATTCCAAAGTGATTTGTAAAACAAACAATTATAACGTTGTCAGTTGAACAATTATAACATCTAAGTCGCAATGAGCTATGAAACAATGTAGCTGTCATCGAAAAGTGACGGGCGTTAATGCGGCATGGGCATGGGTGTATCAAGGCTGCTCGTGGGAACAGTGACGCAGGCTCGTAATGGTGGATGGTGTGCAGAAAAACCTTTTCACAGTTGGAAATTTTGAATTAAGAACTAGTCCAAATCCAGACAACAGGCGGGCTTAACGCTAAAGGACGGGTCAGTAACGCTAAAGGTCTTTGGGAATTGAAGACTCGGAGACAATACACATCTCCCTGGAAAGAAGATGTTTACCATGTATTGATGGAGTGTGTCCGAAATGAAAGGCCTAGGCAACTGATATTCGGCGACAGTTCCATTGGATTATGTAATACATACCTGTGCAACCCACTGTCCGACGAAGTCGGAAAGATTCTAGCCCTAGTTAAATGTGCCATTAAAGATAGGTAGAATACCTCCATATTACCTCACTAATGTTTGTATGTTTAAATTAAGACTGAAATGTATTGTTATGTTGTTGTTTTATGGAGTGGCATATTCGCACTAGCGAAAAAACTCCTTAAAAAAAAAAAAACTCCCTGGAAAATATGCCCAGTGATTTGTCTGTTGCATTAATTATTTACTACTATGATGTTATTATTATTGAAAGTTGTATTTTTTTACATGTAACTTAGCTTACTCTACTTGCATAACAAAGTTTTGAATTTGAAATTGAAGTTGACCGGTGAAGAATGGCTTAAGGCACTAAATAAATCCGACATTTGGAAATGTGTATTATGCAATAAAGTTTAAATAGGTAGGTACATAAAAAAATAAGTTGATCACAACTATACGCATTTATACAAGCTACTGTAGGTATAAAATTGTGCTTGTGATACTTCTTAAACTTTTAAAAGATGCAATTTTGTTTTGAGATAAAATATTAATTATTCAAGTTCAAATTCAAATTTATTTATTGTACACGACTATCATATTAATGTTATACAAAAAACAAATTTCCAGATAACAACTAAATGACAATAACATGCACCTAAAACTTAACAATTTGAGGTTACACTGGCCCCTACACTAGGCGCAGCCTGTCTCGTAGGAAGCCAATTCAGACATGAGTTTACATAATTGACGCGAAAAGCTAATAAGATGCCACCATTAGGAAAATGAAATAAATACATAGTAACACGAATTGTATATATAGGACATTCTAGCTAATTACAATAACGGTGCGTGTAGAGGTGTGTAGTGTATGCAAATGTGTATATCTGTGTGTGTTTGTGTGTGTGTGTGTCAGTGTTGTGTTATCACTTAGCTACTCTAAATAGATCCTCTATCTCCTCATACGTAAGGGATCTGAGCCTTAATTATTAATTATCTACATCAATACCCTGAATTTTATCTAGATTACATACCAAGTAATGAGAAAAACTATTTTATAGTGCGTTATTTATCAGCCTATAATCATAGTTTAGAAACGAATTACTCGCAAATTTTAGAAACATAAACCAATCCTGTGTAGATTATCCAATTATACAAAAAAAATACCACACTTCAAAATACGTTACCAAAGTCAAAAAACGTTTTATGGGTCAATTATTCAAGTATAAAAGCGTGTAATCCGTGACATTTATAAACATAACATTTCGAAAAGGTTTAAAAAAACGCCTCTATTAAAATCACGATCCAATCAAGAAAACACACAGTTTCGAAATGGTTATGTTGGACAATTAAAACGACACGGGTTCACGGTACTGCAACAATATTAAAACCAGTATTTTAACTTCAAAAACACGCCCAAGACCGTAACTGATATATCGTATAGCATAACTTGCGCTACCATGTGCTCGACTCAGTTTGAAAGCTAATTTAAACGAATATATAGGGTAATTCGCCAATAATTGGCCACCGTTCAATAACTGGCCACATCAAACTAAAAATTAACTCGGTTCACCTACAAACTGAATTCATTTTATTATATCGTGGCCAGTTATTGAAGGGCGGCCAGTAATTAACAGCTTATACTAAAATGAATTATATTTATAGGTGAACAGAGTTCATTTTTAGTTTGAGGTGGCCAGTTATTGAACGGTGGCCAATTATTGGCGATTTACCCTATTGGACTTTTTATCAGTTCATTTATTTTGGGACGAATAACTTGAACCAATTAACCTAATAGTGTATGTAAAAATTACAAGTAAAGTAGGTATGTTAACCCTAGTAGTTTCGCCTTTAAGCGAAACGCGAGTGCTCGCGTGTAGAGCATTTTACTGCCCGTACTTTTTTCTTATATTTTAGGATACCTTTAGCATCGTATATAAAGAGTGTGAATATTTTAATAATTACACTTTAAGTAAATGAAAATACTGTCTTACAATGTCATGGCAGTGGTCATAGTTTCGCGTCGTTTATGCCGTCTGTACACGCGATGCGGTTGATACGCTATCGGCACGCCGAGTTATATCGCCATTTATATAATATGTATATTTTTACGTCACACTTTTTACGATATTGCGCGTTTTTATGCGATGATCATTTTCTGTGTTGGGTTACCTATACCTGTGAAGGGCTAGTGTGATAATAATGATAAGCCAAGGATTGATAATTATGCCTATGAAATTAAATTAAACGTAAACTTGATACATATCTAAGAATTTAAATGTATTTATCTTTAGGTATGTGGATTTTAATATAACTATGTAAACTATGAAACTACTGGGGAACGAAGATCTGGCAGTTTCCTCGCACAACGCATTAGCATTGCTATTCAGCGAGGAAATGCTGCCAGCGTCTTCGGGACCATGCCGCGGGGGCACAGTTTTTTAAACCTTTTTTAGTTTATTTTAGTTACGTAATTATTTTATTTATAACTAATTCCTTGATTAAGTTTTTATTTGTTATTATGAAATAAATAAATCATTTCAACTATCGTATATATGCGACAGCAATGTGTAAAAAAGTCATAAACGTATACATTCTAATTTCTAATAAAACTTCTACAATTTCTCTGACAGTATTAGCGTATGTGAAACAATTTATTGCTTTAACTTCTATTTTATTTTAATTTCTAACACTATTTATTTCTAAGAAATAAGTATGCTTATACAAATTTTACTTCAAACTAGATCTACTAAATAACAGTGAGCAAAATAGTAGTTTTGAAACGTATCTAGTTCAAGCATTCTTCAACATATTTAGTCACGATATCATCTTCGAGATTTTGCTGGAAGCCTGACTCCAATCATTTCAATGCTCGTGATAAAGACTGATTAAGTCCAGTCCCACGAGCCAACAAACAATACCTATCGATAATTTCGAAACCGAAACGCAAAGTTAATAGCTCGTTACATGCGCAGGCGCAGGCTATTCACACCTGAAGAGCAAACAACTTAAACGGATTTGGAAAACGAGAAGATACGTTAGACAAGAGATAGTTTCTTGAGGGTTCTGTGGGCCTATTATGGTCGCTTTTATCACGCAATAAATAAGTGACAAAGCATCCGTCATGTTTTGATAAAATGTGAGTGTCATATATGCTTTATCACTTAGTTATCACGTGATAAACGCAACCATCATAGGGTTGTAGATTAATTGGATAAAAATATACAATTAAATAAGCTTAGCTCTAAAAAAAAATTGAGACACACTTTTATTGCTGACTGTACTTTCATACACACACGTTAATAGCTCATCAATACCAATGAAATGAGCCCAAGCACGATGGGTTTCTCTTATGCTCTTTAGGAGTTCCTACAACCACCTTCCGTCTCTATCATCAGAACTGCTCCAAGATACCAAATTATTGTATTGTTATGTGAACTGAAGATTTGATAACAAAAGTTTGTTTCTCACCCTGTTATCATATGCTGTCAAATAAAGTCTTTTTTTAATATATTTATTTTCTTACAAACTTAGTTACAAGTGAACGAACCTTATATATCATTATGCGGTTCATGCGTTACAACATTAAGGTAATTAATCAGTTAAACTTGATATACAATTTGAAGAACGCTAAACTATTAAGTCAGTTAAAATAATGAGCAAGATTAAAAAGATTCAATTATTCATTCAGGAGTAAAACTGACTATTTGTGCATCATAAACAAAAAGAGAGAGAAATATGAATTTAGATAGTCACGAGATGTTAAGAATTCGCAGTAGTAGCACGAGTCTACTTCTTAACATAAAAAAAAAACTTTATTATAAAGATATCAGTATCAAAAGCACCAAGTTTTCAAAGCTTTGAAGTTAGTCCCTAAACCAAATGAAGCTCTCATTGATTTCCCAACATTGGATGCTAAATGGCCTCTAATGCTCGTGTTATAGCTTGTAATTAGTGCGCGCGCGCAAGCTTGTTGACTGTATGTGAGTACACAGCTGAGTAGATTACTAGGGGGCCTATGATGGTTGCGTTTATCACGTGATAAATAAATGACAAAGCATATATCACTAATACACGCATTTTGTCAAAAAGCGACGGCTGCTTTGTCACTTATTTATTGCATGATAAAAGCAACCATCATAGGTCCGCAGGAAGTAGTGTTAAAGCTACAAGGATTGACTTGGAATACGTTTATTCTGTCGGACCAAGAACACTTTTAATTTTTTTAAAGTAATAATGACAGATAAATTGTAATAAGACTATCACCGGGAGAAGACTGCCACTCACTAACTAACTATTTTGGCTCAGTGATCCAAACAGGATCTTACCCTCCGAAACGAGAGCATGTCACTTGTTCCGATCCTGCGCAGTTTCTCGCCAGTTTTCGACTGAAGAAGACTGCCCCAGTCCAATAAATAACTAACTATTATTCTTATCCCATTAGACAATAAACTATGTTAGCTCACCCCAACTTACTTTTGAGATGGTTTTGATAATCAGGCTATGGAAAGAGCTCCCTGCCCAGATTTTCCCAAGAACCTACAGTGTGAAGTTCTTTAAAAAGAAGAGTGTACTGATTTTAAAGGGGTTGGCAACATGCATGGAAGTACCTTGGAGTCAGGTTGTGATTAATTATCAATTTATCACGACCCTCAGTAATAAGGATACCGATATGCAAGGAGGGGTTAAGTAGACAAATAGTGACTTTTTGTTGAAATATAGATTTGTGTTTCATAAGTTCAAAGTTTTTACTGTAAAAAACCGATTTAACAAACCGTACCCCGAACGACTAATTTGACCCTCACAAACATGTCAGTAACAAATTTATGCGGCTGAGTCCGTGCAAAGTTCAACCGTGTTCTGCCGCGTGTTTTCACGGTACGACACGGCACGACACGGTCCGATTTACGGGCGTGGCAAACACGGGCTCCGTCACGAAGATGTTCAGATTGTGAAACCATTGGGATTCTACGGTACGACACGGTGAGATACGGTCCGATTTGTATCGTGGTGTGACATACATGGGTTCGGTCACGAAGATGTTCGGATTAGGAAATGTGGTTTGAGATGTGTTTCTATTTGTCAATTTTCAACGGTTTGTAGAGTTTATGCACTGTGCTGTGAAGGGATCCGTATGAGTTCGTCCAAGAACAAACGCTGTCATTCTGTTCCTTATCATTTTCAGAAAATCATACATCATTAAAACCGCAAACTTGTCTGATTGAAATTGTCCTACTACAACTTAAGTCAAAACCATTCACAAATCAAGTATGAGTATAAGGGATTCTACTACTCACTTCGAAAAATTATGGTAAAATTAGTTTCTCAAATACCCGGCTGATGTAACACAATTTTCTACCGGAGTCTGGCTGCCATAATGGACGTCTCTACTTGTATGTGTCACTTTAAAATCAGAATTGATTTGTGTAATCGTGACATAGTGGAAACGAGGTGGTGACCCTACAACATTTCGAATGCAAACCCGGTCGGGATGAAGACGCCATACACGACCCATAAAACATTATCCGCGGAATTAGATCACCGTGTTCGGTGTATTCCATGCTTGTAGCCCGATCGACGAGGCCGTCGGTATTACAATAATTATTGCATTTGCATTTATAGAACTATGGCACGCGACTGTTTATCATTATCACGCAACAGATTATAGCTTGACCCTTCTCTAATTGCTCTAACTAGTCTGGCTGGAAAATCGTTGTAGACAATTCAGTTGTTAATTAGTGTGATGAGTGGTCAGAGCGCCCGTGTTGGCTCGGAATGCCTCTCGAGGCGCGCGGTCAAATCCCTTGGTAAAACATTTGGTTTACACTAGTAGACTGCTTTAATGAAAAATTATTGGAGAATCTTTCTTGTTGAGGAATATTCATGATTCACTTTGTTATGTTTTGCTGCATAATGATACATGGGGCTAAAGCTATTTTCTGACAATAAAATCAGGTACAATATCATGATAAGGTATTCAATATACGTCCTTATTTCTTGATTTATTTTATTATTCACTCATTTTATTTTGTAATTATCGCCTGATTTTGAGTTTCTGATCAACCCATTTAAGTCATTGCTTAGATGCATTGCTTAGCAACTGGCCAAAAGTGGCATCAAATAGGGACCTGTGCAAATTTAAGGAGAGGCCTCTGCCCAGCAGTGGGACATAATACACACTGACAGGCTATAAAAAAAGAACAAATTGCGAAAATTGACTAACTACTCTTCGTTGAATGGGGTAAGGGGCTGGTAGCATAGTTTCCCGTGCATTTCGACTCACGAAGCTCTGAGTTTATGTGTTCCGATGCTGCGGTTTGTAGCTACAATACCAGAGACAAAATGTTTACCTTTTTCAACCTATTCTAGAAAAGGATCCCTCATTCTCGATCCTCAACTTTGTTGTTGTCCCATTATATTTGTGATTTTCGTATACTAAGGTATATTTAAAATGGCATAATGATCAGTAATTATTAATTGTAAATTTGTCTAGAGGACGGAAATACATACCTACTTACGGGTCAAAATCATAAACCTCCTTTTTTGCTTCGGCGTGGTGGTAAAAAAAGTAGTCGTACAAATAGACGACTATACAATGGTGGAAGAAATGTAAATCGGGCGGCACTAACCAGCTGATAATTGTCAAATATGTACAAGACTTTTCACGATTGATACTTTTCTATGTAGCTGGAAATATCTGTAACTACTAGGGATCATCAAATGCGAGCAAAATCGTTTGAAATGACGTATGACAACCAGTGACGACCCTAGCGCACTACAATTAATTTAGCTTGCATTTTACGAACACTAATAATTAACTACTGTATATGATACAGGAAGAAATACATCGGAAGACAAGGTGAGAACATTATTGTTTATTTACTTATATATTTACGAAACCACAACAGTGCCTATTGTGGTCAATAATCGTAAGAAGCGGTTTGAGGCATTGTTTTTATTTGAAAATGAGTAGGAAATGATTTATTTTGAACCATTAACGATGCGGCTCACCGCAGACCCTCATTTACTTTAATACAGCATAGGTCATGGTCAAGACATTGACACAACAAATCATAATATTGAAATCAGTGTGTATATTAATAAACACCGAAACCTTCGGATTTCCACACTTGTATATTTTTTATTACCATTAAAATTCTTAGAATAAATACGCCTAGAAACGTAGTTAGTGCTTGAAAGTGAAGTCAGTTTGGGTTAGCCTTTAAGTTTCGTAAGTGTGCGCATGTATCACAACGTCAATGTCACAAGCAACACGTCGCTATGATTGGTTCGTAGACACGCACACATAAAAACAAAAGCGGCTTCATCTGACAAACTTGTTGTATAAAGACTCGTTCTATAGGCGTATTTATTCTAAGGATAGGGTAGGTAAATGATCACGAACATTATTAGGGGCTATTGAACATCTCCAATTTAAAGGTTCCAAATGCATTGCTAACTTCGAGGACTAATAGGTATGGAATACATCCTAGCTCGAAGATTCACCACTCGACCTCAGCTCTCTCTCTCAACCAAAGAGGTGCAAAAACTTTATTCACAAAGGTGGATAAACGCCATCTACCGGGAGTTTCAGATAATAATCAATGAATAAAAGCGTAAGCAAATCAGCGGGGCAACACCTTCGTGTGAGAATGACGTCACGACGATCGGACCGTGACGACGCGTAAGGCGGTAAAAGTAAAAACAGCGCTCCAGTTCTCACGAGGCGCGGCCCAAGCGGTGGGAATGAGCGGATCAAAGACGCTTATACAATTTCATTAAAGAGTTCTCAAGTTCACGTCGTTGATGAGGTATGTAGCGGTCTCTATCTAGCCCTATCCAGAACCAGTTCTTTGACTTCTTTATGAGCAATCGTAACATACGAAATCGAGACGTATTACAACCAGTGACGACGCAGTTCAATGCATTTTGCTCGCATTTTACGAACCTTGTTTGATAGATATATAGCTGAGCGATATATTTAACTTATCATATCGACTATAAGCGTAAGCGTGGTAGGATGGATTGTCTGTTTTTTATTGAAGTATCTTTTGTTATTTTATTTTTACTATGCAAAAAAATATAGGAAAGTAATTTAACTAGCAGAAATTGTAAAATTGGTAACGTTTTCATCGCAGGCAGCGTGGTAACTGTACGAGATATCAATTACGAACGCTTACAATTACGAACGCATTAATTGTTTTAGTTCATATTTCCAAGAGTTATGGCATCATACTCGTTACATGGTGCTTGCATAGAAACTAATGTAAATTCATAATGTCTCATAATGACCCGCGCCCTCTCGTGGCTTGCGCGCGACCTTGATCTTGCGCGTAATTAAGCGGCGCGCGCGCATGACGTCACGTCACGGCCGCATTGTCTCCGGTAATTGGTGCACTTGGTGCTTATTGGCCGGTGAGGGAGATGAGGAGTATGGAACGCGGGCTGTTGTGATGGTAATGAGTGAGATGGACAGGTCACTGCAAGGTTTCAGATGGGGGTCGAAACCCAGACCGCTGTCAGATCTACTTATCCGGAGTAGTGCTCTGATCCCGACGTTGCCGCGACATTGCGCATATCGCGGAAATTCAAGCACTATATGACTCTAAAGCGCCCTCTGTACTTAACACTTTTTGTGAAAGAAACAGTTCGACGCTTAAGAATCAATATTGTCTAAGTAACAAAAAAATTTGACGATTATGGCATTCTATTCGTTTTTTTTTCTTAACCTAACTGCATTAAAAGATGAAAAACGTCAAAACTGTTAGTTAGACGGTATTGATTCTTAAGCGTCGAGTTAACATTTCAGCTTCCGAAATTAATTGCATCTCGATCCATCAGTAGATTGACAATCATGCGCATTGACAGCAGTATGCGACCGCTTCGTCAGAGGACGGCGTCGTAAAATTCAGATTCGATGGGAAATGCCACATTTTTATGGCTACTTATTACGGAAGATTCGTTATACATTGCGACGCAGTTTTGAAGCGTTGTTGGTATAAGACGGAAATCAATTTATACAATTTTTTTCTCAGTTATCGTTTTATCCGTCTAGGAGCATGCCAAATTTTTGAATACGACAAAAACATGACGTTAATATTACCAACCTAGTCAGTAGTATTGTATGATATCGTCATTAAGAAGGTAGTATAGCTATTGAACGTAGGTTATCCCGAAAAATGCAACGAACGAAAGTGAATACACTAAAGTAAAAGTACTTTTGTTTTTTTATAGAAATTTCTTGTAAAAAACCTTAATCAATATCGAACAATAAATTTAATGCATAAATAAACAGAGGACAATTAATTTAAAATGAAATCTTTAGTAATAGATAAAACTAAAGAAATAAAATTTGAGATAAATGAAATACAGCTAAAATAACTAAAAACTGTGCCCCGCGACATGATCTCGAAGACGCTGGCAGCATTTCCTTGCTGAATCGTAATGCTGAATGCGTTGTGCGAAGAAGCCGCCAGCTCTTCGGTCACCAGTAGACTCAATGAGTCTTAGATGAAGTTAAAAAGGAAAGGTAAAATAGGTGAATATTAAATCATATATTTGCATGTTTTACTTAAAAAGCTAAATGAAAATTATGCAACGCAACGATCCCGACACGACTCGCCGCACAGAGTAAACAACACGAAGAATGCAGACGCGGCGGCGCCGAGTGAAAGGAGAAATGTCCCGTTATTGTCCAATTTAGTGGATGCGTCAAGTGCGGAGTGGACGCGCTGTGATTGAATACGCTGTGGCAAATGATGCGTTTTTTATAATAAGCTTGTCCAAGCTTTATTAAAGGCCAGAAAACTAAGGCTTTAAGGCGGTTGTCACACTGCCGCCGCATCCCGCTGCCGCGTACGGACGGCAATAGAACTCGTACTTTCAGAAAACTATAGGTATTCTTCTGTTCTTGTATTCCTTTACAATTGTTTGTTTCTTAACAAAAGAAATAAAAATGGGCAAGTGCGAGTCTGACTCGCGCATGAAGGGTTCCGTACCTATATATATATATATAATCTATAACAAGTTTGTTGTATGGGAGCCCCCCTTAAATATTTATTTTATTTTATTTTTAGTATTTGTTGTTATAGCGGCAATAGAAATACATCATCTGTGAAAATTTCAACTGTCTAGCTATCACCGTTCTTGAGATACAGCCTGGTGACAGACGGACGGACGGACGGACAGCGAAGTCTCAGTAATAGGGTCCCGTTTTTACCCTTTGGGTACGGAACCCTAAAAAATAATAGATCTGAAACACTAATTTTTGTTTCCCATCTACGTTTTGCCTAATTTTCGCTTGTCCGCAAGCCATTTTTTGCAAAACTATTATTTTTTTTGAATAATTATAATTCAAACCTAACGTAGCCTAATGGGTTCTTTAAAACGATGTTAGTAAAATCCTGCAAATATTACGGGATTCAGGAAAAAAATACTTTCGGTCAAATGAAAATTTGGCAAAAGGTAAATAATTTATTCAGTAAATAGGCCACGGGGGCACTTTTACAAGTCAGATTGTGAATCTACCGGCATTTCGCAAGAGGAGACAGCTGTTGAGAAGAAAGCCGAAAGAAACTCAACAGTAAGTATTTTTTTCGTAAAAAGTACTTAAAACAATTACATGATACATTTGTGTTATAACTAATTAAACTGGTACACGTAAAGGAGATAATTTCATATCACTTGTCATGTTCATTTTCACTAGGATTAGTGTTGCACCTTAAGTGGGCAAATACCAGTGACAGTCATAAACATTCTAAGTATTTCGATTTTCATCTCACCGGATAAAAGAACAAGATCATTCAAATACTCAAAACCACTTCAGAAATAAGTAACAAACAATTTAAAAGCATCCTCATGTAATTTGATTTCGATTCAAACGCAAACCCAATATTGTAGGATGTCCATCTTTCACCATCCCACTCGGCCGATAAAAATACTTATAACGCCTGTCAACGGCAACATTGACAAATTAAATATCAACGCTTGACATATGAACTACAATCTTATCTGACACATACTCAAAATTACCTCACAAACCTCAATCATACGTAGTAAGGTGTTCTTTTGTTTGAAATTTAAGTTTCGAACGGTATTCGATTGGTAATATTGAGCGTAGCACTCCAAAATTGAAAAGCAGTTAAAATGTGTTAGATTAATAGATTCTTAACGCCTTTTTCTCTTGGCCGGGTAAGGCACGCTCAAATTTTGGCGCATAGTAATTAGAGATGTGAGTGATGCAAGGGGTCATGCGAACGTATCGTCTTCGAAATGTAGATGGCGCGGGAAACAGGCGGTAGCGGAGATTAATGACAATTGAGTTTGGTACTTACGTTTTTTCTGTAAATATTAAATTAGGTTTAGTTATTCGTTTTATTGCTTTCGTTTTCTTATTTGATTGTGTTTTTTAATAAATATTTCACTCAGTAAAAGTATATTACGTTTTTATAAAACCAAAATGCTAGTTTCTGTTTTTATGTTTGGCCTTACGGTTGACTGGCAGAGAATGCCTTATGGCATTAAGTCCTTTTACTTTTGTATTTTGTGCAATAAAGTTAATATATTATATTATATATAAATGAAATTATTTATATGACACGCCGCGGCAATTTACAGTCTGGTACCTACCGCTCAGTTAATTTGTGTACAGAAGACATAGAAGTTGAAGAACCAAGAACGCGAATCTTTAATTACTTATTCGCGTGTGATGATAAAAAGCTAGATAGTTATGACAAACAGCACAACATAGTGTCGTATTAATAGAATAAAGATCAGTTCATGTTTTTTTATATTGAAATAATTAACTTTATTCTGCAAGTATGCCACAAGAGCATATTTTGCATGTCTGAGCCTACCGCCATTTCACAAGAGGAGACTATTGAGAAGAAACGCCGAAATAAACTCAAACGAACCAAAGAGATAAACGGAATCCACAAAAAACGTTAATATCTAATTACCAGTTTCACTATCACATTTATAATTACCGTACCATATCAATTATTCGTGATTGATAGACGTCACTTCGGCCAGTTAGCTGATAGATTGATAGAGCAGGATCCGCTACCGCTCGTGGCTTCGCACGACCATTATATGATTGGGTGGTAATTATAATTAATAGTGTATAACTGGCCGAGGTATTGTAACTAATGGTTTAGTTGGGGCTACTTGGGGTGAGTGGGTAAAAATGGACAAGTGCGAGCTGCTTCTGAAGCTATTTGAATAAATAAATAAATAAACAAAATAACGGACAACCTCACACAAATCGACCAGTCCCAAATTAAGCACAAGAAGGCTTGTGTTATGGGTACTATAAATATATACTTCAATACATAGAAAAACCACGACTCAAGCACAAATATTCGAGGTCATCACACAAATATTTGCCCTGGCCGGGATTCGAACCCGGGACCGCCGGCTCAGTAGGCAGGTATATACAAACAGCGCCAAACGTGTCGTCAGAATGTCTTTGAGACTTAGATTATAGTATACTCGCAGCGCCCCGTGGTGTAACCCGCTCATCCCACGGGGACTACATTTTTACGGGATAAAAAGAAGCCTATGTGTAGTCCAGGGTGTCAGCTACCTTCATACCAAAATGTGTCAAAATTAATCCAGCCGTTTGAGCGTGAATAAGTAACAAACATACAAATAAACACACTCACAAACTTTCGCCTTTATAATATTAAAGTGATAGAGAGTTAAGGGAAAACAGTGCGTCAATTCAGTAAGTCATGAATAATATTTATGAGTTTTATTAGTAGTTAGTATTATTTTCAATATAAAGGCATTTAGCGCGATCAAGAATTGAGCAAAGCAAAAAATATGTAGAAATTTATTTCCATCGTTTGGCGCAGACGCGTTTGGCGCAGTTTGTAGACACCTGCCTACTGAGCCGGCGGTCCCGGGTTCGAATCCCGGCCAGGGCAAATATTTGTGTGATGAACTCGAATATTTGTGCTTGGGTTATGGTTGTTCTATGTATTTAAGTATATATTTATCTATATAAGCACGTATATCGTCGTCTAGTATCCATAACACAAGCCTTCTTGAGCTTAATTTGGGACTAGATAGATTTTGTGTGAGGTTGTCCAATATTTATTTTATTTATTTATTTATCGTTATGCCCTAAAAAGTTCTTACTCCTCACTCAAATTCTAGCTCCAAAATAAATAAAAAACATGGCATTCCTTTGTCAAATATTAATTGATGTGGATCCTTTAAGCAAGTTCCTGTCTCAAGTAATTTTAGGTGTCTACAAGAACAAAAATTTTTTTTTTTCACTACTGTAGTCCATGTATGTATTTATTATTATTTTACAAAACTTATTGACTCAAACTAAAATCTCGTTATCACACACGCGGAACCTTAAAATGTGCTGGCTACTAATATAAATTGTTATTGTTTAATGATGTGTCATTTCAATTTGTTCCAAAAGATTTCTGCCCGGTGATGAGCTGACAGTTTGACCTGACTTTTAATCAAATGACAGACTGTAAGCGGTAATTTATTGCTTTCATATAATAAGGTATCCTTCTATAACTTAATCTTACAATTTTTTTTATAATCTTATCAAAAATTTCGTGAGACATTTTATTTTTGTATTAAGTGTGAGTGTAGAGTCACGTAAAATTGTCAGGTATGGCAATAAATAAATAAAAAAACCAGCGCGGCAACTTGTCACTGATTCTTTGTGCGATGCTCCTCTCTAATAGCACAGTTTAGTGAGTGTAAACCGCTTAATACAATAATTAATTATTTTTCTTTTTATCTTATTCTTCTTATTAATTCTAAGTTATCAAAGTAAAATATTGAACGATTTTTTATCGAAAAATCGTCTTGCAAAACTTTTAATTACTGAATTTCTTGAGTACCTATAGTAATTAGTGAATAATGAATTTAACACGACCTGTGATTCGGTCACGATCACGATCGCTCGCTGTTCCTGCTTACGCAAGGACTTATATGGAAAATGACGTTTACTGCACTAGTGTTGAAACTGAATAATTACTAATTCACAATTAATCAAATATCAGCCAATGTCAATTTATCAGGTGATTGTGTTAACAAAAAGTTGTTTACACTATTCTAGTCATCATCATCATCATCATCTCAGCCATAGGACGTCCACTGCTGAACATAGACCTCTCCGTTGGACTTCCATATATACCGGTTGGAAGCGACCTGCATCCAGCGCCTTCCGGCGACCTTTACCGACCTATTCTAGTATCACATCAAAATGTGTGTCCGTCGCGTCCTTACTATAAACCCTGTGCTACGCATAGTTGTGTTGAAAAAATAGTACCTATATGAAATAAAAACAATAGCTTAGAGCCCTAGGAAATATTATGCAAAATATCTGTAAGTGTGGTTATGTTGATTGTCCTGAGAGACGGATTGGCTTCGCCGACGTGTGGGCATCATAGAGGGCATGGATAGTTCTCGTTCGCATATCCTAGTACAATTGTAGTCGCTATTAGATGCCATTACCGCCCGTGGGAACCGGTGCGGGCCGCGGGGAGCGATATTATATACTAATGTGATATGCACCGTTTGTTGCACTGGACAGGAAAGTTAAGTTTAGTATGCTTTTATGAGGAAATGCGACGTTTAGATCTGGATGGTATTGGGGTCTAGATCTGCACCAGGGCTAAAAGACAAGTTTAGTATGACTCTTATGTGAAGATAGCACGTTTTAGATTTAGATAGGGCCTAGACCAGACTAACGGCGCGACGCTAAGAATGCTGACGCTATGTCGTCATGACGCTATAGGGGCGAATTTCTGAAAAAAAGGATTACGTTTGTTTTTCCGAAATTTTATTTATCGAGATTTTTTTAATCGAAACTGTTTTGTTTTACTATTATTTAACATTTTACATTTTTTATTCGATTGTTTTTATTTGTAAGGAGAAGTTGCTAGAAATCATTTCAATACAATACATATCAAGTAAGGGAAAAAAACATTACCTGAGTTTCTAAAATGTATTATTACATGCCTAATTTTTTTTTTCCATTTCGGTCCAAATATTAGTTTACTGGCAATGATAGCATTTTCCAATCACATATCTATCTACCTACTCTGTGGTAATATGTAGGAAGTACTGGACGAAATTAAAAAAAAATCTTTAATTAATTATTGATGAACTTGAAGCAAACGAATTACGCGGAAGAAAGCAAACGAGCGAATTCTCATGCTTTTGCTACACTTTTTAGTTTTAATGCGTTTTATTTCCCTTTTACGGAGAATCTACTAAGCTAACAGAAGTTGACTATACTAGTAAATAACTATGCCTTGCCGAGCAATTCTAATCCTTATTTCAAGTGGGACAGGGCTGGCGTGAAGTCAGTTGAATAAGTCAATTAGAAGTGCTCTAAATGGCTATTTTTATAGCATCTAGTTGTGAATAAGAGCAGTATAGCGATAAATTTTATTAGCAAATACTAGTTCTTTAACTTGAAAATGTACCAGTTGTTGACACTGCCAAATGCATTCAATTTAAGATTCCACGTGAAAAAACGTACTTAGATTTAACGTCTTAGTTTATTTCGAATATTCTAAAATTTTGGAAGAAAGTGCAGTGTCAATTTTGGTACATTTACCCTTTGTCTAGTGATTGGTGCATTTACCCTTTGCGTTAGCTTGATTGACTGTAATCATAAATCGAGGAGACACTTAAAAGGAGCGCATTAAGATGGGTATATTTGCGTAATAGTGCACTCTGACTGAACATTTAGGTAAGGTGAAATGACCATCAAAGGAATATTAGGCACGTAAAGGAATAGTTAATCATTTCACCTAATTAATAATACTTTAACGAATGAAAGTCTTTCCTTAAAAAACGATTCTCCAACGGTATTTATCAGTGTTCGGATCAGGGTGTGCAAATTCTAGGGACTACGTAACGTAATAATATTATGGATATGACCTAATCCTGAGATTATAATCGCGTAAGGCTTAAGGGTTTCAAAATATTACTCCGTTACAAAAAAGGTAGATACTTATATTATTATATTATACAGGTATCAATAATATTGTTTTTCTACTCCTGTACTTTTATTTGTCATTTAGATTGTCACCAACTCTAATAAAAGATGTATATTATTAAAGCCTTTTAAAAATCTTTAGTCTATTGTCCAAAAACGCATTGCTAAACGATGTTATAAATGTCGCCAAAAAAGGGGTTTTCCGGGAATCGCCGGGGCATATCCTTATATTAAGTATATCATTTAAGGTCATTCATTCATGTTTTATGTATTTAAGTATATATTTATCTACATAAGTATGTATATCGTCGTCTAGTGTCCATAACAAGCCTACTAGAGCTAATTTTGGGACTAGATCGATTTGTGTCAGGTTGTCCGATATTTATTTATTCTATTGATCTATAGGTAGGTACCTTTGCTTTTCCGCCAGGCAGTCATTTAGTTACTTCTAAATTGGTTAATCTCCAATAAAGATGAACAATAAACAAATAGCGTTCGAGACTTTCTCCGAAACGAACAATCAAGGGTTTTCGGAGTTTTCGGTCAAAGTTGTCACTGTACCAATCGTTGCGACAATCGAGTGTCGTCACTAATTGCTCACAATTAGCCAAGAAAAGGTCCGTTAGCCACTAATGCGAAGCTGATGGGTTCTGTACCAATCTGGAAAAGGTTTATGTAAGTTCTCTATTGAATGGACTCGATTCGGTAGCGCATCGGTATGGTCAGATCACCACCCCTACCATGAGTTGACGTGACTGTTCGCTAGCGACAGAGTAAACAATTTGAAAGAAATTAAAAAAACCGTCCAAGTGCGAGTCTGACTCGCGCACCGAGGGTTCCGTACAAACTTTCACTTATCCCATCTTGCCTGGTTGATTTAAGTTTGCACCTGAAATGTATGGCGCCGGATACAAACGAGGTGCAATCTTAACGCAACCAAATTCTCCAAATATGGATAGACAGACGTACGGACGGACAACAAAGTGATCCTATAAGGGTTCCGTTTTTTACAATTGAGCTACAGAACCCTAAAAAGAAAGAAAGAATGTTTATTTGGGGAATAGTACAGCGCTCCTAACGGTTACCTACTGTAAACTCATGGTAAGGGTAGAAGGTAGAAGTGATTTTTGTGCGACAGCGAGATTACAACTTTTAGCACAACTGTGACACGCTACTCTTTCTGCGAGAACCTACCTATCTACGCTACGCTAGAATATTACCTGCCTATCTCTGTCTTAGTTGTACAGTGAGAAAGAGACGGGTCGTCGTATGTCGGGTGACAATAGTTATGCTAGACGGGCTGGGCGCTTATTCGAGTGACAATTGCCAAACGTTAGATTGCCATTAGATATCAGTCATCTCTTAGGTATCTCGCCTTTGAACTGTCATTAAAACGCGATGAGAAGAGTCATATCTCATCTCAATTTCGGAAATACGAAGGCGATAATGATTGTCAAAAATGCTACCTACAACTGATCATGCAGGAGTTAAATTCATGGTTTCATAACATCTGTTTGAATTATCAACTTGATGGGTATATCTACTTTAATTTGCTAGCCGTAAAAGTCAATCTACGGATAAATTTCACTACTCAATGATCTGGCCAGATTAGTCATTAGATTAAAGTACTTAAAATAGTGTCCTAAAATGTTAATCTAATCCGATAAAAAAACGTAATTTTGCTAGCGTAAGGATTAATACTAGGGTTTTTTACGCTGGTATATCTTATTCGTCCTTTTTAATCCAGTAAACTAGATAAGTACCTAATCTTATAAGATAAAATAAAAATGTGCTTAGTGAGGTTTAAAAGCAATACAAGCAATGTATACTATGCGCATTAGGTTATTTTTTCAAACTGTAAACCTTAGTTAGTTCAAATTAACACGGTTAGTGTTATCAACGCAAATCTTTAAGATAAATCTTCTTATAAACATTGTTATTCCTTAATCTTTAAAAACTGCGCTAACAAAAAAAAAACTTTGTATGAGGTAGATAATATTCACTTATGCTTTAGTAATTCAAATTAATGATATTTATATATTTTAACCGTAGTGTAGTGGGTTACAAAATGTAGTTTTCATTTTCAGTAGTGTTCATATGAATTTGTAAAAACAAACGTTGAATTCAAAAATACATCTCAATTCAAACTTTGTATTTCCAAATTCATATGTAAAATCGATTCGCAATTAATTGTCAAGCGATTATCTTGTAATGCACACCTTTCATAAGCAGTGAACATTGAATAGATAGCGATTAAGTGCAAAAAGCGATGGCGCGATAATTGTGGGAACCGCGGCACCGCCGGCGCGCGCGCAGCCCGTGCCGACAATTACTGTCGATGCAGTGCGGCGCATCTTGCCGGCCCACTGGTGGGCAGTCATGGATAAATATGAGGATTTTTTCATCAATTAGCGTTATTTATGTCAACAGAAGTCTTCAATCCTATTGAAATAATCAATAGCCTTTCGGTGGATCACGTACCTACTATTACCTACAATTAATAAAGACTAAGACGGTGTTAGGTCAAAATAAACAACCTGCTATTTTCAAATTTATACTTGATCCATGATACTTAGGTACAATTTTAAAAGATTAAATTAATAAAAATATATATAAAATTCATACTTCCTTGGCATAAAATTAATTGATTTCTTTATTCTCTGTTGGAACACTTTTAGTCACGAGGGTTTACCTCATGAAAAAAAGCTTTTTTTGAAATCACTCTATTAAGTAGAAGTATGATCTAATACTTTGTGAAATGCGTGCCTTGAAGTTGACGAAGAAGTGAAATAGTTCTAATACTAAAATTATTTAATAACTTTAGTAACATATGTGGTCGTTTACCGTTGCAACAATAAACAAAAAAATATAAAAAAGTAAAGTTTCGTTATTTTTCTTTTTTCATATTGTTTCATTAACTTTGCATTTAATCATAACTTAACATTTTGCATCGCATTAGATTAAACTTTGTTAAGAACCTCTTAACGCCCTTGCTGTATATTATCTCGTAAAGTATCACTAGTACGCTCACCTTGTTCACAATCACTAATGTATAAAACCGCAAAACACCTGTTACCTCTTAAAATAACCAGTGTCGTTTGACAATGGCGACTGTACGGGCCCAGCTTTTTGCCAACAGTCGCCCACGCCTGGGAACCGTTCCCACGGGGACATTGTCTCGGCTTAATGCATTTTTATGCTATTTTTTACAATTATGCGCATAATGGTCAATTGTTCAATTGATAGGGTCAGCGTGGTTTATGCGTACGATTGTCCTAGTTAGGCCGATGGCATAATGTAACGTAATAAACTCGGAAAACATACCTACTTACCTACACTTGAGAGAGTTACATCAATAAATCAAGCGGAGCTTTACTTCAAAAATGGCGCCGCGAGCTGTCATTTATTGGTGAAGAAAATGTTAAATATCCAACGCATTTTAATGATCGTAACGTTGATTACAGATAGTTTGAAACAATCGCCTAGTAATTTGTCACTACATAGTATAAAACAAAGTCGCTTCCTGCTGTCTGTCTGTCCCTATGTATGCTAAGATCTTTAAAACTACGCAATGGATTTTGATGCGGTTTTTTTATAGATAGTATGATTCAAGAGGAAGGTTTATATGTATAATGTATGCATAATTTATCAGCATTGCACCCGTGCGAAGCCGGGATGGGTCGCTAGTTCTATAGAGCCCTTTCACCCGTTTTTTTCAGGGTACGCTTATGACCAAGAATTGAAACTAGGCAAGTCAAACGGTTTCACTAACACTCGGTTATAAATATGAATGGCGTTGGTGTTAATTTGTGTGACTATGGACGAAGTTACTGCGTCAATATTCAGTGATAGGTAAAGTGTAGCATGTGAAAAGTGAATTGACTTTCAATATGACCATTACAAATAAATCGATTGAGCGTAAATGTTACATGTTTATACGTAGTTAGTGACGTCTGTGTGAATTCACTTCAGTTTATGCTGTTATATTAATATAGTAGGTCAGGGTAGTGTGTAGGGTAGGGTATATGTTTTTCTTTTTGTCTCTTGAGAATTCAGCAACGTAATAAAGTAACTAAGTATACATATGGATTACACGCGCCAGCGTGAGGAGATAAATCAAAACAAAGAAACACAATTATCGGCGATGGATTTATAGAAATAAGTTTTACTAAATACCTACGATTATGTTGAAGTAGGTAATAATAACATTATTTTGTCAATGACTTATTTTTAGTTACCGGGAAGCTGTTGAGGATAATCATAATCTAAGCATTTAAGTTAGTTGTCCTGTTTCTTAGTATGGATTCTAATCCAGAAGTAAAATATCAACGGTCCAGATTAAATCAGATTAAGATATTACAGACTTATAGAAAACGATAATCCTGCAATAAGTACTTAGCTGGAAAGCCCAATACTAAATGCAAGTATTAAAATGTTTATCCATGTACGATTTTGTGTTACTTTTTCTAATTTACACTCAGTTATTATCTATAAACGGTAACGGAATATTATTTGTGGTTAGAAAATATTTACTTGCGCTTGATTCGTGCTAAGTATTTCTTTGAAGTGGATATTTCATTAACGTTGGCTTAGCGACATGTTAATTTGTTTTATCGACTAGTTTTGATATGTATGAAATTGAATGTAACGGACTTATTGAAATAAAAAATGCGCTTATTTATAATGTCATGATGAAGCACGTTTACGTATTATTTTAGGTATCGATGATGTTTTAGTACGTATATAAGTGAAGATCGTAGAAAATAAATAAAATTCGTTAAATTAATTAATTTGATATTGTAAAGTGTTTTTTTAAATTCAAACAGCGAAATTAAATCTTGATCAATTTAAAATTCCGATTTGGGTGAATTTCTATAACGTAATGTGCATTTGAAACCGCATCGCCACTCGTTGATGTCTTTTACAGGGAACACGCGTTCCCGTTAGATACGCATAATGCGTTTGATTTTAGAAATACAATTGAATTTGAATTTGAAAATTTAACAAAATAAAAAAAAAATATTTTTATTAGTTTTTAATTGCTTTATGGGCGTATGTGTAATTTGTATTATATGTGGGACTTACCTTAATATCTTTGGCTTCTAATCAACACTATGAAAAATCAGCCAATGGCTTCCTTCATAAAAATCCCACGGACACTTCACCAATTTTTCCAAATACAAAATTGTCTACAAAACCACTAGAAGACGACCCGCATCCGCGGTGCCTCAATTACGAATACTATCGATTTCAAATGTCACAGTCCAGTCACTTTCACTGAAAACAAACAAATTCAGGCGGTCAATTTACAGGAGTTCGCTAACTGAAAACGCAAACACAGTCCACAACTAACCAAAAAAAAAAAAAGAAAAAATATAAACTTTAATTTTAGATGAAGTCCATTCTTATAAATTTACGAATCGCATTTTTGAATTTACGAATTCAAAATTTCTGAATTCAATTCGCACGCGTGTATTCGGATCGGCGCTCGCGCACGAATGCCTCTGGAGGAGGATTCGGTGCGCCGAGCGAGAAATGGGCGGGGCTTGCTTCTAACGCAACATCTATCGGTAGCTCGTCTCTGTCGCACGTGGGGTCAGCTCGGTATCTGCCTCTCTGTCTTGTGCGTTATGGCACGGGGTGGTGGGAGCGTGAACTTTGCCACTGCGCCCGCGTCGATTAAAGATACGCGACGTTATAGATCGCGCGATTATCGTAATTCTATAGTTTAATGCGTTTGCTTGTTTTTATGCATGTGTTGCGGAAATATTTTTAGAATTGTTTAGGTTTAAGTTTAAGTATGTAAATGCAACTACGATATTGGAATAAAAATAGGTTAACCTATTTCTTTATGAAGATGAAATATACATATTTTTGGCTGCCTTATCAATTCTAAACGGTTTCCAAAAAAAAATATTACTTTCGAGTTTTGGTACAAGGTACCTTTTTGGGTATTAAAAATAATGTAAATTTTCAATACTTGATAAATATTTCCAAATACAAATTCCCAGTTTAAAATGTAAGGTGTGAATTGTTAAAATACCTCTATAAATTATTAAGTATTTATGCGTTTATATTGTTAAACAAAATCAGGTTGAATTTCCTAATCCGGTTCTATACACCTACCTATATAAAACTAAAAAAGTATTTTACGATTACAAAGATAGAAACAGTGAAATTTTTAGACCCTGACCAGAACTGATATCTTATATCAGCCACAGAGTCTGCTAAAAAGTATCATTTAAAGCTAATAATGAACAGAAGTTTATAAAAAAAATAGTACGAATATGAACACCTGATAATTAAAACATATATTGCCTTATTTTGATCCCATTGACTTGATCAATGGACTTTGGAATACGACATACCTATGTAACATATTTTTCATGGATAATTGTATGTTATGGTCGGAAAAATGTATGATCTTCGCATTCATTTCGCACGCGATATGTAAAGAGAATTTGAAGAAATGAAAAAGTAATGAAAATATACCTATTAAAAATATATACTGAAATCAACAACTAAAGCAGGTACCTACCTCATTGCACATTTTTTAGGGTTCCGTACCCAAAGGGTAAAAACGGGACCCTATTACTGAAACTTCGCTGTCCGTCCGTCCGTCAGTCCGTCCGTCTGTCACCAGGCTGTATCTCAAGAGCTAGACAGTTGAAATTTTCACAGATGATGTATTTCTATTGCCGCTATAACAACAAATACTAAAAATAAAATAAAATAAATATTTAAGGGGGGCTCCCATACAACAAACTTGTTATAGATTATGGTACGGAACCCTTCATGCGCGAGTCGGACTCGCACTTGCCCAATTTTTTTGTATTTTGTAAAGTGCGTATTTGTTTCGTGCAACTTAAGCTTATTTTGACATAGTGTCGTTATAATTAGTAATAAGCGTTCAGGGGGCCTATGATGGTCGCTTTTATCACGCGATAAATAAGTGACAAAGCATCCGTCACGTTTTGACAAAATGCGAATGTGAGTGACAGATGCTTTGTCACTTATTTATCATGTGATAAACGTAACCAACATAGGCCTCCTGATAAGCATTACATTTATTTTTTCGTATTTTCTCTTTAATTTTTTTATGTGCTGTAGTTTTAACCTAACTAGTACAAATTAAATCAAAAAGCCAGTTGCAAATGTGAAAAAAATCACGATAAATTATTTCTTTAAAAAACGCACCTTATACTGATATTGACAAAACTACCTCATCTGGCTTTACAAAAAACTGCAGGGCAAAAAGTTCCTTCAGTAATAAAAAGCCATTAAAAGAGGTTCACTAAAACGGAAACTATCTCAAAATCATAAAACTGTTACGCAACTAAGACACGCGCAATAAAACTTTCTTTGGTCATAACGGTACTTTTGCAAACTTTTTAGTTTATGGTCATTTGGAAACAATGTGACGAAAAGGAATTATTATTTTATGGGCCCTGCGTCAGGGGTCTCACACAGGTTTTGTAATTTGTAGTCCTGGGCCTCAGTTTCATATTCGAAACCAGAAGATGCCCACAATTTCGTCCAAGTAAAACTTTTTCCTTTTTGTGTCAGCAGTTTCGGCGTGAAGAGAGTACAGATATATTTTCACCCAACAGATTGCGTTGTATTGTATGCATCGGGCTGTTTCTCATTTAGGGAATGTTTAAGTGTTTATTAAAAAAAAAACATAGAGATTTTTCTGATAGTATAGATAAACTATGGAGTACCAACGGAACGGTTCATCCGTTGCGTTGTGGTAGTTCCGGACCGTTACGATGTTAAACCTTCTAGAAAAGAGCGTATGTACTTCCAACTGAAAGGCCGGCAACGTAAGTACTTGTAACTCCTCTGGTTCCGTCAATCCATCTACTTGTTTGCCTCCTATATCACAACAAAAATTAACAATTTGTTTAAAAAAAAGCCATAGTGAAGTGTTCTTATAGATACAAAAACATCACTTAAAATTTTGTAAAATTAACCTAGCGATATATTCCTCAGAAATAGTAGACCAATAGCCGATATAATTTTTATTTTTTTTATTGAGGATCGCAATGTTCGTAAATTTTTAATTTTAATTCTAATTGTGTATGTATGTGTATTATTTTGCTGAATGTATGTGACTTATTTGTGTAACTAACATTGTGGGTGCTTTGGGTATACTGTAAACCCACAATGTACTGTATTATAAATAAACAGAAATAATAAGTATTTTTTTTCATACAATCCGTATTAAACAGCACTGACAAGTTGGGTAAAGGTACAAATAAATAAATACCTGACAACTTCACACAAATAGTTCTAGTCCCAAAATAAGCTCAAGAAGGTTTGTGTTATGGGTACTAGACGACGATATACATACTTATATAGATAAATATATACTTAAATACATAAAACGACTCAAGCACAAATATTCGAGTTCATCACACAAATATTTGCCCCGGTCGGTATTCGAACCCGGGACCGCCGGCTCAGTAGGCAGGTGTTCTACAAACTGCGCCAACCGCATCGTCAACATATCACAACGCTAGCAGCAAAATTGTAGAACACATAAACCTAAGTAGCTCATCTAGGTATTAAAGTCTGTAAATGCAACTCCATTAATTCCATAAGCTACATTACTACATTATTTTCCAGGGCATCCTAATCAACTATCAATTGAACTACGTAATTAACCTGACAATTAATATCCTTTAATTGATTCTATATACATCTGCGAATGTTTTACATATCGACAGCAAAAAACCGAATGCAGTAAGCGCCAATGCACCCCTTTGCGTTTACTACATTTTCGATTTTTGCTCATCATTTACATATGTTTACGTAAGTAAATATTATGTATGATATACATATTCAGTATGTACTGCAACACCATGTAAAGCATGCAAAGGCAAAGCAACGACATAAATTAAATATAAGTGGATATGGAAATCGCGGAAAATAATAACACATGAATGATTCGATTAATAGGGTAGGTTAAAGCAATTACCGTGTTCGGATGATATGTTCTGTGAGAAAATAGGTGCATATCCAAATATCCATCATCATCATATCAGCCATAGGACGTCCACTGCTGGACCCAGGCCTCCTCAATAGACAGGGGCCGGATAGCAGCGACCCGCATCCAGCGACTCCCCCCAAACTCTAACCAGGTCGTCCGAGCACCTTGCGGGCGGCCGTCCTACACTGCGCTTGCCGGTACGCGGTCTCCACTCGAGAACCTTTTTGCCCCAACGCCCATCGGTTCTTCGAGCTCTCGTGCCCCGCCCATTGCCACTTTAGCCTGCTTACCCGGTTTGCTATGTCGATGACCTTGGTTCGTCTACGAATCTCCACATTTCTGATTCGATCTCGTAGAAAAATCCCGAGCATAGCTCTTATATCTATATTGGTTGCAGATAAATAATTCGTTCCTCTCTATTATTTAGTTAAAGCGCTATTTTCTTTATTTGCCGTGGACATAAACTACTTATAAATTTGGGTATCCTATCACAACTCCTAATTCTGTTTTTAATCTATGTGTGTTACTGTTTGTTGTCCCAAATAAATAAAAAAAAAAAACTCCAGAACATTGCGTCCCATCTGTAACCTTTCGCCAAATTTTCATTCGTCCGAAAGTATTTCTTACCTAAAACCCATAATATTTTCAAGGTTTTATAAACATCGTTTTAAAGAACCCATTAGATTAGGTTAGGATTGTTTTATAATTATTCTAAAATGTTAACGGTTTTGGAATAAAATGAAAATTTGGCGAAACGTGGTGGAAAAAAAACTTAGTGCTTCAGATAGGTACATACATTTGATACTCGTGCAATTGTACCTACTATTTTAAATCTATTATAACATATACTCTGAAATAAAACATTTAGAAAACTGAAGACTAAAACTAAAACCTAATATAGTCTATTTGTTGTCTCATTAACAGAAACTCATTGTGTGAGTCAAATGTTGATTTCACAGTAAAGTAGGTACAATAATCTTCCAAAGGATCTTCCCAAAGTCGGTAAAAAAAAATAGTGCACTGTCCGATCCAGTTAATACAAATTTAACGGTACATTATAAAAACATGACCATTAAATATTTGCACAAAATAAAAAACCAAAGATGCCGACATAGGCGCCGACGAATTCATAGAAAAGAAATTTGCACAAGAGAGCAAATATTGTAATTGTTTTATTAGCGGACAGCTAACTAAACTGTTTCTTTTACGACGCCCGTTACCTGTGACGTCACGAGCCTGCAATGGTTTTTTGTTGATGTTTTTTCTCCTGTTGCTTGCAAGGCACGGGGTGGGGTATCGGGAAAGGTTTCGGGTTTTTACTTTTTGTTTGAGTAATAGTTTAATAACGTTATCTTTTAAAGGTATTTTGTGTTCTGTTTCAATCTCACAATCGTTTTATAAATTTATAGGAAGAAAGGATAAACTCTTTTCCATCGCGTTCAGTTATTTTTTGGATAGGTATTTTGTATTTTTTTTTATTAACCAAAACGAGGAAAGTTAAGTATTAGTAAAACTAACAAATAAATAAAGCAATTTTCCAGTAGCGGTTGTCATAGGGCAGACTGAGAATAAACTTTTCTCTGTCAAAGTAACATTTGCGAAAACTACACGTTAAAAAAAAGTCAGATGAGCAATGTCAGGTTATTTTTAGTAAGATAGGTTATAACCTGTGTCCCGGTCTCTAAGGTTATGCATTCAATTTTTCTTTCTGCTTTGAAAGAGCAGCTAAGAACCTGAGAAATCGAGTTTTGCTCGGTGATCGTAACTTTTTAAGCATTTTCGCATGAAATCTAGTTAAATATACTAAGTACATGTAAATAATCTACATGTTAAATTAATTTCATTCAACTTGCTACAATCGTTTACTTACAAGAAATTATATCAGCGAAATGGGATAAGCGGAATTTCTGGTGTTGTCGACATTGCGTTTTGTAGGTAGTTTATTTCATCTAACGATGAAAAAGGTAAAAAACAAATAAACAGTGAATAAAAATGTAAAATTTAATAACAACTATGTACCAAAAAGCTTTGAATAAATAAAGTAAAACATAATTAGGAAATCGCTCTCTTGCGGCATGTTACCAAATATGCTGGCAGCATTTCCTCGCTGAACAGCTATGCTGATACGTTGTGCGAGGAAGCTGCCAGCTTTTCAGTCCCCAGTGGTCTCTGTCAACTTTTTAGATAACTCTTTATGAATGTAGAATTATATATCGTTGAAATCAACAGATTTGCGCCGATTGCTAGCTCTCCTGTAAAGTTAACATTTTGTCATCAATTATCCCATTTCACCATTCAAACGTTCATATATTTTTTTAAGCAACGATATAATTTGCGATTCCTTCTAGCAAGCATATACCTAGTATGGGGGCGTTCACATTAGTTTAAAATAGCTTCCATTTTGAAGAAATCTGATAGTTTATAATAAAGACATAAAGATAACTCAAACCGGTCTCACATTACACATCTAGAGCTCGAACTAGTCCAATACAGTTCCCAGCGACTATAAAAAAAAAACCAACAACAAAAATAATCACTCTAATAGAAACGACATTTTTCACCCAAAATAAATCTTTTCTCCGAATAAATCTCTAAAGAGAGATTAGATCTACGTCTCAATATTCCGGATTTATCGGTGCGACTGTACGCCGGTATTTATTGGTCCGAGTGTACCTAAATACGTCGCAGTACCAGATAATAGTATTGAGTAACGGGTATTATGTTTATTTGTAATTTTTAAAGTGAAGCGTGTTTCGTTTTTGGGTGTGAGGTTTTGGTGAGTTTAAATATAATTTAATAACGAACGGATAACAAATAACGTATTAAACCTAAGTCGTCTAAAATTACAAAAACGGGTGTACATACACTAGCGTTTTTTGACGCGACACGCGACGCGTAACTCTTGTGAAACCGACGGGCGTGCAATGATGAATATAACAACGTTTGATATAATTTCACTAGATATTACAACATTTATTGTAATGTATAATTTGATATAACAACAATAACCATAATTTCATTGGGTATAATTTCAGTTACTATAAAATACATTTCATATAACTTTTTTCTTTCGCATGATCTCTGTACCATATAGGACTTAAAAGCAAAGCAAAGGGTGAGATCTCCAGTTACAGACAGTTGATACGTGTCCAGAGTAGTTTACCGCAGGCAGCCGGGCCTTAGTCTTCTAGGCGCCCTAAACGAGTAACTCATTGACATTGTCGCCCTAGGCATCCTAGGCCTGGTTAAAGAGGAGTTAAAAAGTTAAGAGAAGACCCTTTAGGGGTCAGCATCTCGGGCGGCCGCTCGGGCTGACCTCCCGTACTGCCACCACTGACGTGTGGCTTTGTAGGCAGCTACCATACCATGCCCAGGCTAGAGAACCCTGCCCACGGACCCCTAGCCCGGGCCTCGAGCATGTAAATTAACACGTCTCGTGAGATACGGTCCGCGGGACGTTTAGAGCCTGTTAAGCCGACACCGCACTTTGGGCGATTTATTAATATGACCCTTTTTGATACATTGCCTGCTGCTACTTGCGAGGGAATGATCTAATAATTTTACGGTAAAAAATGTTTTTTTTCATGTCTTTTATGGAGATTTGTTGGTTGTAAGTTGTAACATTGTAGTGAATTGATACCGGGTTAACCACATGATCAAGTTTAAGTTACGCTATCACAGGTAAAGTTAGGAAATATTGAGATTCGATTTATGTCATCTCAGAATTTCTTAGTATACAGAGCTACATAATGTTTTTTATTTATTTGAGGCAAAACAAACAGCCATGTACATAGGTTGTTACAATAGATGTATGTTTGCAAGGGCTGTATTGAATGTTTACAATGAATCGAAAAATTCAAAAATTTTATGTTGAGGCGGGGTTCAAAGTCGCGTTTTCATCTGATTTCCGAGACAACACGAGCGTAAGAGACGCCCTATTGGACCACTGAACCGATGCTAGAGCTATTTAATTTTTCAGCCAGTTGCTTTTTACATGCCTTAGGGTGCCATAGTTTACTTTTGGTTTACACTATCAGACGTTACTGATTAAATAAAAATAATTAATGAGCTAAAACTGGAAGCGAGCCTCATAACGTACTTCATGAAAAAGCAGTATTCAAGTACAAAATAAACTATAAATAACTATAAATTGTTTTTATATGTCATCCAGTGACTTTATACATGCCATACGATAAATAAATAAGTACAAAATGTGTGTTTGTAACGTAAATGCATTGGCGGCGCGTTAAGAGGCCTTATCTTTTTATTTTTATTTTTTTATATTATAACAAATATATTGATAATTTCAACCAAATTTTTGAAGTGAATTATAATTTTCCCCGAGTTCTAGATGGTAACATAGCTATTTCATGCTTTCATTGCGTGCAGTCGAAAATAAGTTGGAAAAACTAATTTTCCGCGTGAAGTTTGTCAATTTAGAGTAGTTTGAAACAAAAATTATCAATAAAAAATTCAAACTGTAGGTTTCAAATATATCCACTAAATCCCAATAGACAATCCCTGTTCTAGGTAGTCAAATCAATAATATTATGTTAAGGAACATGTTTGATCATAGTGAAAAGTGTCTAAAACAATCAGCATTTTAAAAGGAATAAGACTTCTTAATTTTTATTTCAGTTTATCACTACGCACATACTCATGTATTTACAAATTCAATACTTAATTTATGACATCCTAACAAACGTTTTTTCCAATTTGAGGACAGATTATTGATATGATTATCCATCTATTGTAGAAACTGCAACGTGCATTTCATTCAAACCAGTAACAGTAAAAACTACCGTTGATTTTAAACCACCCAGACAGCTCATTACAAGTAAAACCGCAGGCAATAATCCTTTCTTTGTTTACCATTAAAATATTTAGATCAGAAGAAAGTCTTTTGTCGCCTATTGTTTAAGTTTAATCCTTATATAGGGGACAGTTTTGTACTGAAGATACGGTTAAGATGATTTATGATTAAGTTTAAATTTAAATGCGGTTTATGGTCGGGATTTTAGTGCAAATATTTCTTGTATTTTGTTCTTAGTATGCTTATAGTCTGAGAGCGATGATAGATGTTCAGATATTTAGGTACATTCAATTAATATAATGTGGCAATTATTGTATTAAACTTGTTGTAGTTAAGAAAAAGCAGCAACACAACACAAAATACAAACATTGTATTTAGTTGTTTAAAAGAAGAAGAAAATAAGAAGGTTTTTTTAAATTCACAAACTGAACGGTGATTGACCTCAGTATCACCTGGTGGAAAGTGACTATGGGGTCGAGGATGTAGTAAATCAGTAATAGCCTATTCACTCTTACCTTGCAGATACCGAAATTATATATTTTTGGAAATACACACGATGGGAGCGAGTTCCATTCCTTACCGGTTCGTATTAGAAATGATGAGGTAATAATATTACTAAAACAAGAGTGGAATTCATAATTATAATAAACGGCAGTATCTTTTGATTGCGTTGGCTTAGAACACGCTTAGAAGTTTAATTTTTTCAGAGCTCCGATAAGGACAGTAGACCTGAGTATTTGATATGTATTTCAGCTTGATACCACGCGCTCCTGAGAAAGTCGAAGAGAAGTCAGTCTTGACAGACAGACAGACGGACAACAAAGTGATCAAAGTGATGAGTGAAGGTTTCCCTTCTTTCTTTTTGAGGTACGGAACCCTAAAAACGGTTTAAACTCACGTAAAATTTGTTAGAAATGGCCCGACAGTGGGCCGTGAGTCGCGTAGCAGCACGGATAGCTGTCTCTGATGAAGAGCTCCATGACGACAACACAAGTAGGCATGTGTGGTACTGTGTATATCTAGCAAGAATCGAACTCGCTACCTTTGGTTTCATATTCAACTACATAGGTAGGTACCACGAATCAGCCGGTCGATCAAGTGTAAAGAAAATGTGAGAAATTCCTAGATAAAGCTTCCTATCAGTATTATTTATTCTATTACATTAAATATCTTCTATATTATCTAATTGATATCAACCCTTAACCTTCCTAGGTTCATCTTAATCTATTCACATTTATCGACAAACTTGATACTATAATATTCGGATATCATCAAAAGACATAAATTCTATCCGCCCTGTAACTGCTCTGGAAAAACGTACTTTATGTCACGTGGTGGTACAGTATGACTTTGTTTAAATGTTTCTTGTTACGTTGGGCGTTCTACGTTTGGCTTGGTCAATTTATGAATGGATGCGCAAATCTTCTGCAGCACGCGCATAATGGGATCCGTTAGGTTATTCAATATCACAGGAATGCTTAACTGTTCGAATGTATAGACGGGCGGTTTTTTAAACGCTGGGTGGCAAAGGGTGTGTAATAGGGAAGTCTTTGAACGTTATAGATCCTGCTCCAACTCAATGTTTCTGTTTAACCTTATGGTCGACTGGTAGAAAATGCCATGTGTTGTGGCGTAAGTCCACCATTTGTACTAGTTTGATCTGTGTAATAAAGTTTAAATAAAGAAATAAATATATTAATTCTCCATAAATTCAATCTGGTCAGGATCGCGGTTAATCAGTCGGTTGTTAGCGGTATACGTCCGATAGCTGTGAAATAGCTCGGCGAGGCCTTGGCCCGGTAATGGAATTTATGCTTTGCCGTTTCAGGTGAAATAAAAAGACAAAGGTGGTCAGTGTCGTCTCGCTGTCTGCTTTTCCTCTCTCTCTGTATTTCCAGCCTGACCACCTTTGTATTTTATAAGAGAAGGAACGATGAGGCACGAGTTTTCAGGATGATGGTACTAATTGGAAAAATTTAACCAAGGAATTTGTTCATTATATAAATCTCCCTATACAATATAGTACAAAAACTCTTTGCACATCTCAAATACACAGGAACAAACAAAAACATGTGAGTAACAATAAAAATAAATAGATGTAGGCAACAGACGGTATAACAATTAAATAGCCCTTTCCAGACAACCCTATTATGTCGTTGTTGGGCTAGAAGTATAGTAGTGGGTTATTATTGCCACTGCCGGAGCTTAGTGACCCAGTTTTGGCTATTGTTCGAACAATTGAATGAATAACGCGTCGTTTATTTCCCCGCCCGTCTACCCTAGACAATCGCACTCTCCCAGGGCGCGTCTAATCTGCCATTAGGAGTCTGACACTTATCCCGGACAAACTAAATATTTTGATACAATCTCCCGTGAATTAATGTCGTCTATTTATCAACTCATGCGCAGCCTTTATCCACGCCCGCTGATAAATGCCTTTATTTATCTTAAGATTATCGTGACGTCTATATTTCGGTTACGTTTTGAGTCTGACTTTGATTTTTACGAAGATAACTATATTTAGGAGTGTAATGCTTTAAAACCAACTATGTCTATGTGTGACGCCGAAACCTGTATGTATAAAGGTGCATTGAATAATTTCAAGCGGAACAAGATGTTAATAACAATGCGTCAGAGCTGTATTTATTGCATTATTAAATAGGCAATTAGTTCAGCTTCTGCAATGTATTACGCAACATACCCAGCTAACACAACAATTTACGAACACAAACATATTTCAAACTCACCATAAGGCCAGTTTTATTTAATGTCCCATTAGTGACCAAAGAAGGGAAAACCTAAGACAGGTTATCCCTCGGCAGTTTTTCGTTGAATTTGGCTTGGAATTCTTGGAAGTATTAACGATTATGAGTAATTTGCGACATTGATGAAATCACATTAATTTCTAAAATGAACTAATTCCAATTTGAATTTATATGTCATTGACATTAGATTCAAAATGGAGCGTGTTGTTTTTCCTTTGGATTCTCTTGTTTTTGTTTTACAAATTAGAACAAAGTTAGATTCTCCATCGTTTAAATAACCGTATTATCATAATTTCATACTAATTCATGTTCTATCGAGTTCAGAAGGGATTTGCTGGATGTATTAATAAATTGGTCGTAAAATAGAAGTATGAAGTAATTACTAATCCAGTAAAGCTAGTATATTTGTTTGTTCAAGCCATGAATGTGGTAATTCTAGTGAGGCTCGTATACGATACTGTTGTTTAAAATATAATAATAATGATCAGTCTTATAACTACCATTATAATGGTAGAAATTTCTGTAACAAGACATTAACATGTAATAGTACACCTGTAATTGTAAACTAGAAGTCATAGAGGTCATAATATACATCGCATTCTATGTTATAGTTAGTTACAATGTTTTGTAATGTTTCTACTTCTAGGGATCTAATTGACGATATATAATACTAGCAGCGCCGCGCGGTGTTACCCGCTCATCCCACGGGAACACGACATTTTTTCGGGATAAAAAGTAGCTTATGTGTTAATCCAGGGTGTCAGCTACCTTCATACCGAAATTCATCAAAATTGGTCCAGCCGTTTGAGCGTGAAGAAGTAACAAACATACACATAAACACACTTACAAACTTTCGACTTTATAATATAGGTAAGTGTGATGATATGACCATTTTGAGCGATGTATTTCATTCGCATTTGTTATTGTTTTCACATCACCCTGGATCGTAAGATGGATATCTCATTTCCTAGCCGAGGCACGGCGTAAAACTTTAGACAAACCTGGGTCGGTAATGAGTAATGAGTATAGCCTCAGATCGCATATTTACGGCACAAACACATGCTCCAGATAGCATGTGTTTGTGCCGTAAAATATTCACTAATTGACCGCCCTAGGTATGTAATGTACTACCTACTATAGAATGTACAACTATCTATGATTGTTGATACTCGAACTGCATTTAAAAGGTAAAGTATATCACTACCGTAAAAATATAGTGGTGATATTTCCGACAGTAGTAATGTCAGTTGAAACAGCACAGTTCGCCCACTTTTTTGACGCATCTTAAAACAATAACAAAATGGAAACGCAGCTAAAGCCTAATTCACACTTACACGATAATCGATTTCTCTCTAACCTTTTATGTTAATGTTTGGACCGAGAATTAGTTCAATTTAAAGTTTTTTGTTCAAATCCTGTTGATTTAAATCCATTTGGATATGTTAATTGGCTTGCGCTTTTGGAGAAGTAAACTACATGAATCATTCGCGACTGAAATGAGGTTGATACCTTTTGTGTTTATGTTTTAAATGTTATTTTGGTAGACAGTTTCACTGTATCGGCTTGTATATATAATGCACAATATATTTTACGTCACCAAGCAAATACATGATTTATGATTATGATCACGCTAGGCCGTAAGTGGGATTTTCTGCCCGCTTCGGGGAAAAACTCTCAGTTCCTGGCCAAGGCAAGACGTAAAACTTTAGCCAAACCACGGGCGGTAATTTGTAAAGCCCCCTGTCACCTTCGGTTCGGGCCACAAAAACCTGCGATCTGGGTCATTTACGAAATCATAGACCTAGGTATAGAATGTACTATGGGCTGCATAAATGCAAAATGAAAATGAAAATGAAAATGAAAATGAAAATGAAAATGAAAATGAAAATGAAAATGAAAATGAAAATGAAAATGAAAATGAAAATGAAAATGAAAATGAAAATGAAAATGAAAATGAAAATGAAAATGAAAATGAAAATGAAAAATTTATTCATAACATCGTTACATGTCTGTTTGTTTGTTTATGTTTCATTATTATTTACTAATTATATTAATGCTCATTGTACCTATGTATAAACAATTTCAAGAAGCACTACGGCACTTGTTGTATATTACTTGTATTTTCAGTCTCGGTTACAGTATTGAATTATAATGTGGGGGCGAGTGCTCCCTGTTTTACAGTCACACAGAACTTTTATTTGTTTTGTTTAAAGTTATCAATATATAAAAAAATCCTATAGTATGGACGTCGCCATAAAGTCTGGCTGCAAAACTCGTTTCTTAACGATGTCTAATCAAACAAACGTAAACCTAATTAGACGTAATTAACTGTTTAAGTAAACAAGTATCGATGTAGCTACTTGCACTAGCAAATCCCTGTGAACCTTAACTCATAGAAATAAAGTTGTTGTAAGTAATTTGTAAATAGAACAATTCAAGTCCGATTAGACTTGTCCGATTCTGTAATATTTCAAAAATGTTTGCAAATGTTGTCAACAAATCTACATTTCAATTATAGAAATTATACAGCTAGATTTTGTTCGTTATCAGATTTAATATTAAATATCTATTTGAAACGTTCGTTATTTAAAAGAGCATATCTGATAAGTTCTACTAGATGAGGGTCAGGGTTCACTTGGAAATAAAAATGTTTTACCGAATGTAATGTTTCACATAATGCTCAAATCGCAGAAATTTCCTACAGCTTATACAGGAAATATACATAGAGTGTTTGGAGTAAGTAACGATCTAGGAACTTTGGGAAGTGGTACAGGGGACTATTGGGAAGAGTTTGAACCCTATTATGTCGTAGTCCAATTTGTGATAGTTTTTTTCTATTTATTGTATGTCGATTAGGATACGATAGGTTATAGGTTAGGTTTAAATATTTTATAACTTTCAGAAAAGTCAATGGTATATGGTATCACTAGATTAACAATTATGTGAAACATGTCGTTCGGTTAAACAAGTTTCTGCGTAACATTAGTAAACCATGCCAATTAGACAATTTATAATTTTTATATCCTTTAAGAGAGATGATTTTTTACTTTTTTGCCTAATTGTGAAAAAATTGCGAAATACTAGAATACTACTAATACTTCTATACGAGTAGTATAAGTAAATATAACCGGCCATAGCTCGGTGGACAGGTTTTTCTAATCGTTAGAGGGTTCCGCTAATTACCTTGATATTCATAATTAAATGTATTTAGTTTAACTGCTCGGTTTAACTACGCCGTATTTACGGGGATTTTATAGTTTGCGCTCACTGTAGTTACGGTCGAGTACCATATAATTTATACTAATACATATAAATAACATCGATTGCTGACGTTTATGTAGTGTTGACTTACATACACATATACGTTTAACAAGCAGCTGGTAGCAGGGCGTAAAGATACTTTTAATATATCTTCTTCTTCTTTAGCGGTACGCCCTTGCCAGAGTGGTCGTGGCCATCACGTCGTTGATTTTGTGGCCTGCTTTACAATGCGACTTTTATTGTATACAGTATACATTTTAAGGTTGCTAATTTCTAATTCAGGGTCACCTGGCAATAGCTCTTCCACAACTGTTAATTATTGATTACGAAAATCATGATGTTTTATAAAATTACGAATTTAATAATTAGTTACACATATTTAAAAAAATTAAAAGTTTTAAACAGTAATTCGTTTTGAAATAGTGTCACTTAGCATGTTGTGGGGCAGCCCGCTCCAAAGCGAATGTCAACAATTTTTCGAATATTGTCCCTGATTCTTTGTTGACTTGTCCACTTTGGTTTGGTTTCTATTGAGACAATAACCTAAATTAAAAATTGAAAACACCCCTGACACAAGTAGCTGATCATAATGAGACCCCTCATGCAATAAGTGATATAGAAAATGATACTAAAACTGAACATGACTACAAAATTTTGAATTCTTAGCTTATTGCAGCTGCAATAAGCTAAAAAGGGCTGTATAAGCGCTTATACAGCATGTGTGCTACGTATGCATTAGGCCGCCTGTCCACAGAAGTGGAGCAAAGAGAATGAACCAATCAGGTTACGTCTTCGTGAAGCCCAAAAGAAGTGCATTTAAATCTGAGGAATGTGATTGGTCCATTACATCTCCGCTCCACTCCAGTGAACAGGCAAAAGCATATTTTAAAAACATACAGAAAATCATCTGTACCGTCTTATGATATGGCTTTATGACCAAGAGGCAGGAGCCCGACACGCTGGACAGACCAGAATCGCAACCCTAGGCAATACAGTTCACGATGCTTCTCACACGGCTAATGATAGGAGCAGATGGCGGCGCATCATCTAGGAGAGACTGTTCCGAGAAAATGACCACGACCCTCAGCAATAAGGCAAGACGCTAGCAGTTTCATCATTTTAACATCTCATACGTCATCCACTAATGAACATACATAAGTCTTCCTTAAATATGCAGTATGTCCTCAGCAACAGTCATCTTCCTGTGATCAAGGTCATTACGATTCATCTTATGTTGTGCCAAGCACACTAAATTTATTTTCCAAGTTATGGTCTCCTTTCGGGAACCTTAAGACTACGTCATTAGTAATTAATGTCCAACTGATGTTTATGAACCAGTGTCCAAAAATAGAATATCAGATCTGATGTACAACGAAAACTGCAAAATTCAGATTGCTCAGAAACATAGTTCGTTCGTAATCGTATTGACGACGATCGAGCGGTCATGAGAGAGTATTTAAGTCGTACGACCGGCCTAAGTCCAGTTGGATATCCTAAGTACTGCTGGGTTGACAAGGTCTCAAAAAACCTAAACAAATTCCATGCCCAAGATAAGACTAACTATCCGTAACCTGTGGCTAACCGTCGATTGTAAGGAAGCGGTGTTAGATAGAAAAGCCTGGCGCTTTTGTGTTGTAAACCAAGATCTACAGGTAACTAAGCGTGTAAAAATACCCATGATAATCACATTAACTAATCGCTTGTACACTTCACTCAATAAAACAAACTACCACGTATAGTTAGCGCGGATATCCTACGCCTCAAGGCGCCGACGCATTGTGCTGCGGTCAAGGCGCGTTCCAGATCGCACGGGAACAATGGACGACTGTACTTTATTGTGTGAGTTTTTACCGCAGACTGTACGATGGTAATCGCAGAGTAATTGGGTTGTTTGTTCAACAATACGTTTTGGGTTATTAATTGCGTGTGTCGATAAAATAGTTCTGAGATTTGTGAATAGATTTGGAATTATTAAAAGCGATCTAGGGTCATTTTGACCGTCTGATGTGATGGCGTTGACGTTTATCGTCCATTACAATATCAAATGATATTTTAGGACTTTGTTTAGATGTAGAGGAGCCCTACAAATTATTTTTATAATTAGTTTTGTTTTATACTACAAAATCATTGCGGTCACCAAAATTGTTGTGGTAGAAACCCTCTGAACCTGACCCCGAATTTTATCATGTTGGCTTTACTGTTGGAAGTCTAAGGGAAAGGTGAAATTTTCGGCTTTTTGGTAGAAGCATATGAGTTCCACATTGTAACTGAAAATGTCATGCAAATCTTGAGAACTCGTGAAAATGGCTGCTTGCTAAAAATATTTACACAAATCACACGCCATCAAGCTTGGAAGAGCCAGTGACATAATTGGAAGAGCAAATGGCGTTCTGTGGATGTGCCCAATTAGTATAAAATAAGTTTGGTCCTATGTTTGTAAACAATTGATTACGAAAATCATGATGTTTTACAATCACGAATTTAATAATTAAATCTGAATATCTTGGACACTACTGGTCCTTTTTTCACCAAAGATAGTTAAGAACCATGGCATCTTTAAAAACTACATCCAAATTTGTCCATCTGTTTGGGAGCTATGATGCCATAGACAGACAATTATATATACACCGATTGTTAAAAACGAAATCTATAATGAATGCGTATTTCAATTTAATTCTTCACACAACTATAGCGACAAAAAATGCAGCAGTAACTCGTAAGTCGGCATACTCGCAGATATTATGAATGTGCATTATCTGTGACCCGCAGGTCACACGGTGACTTATGGAAGGAATTGAGGTCACCAATGTTGATAATAATCTTACCAGTGATAGGCAGCACTTTGCAAAATCGTCTGACCACAATTAAAACTCAGTAAGTAGCAAATTTCGAGTTTCTTTGTGTGATAGAGTCAGATATGAGGAAGAAGAACAAAGGTTGCAGTGGCAACCAACATTGCAGTGGCAATGGGCAGGCCATATAGCCCGGAGAATGGATGGGCTTTGGGCAGCAAAGTCCTAGAGTGGCGACCACGTATAGGAAAGCGCAGCGTGACGCGGGCCCCGACAAGATGGACGGATGACCTCGTGAGGGTAGCGGGGAGTCAATGGATGCGGTCTGCATCTGCACGGGATCGCACTTTGTGGCGACCCATGGGGGAGGCCTATGTTCAGCAGTGGACATCTGTCACTGACAGATAGATAGAAGTAACAAATACTTAATAAGAACAAAATTCGTATCTCAGTATTTTTAGCTGACCAGTAGTTTGCGAGATATTCAGTTTTGATCTCGGCCAAGAATCGAGATTTTGAAGAGTAGTGACAGATTTGCTTCTCAAGAGACGAGGTCAGTCACCAATTGCCTGTATAATCTGTGTCAGCAAAACCATTAAGAGTAGAACTGGTCTGTGCCTCGAGTTGATCAGTCCACTCCATTGGCGAACGTACTAGAGCTCGGGAAACAATCTTCATCCTTAAACTAGGGTTTTGATTATGGCAGGGGTTCCGTTGCAAACTTTTATTAACCTATTTTATATCATTTCATTACCCGCAAGACCCGCTACCCATTTCATTTCCTGGTCGATGTATATACTAGGCAAACTTATGTCAGTACTTAAGAAATAAAATTAATAATCTTACGTTAATTTACTCCGTGCATGCAATTATACATAAACGGTCCTTCGAACCGGATACGAGGGCATATTAAACCATAAAGTGCGTTTAAAATTTGCAAATATATCGCGTTTATCCCAGAAAATAACTCACGATTGTCGTAAATACGGGATTTGTCCTGAATCGCGCGGGCGGGTGGTCGCATCGTATATTAGCACTGTCCTACGTGAACTACCGGTCATGGTCACCTTGTGACGTAATATATAATGTATGCTCTAAAGAAGAGGATAGCAAATAAATCTGAGATATTCTGGAGGCTAAAGGCTTGCGTGGTTAGTTACGAGCTGAGAAAATGTCAACAGATATGTGGTCGCGATCCTCATCAGTGAGGGAACGACGAAGAAGAAGAAGATGTTTTGTTTTCTTTCCTAAGTACAGTAAATATATAATGTTAAAACACTAAACGGACAATCTCTAGGCAAACATAAACGCGTTAACAAAAATGATTTAAAACATTATTTTGTAGTAGAGGTGAGGTCAAAAGGGAGTAACTACATTAAAATGTTATACGTATACGGATATAGCGTTTTTGTTTGTGACATCTATGATGCGAGGATTGAAATTATCGTTTCATTAATAAAATGCTGGGTTGTCCAACATCGCGTAGCTATGTAACCACGCATATTCTGGACAGAGTGAAGAAAGCAAAGTAGAGTAGACAAAGCAAATAATATTGAAACACACTTTGTGCGAGGTCGAGGTATCGGATAAATTATTCATTTCTTTATGCATTTTGGTCATATGTCCCATGTATTGGAGTATGACGTATTGGTTAATTTGGGACTTGGTAGACTTGTGTGAGCTTGTCTGAACTTTTTAGAAATATTGTATTGTACGGTTTGATCATAAACCACGTGGTTCAGTTTTGCTGTTCCAACTGCGAGTGTGATAATAAAGTGACACTGACAACTAAATGTTTATATTAAAGTGAAAAATTGAATAATATTATGCATCGTACGAGAATAATAAAGGGAGATAATTTTAATTTTTCGTTTGAATATAAACATTTGGTTTACGCAAGCATATCGGTAAAGTAGACTTATCTGTACATGTTAGTAGTAGACTTATTTAGACTTCTACATAAATCTACTACTAATAAACCTTAAGTGTTAATAAAATTAAAATTTACTTTATTTGTAGTTACACTTTTTATAAAAGTTACCTACTCTTGTCACTTTTCTACAAAATCCTGCTGATTTCAATTCAAACTTTTATGGCCCGCAAACTGGTGCAACATGGTTAGGTTATATTTAGTCTTATCTTGGGATCTTGTACAAACAAGCCGATTTGTAGGTTATTTAGATTCGCGCGCCGGCCGTAAGGTTCCGACGTTTATGCTAGCCCAGAAACGTAGGGATGGGGTAATATCGGATATTTTTGTCGATATGATTAATAACAATTCAGCAAGTCATTTTATGGTAATAGTCATTATACTTGTTTTGAAGACATGTGCATACTTACATTAAATAAATAAATAAACTCAATGTTACGTGTTGATATATTCCGACTATGAAGGCTTTTTTTTAATATTGACACAAAGGTAAATTATGAAAGAAAAAATGTAATGTGATATACTGTAATGTAAGCAGGACTCAAACCTACGACCTTACGTTTCCGGCGTCGTGCATTCCCACCTGAGCTATCACATCGTTACGTCAATCACACCAAATCTTTGATTCCATAATTCTATACTAGAGCGCCCTCTGCGTCATATGTCTTTAAAATGCTCATACATTACATTACATTTGTCTCTTATAATTTACCTTTGCGTCAATATTTATAAAAATAAAAATGTGGTATTCCCACATAAAAAACACAATCGATAAAACGACTTTATTTAAAACGTTGTTTTTTATGTGCTTTTTTTTATGATTGTACTCATGTTTATCGAATATTTCATATACATTTTTAATCATACAAAAACACTAAGAGGAGAAACAAAAATAAGATCGTCTTTAGTAAAGTCATTCTCAGTGCCATTATAAGCAAGTTGGCAAGACTGCATGTCTAACAATGTACATTCTTAAATCCAGTCACACCAACAACGTTATATGCTACTTTTAAACTTAAAGTAAAATTTTAATAATACAGTATTTAAGGTTATTATGGCACGTTGAACACTTAATTAATAGCAATTGTAATTTTGTTTCATAATTACTGTTTCGCAATCGTATCAGATATTGTCGCGGACGCAAAGAATAAACGTTTCAATAAATTAGTGACAATTAATGTAATCATGTTTATTCTTGAACTAATGGCCACTTAACTTGGAGTTAATATTGTAGCAAATATTTAGTGTTTTGCAAACCGGTTGGAATAACAGTCGTTTGACACATCAGATCTTTTTTTAATTGATATAATACGGAACAAATAAAGTTGTTAATTGTTGCGTTTCGAAATAAGTTGAAGTAATTAGTGGGTGTTTGTTAGGTTTTAAAAGCGTGACCATTATAAGGTGCAGGCACACATTACTACCCACTTAAATTCAAAGTCTTGTAAAACTGTTCCGATACGATTAATACAGAAATGCAATTATTAAGTTTTCATTGTTGTTTTTTTCAGAAACAATATTATATTTTAAAGTCTGATAATTATAATAACTGGAAAAATCAACGTAGCCAAAGTTTGGTTGGATGACTGCCTTAAGCTGTGTTTCTGTCCACTCCTCATGCCGTTTCTTGTCTGGTGCCAAATGAAGCAGCAGTTTTGTCTATGGCCACGGTCGTATAAACCCGCGTTTTTTTAATCGGCCAAGAAAGGACCTGGGCTATGTTCCAACTCTTAGATTAGGCTTATTAGCTTTGTAATGCATTTTTAAAACTGAAAATACAAAGTAATTGATGTAATTCAGTTTGAAGAGTAGAATCTACGTTTTAATTTATTGCTTCTATTACAGGTTACATTCGGTATACGAATTATTATCGGGTTTATTTTAAAACTATATGGAAATATAACTTTTTGTGACGTATCAGGGCATGTTTTACTCAAGTGATAGGCTTCATACAATTTCAATGAAAAATCAGCTAAAAAAAAAATCGGTTGACTACACAGTTCTGTGTCTTAGTATCGAACGTAGCACATCACTAGTTTTAATTAATAAAGTAATCGTGCCGGGCTGCCCGAGAGTCGCCGTCGATGACATCTCAGTATTTACACTGTGGCGTATGCTGATACTGTTGTGATAGAAAGTGCTTGGGTATTAAAATGGGATACCTTTTTTTTCACTATAATCAGATGAAAGAGACCGTACATAGCGAATTTGAAGCGTCGTCACTAGGGAATGCAAGCCGGTAAAATTTTATTTAGATCTTACCGGTAATTTACCGGCAGTCCATTCCCATACAAATAATTACCGGTTCGCATTCCCTAGTCGCTAATAGGTATCGGGATACCGCATTGCTACAGTAAAGTTGTGATTTTGAATCAAAACAGCGCGACTGCATCGCGGCAGGGAAGTATTTTTTTTAAAACATGGCATCTGTGTTCTTGAACAGGCAATACAGCTGAATTAATTATTTATGAGCGGTGTAGTTTTTTATTTGATTTCATTATGTTTGAGAAAAGAATTATACATGCCTTAGCCGTGAAAATGCTTGCCGGCTTCGTATCACTATCCGTTGTCTATAACTTACCCACCGGGAAAGTCCTTCTTTCCTGGCATCTGCAGTAATGTAAGAATACATTTGTGAAATACTACGTATTTTTTGTATATTATTCTAAAAACACAAAAAAAACAGGCGCCTTTTGTAGGCACTAGTACTAGGCACTACTTCTGTCATCGTTTTCGCGTATATAATGCCAACGAGTCCAACATCTAACCTCGTCTCACGTTACCCACATGACGGTTAATCGATTATTTATTCGATATCCGACTAATCGCATCGCATACTGTCTTCCCATGCAAGAGCAAAAGGTCCTAAAGATGTATTGATTCCATAAGATATGGTTTCTTTTTTTGTAAAGTCACTTTGCGCCCACTCGTACTCATCCTTTGAGATTTCTATCGATTTGTTTTTAAATCGATACGGTTTCCACAATAAAGGAATTTTAGCTGGAGTTCAACATGGCTATCTGCATAATATACGTATGCATCCTCGCATAGCGCGCACCGTTATTAGTGGCATGCCATCGTCCATCGAATAATTAATGGAACACTTGCATATAGTAGGTATGCATTTAAGTCATATTATTGGGTACTAGGTCGATGCAGAGTCAGCCACCGGCTAAGCTTGCACCATAGACTGGAGCGGAGTTTTTTTTTTTTTTTTCGAAATTTTCTCTTCGTCACGACCTAGCGAAATTTAATTTGTGTATTTTAAAACAAAAATTTCTAAAATCGGTTGAGAACTCGCTGAGATCTGCGCATTGTTACAAAGTCCATTCGAGTCGATCCATGGGAGCTTCGCTCGCTTCGCTCGCTCCGCTCCAATAAAATATTACAAATAACAAACATTTGATCCACTCTTCTCAAGTCTTTTCTATTTTTTTTATGTTAGTTTTAAAACAAAAATTAAAATAGTAATAGTAAATCAAAATATAAAATGAAAGACAAAATGATTACTTAAGTCTAGCTGTTTATTAATAACCAAACGTATTAATACCTATAAGGCACAGATAAAATTAGCCGCGCTAAAAATAGCTCAATGCCAATTCTACGCAAAAAGCGAAAGAACCTGCAAAACAATAAAACAATTGATACATCATAAAGACGAAAAAACCACACAACAATCGCCTCAGCTCGACCCGCAATTACCTCATGAAAATATGAACAGAAAACTTCAATCGAAAACGAACTTTATACTATTTTAACAGAGTTGAGGGAAATGCATGTTTAAGTTTTCCGTGGCACGGATCTATCATAAGCGTTTGACAATGTTGACCTTGCGGCGTTCACACAGTCCCTTCACTGTGAAAATGTGGAAAAAACTGTACAATGCTCGGCCCGTGCTTGGACAAGACAATCGATTACAGCGGCTCGTATGCACTTTATTGATTATTGTCAAACGCATATTGAATTGGGAAATAGGCATGCTGCAAGGTTGCGCTGTGGGACCGCTTTTGTTTATTATAATTATCGATTTAACGAGGAGTTGCAGTTTAATGTTGGTATTGGTTTTATTTTTAGATATAAAGAAGAATACAATTAAAAATCATGCAAAACAACAACGTCAACATTCACGCAATATCTACTTGCATTGAAGTTCGAACACAAAGCTATCGAAGTTTGCTTACTTTATCCGGAGAAACATAAGAATAGCTACGTGAGCTGGGATTATTTACTGTGTCCCCATGTGGTGGCCTGCCATGTGGAGCCTTCCGTAGTCATGTTCATTACATTCTTAACAGGAAGCTTGAAATAATATCCTAAAAATCCCGAATCAGCCGCCAGAATCCCAGCAATGTTAGACAACAAGGAAGCCCATAATTGGTGTTAAATCAAACATGGCTAAAATCCTGCGTGAATGGAATCTGCGCATCGGCGATGACCGCGGGTGAGATGCTATCGGCACTAGCGCTGGGCGCGGAGTTAGGATAGATGCAGCAAGTGGATCCTTGGATGCGGCATTTGAGACGCATAAATAACTACTAAGTGTTAGAAGACTAAAGAAAGCGAGCGAGATGGAGATAGCTTACCACTCCTGGAAAAGCCCAGTCGGTGGCGACTATAATGTTATTTTTTTTGATATTCGAAGCTGTCTGAGAACTGTTGAGTTGGTCATAGGCAACGAGGATGCAGCCGACTGACGCGTGTGTACTGCTGGATCGGGACGGTTGCCGAACAAAAGCATATAAAGGCGGTATAAGGGCTGTATGTATCCAGCTTGTCTGCTGCTTGGGAGTGATCCAGTCTTGGCACCTGATACCAAATTTGAGGCAAATTCATCATCATCATCATACCAGCCGATGCCGTTCACTACTGGACAAAGGCCTCCCCCAAAGTTTTCTACAAAGATCGGTCTTGCACCACCTTCATTCAATTTCTGCCCGCGATCCTAACGAGGGTCTTTCCAAGCTGCGTCGTGTGTTGTGAGGCAAGTTGCACCAACTTCAACTATATTGCACTATAGTGGAGTACCTCCTCCAGTCTCGGCGCTAGGAATGTGGCGCTGCAGTAATTGCGCTTATCGCCACATTGTGCGCGCGAGGTGCGCACTGTTAGGACCGCGGCCGTTTGTAGTTTCTTCCAGTGATTTTCCAGAGCTTAGCCCGGGTGAATTCGACGTGTGACAGTGACATCTCTCCGAGATCTCGCCACTATCTGTCATATCTATTTAGCCGTTTAGTCTATTCGAAATTAACTGTAGATTCAAATGTTTACAATGAAGCGAAAAATTGAAAAATTTAATGGTTCAGACAGGATTCGAACCTGCGTTTCCAACGGCTTTCCGGGCCAACACGGGCGTCCTACCAACTGGATCACCGAACCAGATGTCAAAGCCATTGAATATTTCAACCAGTTGCTTCAACATGCCTTAGGGGGGTTTTTCGCTTCATTGTAAACATTTGGTTTACGTTAGCAGACGTTACTGCTTTAATAAAAATAATTTAAATAATTTAAATCTAAAGTAAAGGCGTGTTTCATGGATACCTTTCTTAAAGAAAATGAAAGTAGGTAGTTAGTTGAGTAATTAGGGTAGGCATCCTATAATGCGTAAATTCGTTGTTATAATAACTGTCACTATTAGTAATACATTAAGATGCAGTCCCTGTTGTTAATGCAGTTCCGCTAATATTTGCAGAATGCGTCCTGATCGTCTGCCATCTACATTTAAGGGGTCACATCCCACATTTCTGATGACATTAATCCGAGTCCTGTCTACGAAATTATGGCCACTGAAAATACGTTATCTTATCAAAGCATTTAGTTACGCTCAGATAGGCACTCAATAAAGACCGGCGTTAAAAAAAGAATGCACTTAAAATCTGCATACAGCAAAATCATAGGTGTGACGTTACAGTATTATAAATCGTTAAAGAACAAAAGAAGTTAAATCTCACTTAAGCAGGGGCATCAAAACATTTGCATCTATTATACAGATTACTCTTTTTTGTCTACCTTAAACCGGTGAACCAAAACACTAGGTACCTCAACAATTGCCGCACGGTGCAACTCCGTGTCTTCATTCACTTTAAAAGATTCATGCGTAATATTACCAAGTAGCACAGTGTCTGTAGTTGGAATGTCTTTATAGATATCATCTATGTGTACCTCACCCTTTGTTTCGCTAACAATTAATGTTATGAGAACAATTATTGCGGTGGATTAATTATTATTTATATCCTTAGGGTGTCCGTGGTTGCTGTGAATATTATTTATCGTTGTTTTTGTTTTCTTGGCTAATAGACTGATGGCGGTCTAATTTGGTCGGCTTCTTTGTGCTTTGAGTTTTTTTGCTATTACAAATAATGATGGGTTTATTTCCTTCAGTGACTTTGAGTGATTTTGGCTTCCGTTGATTTGATTTGTTTATAGATACACATGCAACTTAGAACTAATTTTAATTTATGGTTAAAATATAGGACATTTTATGATAAATATTACAAAAAATAAGTATCAGTCAGTACATACATACAAAATTTATTATCAAAAAATTAAGTGAGGCAGTCGAATTTAAGTAAGTATACTATTTTCGTAGCCTCACGACAAGACAGTTGAACGAATTACTTCTAATTTTGGTATACCTATGCCCTTGCCCACATGGGCTTTTGATATAACTGGGTTTGGTGCCTTGGATGACCAAACTCCAGTAAGGTGAGGTGGGGTAAGACTATCACCGGGAGAAGACTGCCTCAGTCCAATAACTGACTAACTGTTAGTCCCACCTTACCTTAGTCATAAGTGATATGCATAATTATTATTATTTGTCAGAGAAATTTCAAAACGCGTAGTCACAGTACAAAACGTATAAAATCCTTTTATGCGTCAAAAGATCTCGTTACGTTTATCTATGCAAAGTCATTCGCACTTCCCTTCCTTATTAAACGGTTGCATTGTTCTAAATGAGAAGTAACATCTTTTAACGATTTTATTTCATTTGATTTTAAATCTCTACCCGTCACTTATGCATTTAAAGCGTTTTCAATCTTATCTCTCAGTTTTAGACTTGAGTTTTATTTAATTTAATGCAACCCTTTGCAAAATAATCTCTAATTCAAATTTTGAAGCAATTTTAAAACTTGAATAGAGTACAGACTTTATTTCGTTGATGCTAAGTTTCATTTCATTCAATTGACAACTGCTACCTTGAAAATAAAGAATGAAAGGATTAAACGCAATTTAAAAGGCAACTTTTTGTATGAACCCAGATAATATCTTAATATATTTATAAATAAAAGGGGGTTGCGTCTAATCTGTAACTGTCCGTCTGTTTGTCATAGTTTTTTGTGACATTTTGCACCTTTGACGGGAGGCTATTCTGACTTTTTTGACGTCTTTATCACTGTCGGATTGACTAAAGCTTTTGACATCTTTGTTAGTTTGTCGTTAGGGATGTTATAGATTGCAAATCGATTATTAAATAGTGTATGGGCAAGCGGAAATGCGGTCCTTTTATTCTTTGCATTTTAGTAATTGGTTTTTGCAGAATAAGATTTAGATTTTGATCATTATTTTTGATACCAACCAAATGTGTCTATGTTTGTTTATTTTTATTTAGCTTTTAGTTTAACTTTGTATCATGATTATTGTAATTACTCGTATATCACACTAATACCATTATAAACACGAAAGTTTGTAAGTGTGTTGTTTGTTAACTCTTCACGCTTAAACGGCTGGACCAATTCTGATAAATTTTGGTATGAAGGTAGCTGACACCCTGGATTAACACATATGCTTCTTTTATCATGAACGTGGGTAACACCGCGGGACGCAGCTATTTAAATATATTATTATCCTAGGCGCGTAGTATTATCGTCTAGTTATAAGTCTGTTTAGTCCGTAGTCATCACAGCTGTAATATGTTTTTTGAATCTTTTTTTTTTTTTTATTATCGATTCGAGTATGACTTTATGGAATTTACTGTACGAAAAAAATCTAGGATGGGATAACTAACTTTGAGTTATCATTATGAGCATTTACCTTTGAAGTAGTTACTTACCTTGATCGCACCCGTAAAAATGACAACAAGAGTGAAAAAAGGGATGGCCTGAAAACCAGCGTTGCGCACTGCCTGGCTGTGGCAGCACATGCTGTGTCATACGGGATAATTTGGGTGGACTATGTACTCTGACAATGTTGTTCTCGCTTATCCGATACAATACAGAACCTATTTTAAGTGTGGCTATAAATGTTTCTTTCTTTCTTTAAGCGATATTTTATCGAATGCTTCTAAAATAGGACCCAAGGAAGCACAAGTCGAGCGGTCTTTAACACCCGATATGATATTATGCGCCATCACGGATCTTTTGTGAGCTGATAGAGATCGTATGCGGGTTCGATTCCGTTTGCTTTGTGGGGTACATTCATCTGTACCTACATCTGTATGTATGTATGTTAGACATAGAGACGAGTACAAACGGAGTAGTAACGTAAAGTGAGTTTGTTTTTTAAAGGGGTGTTATAATTTTTTTTTCATGTTATTTCAGCAATTTTTTAAATGAGTTCTAAATAAAATAATAACTGTGGTTTGAGCGATAGACCGATAAATAGACCAATCATACTCCTCAGATTTAAATGCATTTGTTTAGTGTTTGACAAAGACGCCTGATTGGTTAATTTACTCAGCAGCCTAAAAAGAAAAGCAGAAAATGGGGTTCTCTATATCATTGCAGAATTATTCTTTGTCAAATGTTTTAATTCGCATAAGTGTCGTAGAAAGCATTTTTCTCGGGAACTGTCAACTATTTTGAAAGAATTATGTAAAATGTACCTACTACAGAGGAATAAAAATTCTGCAGCGAAGTGAAAATTTGGCAAAATGAAACATTTGACTGAACATTATTCTGCGAAAAGGCAATAAACCAAAAAATGGACTTACGAGGTAGACGAAGTTGCTGCCCTCTTTAGTCATAGAGTATTCCATAATGTTTGTTGCCTTATTAATAGCATACAGCTATACTAATGAAGTAGTCAGTAATCAGCAGTGCGCGGGCTGCGCGGCGCGGACACGGCGCATGCGTGGCCAATCGCGAACAGATTAGTAGCGGCTACCGAATTGAATTATAACTGCGCGTACGCATGTAGAGAACTTATCATATCTACACACTTACTCAGAAATCCACTGGTTTTTGACATTGTATATTGGACCTTAGAAAAAATTCAAAGTTCCTAATAAATAAATAAATAATAATAATAAAAAAATCAAGGTAGGCACACGGTTTTTTTTTCCAAGCGAGCGTAGCGTCTGTTTTTCAGCTTGGCCCAAAATTCTTTCGTATATCCGGATGTTTGCATGTCTGGATTTCTGGCTGTTTTTGCCTAGAGGGCGCATCTGATTCTCATGTAATTTTGTGTGTAGGTTCGATAAGTATATAGTAAAAAAAAACAGCTTAAATAAACACAGAATATTGCGAATAATTTGACAAATATTTCAAAAACAATAGAAACATAAGGGGAAACATTAATGCAACCATTAATAGAGCAAAGGTTAAAGTAATGATATAACTAGCGCCATTTCCGTTTTTTCTTAGTTCTTAGTCTCTTAAAATTACTGAAAATGACTGATTTATAAGTAAAAAAATAAATAAAGCCTGAACAACGGCTAAAGGCGCTAAGCGAAACACCAGAAGCGAGTAACCATCTGTGTACGCGCAGCGCTCATAACGAACGAGATTATAAGCTTTCATCACGCCGCCATTCAGGCTTGTATGCCCAACATTAACTCCTAACCGAGCAACGTCACATATCCTATGGCCCTTTTAGCCACTTACGACTTTATTCCACCGAGCGACAGGGCTCTATGACGGTTCAGTACCGAACAAAAAAACAACAGACTAACGCATTAGAACGACCAATTTAAAAAGAGCCGTGGAACCTTTGATTTCTGCACGGTTTTCAAAGTAGAAGGAGATATAGTGAGCTCCTTAAATTTGGTTGCCTTTTATATATGGTGAGATGATTCGTATTTGATTTAAACCAATTAGGGATGCTTACGTGCCAATGTGTGTGATTGAGATGTTTTTTAATCGATGGGATTTGTGAAATGTACGGGGTGGCGGCATGGGCGTTTTTGTTACTATATTGAGCTAAAACTTCATGGTGCCAAGCTAAATTAAGCACAATTTGCACCCTTTTTAATAATATGTGTCGCACATTGCATCTAAATCCAGCATTTCTTGAACTGAAAAGGGATAAAGAAAAAAAGAACTGCTTAAAAAAATATTGACATAGTAATAAATAAAAAAAATATTACTTACTTTAACAAGTAACTGGCAGATTTTACTTAGCATCTAAAATAATAAATTGGCATATAAAAATTACTTGGCAACTAAAATACTAATCTTGGAATTGCTGGTCCAGGGAACATTATGCCAAGTTAATAATTTACCTGCGAAGTAATGTTTTTGTAGGTTAGGTTAGGAAAAAACTGCTATTCGTTTTTAAGTATATTCTGCCACCGTTTTTAAAATTTAAGCGTTTCTCTACAAATTTTCTCACTGTATGTTTCCACAAAATATTTCCAAATCTCTCGTTACCAATACGATAACGGTCACTGAGCATGCTTCTATTTATAACTTCTTTATATAAACTACATTCTCTATTTATAGTACATATTTTGTGCTGTATGAAGTGCTCTTTGTATATATGGTAACACGGCCAATCAATTAGATATATCAAATGATGCATTAATTTTGATGAGATCTGTAAGTAGGGTAGCGGCTTTTGATGATTTGTTGGTAATCATTCATTATAAAAACTAAAGCGCAAAGAAAGCGTTTCTTTGCGCTTTCGTCTTTACTTGCGCTCTCTCGTTGTCCACATCAGTCGTTGTCAGAATCAGCCCTTCTAGTAAAACTAGGTTTCGCGACTCTTGTTATCTCACGCGACATAGCATCGCCCATCACTGTCTCACAGTACTGCAAAGAAAGAGATAGGTAATACAGGGTGTTTGGTTCGTCGTTTGCCAAATTAAAATGGGGGATAGAAGGGATCAATAGGCAGCAAATGGCCCCGAAGGCCCCTAAAAAAATTCTTATTAGGCCCACGGATTTTTATATTTTATTGCAAGATGTAATGGTGTGCGAATGGTGTGCGGTTTGTGAATAAGTATTCAGTTATCGATATTTTTTTATCGGAAGGATGTCCCTAGCTAATTGACGTTATTTCCACGAACACTTCTATGTCTGGTTATGGATATACGTCGATAAAAATACACTTTTAATATAAACCAATCAACATTTAGTTTCGTAACCTACAATTATCACTGTGACCGCCAACATTTCACGCAACCAATTTCGTTTCAATTTACATGTTACTCAACCAGAACACAAATCCACATCCATTCCCATGAAACTGCAATCGATTTCTCCGTTACACTATGTCGAATGCTTAAGCAAACATGAGCGGATAGATCTGCGCACGCAGTTAAACGGATTAAAAGGCTGGCGTGACGAGAAATTGATATATCGACCCGAAAAGGTTATGTCTTTCTTTTTTATATGGCAGTGCCGACGGCTCGATTGCTTTCAACTGACTTGAAAAAAGAGGATCTCTATTCGATTGTATTATTTTCCAAACTCCTTCATTTATGAACAGATTTGGTAAAGCCTTAGAGTACCTAGACAACTCCAAGTTGGTCCCATGATTGGTGAAGATCTGAAGACAAAGATCCATGAGGAATCGAAGGAATTCGTAAAATGTTATAACTAGCCATGCCTATGACGATTTTACTATTTTTTTAACTGACTTCAGAAAAAGGAGGAGGTGCTATGTTTCACTCTATTTTTTTTACTGGTTTCGCCGACGATTGTGGACCGATTCTCAAAATGTTTTTTTACTCGTTCATTTGTTCTCAGTAACACGATTTTGTTTCGTTGACGTCGGGGTTTTTAAAGTTATTTTATATAAATAAATACACTTTACTGTTGTACAGTAAACGGCGATAAAGTTTGCACATCGATCTTTGGAAAGAGGCAATCGGCTAATTTCGACTTCGTATAGCGATATCTGTGTCGCACACACCATGACGTTTGTTTTGTCAGTCGTGGTTCAAATGCGAGAGAGTGCAGTCGCATATCCAAGTCAATATATATATAGAGTTGCTAAAACTTACACAAAATTAAATTTGTACTATGGCATCTATAGGGAAAAAAGGTAAGCCGTTACTTTGCCAGTCACGCGAAATTATCTACAATGTTTATAAATATTTTGTAACTGAAGCCGACCAATCTTAAAAACATGAGAATGTTAATGTAAGTAATTACACTTTTTGTCGATCTTTAAAACCACATTTAAGTATCCTAGTAGTATAACATCAGTTGCTAATGCTCAGTCAACCCCTTTTAGGAATGTGGGCCTGAATATATATATATCTATATTATTTTTCCCCAACAAGAACATTATAGCAATTACTATATATAATCACATCGAGTTTTACAGCTCTATATATTCCACGTGAAATCAAAACAAAACAACAATAAAGTACTTAGTTCTAAATTCAAATTCTGATGAACGATTAATCTAATAATTGATGTACTTGGAAATTAGCATTCGTTTGTATTCGGAAATGCGATGATTGCCGATGTGCATTCTTTATCGCCGTTTACTGTACTTATGTTTCTTATACCTACTAGATATCCTATAAGTTTCTGTTTTATTTTGCAATAATGTATTATTATTATTCTTTTGTCTTATTATTTTAAATGTTCTGTAATTTTGTAATTTTAACGATCTTGACTATTATTATTTATTATTATTGTTTTTTGATCCTATGACATTGTACTAATTTCTTTTTTTATTTACTTTTTTATTTTCAATTTTTATTCTAGTTTTATTGTTAGTAATTTTATTTTATAATGACGAATTAATTAATGTAATGATTGTGTGTATATTCTAATGTGTAAGTGTTTTGGTTTTGCACTGTAAACTTGCACATTGTTTTGATTAAATAAATAAACAAATAAATAAATACCTAAGTACAAAGTAACGGCTTAGAGGCACAAATATTACATATATTATACACATGTTTAACTCCTTTTACGGCGCGATCAATAAACACCTTTGGTGTTTATTTAATTCCTCGACGTTTTGGTTTTGAATGTCATGCACGTAACATCGCGTCCAAACCGTCAAGGTAATTAAATAAACATCGTTTTGAACCGATTGAGCCCGTTTTGGTATAATATTTTGTGAAAATCGTTTAAGTTCAATAGCCATAACTATATTTGCGTAACTTTTCTTTGCGAATTGAATATGATATTAAACATGCGTTTTATTTTAACGCGTTAACATTAAATTGATAGTGTTCTGTTTAATCTGTTCAAACAATGTGATAACTTGATAAGCTGGGAACACACGACAATGGTTCACTCAAGGTGGAAGCAACTAGTGCAATGTCACGATACGCTCCGAGTGGCGGACAGTCGTTGAGACAATATTTCCAAGATTATATTTTAGCGCTTTGAACCGATGGCCGTTGGGGCAGAAAGGTTCTTGAGTGGTGACCACGGAATGGAAGACGCAGCGTGGGAGCGCCCCCAAGAAGGCGGACCAACGAGCTGGTTAGCATCACGGGTAGAAATTGGATGAGAAATTAAGTATTTTGGGGAAGGTCTTGTGGACGTCTATCGGCTGATATTATTATGGTGATGATGTTTTAGTAATGGTATTCCTTAATCATAAGAGAAACGAAACTACTAAAATTATAGTCGCACTGTAATCAAAATCGTGTCTGTCTACTTGTTCATGATGACACGAGTAACAAACAAAAATACATACCACGATATATTTGAAGAGTTCCCTAGAATTGTAAGATTCTATTATCCGATTCTGGAATAAACTAAAAAGTAAGCCGTTCAAACAAAAATAAATCTAGGACGGCCCAGCCGTAATAGACTAACGGGGAACGTAAAAAGCAGGTTTTTATTTTATTTCTTATAGTAGGTATTAACTATATTATTGAGTTAAACTTAAACGATTTTCACACATTATTAAAAAACGGGCCTTAATCGTGTTGAGTCCTTTCGAGACCATGCATTTTGAAAAGTCGAGGTAATTAAATAAACACTTTTTGGATGCGATTTTACCCTACTGTTACCCTACTGTTACCCTACTGTAACCCTACTGTTACCCTACTGTTACCCTACTGTTACCCTATCTACACTACTCGTGAAGTTGACCGAAGTTGGCCGAAGTAAGGGTTCCGGCAGCGAACTGTCCCTCCACACTATCATGTTGGCATATCCTCGGCCGACTTCGCAATTATAATAATGTAAACTACGATTTCTAATTCAAGACCAAAAAAACTACGACAGATACGTCACTGTCAAAATTGACAACATTTAAATGACATTTGAGTTTGTTTCTTGGCTTGCACCAAATGCTCAAGTGTTACAACAAGTACAATACCAGATTTTGTACCAAAAATCTCTGATGTTTAAGTTTTTATTATCTCCTCTCGTAATTATTTAATAATAAATATATATCTAGTTATTTTGTTAAAACATAGAGTTAAAGTTACCAATAAATAAATTATGTTAGCGTGTTTAAAAAAGAAAAAGGAATTATTACTATTGTAAAAATATTTTATTGTAGTGGCAACCTTGTGGTAGTTTTTAGGGTTCCGTACCCAAAGGGTAAAAACGGGACCCTATTACTGAGACTTCGCTGTCCGTCCGTCCGTCCGTCCGTCCGTCCGTCCGTCCGTCCGTCCGTCCGTCCGTCCGTCCGTCCGTCCGTCCGTCCGTCCGTCCGTCTGTCACCAGGCTGTATCTCAGCAACGGTGATAGCTAGACAGTTGAAATTTTCACAGATGATGTATTTCTATTGCCGCTATAACAACAAATACTAAAAATAAAATAAAATAAATATTTTAGGGGGGCTCCCATACAACAAACTTGTTATACCTATATATACATATATATAGGTACGGAACCCTTCATGCGCGAGTCGGATTCGCACTTGCCCAATTTTTATGGTCTTGAATTAGAAATCGTAGTAAGTATAGTAAGTATTGTGTGCGCGGCAGTACTCATTTTGCAAATAGCATCAGCGCGGATGGGGATGTGGTGCAAGGCCACGGTGATGCACCGTCGCCGAAGATGCGCTTCTCGCTCTTCAATGAGCATATTATTTAAGTAACATTAGCGTTATACGGTTTACCCTTGTTTTATTATTATTAATCCGTTTATGGCGGCTCGAAGCTTGTGCCAGTATCAGTTTTTGGGTTATAACCAATGCATGACTTCCGTGTTAAATATAAATAAGACTTATCAAAAAAATAAAACATGAGATGAAATGAACATGAACAAAGATGGCCGATGAATCTACCCTTGTTTTATTGACAAACGTTTCAGTCAAACGTTAATTTCATAGAAATGTCATTTCATCAAAAGTTTTTTTTTTTTACCATACTTACCATAAATTATTTTGGAATGTCATAAACCGAACCTAAATCTACACATAACACTTTATACTCTCGCGGTTTGAACACATAATTAAAACTTAAATCTACACGTTGAAAGATTCATGACTTCCAGGGAAAAACTTGTCTATGAAATGAAAAATCGATGAATTTGAAAAGTTCCTCGTTCTAAAAGAGCGTAGGCGACTAGTAATCGGTCATTGTGCAGTAAATCATACAGTCGGACTATTACTAAGACGGATTTAGTATGGAAATTGTGGCACTGTTCTTCTTGTAGGTTGCGACTTTTATTTTTCCATAAGTGCTGATTCTTAGACGACGCGTCATTAGCTTTTAGGGTTCCGTACCCAAAGGGTAAAAACGGGACCCTATTACTGAGACTTCGCTGTCCGTCCGTCCGTCCGTCTGTCACCAGGCTGTATCTCAACAACGGTAGAACGGTACAATGATAGCTAGACAGTTGAAATTTTCACAGATGATGTATTTCTATTGCCGCTATAACAACAAATACTAAAAATAAAATAAAATAAATATTTAAGGGGGGCTCCCATACAACAAACTTGTTATAGATTATATATATGTACGGAACCCTTCATGCGCCAGTCGGGCTCGCACTTGCCCAATTATTTTTTATTGTTTCAAAACTAGTCAAATAAAAATAATAGATTTGGGTTCTGTGATTATAATATTAGTAATGAAATTAGTTTCAAATGTTGTCAATTCGATAGGTGTGCTTGGCTTGGCTGTGAGCTTACCACAATTCTTATTCCAGACTCCATTTTGTTTTTAATTGAGTTAAGCCCCAGATTGGCTGAACCCATCTTAAGTCGCTTAATTCGTTTCGCACAATAATTAATTAGGTGGTACAATAAATTAATCCGAATCCTAATTGCAGGTATCAAGGCAGACCGATGTAGGTCACACAGTCACGTTGTGAACTTTTTGTGGCCACAAAAACGTGGGACTTGACATTGGAGGCAGATCCGCGCTAATTTATAACGCTAATTAGTTATTAAGATACTTTGGATTGCTTTATTTTGTAGACTGGAAGGTGAGCACAATTTCGCTTGCGTAGGAGGAAAAAGGGATAACTCTCTTTTTGCTTTTTTGGAGAAAAATAGTAAATTATATAAAATATAAAAATAGTAGTTATACGAAGCCGGTAAGCCCTTTTCACGGCTAAGGCATGTATAGTGCTTCTCTCAAACATAAGCAATGAAATAAAAATCTAAACCATCCAAAAAAAAAAAAACAAGAACACAGACGCCATGTTTAAAAAATTTACTACGCGGCCTTCAATTTTGTATGAAATTCCTTTAGAGTTCTGTTCTCTAGAGTTGCTCCGCCCGAAACATGATACTTCGAAGCCTGTTATAACGTCCGTTATGACGAAATTTGATTGCATTTTTGAAAAAAATCTCATATCATCATATATCGGTATCCACCCGTGTAGTAGCGGAATTAGGCTGTAATTGTTGACAAAGTTGATGTGAATTATTGTCCTCTTTCTATAAAAAAAAAATTAGTATTTATTAAATATACCTAAAATTATATTGGAAATAAATTTATCTATGGAGAGAGAATTATTTTATGAGCTTAGGATTTCTTAATGATGTAAGTAGGTTTTGTCTCGCTTAGCATTATTTAAAACATAGTGTCTTATTAATTTTCTTACCAAAACATATTTACAACCTCATCTAGCTAAAACTGCTAAACGAATTTTAACTACTTTAGGTCAAAATTTGGTTAACTTAGGGTCTGTAGCTCGCGGGTGGACTTTTTCTAGATCTGCTACGATTCAGCGTTGTTAGAATTCTTTAACTTGATCTCTTTGCGATTTTTACATGACTTTGACTTTGATTTTGACAATAGATGATCGCACGGCCTTGCACTAAATGCGGGTTATGTCCAATTACAGCTTATGTCACAGCACAATGCTTCTCACGACCGTACGCTGCGCAAGTGCAAGTCGCCTTGGCGCGTGTGAGCGTTTACAACGTTCAGGTGTCATTGTTTGCGGTGTGACAGATTTTGATGTAGTATGTCGTTGTATAATGTTGTGATAATAATTGTAACTAGAACTTATACGTCATACGTTTGTGGTGCGTGTGCCGCGGCCGCTACAGGACACCATCGCAAGGGCAGACTTCTGGTCGAAGGGTCGTGTTTCAGTGGTTCCGGGGCAATTTGCCGAATCCTGCGCCGGATCAGACGACGCAATGGAGCCACGCTGTTACATCGCCTGAATCAAACCAGTTTTAAGTTTTTTATACCTATGTAATTTTGTTTAGTGCCTTGGTTTGAGTGTAATGTTGTGTAACTAATTTGAATAATAAATAAATACGCCTCTTTTTTGCTTCTTGGTCGTCACGTAGTCTGCACCAGTGAAAAGTAATGAAAAGTCTATCATTCACATATGTACCTATCTACTACATAATAATGTAAACCTTTTTGTTTCATAAAGACATTCACATCATTTTTAAAATCAGAAAATCTTAAGCTTCATCAATAAATTCGTCTTCACTGTCTTCAGTATTAATGTCAACCATTTAAAACCGAATTATTCTTCACATGATAATAATTTCATGTCAGTAATCGGACACTAACTGACAAATCGAAATAAAAATCACACCGGAAAACCACATCGAGAACAGTTAAAACCACATTTATCACCAATTGAAATACTTTAACATTTAATTCGTGACTGAATTAATTCAAACCCCTCATTAATATCGTCAATAATAATGAAATGATCGAATCAGAGTTGGATAGTACGCCTTTTCCATGTCGGATGCAGATATATTTCATGTAACAAATTGTAATATTCATTGTAATTTGAGAAGTATTTTATCGTATGTTAATGAGATGGTTCTAATATAAATAGTTTATGGTCAACTCTTTCTAAATGGTCACTGCGTAGTAGGGTCGTTCCTTTAAGGAATCATGGGTTTATCCTGTGGGGGAAAAGATGTTATTTTTATACGTAATTGTTATTCGGTTCACCGATTCTTTTGTGTTTGTTTTACCACTTTTAACCCTGGAATTTTACGACTACTAGGTACATTGTACTAGTACCAGACTGTTATTATACTGCTACTTTCTATTAAAACCAACCATAGCATTCCTATTTGTCAAGATTTAATGCAAAAATAGACCTAAACAATCAGATAAAGCGAATACTATACACCTATTAAAAATTAAATAATAATTAGGTGAATTAGTCATGTTAAATACTTACTACACTAAATAAAAAATGACAGTTAAGTTTGTGCATATACACAATGCGATGCCCATTGTATATATAAACAATGCGAAATTAAACAACAATTAGTACAAAACTTAACCGACTTTTTTAATTTTGTGTAGTATTTTAATATGACTCATTTACCCCTCACCACACAGGATAGATAATGCTAACCGTATATAATTATACGGTTTTCTTTAAACTGTGAAATGTGACAATATCAGGACAATATTGGAAGATGTTTTCGGCACCCTTCCAATATCGTTACATTTGAAAGTTTTCAGCATAGGTACTCAGTTTACAAAAACAAAAACCTAATTTCTGAATAACGAATTGCGGGTCACACCAGGAACAGCCCTGGAGCATTACGTGTGGTCCCGGGTGTTACGATATCCCTCTTTGTTTCGGTGTATTAATATCGTTATGAATAACCTGGGATGGTTCTCGTATTATTTAGTTTGTTCGAAGTGGGACAAATGTTTTTATGGAATTTATATTTAGTGGGAAAACAAGATGTGTAATGTTCAATTTCAATAATATTTTCAAAATAACGGTGATGTTCATATCCCGGGGTTTTCGGTGCACGAATGATTTGACATTGGCCCGACAGTAAATCATTTTTGTCCCCAAAATCCCGGGGTATAGTGATGTTAGAAAACGGTGGGATATTTTGAACACATTTGGTGAAAACTAAACGAATATAAGAAAAAGATTTCAATAAAATTCTTAGAATAGTTTTTGTATCCTTATATGTAGAAAAAGGTTAAAATGCTTTACGTGTGTCAATTACCAATATATTTCAGAGCATTTACAGTCATAATATTTAAATGAGGGACTGCAAGATCTGTTACGTTTATTTTTAAAAAAAGAACACATCAAAATGCGAATTCCAGGTCTCCATTTTAGGCTTGAGTAATACATTTTTAACCGACTTCAAAAAAAGGAGGAGGTTCTCTATTCGAACTAATTTTTTTTTTTTTTTTTTGTATGTTTGTTACTCGATATCTCCGAGAACCGTGAACCGATTTTAATTTTTTTTTTTTAATCGAAAGGGTATAACTCCGAGTTGGTCCCGTTGGCACTAAGTCGGGATCTGATGATGGAATCTTGGAGAAATCGAGGGAACTCTTCAAATGTTATAGGGACATGTACGGCGCTTTCGGTAATTTATTGATAAAGTCAAGAATTTACATTCAGTAAATAGGATTTGGTGTAAGGAAACTGATGATGAACACCACAGATCTAGTTTTTTAGTTTTACTGAAGTCGGTTCTTTTTTTTGTTAAAAATTATAGTTATTACACACAAAGTCACGACTTTCAAGCGAACACCGAAACGCACCAAAAGGAACATTGACCGGACAAAAAACAAAAGAGTGTCGCTTCCAATACGAACCTCTGTATCTAATTTGTCAGCCTTCCACAGCGCGTGTCTGTCAATTAATATAGAACGATTTTGAACATTTTTACCAACTTACCTTTACAGTTCAAAAAGTAAAGTAAACGCTTTGATTGCTTAGTTTTAAGTACAATTCTTCAAGTGTCGACAGTTGGTGGGTTGTGTAGTTGGTTTCGTATATCTCATGGGTGATGTGTGTGATATATTATATACGTCTATGTAAGATTTTCGGTTTTATAACGCCCATGTTTGGACACGAGTGTTAATGGTAACAATCAATTTGGCTTTTTTACCGCTTAGGACAATACGAGAGTACTACTTTTTTTGTAATCTGATATGGTTTGGAGGCGATGTATTTGGTTCAATAATACTTTGTGGAAAAAAGGCGTAAGTCTCTTGAAGGTTCATATAAGCTTTTGTTTTAGGAATGGAACAGTCATGACTAAATTTGTTTCTCAGGCGAGTTTGTTTACCAATACAACAAGCGTGTTTCAAGCTCAATGATGTTTAAATTTGAATCTTTTACATTTACTTGAATCGTTCAATTTAAATTCAGTTAAAGAAATTTCTTACCCATGAATTAGGCATATACTATTGTAGTTGTAATAATTGATTTTAAATAATCACGATTTTATGGGATTCATACAGGTAACACGGGAATCGGGGAGTATTATGATACACCACTGGCAACACAGAAATGGATTGACAGAACCAACCAATCATAGCGTGATGTGATGACGTCGAAAGTTCCGCCTGTCATTTCGGAGAAGCATACCTTGTTTTCTTATATCATAGTTGAACTGAATCACGAAGTCTAAATTGGTTATCGTTTAGACTTTTAATTTAATAATTTCAGAAATAAATATAGTATCTTATTTGATACTGCTTGAATTTAGGGGTTATGTATGTTTGTAGAAACAACTTGTTTGCTGAAACGACTTATCTCACCAAAAACATTTAATGAAAATTGGCGGCCAAGACTACAACATGGTCATAACGCTTTCGCTGTAAAAAAAGTTATCAGATCCCAGGAAAATCCAAGCCCCTAAGCCCTGATTTTACTAACCTTACACCTTGGTTTAAAAAGTATTTTGTCTTGGCACTACCGTGCCCCCAGATTGGGACAATGATTGGCAAATTGTCATTCCACATAGAGGCCAAATCATGAGCCAAGTCTACTTTAACTTGTTGTTGTTGAATTTTGCCATCTTCCTATACCGTTGCTTATGATAATTCTATATTTCCGTTACTATTTTAACAAAAGTAAGGTGTTGATTTTAACAGAAAATCCTCGTTCACCGTTAAGGCCTACTTCTATTATAACAAAACTGCACATTTAAAAACCTTACACACTCGCAAGATAAGTAGATTAACACCTGCCCGATACATCTTATTATTCAGCTGACAAACAATAGACAACAAAGTCGGCTTTCTATTTTCACACCGAAACTTTTATCAAATCCCATTTTGTATATTATCAAACTTTCAAAGCATACAACAGAATACGAACCATAATAACGCTAGGTCAAAGTTTAAGTTAGATTATACCGACGTATAAGCGACAGTTCTAAAAGTTTTCCACGGACATTGTTGGTTGTATTATTTATAGATTTGTTAATAAATTTATGGTGTTCGTATGGACACGAAATGTTTTATTGGGAACAGTGAAATCATATCTACTTTTCCATATTTTTAGTTATGGGTGTAGAGATTAGATTTGTTGTGAAAGCGAGATATTTGATCTTACGGCTGAGTCTATTTTGTGTAATGTGCACCTTGAAACTGCCTTCTGTGTGTGACAGATAAAACTATGGGTAACTTATGTAACTTCTGTTCATGGGTGATTATTTGAACTTTAGAGCCGTCTGATGAGTCTCTTAAATATTTACAAACTCCGCTTAAATGTATCACTAGTTTCGATTGTCTTGGAGAAGTCGCGGTTTTTTACGATTGTTATCATTGTTATCATTTTTTGCGATTGTGATGTTGATTGATTTAATGAATTAGCCAATATTGCGGACAGAGCAAAGGCGATTAAAACTTGGTTGACGGTCAAAAATTGTCCCTTATAGTGTTCCATAATAATAGAGACCACGTCTGTTTTAAGTTGTACCGCATAATGTATATGCATATGTCATAATTAAACCAAAAACAAAAAATCCAAAACAATTATATTTTTTGAAATATGTGACTTCAAAGGTACGCAAATTTCATGATTATTTTATCAAACCAAAAGAAATTTTGAAATATTGTTCAAGATCCTCATAATTTATCAAAACAATAATGCTTGTATTGCTTATACAATTCAATTGCACATCATTTACCTTTCTATTGTGTGGTAAACGCATACACATAATGCATCATCCCTTAAATATAGTAATCTATTTACAGTTTCGAATTTCTACCTGAAAATTCGAAATGTTGTCAATTTACCAGTCAGTCGTTACAAAGAGAGAAATAAGAATCATTACAGATGTGCGTACACACAGACAGACAGCTCAATTCTAAGGAATGTACAAGCCCGTTTTTGGAACACAAGCCTTAAAATATTGTTACTAAAGTCCAGTCACCTCTGTCAGGGGTCATCCAAAAATTACGACACGTTAAGGGGAGGTCAATAGACAACAACAAAGGAGGTTCTTGATCACATGCAAGTTTAAGTGACTACTCAAATAAAATGCAGGCAAAGTTAATTTTACTACAAAATATCTGGTTTATTGTAATAGTTTTACAAAGTTTTCAATTATAATGAACCAATAACAGGTGTGCATCAGCATTCAAATCAATTAAGGGCATTATTAAGATAAACTAAAATACATTTTAATTTGACACAAGATTCAAATTATGACTACATATAAATTGTGAATACGTGTTATGTCAGACATGGTTTGACATAAGGTGCAAAAACAATAAAAATATGTGGACGACACGGTTGGCGTAGCCATCGGTCCTGGGTTCGAATCCCGGCAAGGGCAAATATTTGTGTGATGAACTCGAATGTGTGTGCCTGGGTCATGGTCTCATGGATGTTATTTGTATTTGTATGTATTAATCTATAGTATATTTATCGTCGTCTAGTGTCCATGACACAAGCCTACTAGAGCTTACCGTGGGACTAGATTGATTTGTGTGAGGTTGTCCGATATTTATTATTTTATTTTATTTATGTGTGACGTACTTTATAGACGGCCCCAAATGATATTATCAGATTTGCAAGTGTCACTTTGGTCATAACGAGTACAACGTCTTTTTTACGACGCGACACAATAGTACATGTAAATAAGGAGCCAATCACCCTCAGACAAAGGATCCTGATGAAACCGAAAGTATGCTTTGAATTTTAACACCTTAGGTAGCTGTTAGTCATGGGGATAACTCATGGCTGCTAGCTGTGGGGTCGTCTCGTTGGTATAGGTATTGACTTTGCCTTAATTGGTCCTCAACGTTCCTGGATTGTTAAGGGCTTAGTCTTGTTGTTTAACTACTTAAAACAAAGTAGAGGACATTATCACTGTTCATTTTCCCAGATTATCAGTTTACATTAAGCTTGTACCTGGTAACTATAGCGTCGGATACAAATTGAAGTGCAAATTTAACGTAACCAGGTTATACAAATCGAAATTTCTAGTACTAATGATCACGGACGAACTAAAGTGACCGATATAGCTCACCGGATTAGCAAGTTGAAGTGGCAATGGGCAGGCCACATAGCACGCAGAGCAGATGGCCGATGGGGCCGTAAAGTGCTCGAGTGGAGACCTCGGACCAGCAAGCGCAGCGTAGGACGTCCACCTACAAGATGGACAGATGACCTTATAAAGGTCGCCGGAAGGCGCTGGATGCAGGTCGCTTCCAACCGGTATATATGGAAGTCCAAAGGGGAGGCCTATGTTCAGCAGTGGACGTCCTATGGCTGAGATGATGAATGATCACGGAGCTAAGCCGCGGACTGACAGACGGACAGACGGACAGACGGACATGGCGAAACTATAAGGGTTCCTAGTTGACTACGGAACCCTAAAAAGTAGACAAACCACGGGCCGTAATTCTTAAAACCCCAAGTCCCACATTTATGGCCAGATCTGAAAGTTTGTTAGAAACAAACACCTGCAATCTAGGACGTTCACGAATCCATCATCCTAGGTATGTAATGTACTAACACGTCTGTAGATATAACAAAAACAATTCATAATAATGTCGTATTGTTAAGTCACCTACCCACTTTTAATTATACGGCTACGTTAACAGCTAAGAAAAAACATTTTCATCTCGCCTGTTCGGAAAGTGTCATTTTCATGAGTAGATAGCCGGGTGGAAAATAGCTTTTCCATCCCTAGGGTGGAAAGTAATTTTTTTTTAATTGCCACGGAGTCAAAGATAATTGCCATCAAGATGCAAGTCGTGACCAACTCAATTAGGTACAATCTAGTCGGCCGTGGTAAGTGGCCATTAAAAAAGGTCTCCAAAGGTTAGATATAGGCAAGCCTAATTTATTTATTTATTATCTAATTATTTATATGCATTATATTCATAATACATACTTACATATAATTCTGTCCCTCATTTATTGATAGAATCGTACATTTTTATAAAAAACAAAATTGAAACCATTGGATTTGTATTTTTTTTATTGTTGGCGGTACGTATATTTGATTTTTTTTTCTTTTAAAATTGCTAATAAAGAAAGTTTGCAATAGAAAAAGCGGGAACACGAGATTTAATATAAATTAAATACCGTGTATTTTATTGATTATTGGTTAAAAATTTCATGGACATTAATTTAGCTCACTCATGACCATGTGCGTGTAGTATTTTATTTTCCTCGCAGTCGAAATGAAAAGTAGAGTGTTTAACTCGGGTGAAATTACCCATTTCACCCTCGAACTATTGGCGCTCTCACTTCGTTCGAGCGCCAGAAATATCTCGGGTACAATGGGTAGCTTTCTACCCTTGGTTAACAATCTACTATTCTAAAGCAAATTTCCACCTGAAAACCTCATTAAGGCGGTTATAAATGAATTACCCCGCAATTAGGCCCGCGCCCGCGCCGATTGCATCGCGTGATGCAAAACCAACTATATCTGGCCACAGACTATACGAAAATACACCTCATGTCCTAGCTAAAGGGCCAGTTTAAGTCATAGATAAGTTGGTAGTTGCGCAGAGATCGCATCGCATCCACGCATGCGCTATCAGCGATCCGCGAAATGTTTCCGAGAGAATTCCTAGGTTGTGTTTTTTTCAAACGACGTTCGCGTGTTTAGAGGAAACATTAGATTTTGGACAGATAAAAGATATACATGTATATCTTAAAATAGTATCTAAGAAAAATCTACGGTGAGAGATGATTTCAGGAAAACTCTTTTTGTGTTGCACGTTTTTTTTTTTTTTTTTCTTATAATCTCTGATGGTCACGCTAAAACGGCTGACAGATTTAACCAATTTAGTGGGTATAGAAATTGGGTTACCTTTTCAAAATGGTTATATTGTACTTTTATCCTACTGCCCTAAAGAAAAAAAAAATCATACGGAGTTGCAACCAATCAGCGTGAGCATTTTTTTCTGATGCCATACAATATTTTGGAATGTTATTACTCAAACCTAACCTAGCCTAACCTAATCCACGGGTTGAAATTTCAAGGTTTCTGAAAAAGTTATGACTTCCGAGGAAAAGTAAGTATATGAAATAAAATTGTATGAAAAGAAAGCATTCGGTGAAGTGTTATTCTATAAAAGAAGAAATTCCGGCTGAGCTTAAAACACTTTATACCAATCAACTACAATTTCAACACAGGGGTTAAACAGAAAATTTGGTATAAAATACTGGGATGCAGGATAAAGATGTATCACATCTCATTACCCGTTTTTAATAGGTAAATGACATAGACAAGTTCTATTTTTACCAGACCCAGGTGATTCAAGGCTCGGACCACGGCCTCGCCGAACAAAGATGCATTGTCCCTATGCACCGCTCTTTGGAACGAATCCAATATTGTTGTTCGTACCGTCGTCGCGACCTCCAAATTCCACATTTCAATATAAGCACGCGATTAACTTAAGAAACAATTGAAGGGACATTGTAATCCCAACCGTGGTTTGTAAAGCTAGAAGTTCCTTTGGCTTGAGTGCGTTGGATTTCCAATACGATTAGAAGCATTAAGGCCAGGATCGGAAGATCGGTAGCCATTGTGTTGACCTCAACAAAGAAAGGATGATGAGTGGTCTTGGAAGCCAAGGTTACGTCGCTTCCACATTTGGGTGGTAGTAAAATTAATTACGGTACTGGTTGGATGACAGCCAGTGACTAAGTGTGGTCTTGGATTGTTTTGAATTGATAATTACTAATTGTCTACGGCACAGAAATGTCGCACACGATGAGCCTTATGGTCAAAGTCACTCTGAGAGAAATGAAGAAAAAAAGGACGCAACCTTTTGTTTAATCATATTGGGTAAAAACTACCCTTTACCCTACCCATCTGTGATTATTTAGCTACGCGTGCACAACATTCTTTTTTAATTCGTCGGATCAATGGGCGAGATAAAGCAAAGACATACTTATTTTGTACCAATTTGTATGTTTATATGTATCAAAATTTTATATATTTTTTTCTTTATCATAGTTTGGTAAAAAGTACTATCTATTAACCACGTTGAGATGTCCGGCTCTACCTGTACCAAAATTAATTAAAATTCGTCCAGGCGTTTCGACGAGAACAAACAAATTATGATCATGGTGCCAGGCTGGCATTGCGCCGTGCGCCAATACAAAACAAAAGATGATCCTGCATCGCGCTAATAACATTTTTCCTGAAATCATGTCCCCTCTCCGTAGAAAACTGATTTTCAATACTAATCTAGATTTTTGTAATACGAATTTATAACGATGCAAATTAGACGTTTACACGCAGAGCTTCAAGTGTAAGTTTCCGTCTCAACAGAAGGTCTCGACTTCGTTTACATTTCACGTATAAAGAACTTTGTAAAATCATTTCGAATCGTTTCTTGTGTGTAAGTAAACTTACGCTAGAGCCTCGTTACATCTGACTGAGATTACTATTTTCTATCCGTATTGTAACCTATTGACACTCATTGTTCAGAATATGCCGTGAAATCGAAAATGAGCTCTGTGCCCAATTACTCAACTTATTGTATGCTAATGATCTTTCACAAAAAGATAAACTATATTAATATAGAGTTCTGGCATTTTTAAACCTGTATTTTTGGGAGGAAAAATAGATGTTTCTCAAACGTGCAATAAAAATGTCGTCATAACGTGGTTTAAAACAGGCTTCAAAGTATCACGTTTCGGGCGGAACAACTCGAGAGAACTGTAAGGGAATTACATACAAAATTGAAGGCCTAGGCCAGGAAGTAATTTTTTTAAACATGGCGTCCGTGTTCATGGACAGACTAAACAGCTGTATTATATGTTTTTTGAGTGGTGTATTTTTTTATTTCATTATATATGTTTGAGAAAAGCACTATACATAACTTAGCCGTGAATAGGGCTTGCCGGCTTCGTATCACTAGACGTCTACACCTGCTCAACCTGTAAGCCCATCTTTCTCGGCGTCTGCAGTTATGTACTGTTCCTTGAAACTTGAATTCTCTGCTTGTAATGACCCGGCCCTGTCCGTGACGTTTGCCGCTACCAAATTTAGACTCAGATTTCATTAGTGATCCAGAGTGACACAATTGTTCCGTTTTTTAATCTTTTAACATCCCACATGAAAGAAAATAAATAGTCTGTTTATTAAACTTTATTGCTAATTGAAAATAATACAAGTGGCCGAAGTAAAGCTTAAAAAATGTATTTACTGCTGGTCCACGTATCGAAAGGCGCATCGTGGGAGACGTATCTAGCAGGATATACCGACGATCTGATGAGGAACGCATGTCTTTAGATGACGGCCACACGATCGGTCATTTCTACCAGCTTTTCTTTTGCAAATAGTTATGCAGTAAATGATTTTACGTCCCCCTAGGCTGTAAATGGGATTTTCTGCCCAACTTTATATAGACCACGGGCGGTAATTCTTAAAGCTCCAGATCGCATATTTATAACGCACAAACACCTGCGATCCGGGACATTCACGACCACTGCCCTAGGTAAGTAATGTACAGTTAACCAATTTGATTCCTAGACCATTTCGTACCTTGTCACAGTGAACGTCAATATGAAAGCCGCTTGAAATCTCATATCATTGTCATTGTGACAAGGTTCTATAGTGGCCTATAAATCAAATTGGTTGACTGTACTTACATTGAAACAACAACTAAGGTTTATTAAAAAAACAACAATTATCAATCAAAGGCGTTAACCTATCCACTCAATCGCTTTTGGTAACTACAGGTACACGTCAACGCTCATGTCTAATTATATAAATAGAGTTCAACCACGTTCAACTCAAATTTCTAAGCAAGTGAGTGGCTATACCTACACTCTACCCTTATCTAGAAACAGAGCTGTACATATCATGTTTTTTTGCTATTAAAAAGAAATCTTCCTATACTAAAAATATAATTCCCGATCAACAAATTATCGCGATATCGCGCGATCTCACAGTAGCGGGATAACGTATCGGCAACATGACATCACTAAAATAAATTTAGTGCCGCGCCGACCCCGGGTTAACTACGAGGCCCGCACTATTTCTCACCGATGCGCGATACCGTTTGTTTTATATCGGTTTTGTTTTAGGGTTGCGCTGGAATGCGGCGATTTAATGGTGTGGGAGTTCCGACTCGCACACCATTAAATTGTGCGGTTCCGAGTAACAAAGCAGGAAGACGATATAGATAAATAGCACAAATGTTACATACTTTGACTTATACCGGGTGATCAATCCAAATGGGTCAGTAGGGAGAATTCATAGACTATAATAAAAGATTTAATAAAAATTGCATATATATTTTGTATTAAATCTCATACATAACCCGGTCAAAATGGCTGTTAAGAATGTTACAGCTTACGACATGCGATTACTTACCGAATTTTAACTAGGTTCAATATCCGATTATGTATGAGATTTATAAAAAAAATGAATGTAGTTTCTTTTAAATTTAAAATCGACGCCATAGTTCCTAAGAAAATATTTCCCTATCTCTTAGGGCCTTATCACACTTGCGATTTGCGAGCGTATTTTCTATACAAATAAGCGACGCGGCGAACACGCTGCGCGATCGCCTTCATACAAAATACGCTCGCAAATCGCAAGTGTGATAAGGCTCTTATAGTTTTCGATTTCTCCCTACTGACCCATTTGGATTGATCATCCTGTATAATTATATTCGTATTATACTTAACTAGATGCGCCTCGCGGTGTTACCTGCACATCCCACGGGAATACTACATTTTTCGGGATAAAAAGTAGCCTATGCCTCGTCAGCTTCCTCCATACCAAATTTTATCAATATCGGTTTCGTGTAAGGGTTGCGATGGAATACGCCGATTTAACGGTGTGGGAGTTTCGACTGGCACACCATTAAATTGTGCGGTTCCGAGTGGTAACAAAAGTAGGAAGCGGATATTCTAGAAAAAACAAAGCAATCGGGGCAACTCCGTATAACATTGGCCCACACATACACTCACATTAGGACTTGGCAGCGACTAAGTATAAAGCGCCGGCATTAACACGGAGAACTCTTGGCGACGACTAGGATTCGAATCCCGCCCATGTTATAGAATTTTTCAAATTTTCGTTTTAATATAAACCAAATTTATATAAATTTCTGAAACATGTAATGTCTCATTTTTAATTAAAAACCACAATTTTTATATTAAACCATTGATACAAAAATCAAAGCTCAAAGAAAAGTTGCGGAAAGGTTGACGCGCTGGACCGGCAATTCAGAGGTACCCGGTTCGATGCCCGGTCTCTTCCATCAGGTAACTCATTTCAAGCTTTCTTTGAGCTGTGATCTTTATATCAAGATTTTGAAATTAATATACATTTTTAAGTAGGTACTTTCTATTAGGTTGAAAAAAGTCCCACATACCTACAATACAATACAATACAATACAATACAATAATTCTTTTACAATGCATGTGCTCGAAAAGAGCGTATTCTAGGCATTCAAACTGTGCGGAAAGTACTACTTTTCCGCACTAGTGCTTTTTACTTTTCAATTTTTTTTTAATTTTTTGCCGTATCTCACAGCCTGACACAAAGAGGTTTTATTATTTACAAAAAGTTTGTTAATAAGTTAAATGCCGATTATTATCACGTATAAAAGTACAATAAAACCAATATTTCATTAATTAATTCACTTAACACGTCATTAATTACATTAGATATAAAATTTGATTAATAAACGAACTTTTCTCCAACTTGCTTGGAAATGTTCCCATTAATGTAGTAAAACTGGACCGCGAAATCGTTCGTTATATTTAGAAGGCGTTAATGAAAATTAAAAAAAATATATATTATTGGCCTTAGCCGGGAAATCAATATTATTAAAATAAGACGATTAAGGAAAAAACACACCTTCCGTTTATAACGTCTCATACAAATGAGGGTAATCTTAATTTGGCCGGTTACTGCATTTTTACTTTTAATTTTTTCAAAGACTGATAATTCACCATACAGCCAATTGTCCACTAAACTTAAAAAATAAAAACTTTTATAAACTTTTTAATTGTTCTCTGCGTTTAGTTCTTGCACTGAAAATTTTTTTGCTCTGCTACTGTCAATGTATTTGAAATGTCGACAAATTTCGAATAACGGACAAACAATTTAAATAATAATCTTATATGCGGTTAATTTATTTTCATGATTCTTAGTTATTTATTAGAGATTTCTCACGAAAGTTTTAATTTTAATAATATGATGATATTTAATGAGTGAGTTGAAAATTAATAAGTGTACCAAACGTACACAAATAAAAAATAAAACAGAAATGATTGTGTCCAAATCAATATAAAAGTTATTTTGAACTTATGATCTTCTCCGAATGATTAATATGGTATGGTTTCTAAAGAAAAACAGTGTGTTTAGAAGTTGTTAATTTAACTAAAATTTATAATTACCTATGTGCATATTTTTTGTTATTGTGTTTTCATATATATTTAATTCTTATTCATATATTTTGTTTGAAATCAAACATATGATTCGGACCCGAAATTTCAACCCTATTCCTAAAAAAAATAAGTACCAAATGAACTTCATGGTACTGATATATTAAATTAAAATGTAGATTGGTGATTATTTCCAAGCATATTTGGAGAAAAGCACTATACAAGCCTCGGCGGGAATGTCAGTTCGCAGATTCGTATTATTGAAGGACTCGGCTACGCCTCGTCCTTCAAAATCATACTCATCCACGAACTGACTTTTCCCGGCCTCGGCAGTAATATACTATTAAATCGTTATTCATTAAATAAATTTGGCTGAATGTACACGCGCTTGTGCCATTTTGACATAAGACGAATATTAAAAAAATACTTTTGCTCATGCGCAGTAGTAGATATGTCGAGCGCGGTGTTTGCAAATAACTCCGCCATTTTTTATTGATGTCTAGTTTATTTTGAAGTTGTTTTGTGCAAATCTGCTGAAATAATGGCGAGATAAAGGGACGAATCATGAATTTAAACCCGTAAAATGTTATTGAAGAAGTAAAAAATGTGAACGACGGCTTCTTGTTGGATAAATCAAATCAAAATACTTTTTTTGCAATGTAAACAGTCTTTGTGAGTATTAAAGTATTTTCTATTTTCTCGTACATGCATAGTAAAGTTTTGTACGGAACTCGTGTGTAAGATGATTTCCGACTCGTGTTTGTTTAATCACACTCGTCTGAAATCACCTACCTTCCACACTTGTATCGTAAATAACTATATTGCACACCAACAAGAAAAATGTTACAATTGAAACCTTAATTTATAAATGGTAGACAATAGGCGGTCTTATCGCTAAAGAGCGATCTCTACCTACCTGGTTCCCAACGTATCACATACATATATTTCTGCTGTTAAAATTGTATAGCAATTGATAATAATATTTTTTGTAGTAAATATTGCAATGCAACTGATTTAAAATATTCTACTAAATTGTCAAGAACGATAATTCCGTGATATAGGCAAAAATTAAAATCTTGCAACAAGAAGATTGACAGCTGAATACGATCGTTATAAAAAAACATCTATTTTAGAGTTACAAAAACAATTTCCTCAATATTTTGAGTACTTGTGTCAGACAGCTATTCAAATTGCGTCCTCTTCTCTTGTCACTTAATGTGACTTCAAGGTCACCTTTTCCAAAACTAATAATAACAAGGCGAGGAAGACCTGAAACCTGAAATTTATCATTGAAAAACAGACGAAACTGAAAATACTGAACAACATCGTGCAAACAAAAATAATAGGTAGCTTGTTTATTTGCTACTTATTGTATAACGAGTATATCAAAGAAACAAAGTTAAAAAGGAACATAAATCTCTTATTTTTACTAAAAAGATATACATTATCTTTGCAGATTTTTTGTCATTTAAAAAATTTAATCGGTTGACATCCAAATAATTATTATCATCAACACATTTTCTTCGCCTTGCCTGTTGTACTCTAATTCAATTATACGAACAAGGCAACAAACAAATAGAGCTACGGAACCCTTAATTCATTATACGAGTATCACTTTTTTCTCAGACCGACCTTACGTTGTTCGCTTGATATATTAAAGAGGGTTTTGTAGCGATTACAAGGCTTTCGGCGTTAGAAAGTGTGACTTATGCGGTCGTTATTTGTTTTTGTTTAATGAGGGAATCTAATATGTGTTTTTTGTTATTTATACCTTTTGACCCTAAGGCTAAGTTTGCCGTTTATAATGACATCTATTCGAAAAGTACACCACCTGTTATTTCGAACGCTTTACAGTTTCTAACGTAGATCGAGAAAGGTAGATATTTTAAAATAAAGTAATTAAGGCCCTTCTTTGTGTGTAAAGGTACCGAAACGTCAGGGAGGCTCAAATAATTAATATATCTACGCAATATAATCCGATCAAATTGTTTTATTTAAATATTTAATTAGGTATTTTTGAAGATTACGTTCGGAATCTGTCATTATAAATTCCAAGGGAACGACAAAAATGCGTTTTGTACAAAGAATGTGTTCTGTGCTATAATCCACACCATATATTTCTTTGCTAAATCTCAGACAGGCAAAACAAAGGTAAATCACAATAAAATCCTAACGCCGATCTCGGTCGAATGCCTCAGCTAATTCTTCGCACAAAAATGTCAAAGACGTAGTATCGCGCGGCGCATCGGCGTTCGCGCCGACCGGCGTTCGGCGTCGGCGTAAAATGGCGACCGATCGGCGGATATGCCTCGCCCGTAACTCCGCCGATATTCCCTGATACCAATCACGAGATATCAACCGCATACTTTCCGAAACTCCTACTACTATTTCATACTTTTAAATTTCAACTTTATTCCACATTCGGAACGGTTACATTCATAATTGAACGTATGTTTGGGAGTTTGCTGAAATTAGCGGTAGATATGTTAGTTCGATTCTTTATTTATTGCATTGACAAAATGAGCGGTAATCGATATTTTGTTGAGTGGTGTTGTTTTTTGTAATTAAACCCGATTTGCTTGTAATTAATGTAAAACATGCGAGACACCAGCTGCCGTTTTTTTATTAAGACTAACAGACAGCGTGGTTTATTATCGCTACAATAAATGGTTAATTTTCTCCTTATAAATCTTGAAAAATCTTTTACAGCCGCTTTAAGAAAACTGTCGTTCACGTTTTGAACTTTACTATGAAACTTCATTGAAATGTGTAGTGCCAAACACTTAAAAAAAAACCGTAAATAGTATTTTTACTAACTTGACATAAATTTACATCCTCCATAAGAAACCTAAGCCGATTTTAACAAGATGGACCGATCAAAGTAAATAATTCTTAGATTTTTTTTAGTCAATCAGAAAAAGAAAGAACACGATTGAGATATATTGCATAATTTACATAATTCGCGTCCATTCATAGCCATGTCGTAGGATATTTGATTCATCGAATTTTCATTTTTTTATGTCTTAGGGGGCAAACGTGCAAACAGATCGCCTGATAGAATGCGATTACCGTCGCCCATAGGAGACATTAAACACCAGCCCGTCTAGCACAACTATACTACGCGACTCATTGTCGCGCGACATAGCGCTACCCGTCACTCTCACATTACTGCACAGAACGAGACGGGGAAATTATCTCGCGCGAGAAATAGTCGCGTATGACAGATATGCTGCTTTAGGATTTAGGATTAGTAAATTTTGTCATTAACATCCTGAGGAACAAGGTGGACAGTATCGGTCTTTCGGAACGGTTCTTAAAGCTGTCCGTACCCGATGAGTACTGCAGCAGACGGCGCCGCCCGCCGCTGCTGGCCGTGGAGCACCCGCGCACGCGCACGCGCCTGCGCCTGCACTCGCCCGTTCCGCGCGCGACCGCGCTCATCAACTCCCTACTCTTAGCACAATCTGAATGTGATTTGTTTGCGGATGGGATAGCGAGATTGATGAACGAATGGAAGAGAGTGCTAGAGAAAGAGCAAGATAATTATCTTGTAGTTGTAAGTTAGTTAGGTTTTAGTTAAGTATTTTAGCTTAAGAATCCATGTAACGCTTTGGTGTAAACTGTCATATTACATTTTTATGTGATTCAATAAATAATAATAATAATAATGCTAGAGGTGCAGAAGAGTAGGTACGTTGCCGGCCGCACAGGTACGCTCTTTATGAATATTCTAGGCACATTGCAAAATACTGATAATAATGGAGACAGTTGTCAATCTTACTGAAAATAGAGGTTTTGTAAAAATCGAGTTGCTTTAGTAACATTAAATATACTTCAAGCTGATTGCCTGTATCTGAAGAAAAAGACACACACAGGCGGCATAATTCGATTAACATCAACCAATAACTATTTGAGTGATGGTCATAATACGGACATTAGCTTGCTAAAGTGTGTAGGTACATATATTATAGTCAGAAAAATCTGTATTTCTTAACAAATAAGTTACATTTAGCGATCGTATTAGATATTTCAATTGTGATATATATGAGTATTGTATAATTCCAGCAGTTGTCGAATAGGCGCACCTGTCGCTAGGCGAGCGGCGCCGCGGCACTAAACAATGCGATATCGCAGAATTACGAGCAGAAGCCAAGGGACCGTAGCATGCAATAAGTATGATTACGATTGTTTTTTCAATAAGTTTGTTGCACATAATTTAAATTCATACTATCCAAATACAGTCACATCTGTATACCTACAACATATTCAATAAAGAAGGTTATAATAAACTAGCTGTGCCCCGCGGTGTTACCCGCTCATCCCACGGGAACACTAAATTTATTCGGGATGAAAAGTATCCTATGTCCTTTCCCGGGTCTCAAACTATCATACCAAATATCATCTAAATCGGTTCAGCGGTTTAAGCGTGAAGAGGTAACAGACAGACAGACAGACACACTTTCGCATTTATAATATTAGTATGGATATCGGACAACCTCACACAAATCAATCTAGTCCCACAGTAAGCTCTAACAGGCTTGTGTTATGGACACTAGACGACGATAAATATACTTATATAGATAAATACATACTTAAATACAAATAACATCCATGACCCAGGCACAAATATTCGAGTTCATCACACAAATATTTGCCCTTGCCGGGATTCGAACCCGGGACCGTCGGCTCAGTAGGCAGTTGCTTAACCACTGCGCCAACCGCGTCGTCATATGACGGTTATGACGGGCATATTCGTTAATTAATTTCCTGATATTAGGAAGGTCGCACATACACACCCACACACCACACCCACATCGACTCACACACTTTCATTTGCACATGTAATATTGAGGTATATAATTGTAATAAATAAAATAAGTAATTTTATTAACGGATATCCGAATACGTAACGTTAATGTTTGCTTAATAGTCACCACGGTACAGGCCTAGCCTAGTGTGGGACCACTGATTATTTATTTATTTATTTATTTATTTATTACTAGCTGAACTGTGCAGTGTTAGCCGTTCATCCCACGGGAACACTATTTTTTTCGGAATAAAAAGTAGTCTATGTGTTAATCCAGGGTGTCAGCTACCTTCATAGCAAAATTTATCAAAATTGGTCCAGCCAGAAGGAGGAGGAGCGTGAAGAAGTAAAAAATATACACATAAACACACAAATTTTCGCCTTTATAATATTAGTGTGATATGTATTAAAGGTCCTGAAGGCTTAGCTGTGCTTCACATTTAAAGAAGTGAAATTTTGCCATAGTGATACGAAATCATACTTTTCCTTAAAATGTAGCTTAACGATTTTACGTCCGCGTCATGTTGAATTTTCACAAACAAAAAATATGTGTGGTATAAAAAGAAAATTACGACTAAAGTCGAGGTCTTACGGAATAAGCCGCATTTTTATTGTTAGAATTTGCTTCAATACTAACGTTCCATATTAATAAATATCAATTAAAACGTCTAATCACAAGCGATCTCAATAACAACAAACAACAATTATTAAAAACAATCATACTTTAATAGCTTAATTAAAACTTCAAATAAAAATTCGTTATTCATTAACCCATTACGAGTGAACCCGTCACAACAGCCAGTTAACCCGTCCGGTCCCACTATAAAATGTGTACGTTATTCGGTTAACTACCGCGCGTCATATTAACGTCAGTTATACTATTTAATGCTTGACTTGAGACGCCCCGTGACTACGCCCGCTGCTTTGTTTTCTGGAGTTTACATAGTTTTCTGGATACCATGGATATTTTGAGCTAGAAACGTCGAAAGTGATGGGATTGGGGGTATGGACCAACATTGATTTTAACGCTAAAGAGAAAACGTGCGAGCAAAAGGGGCTTAGGCTGAAAACGTACAACACGCAAAATGCGCAGAATGTACTACAGTATACGGAATGTAGGTACAAACTCTACGCGATACTGATAAAATGTGTCAAGTCACTAAGTTTATTCCACGTACTTTACGTTTCTTATTATGATGTACATTTTAGTTCAAGTAGATTTTGCGTATGTACACAATTGCATGCTTGCATATTTTGCATGTTGTACATTTTTATCCGAAGCCAATATGAAATACTGTAAAATATATGAAATGTCTGTACAATTCTCCTACAGATTTTTTTGAATAATTTAAAATCGTAAATAATTGTGTATTTGTAGTGTTTCTGGACCACTTTCTTTATATCAAACACCGCCTTCATTTTATCGACAGTTATTCCACCAAAAACAAAACACCAAACTACATTTAACAAAAATAGTAACACACTTCAGTTACCCAATAAAAACCCAAAGTCGTGTACAGACGGACAGTCATATTAGTATCTTATTGGTTCCATACAGCATAAACCGTCCGGAACGGTACCATACCGCCGTAAACAAAAACGCTCCAACAATGTATGGGGTTCATATGCACTTGTGCCCTTCTTGTTTTGTATCGTTTACAGGGCAGACCACCCAGCGACTTTACGGTTACTAGATAACCCGCGAGAAACAGTCAAATTATATTCCATTGTTGGATGGCCTTTTAAAAGTACATATTTTACGTAAATTTGATAGGTGCTACACATAGCACGTGACTGAATAAAAATGGATATAAATTCTATGTTTTATGTTCGAGAAATGTTTTTAAAGTAAAATATGTGATATGAACTGTGTACCTATAATTATGTAAATATGTTTAAAAATATTATTTTATTTAATGTCGTCAACTTATCGATATCACTTCATACTATTTATTTATATAACTTTATGCACCAAATAAAAGTCAGTACAACTGGCGGACTTAATGCCAAATGGTATATTCTACTAGTCAACCGTAGAACTACACACACATACTAGTAGTTGGTGCAAATCAGAAATCTAATTGTACCTACAGAAATATATATTACAGCTCGAATAGCAAGAATTAATACGCTCGTTACTAGGTCGATGCAGAGTCAGCCACCGGCTAAGCTTGCACCATAGATTGGAGCGGAGTTTTTTTTTTTTTTTTTTCGAAATTTTCTCTTCGTCACGACCTAGCGAAATTTAATTTGTGCATTTTAAAACAAAAATTTCTAAAATCGGTTGAGAACTCGCTGAGATCTGCGCATTGTTACAAAGTCCATTCGAGTCGATCCATGGGAGCTTCGCTCGCTTCGCTCGCTCCGCTCCAATAAGGCTGCGTTAATGCCGTGGCATTGGTAATTTGGAAATATCGCAATGGGATTTCGAATTAGGCCCTGCTTGGCCTATTGTCTCTTCGTCTATTTAATCTGTTAAGAATTTGGGACTGCACACACGTTACACAATACGTATATAAGTATGTATGCTCGTAAACACTTTTTTGTACACAAACACTGGTTATAATGTATTCGGCGAATTAATCACTATTAGGGATCTCTTCCAGTTAACTGAGTGAGTGTCTATTTGTTACTTCTTCACGCTCAAACGGCTGGACCAATTTTGATAAATTTTTGTAAGAAGGTAGCCGACATCTTGGATTAACACAAAGGCTACTTTTTATCCTAAAAAAATATAGTGTTCCCGTGGGATTAGCGGGTAACAACGCGCGACGCAGCTAGTAAAACAATGAATAAGTTATTAATATATAAGTTAGGTATAAGTATCACCTATTTTACAGAAAATATATAAACGCCAGAAGCGACAATACACTTGACAAGACAAGGACTTGGGAACCTTTACTCGACCTCTAGACGTACCGTAACCTATAACCTTTTTTAACTCATATTTTTCCGTTCTATGAATATTTTGGTAGATAAAGACATTTATTCGATTGCTTTTCGTTATTCAAAATTCAGTAAAACAGGTATTAACTAGCATTAACAAAACATTATCTAATAGGTACAAAAAAAAATCGGTGTTGCTTTTAGCATAACGCACTGCCTATTTGACATAAAACATTACAAGGCTGTGATGAAATATCAATCCAGCCTAGGCCCTAGGGTTGCTACCTTTTTTTTTAAAGAAACGTAGTATTTTTCTCAAGACCTTGCCAAAATAATGATGAATTATGAAAAAAAAAAGAAAAAAAAAAGTTTATTAGGTTATACAAGTAAAAGTTTACAAGTTTATCTTGTTGGGATTGGGTCCTCCTATTAAGTAAAATATACCTGTGTCAGGAGCACCCTGTTATATCTAATCTCACGTAACAAGACAAGATCAGATCAGTGTCAGACTTACGCGCAGTAGTCATACTTGCATAGTTTGACACCGCTCTTTGTATGTGAGGTTAGGTATATCGAAGGATACTTAGCAAATAATTAATTAACCAATACTCTTGCAACGCAGGCGAGGCAGAGAAATCGACCACAATACACATCTAAAAGCCCACTCAAAACAAACAAAACTATCCAGTGGCGCCTTTACGACTAAAAAGCCTTTGGAATGGGATCACGAGAGCAACATAAATTAAACGCAAGTCGTCAACGTCTCGGAGTCACTCTAAATCGTTATTTAGCCAATAAAATCTGATTCAGTCAGATCCGAGTCGTAAATAAGCGTGACGTTTTTAATACGGTCCCATTTTGAACTATTACAGACGCATAAAGCTTAAACAATTTTCGGGCGAGCGAGTCGTAAATTGGGGCGGCCATATTTTCGGTTTGGAAGAGATATTTTGTCTATTTTTTTAGCACAACATAGTGGTTCCACTTCGCCTGATGGTAAGCAAAAAGAGGAGCCTGATTCGCCAATGGTGCCTTGTCAGTTGACACTGCCATGATGATCCCATGTTTTAAGAATGAGGAAATACAAAGAGTTCCACTATTTTATTTATTTATTTAATCTTTATTGCACAAAAGAAAACTTATCGTATAAAAGGCGGACTTAATGCCATGGGGCATTCTCTACCAGTCAACCTTAGGGCAAAGCGGATTTAATAGTAACGTAAAAATCGTACACGTGGAACTTCCTAAAATATTATAATTGTTATTACCTAAAATCAGGCCATCTCAGTCCATTGCTTTGCATAGGTCTCTCCTATTGCGCGGCACTGAAACCAATCTTTGGGAATTTGTTCTAGTCACTACTTATTTCAGCAGCTGCTACGCACACAGTGCTCAAAATTATTATACACACGGTCTCTATTATCAAGAAAATATGGGTTGTACAGATCATTGTGAGCATGATATTATTCTGATATTATTATCCGATGCGAGTACAATTTTTTTCATATATCACATGACTGTCAATTGACACAGTTAAAATTTAAAATTTGTTACCCTTTTTTAATTAATTACAATTATTTTTGGAATGCAACAACACCAGCCTTATAATAGACCCATGACAAAAAAAACTTGTTATAATAAGACTTTTGTATAATTAATTACAGCAATCAATTAATAACATGTGTTTTTTGTTTTATTACATTTTGAGGTTAGCAGAACAAAAACGAAAACAAAAAGAAACATCCTATTTATCAAGAAACCATTTCAAACAAATTGCTCATTTGATTAGTAGACAGTTCTCAAATTTATCAGGAAAATGGTCACAGCGACATTAAAATCACGGTATCAAATGGACTTGATACGTTGATTCATGGCTGCCTTATCCAATAATCCATTGTAAGTCGCCAAAACCGTGTGGCCCGCTTTATTTATTTATAAATAGAAGGTGGCCGCAGTCCAGTCGGGTAAGGGGTAAATCTACTCGGTATTTAAATGGACAGAGCGCTCGTGTTGACCCGGAAAGCCGTTGTAAGCGCAAGTTCGAGTTTTGAATTTTTACATTTTCTGTTTTAAAGAGGTCTTATTTCTTTTTTTTTTTTCATATTTAAACAAATATATTGATAATTTGAGTTCTAGAAAGTAACATAGCTATTCCATGCTTTCAGGTCGTGTAATCGAAAATAAGTAATAAAAAACAGTTTTCTGCGTGAATTTTGTCAAATTCGAGTAAGTAGTTTTTGCAACAAATATTAGATTTAGATTTAAATTTCTAAGTAATAACATTGATTGTTAAGAAACATGTTTGTTCATAGAGAAATCTAAATCAATAAGGAGCCTTACCTTAAGCAGTGTTATGTCGGAAAACAAAGTTTTTCGTGGCTTGACAGATCTAAGATTGGCCTGTGCGTGGTGACCAAGTGTATTATAGCACGTTTGGTTGCGAGTGTTCTGAACCATGCTTCATTCAAGATTATACGCTTATCTACTACGCCTAAAGGGACAAATACGCCTATAGGTTGTGGATACCTCAGACAGTCGCCAAACTTAAGTGGCAGTGGGCGGGACACATTGTTTGTAAAATAGACGGCCGTTGGAGCAGACAGATTCTTAAGTGGCGACCGCGGACCGGAAGATGCAACGTGGAAAGGCCTCCAACAAGGTGGACCGACGGCCTGGTTAGGATCGCGGGCAGAAATTGGATGAGAACTTGGCGGCTTTTGCCCAGTAATGGACATCTATCGGCTGATAATATGATGATGATGATGACGATAGGGACAAATGGCAGAAACTGCTTTAATTTTTATGTTACCTATGCTGGGGATATTCCCCAGTTCCTTATAGGGATCTCCAACCGAATGGGCGGTGTCCGTATCTAATAACGTATCGTAATCGAAGTGTATTAGTTCACACTCGCCCACGCTGTGGTTAGGAACAATAGCCCACGAATATGTTCCGATGAAGAACAATGCACGATTCGAATTTAGTGTAATTTATATCTAATGTTATATTATCGATTTATTACAGTTATTTAATAAATTGTCTGTGAGGTGTGAGACACCGACTTCGAAGCAATAATGACATTTAAAAATTGTAATCTTATTAAAACCTTCGTTAGACATATTTAAATATTGTATTAAGCAGTGACAAAGTTGCCGCGCCGCTGTACGGGTAGCAGTCCCTGATGAAGAGCTCCATACGAGTTCGAAACAAATGTCGGGCCTTTCCTGACATTTTCACGTGAGTGTAAACAGCTTAATACAATAATTTTAAAATTGTATTGGATATCAGTTTTCTGGTTCTCTGCCTTTTCGCCGAATTACGTTTCGTCAAACGTTTCATTTCACCAAAAGCATTTTTCACTGAAACTGTAAACTATTTCGAATTGTTATAAAACAAACCTAACCTAATCTAAAGGATGATATTTACCACAATCTGAAATAGTTTACAGTTTCAGAGAAAAATGCTTTTGGCGAAATGAAACGTTTGCGAAACATAATTCGGCAAAAAGGAAGTACACTCAGTTTTCTATTGAGAGGGGTTAGGTATTTTTTTTTTTATTTTTTTTATTTGGGGCATCAACAGCAATACAATTTGTAATAATTAACAATATAGTACAACAACAAAAGCCAATAAAAGATGTCCACAAAAATACAGTAAGTAGAACTAGTTACAAGAGAAATTAAACAAACATGGTATGCTCGATCAGGTTAGTGCGCATTTGTGTGTGCGTGAGTGTGTGTGTGTGCGTGTGTGTGTGTGTGTGGAAATGGAAAGGGATATTGAATTAACTATCATCTGAGCTTAACATTAAAGAATGAATACGCTTCTTCAATGTCGATTTGGTACAGTCAAATAAGTCAATACTGCTAAACAGTTTATTATATTGTCTAAGGAACCGAATTAATGGGGAATTCTGTGCATAATTAGTGTTGACTGTTGGAAGGCTAAACAGGGCACGATTGGCGTGAGTATTATTTCAGGAAAACCTTAACGACGCGATGCAGGGATTGTTTGGGCGCGTGGTGTAGCCTTGCAGCACCATCTGTTGGCAAAAGAATCTTTGTCTGATCGTCACGCCGAAACTGCTTGACGGATTTTTACCAATTACTTTAATTAGGTACATAATAATACTATACTATTACCAGTAAAAGTAATATTGTACAAAAATCGAATTAACTATTACTAACTATAACTGTGTAAGTAAACTGACATATAATATAACTATTAACTACATTTGTAAATTTGTACCCTTTTGTAAAAATTGACATATAATGTATTTGTGCATTATCAATAAATGAGTATGAGTATGAGTATGAGCATGGATAGCTGGACATCCAAAGATGGTTATATTGAATATTTTTTTCCCGACTTAAAAAAAAAATTGTGGACGAAGTTGCGTTCCTTCTAGTTTTATTATACAACTAGCTGTGCCCCGCGGTGTTACCCGCTCATCCCACGGGAACACTAAATTTATTCGGGATGAAAAGTATCCTATGTCCTTTCCCGGGACTGAAACTATCTATATACCAAATTTCATCTAAATCGGTTCAGCGGTTTAAGCGTGAAGAGGTAACAGACAGACAGACAGACAGACACACTTTCGCATTTATAATATTAGTATGGATATAAAAAATATTCAAGGTGCAATCATTTTATTTTATTCGTTATCTTTTAAACGCCCTTAAACTTTTTTTGGTGCATATATTATGACTTTCCAATATTGCTGTCAAAGCAAACTTTTCCTTCAAGCATAGTGGTTGAAATAAACGCTACGCGGGTAGAAAATCTCACTTCCTGGCCAAGGCAAAACGTAAAACTTTAGACAAACTGCGGGCGTCAATTCGTAAAGCCCCAGATCGCATATTTATGGCCCTCTCCTTCGGCACGGGCCACAAACACCTGCGATATGGGACATTCACCAAATCACCGTCCTAGACATGTCATGTACTATTCCGAGAATACCAAGTGACCGCGGACAATTGACCGTCTAAAACATCCATATACGTACAATTTGTAAGCAGCTTAAGCTTTATTATTAAAACTTAAATAACCTTTTAAATTAATTATGGTTTTATAGTTTCAGAAACGGCATATAAATACTTATGTCAACCATCGTTCAAAAAAATTAAAAGTTTTATAAAAATATACAGTCAATACAGTAACGAATCGCAATATTCGCGCTCGTTGCCAAAATAGTGTAACCTAAAATTTTACTTTTTTGTCACAGGAAGAGCGATGACACAAAAGTAAAATAAAAGCGATCGATCAAACCCTATTTGATTGTTCACAAATTGCTGTCGATTCGATATTTGTTCGATGATCGATCGCTACTGTACCCTTACCATGAGTTACCGTGACCGTACTAGCGACAGCGTAAATAATTTGTATGGAGAATAGTACAGCGCCCCTAGCGGTTACTTTGTAGAACTACAATTCTCCATACAAATCCTTTACGCCGTCGCTATCGAGTACTGGCACTGTAAACTATGGTAAGGGTACTGTTCTAAAACTAGAAGTTCCGTCAACGCGTTAAAAGATTATTCGATTGTCAATATCGAAACATTGGATTAGAATGGGAGTTTGTGATAGTTTAGATTTGATGGATGTGGGGCGAGTCGTTTAAATAAACGTAACTTTGGTGTTATCGATTTTATATGCGTTTTTTGCCAAATTATTACTCCTAAGTAATGAATAATGTTTGAAAAAAAAACAAGAATAATTGGTAATGTGTTGCAATATAGGGGTATGACAGTAAGTATACTTGCTTTTAATTTTTAATCCAGCAGGATTGGAAACGCCTTTTAATATTTATATTATGTTATTATAGGTGTGAAGATTATACGGCAAAGTGAATGATTTTTTATTACATAGATTGAATAGAATAGATTGATTGAATAATTTTTGTAAATAAAATGAGTTAAATAATATATGCAACTGTCCATTATTGGATATTTTGTATTTTATATTTGCATCAGCAAATAATATTTTTATTACAAATAAAAATACTCATACTCTTATTGCACACCTCGAATACATAGGGAATCAAAATATGAAGGATATAATAAATAAAAGCATAGGTAAACGACAGGCGGTCTTATTGTTAAATATGGCGATCCCTTTCAGACAACTTTTAGGTAGTTAAAACAAACGTTTCAATTCATATTTAATATCAAAAAACAGTAACATCAACCAATACGCTAACTGTAACTGTCAAACGAAATAAAAAAAGCTTTGTCTCATATAACAAATTAATTCTTTTCATTTTCAAATGTGAATAAAAGTCAAACAAGAAAAACACTTCTCGCCCATAAAATACAAACAATAATGCACACGTCACGCCATCGTTCGACAGAAAACGTTGCATCGTATTAAACTATGAACTCGAAATCTGAATTCAAAAGATACAGAGATGGCGCAAGGAAACGGAAATTATTTAAATTTAAACAAATTCATTCACCGACGGCGCTAAGCGTTTAAATATTTGTTTATTTGAGAAAAAGACGTTCGTCGTGTTTGTGTGAAATTTTTGGTTACATTGTGATGTTTTATGAATATTCAATAGTTGAGTTACCTGAGTTTGCTTTGGAGACGCGTCAAACAATGCGAGGTGAGAGGTGAGATTACATATCGCGTTTTGGGACGGCGACTATTTTATCATCCGAGTTTTACGTACTTTGATAATATTTCGAAAGGCCACCTGTTTCACCTTATTGTATCTCTAAGAAATGCAACTCATCAGAAATGTCGTACGTCGTGACGTAGAAAAATTAAAAATGCTGCAGCTCTGGCACAGTTGTGACACGAATATACCTATCTCTTTTTATGCAGTACTGTGAGAGAGTGACAGATCGCGTAGCATAGTTGTGCTAGACAGGCTGGCTGGAGACAATGTTATAGTAATCGATCTAATATCTATTTAGTCTTTTATTCATTCAAAATTACGCTACTTATTAGGGTCACAGATCTGATATACATGGATAGGAACTTGAATAATTATAAATTATTCGAAATTTGTATAAATTTATTCAAACCACGGATAGACGGAGGCAAAAATCTACCAGTGCTAGTAATTGATTAAATATTGGCTACGACAGTTATACGTCATTTTTATCGATATCAACTCATAAAATTAGTTTAATTTGTCCTCGCACTAATTAATTAATTTTTCCCGCCTATCCGGGATTTTTTTATTATACAGGTTTATTCAAATGGGTCAGGAAGGAGAAGACGAAAACTATAAGAGATTGGGTAATCTGTTCTTAGGAACCATGGCATCGATTTGAGATTTAATACAAGCATTTTTTTTTAATAATGACATACAAAAATGGGAATTGAACCTGGTTTAAATTCTGTAAGTAGTCGCATGTATTGTATTGTAACATTCTTTACAGCGATTTTGACCGGGTTCTGTATGAAATGATGTATGAGATTTATAAAAAAATATATAATGTAGTTTTTATTAAATCTACTCGTAAAATCGACCACATGGTTCCTAAAAACAGAATTTCCTATCTCTTATAGTTTGTGACTCCCTACCCATTGGAATTGATCACCCTGTATAAGGATTAAGACTCGAGTCCACCGTCTCAAAGCCGACATCAAATTGATACACAAGCGTTCGTTGCCTACATATGTAAATTGTAAATTTTCACCTCATTATTTCGTTAACTTCGATGGCTATAATTTTAACAAAACTTAATTGATTCCTTTGTGTAACGAAAGTTACTCATATCTTTTGTACGACGAACTTTCGCAACACGAAGGACGCGATTGTAGTTTTATTTGTATTAACCCGTAAAATTTAATTGAAAACGACTCATTTAAGTAGGAATAGTGTCGTTCTACATATAAAAAAAAATCTGTCATTTAAAAGGCACGGCACGTGACAGCTGTTACAGATGTAGATTTAGGCTAAGTCACTTGCAATTTAGATATTCATGTTTAGTAAAGATAGTGTGTACTCGGTTTAGAAAGAGAAACTCATATGTACACACGCTCAGGTCACGGGTCGGCTGAGCTTGTTTGAAATAGTTCGCTCACACAACGTAAATAATGTGTATGAGAAATATTTGCATGCTAGGCTTCCCCGGCTTCACTAACGTGGCAAAATAATTAACTTAGATATTTATTTTCATTCAGTGTAACATTTAATGTATACCTATTGAACTATTGATACAAACATCAGAGCATAAAGAAAAATCTAATAAAAAAACATTAATATGACATTAACCAATAGGAGCACCGCGCGCATCGCCTGTAATGATAAATGATACAAAAATATTATGAACATTATGACATTCTAGGCGAATATTCACGGTGTGGAAGCTCCCGATTGCGAATGTATGTTTTACATTTATTTAATTTTACTTATAGCTATCCTTCGAAGTGAGACCTACATACCACGACAGGCGGAAGCAAAATAAAGATCACTAGGATCAAAGAAAAGTAGTATATTTCTATTTATATTCAGATAAAGTAATATTATATAATTTTGCAAAGTAAATAAAGACTTAACTAAAACCCAGTCAAACTCTAAAAGCAATACCATTCTCATCTTACGTCTTTCTAACTTTAAACCCAGTCTCATCTAATAACAAGTAAACAAATCTTAACTCTGTCCCCTCAGTATAAGTTTCCAAACGTATACATATTATTGGCCGCGGAATTAGCCACACATTGCACCCGCCATTGTATGCAAATATCTGAACGTGTACATTTGAGCAAAAAATACCATTGGGATTTTATTTTATTATCTGAAAACATAACACGAGCGCTGGACAAAATGTCCGCGGAAAAAAGGCAGAGTCACGCTTCCGAAAGTGTAATAAATACTGCGCGCGCGTAACCGACGATATGATTATTTTAGGGGAGGTTTATTGGGATGCATTTAGAAAGAAAGAAATAAAATACATTTATTTGTGACGTGACTATAGAGTTTAATTACATAAAGTGACAAAAATGATAAAAAAATAAAATGGAACCAAATGGTCAGTAGGGAAATACGAAAAGATAGGGAAATCATTTCTTAGGATTCATGACGTGGATTTAATAGAAGCTGCATTATTTTTTTTGTATAAATCTCATGAATGACCAAGAATTGAACCTGGTTAAAATTTTATAATAATCGCATGTCGTATTAAATCTTAATAATAATAAAGAATTCTGTGCTGTTTTAACTTTTAAGTACATATAAAAGTAACCTAAATTTCAATTTTTGTTGGTTATGATAACCTAAATTTAACTGCAATTATTGACTTGACAGTGACCTCTGTGACAGCGTTTGATTGGCGTTGCGTTCAGTTTAAATGCTACCTGAACGCGATCAGTATTTCGTGTGTGCCGTCATGCCGTGCCGTGGCGCCACCTATGGTCCCACCGGAAGATCAGCGCTGGCTCTCTCGGGAGCTAGCATTACGCTGAGGTGGGACCATTTCGAGGCACGCATAATTTAGCATAAGTACCTACTTAGTTTATAGATTTTAATTTTTTTTCTTTTTTTGTCACTATTTATCTGTGTAATTGTGTTTGTCCCCGAATAAATGTTTTCCTTTCTTTCTTTCTTGCTTATTCTATGTCATATTCTTTACAGCGGGTTTGACCGCGTTGTTAATGGAATGATGCATGAAATTAATAAAAAAAAAATGCAGTTTTATTAAATCTAAAATCGACGTCATGGTTCCTAAGAACAGATTTCCCTGTCTCTTTTAGTTTGTGACTTCTCCCTACTGATCCATTTGGATTGATCACTCTGTATACTTATTGATTGAAATTCATACAATTTTCACATATTATTATGACAAACCGGGACTTAGACGCGTTATGTATATATGCCGTATATTTTAGTGAACACCAGCCCCTAATTTTATTCTTGGTTTCAATTAAAAAAAGGCAGTCACGTTTCCGAAAGTGTATGAATACTGCGTGGGCGCACCAGCGATATGATTATTTTAGGGGAGTTCATTAGCGATATGATTATTTTAGGGGAGTTCATTGGGACGGGGTGATCGATCCAAATAGGTCAGTAGGGAAAAAACGAAAACTATAAGATAGAAATCTATTCTTAGGAATCATTGATTTTAGATTTCTCGGAATTGGAAACTTACACTCGAGGCGCTGAAATCTTATCTTCCGAAGCGCTGTTACGAGTAGATTTCAACTTGTAAAATCATTTATTTAGATTTTGAAGTGATATAAATATTGCTTACTTCATTGATAATATTCGAGTTAGATTGAGTGGCACTGACAAATTGGCATTTAAAGACTAGACTGAAGATATCCCTGCACCTCTAGCATAACTGTGACACGCGACTCTTTGTTGCGCGACATGATTATACTATCTGTCACTTTATTTTCCATACCGTGCGAGCATGACAGAATGATGCTGAGTCGCGCGATAAGCGATGTCGCGGTCAGACATGTTAGCTTTGCTGAAGAATAAATAGTGGTGATATTTTGAACCCAGAAGCCCAAAGCACTTTCCATGTTTTTTATGTCATAGGGGCCAAACGAGCAAACGGATCGCCTGATGGAAAGCGATTACCGTCGCCCATAGACACCTGCAACACCAGAGGAGTCACCTATGCGTTTCAGGTGGGTATATCTGTGTCATTTGAATAATGTTTAAAATAAATTGCGAAAAGTAATATAAGTTTAGGCCTACCGATAGCCAGATGACAATTCTCAGAGAACAGGGTCCAGCTTACAGTATTTGCTCTAGGCTTTACGACGTTCCAATGTTGAATTGGTAAAATAGTTTTACGGCCGACTGTACTTTGGAACTACATACGCTAGATAGACTTAAGAGCGACTAGATATCGTTTGTTTTTATTGCAGTTCTAAGGCACCTCAGAGGTCCAGAGGGTCTTCAAAAGCTTGCACCACGCTTCATAGCTTTGACACGCGACTCTTTCGCGACAAAATACTACCTGTCACTTTCCTTTCAATACCGTGCGAGCGTGACAGATGATGCAGAGTCGCGTGACAAACGAAGTCCCTGTAAGATCTGCTAGCATCGCTGCTCAGTCCGGTCGTAGAAAGCGGAAATAGCGATGGCGAGCCCTGATCAAGAAGCTGCCACCGCGGCTGATCAGCGCTCCTAAGGATGAATCGCGAACTGATTCGAAACGTGTAGAACGATATTTGACATAGAAGTCGACGTCAGTAAATCCGTTTCGTTTAATAAAATCTCGGTTTCGATTTTAAACCCATAAAACATATTTTGACGGTGTTTTTTTACAATAAAGTGTTTCTTATTCTAGTTAATATGACAGTCTCATGAATATTGGTATTATTGGTCCCACAGTCTAAGTAAATTACTAGTTCGTAATTACGGTTGTTTAATTATTGTATTAAGCGGTTTACACTCACGTGAAATATTCGGGAGCGGCCCAACAAGTTTCATGTGTTAAATATGTCTCACGAAAGTTTTATTTACATTACTATATAGCGGCTTCACGCGAATGCAATGCTGATAAATTATGCATGTATATATAATCCTTCCTCTTGAATCACTGTCTATTAAAAACCGCATCAAAATCCGTTGCATAGTTTTAAAAATTTAAGCATACAGACAGACAGCAGGAGGCGACTTTGTTTTATATAAACCCTCGATTGTTTGCCAATGTTGTAACTAATAATAATGTCTCGGCGAATAACCCAATTGTCCGAATGTGTCACACATTTAATAGTATTTGCCAAAAATGCGACATATTTTCAATGACGTTTTATACGTTTAAAGCCACAGTGTCACAGGTCCTTAAATGTGAATAATTATTTAGTATAGTAATTAATTTCGCTCCTAAGTCATGTCTACAAGCTGTTTTCGAGAGTTATCACGAACCGTCTTGCACGAAGACTCGACGAGTTTCAGCCCCCGGAACAGGCGGGGTTTCGATCAGGATACAGCACCGTAGACCACATTCATACAGTGAGGCAGATTATACAGAAGACGGAAGAGTATAATCGGCCCCTGTGCTTAGCGTTCGTGGACTACGAGAAGGCTTTTGACTCCATCGAAACCTGGTCGGTTTTGGAGTCTCTGCAGCGATGCCAAGTCGATTGGCGATACATCCAAGTGTTGAAAGGTCTTTACAATGCCGCTAGCATGGCCGTCCAAATACAGAGCCGGCAGTCTGAACCTATCCCCATGCATCGTGGTGTGAGACAAGGGGATGTTATATCCCCCAAATTGTTCACAAATGCATTGGAGGATATGTTCAAGACGTTGGACTGGAAAGGACAAGGCATTAACATAAACGGTGAGTACCTTTCACACTTGCGATTTGCAGACGACATTGTCATCCTGGCGGAAACGCTGCAAGACTTGCAATTTATGCTGAACGGCCTAGCTGAGTCTTCAAAACGCATTGGCCTCCGGATGAACTTGGACAAAACCAAGGTTATGTTCAATGAACATGTTAGTCCGGAACCAATTGCGGTACAGGGCAGCCTTCTCGAGGTTGTTAAAGAGTACGTCTACCTTGGGCAAATATTGCAGTTGGGTAAAAACAACTTCGAGAGAGAGGCTAACAGAAGAATACAGCTGGGCTGGGCAGCATATGGCAAACTTCGTTGGGTCTTCACATCGCCAATTCCACAATGTCTGAAGACGAAAGTTTTCAACCAGTGCGTCCTACCCGTAATGACATACGGTGCCGAGACGTGGACACTGACGGTTGGGCTGGTCCACAAATTTAAAGTCGCTCAGAGAGCTATGGAAAGGGCAATGCTCGGAGTTTCTTTGAAGGATCGAATTCGGAACGAAGTGATCCGTCAGAGAACCAAAGTTACCGACATAGCTCACCGTATTAGCAATTTGAAGTGGCAGTGGGCTGGCCATATTAGCCGAAGAACCGATAACCGGTGGGGTAAACGTGTTCTTGAGTGGAGACCGCGGATCGGCAAGCGTAGTGTGGGACGCCCTCAGACTAGATGGAGCGATGATCTGTGCAGGGCGGCTGGCAAGAGCTGGATGAGAGTAGCCGAGGATCGCGTACAATGGCGTGCAGTTGGAGAGGCCTATGTCCAGCAGTGGACAAGAATAGGCTGATGATGATGATGATGATGATGATAGTAATTAGTGTAAGTTTAATGTAGTTACTTCCGCTTTTTATTTAGAACTGTAATCTGAAAATGATGTGAACAGTTCTTGTTGAGTTGCAAACAAATGATGATATTATGTATGTATAATTATGTACATAATTAAGGCATAAGCATTTAGTTTGTAACTTGTTACTGTTCCTACATATAGTAAATAAATAAATAATGTAGTGATAGTGATTTTCCGTTTTTCTATCAGCTCTTGACAAAGTTGACTCTAGGCACTCCTACGCTTACACCTGTCTATTACATACTCCAAATTGAATAGAGCTATAAGCCAGCCGAGCTCGCTGGTGGCAAAAACTCGCCATTGTGCCCGCCATTGTGTCTGCCATCTTGTGACTTTGAAATGTTTGTAGCTCATGCCACAAACTAAGCGTACAACAGTAGCTAGGTGAAATGCTATTAAGAAAATCGTGAATGATTTTCAACTCACTTCATGAAGATGAGGTTTTCTAGTCGGTTCCGTACCTCAATCGGCAAAAACGGAAAATTTATAGGATCAGTACGTTGACCGTCTGTCAATTTCTCCAAAAGAAAGTTAAGTTTGTCCCTAAATTCAGTTCACCTTTTTACCTACCGGTGCTTTGTGGATTGTACGGAACCATTTGACCCCCTTTATTATTCTTCGATTCCAAAATAATAAGCTATAACTACTTAGCTTCCCAATTGATGCTAGCTGGCTATTTGGTACGATATACTTGAACTTTCTATTGATTATCTTCAGCTAAGCCGTTTTTCTTAACAAATTGAATCAACTCAACGCACAATTTTACGATAGTATCTTTCTTGTCACGCAAACGATTATAAGAATTTAAATGGTTGTTATTTGAATTTTTTTGCCGTCGTTTTTTTCTTAATTATCTGTTAAATTATGTATGACTTGCTGAATTTGTTTATTATGTCTGACGATCACCCATATACCTAGATTAGTGTAAATTGACTACTTGTAATTTGCATATAATATCTCAAAAAAAATAAATGGGACAAAGGCTAGGAGGAGGATCCCTAGTATATGAGTGAAAAAATGTACCTAATCTAAACTATCATACTTAAATAATATCGGTAAATTTTAGAAAAACCGGCCTAGTTCCGAATTAAACTGCAATAGAGACATCTGTGATATGACGGCGACATATATAATTTTAGACGACACGGTTGGCGCAGTGGTCCAGGGTTCGAATCTCGGCAAGGGCAAATGTTTGTGTGACGAATTCGAATATTTGTGCCTAGGTCATGGATTCTTTGTATTTAAGATTATATTGTCTATATAAGTACAAATATGTATATCGTCGTCTAGTACCCATAACAAACCTTCTTGAGATTAACCCTTTTCCAGGCAAGTACGTTTCATCGACCACATGAAATAATTTTAGTTTTTTGGAGATTCTGAGCATTTTTTTAATTAACGTTAACTTTAATTTATTACCATTAGTGTAGCTTTTATTATAAGGTTAACTTTATAAATAAAGATTTCACCTTTTTATAAAAAAATACGTATTTTAAATGGGATCACCTCTAGTGGAATAAAAATTCTTGTCATAAATTTGATTGTCATAACTCATTTCGCATACATGTTATTTGTCATAAATTATTATTTGCATTACATTTTATATGTCGTTTGTTGTTTGGCAGGCTTTTCATAAGCATAATTTAGTACGGCACAAAATTTCAAGTAATATTATTGAATGTCATAATAATTGATAGTACGAAGAAAAGCAACGCATAAATTATGTTTTTCATAATTAATGGCAATAGAAATTATATAGTATAAGTTATATCACATGTACCAATCATAATACTTTATAACATTTGAAATAATGATACAAAAGTTACATGAGCACAAAAACAAAAAAGGGGGACGGGGGGGCGAACCCCTACAAGGGGGGCTCGGGGGGCGAAGCCCCCCGCATTAAGAAATCCTTCTCCACACTGACCTCTTTGTTGTAGGTTAGGTTAGGTTAGAATTATGAACCTACAAATACGAACATCGGCCAGAAAAGTAGGTTAGGTTAGGTTTGAAAGAACTACGACCCCCTCAGAAATGAACTGCTGCCAGAAAACCAGGCTGATGTTGAAATAAAAAATTAGGAGCTTGATATTTATGTTCTTCAGTATTATGCGCCAATGCACGATATGCATAAGAACATTATGACGATTAATGATTATGATTCAGGTTGATATGCTCCAAAATTATATGACATTCCTTACTTATGCGTAAAAACATTATGGTCATAAAATTTATGCCGATCAATTTAATGACTATACACCTTATGCGCAAGGACTATTATGACAAAAGTGGTTATGTGCACCGACATTATGGCTTTAAAATTTATGCAACCCAATATGGAACCATTTTAAATGTGGTCTACGCCTGGTTGGGGTTGATAAGATGTGAGAACTGTTTCTTTTAAAGGTTGAATCAAAGGGCCTTGGCAATTCAAACTGTTATATTTTCAAGCACAACACATTAATATAATAATTTTCTAAAATACAATACACATGTCAACTAAGATGTTTTCTGTTCAGCAGCTGTCAACGGAGTAAATCAAAATAAACATTCAATTTGATACCTGTCACTAGATTTGAATTAGTATCAAATCTAGAACCTTAAAATGTCGATTGCCAGTCTCTCATGACAGTTTCCATAACCGATTTTCAGAGCTCCATTAGTACATATAACCGTGATGTAAAACTATGATTGCACGGTTAAAATTATGAAAATAAAAAAACATAAAACGTCAACAACAACAAAATGTTTTAACATGTATTGCACTTCTTTTGCAGTTAAAAAAGACTTCTTATTGTTCTTCTTGAAATCGCTTTAGCAACACTATTATAATATATATTTCCTATAAATAAATAGGTTTAATGGAAACAGTTACATATCGCCACACACTGACCCAATCGTTTTTTTGTACAATTTAATATAAATAGACTATATAAATAATTATGTTCTTTAAGTTAAATTAAGGGTGGTGCGATAAATAAATACAATTTGTAACTTTTGAGTTAATGGCTCCTTGAAAAGTGTTAAATTGGGACTACGTCAATTGGTTTAAGGTTGTCTGATACATACTAATTTATTTTTAATCATAGATAAATACGTTAGGTATAAATAATTTAATGCCTAAAGATGTGGCATGGCCCAGGATTAAATATTTAAGCTACAAATATTTGTTTGTTCCAGGATTCGAACCCTGGGCTCACCCCAATGGTACTGGAAATGATACAAGATGACGTTTCTATTCTGCGTGTTGCTTGTCCTGTGCCCGGCCATCAGCCGCCCGAGAGTTATGGCCGCGCACATTAAAATGACGGATTCGCCGGCTCTCTCCATAAACGCATCGGGTTCGATTCCCGGCGCTGTAACGTCTGTGAATTGAAGAAAATAGCCTAATGGACTTTTACGGTTTTGCATTCCTGGTGGAAATTTAAGTGCTTATTGTTACGATTTTAAGGTATTTTGTATGTAACATTCCCAGCTTGAATCACTCTTCCGCATTAGCAAGAAATATTTGTGACATACAATTTATATTTATAGGCGAAAAGTATAGAGGTATGAATTTATTTAATGAAATAATAATAATAATGAAATAATTAACTTTATTCTGCAAGTAGGCCACAAGGGCACTTTTACATGTCTGAGTCTACCAGCATTTCACAAGAGGAGACCACTGTTGAGAAGAAACGCCGAAAGAAACTCAACAGTCAGTAATTTTTTCATAAAGGATAAGTAATTAACTATTACAGTAAAATGAACTTAACTATGCGTAGTTCTCGAAGAAAAATTTTTAAAAGTGTATTCTAAGATATAAATGAGGAAAAGCGTAAGAATAAAATATAGAAACTAAATACAAGAAAGTATGACAGTTTATCACAATTTATGTAAGTTTGATATGCTTTCTTATTTCGTAGCGACAGGCATCAGGCTTTGTTGGAATGTCGCTCGCTTAAATTTCTTCCGCGACGGAGTAAACAACCTTATTTTTTGCTTCAGCGTAGTCGGTCAAAAAGTATTCGGTGACCATTCTTTCACGTTAAGCAGTATTTTCCAAAATTCGTTGAAATTAGTCTAGGCAATTTTATGTGATGTGGCAACACAGACACATAAACGTCATATAAATATAATATGCTAAGTTATTTTAGTATAATATTTTTTATAGCTTTCTTTTGCCCGCGGCTTTGCTTTACAACAATAAACGCTTATCCCGCCGGCAACGCACTTGTGACTCCTCTGGTGTTGCAGGTGTCTATGGGCCACGGTAATCGCTTTCCATCAGGCGATTCGTTTGCTAGTTTGCCCCCTATGACATAAAAAAAAAACCCGTATCTATACTACAACAATCATGTTTTTTTTTTTTAAATCTGCGGAGAAGTTTCGTCGTGAAGAAGTAACTAACATACATACTGACACTTTATTTTTAATACTATTAGTGGGATAAATACAATCTATTTTTATATCTTTATAAATACTGTGAAGATAACCACACATTTACTTGGAAAGAAAAGGCTATTTTCGTCCATTAGTATAACATGTTACAATAATTTAATTAAATAGTGATCAACATAACGGTACTTTTTAATTTAATTAACACCTCATTACCTGTTAACGACGTGAACCAGTTAAGATATCTTTTTATTACTTGTTCGTTATTAATGAGTGACATTAACGATCTAATTTGTCAGTTAGTACTTGCGTCATTGAATATTTATGTTGTTTTTATTATGTTACTAAAAGGCAAAGGTTTTTAATTGTTTTTTCTGAGTCGTTTAGATACAGTTCAGCTGTAAGGGATTTTTTGTTCTTCTTTTTCGAGTAAATGAAATCATTGCTGATGATCACGATTCGGAGCTTCTTTCCTGCAAATATGGTCGAAGATTACGTGGTCCGCATAGAATATGATATCACCAACTACCCTCTTCATTAAACCAGACCATTTCGTAGGCCTTACTGTGATGTCGCCTGCCATCTATTTGCTTTAAAATGATTTGCTTCGGAGTATCGTACTTTGGAAGCCGCATAATGTGCCAAAAAAAGTTAAATTCTTCATAATGCCATGGCTTTATTAAGAGTAAAAGTTAAATTACCTCAGTAAATGTTTCTACAAAATACTCTACTGAGCTACTTTTCTTTAGACATGCTTTGAACTGTATCAGGGCTAGTTAGCTCCCCATTACCAGTGAGTCAAACTTTGTGAGAGAGTACAAACAATAAATGATTGTGATTATAATTATAATATGATTATGACTAACCCACTAACGGGAATATGATACGAGCGTGTTAAGAAAGACCTGAGCGTCATGTAGCCTTCTTAAATTTTGGTATTATTTTGACATACCTTGGTTGGATTATTTATGACCTGTTGGATGTGACCGACGGCGAAGTGTGACAGTCAATGTCCGCGCAGGCGCAAACAAGACACGGCGTCGGTACACGTGTTTGTGCGGGTAAAAGCCGTGACCGAGGGTCGAAAGTAAGTCGAGAGGAATTTTGATGGAGTTCACCTTAGGGCGCCGAACATTGGATTCTGTGACCACTACGTGTGACAAACCGCGCTAAATAGCTAACGCATCAGCGTGCACCACGGTCATCTGTTTTTGTTTGGGCAAAATCGGAACGCGTTCATTGTCACGCCCCATGAGCCATGACCGATGGTGCCGAATTTTACACGAATATCAATGAAATACTAATTTGCTCACGGACTGTATATTTGACTTGAAAAAACTAGTCACACTAATATTATAAAGGTGAAAGTTTGTGAGCGTGTTAATATGTTTGTTGGTTACTTCACCACGCTCAAACAGCTAGACCAATTTTAATGTGAATGTAGTGTTCCCGTGGGATGAGCGGGTAACACTGCGCGACGCAGCTCGTCATTTATAAAATACAAAAATATGATATGATCTCTTTTTTTTATTCACTTATCCTCTTCATCACATAACATCCGTCAATAAAAAACCAAAACGGCGGCAAAGTTCAACACCCAATGATCCCATTATTGCCTGATTCACCGGAGTGGCAGAGTCAACAGCTACCGTGCCAGTGCGACGTAATGCATTGTCAATATGGCTGTTTGCTGCGCCCGCGCACTTGATGCTCCCACTGTGTAGGGTTGTCACAAAAATATAATCAAAACAATTTTTCACACGCATCCTTTCGGATCGTTTTGGCAGCTGCACTAGGACTACGACAACCGCGTCGTCTATTTATAAAATGAACTGTGGTCTATCAGTATTAACACCGCATTCTCTTTTATTGTGATATGTATACCAAAAAATAATAGTAACGACGACTTACGTCACTTACTCACCAGACTCAACTCAGACCCTTTCTCACCAAAAATACGTCAGCAGATAGGCATATCCTTTAAAAAAATGACACCTCGATCTATTCGGCGCCGCGGACTTCCAGCGGATTCTACCACCTTTGAGGATGACCATCAAGTGCCCCTACCTTGACTTAACAGTGACCATAGTGGCTAGCGACAGCGTAAACGATTTGTATGGAAATGTTCTGTTCTCCACGCCCCTAGCGGTTACTTTGTAGAACTACAATTCTCCATACAAATCGTTTACGGAGTCGCTAGCGAGCACTGGCCTCAGTAAAATATAATATTTAGTGTCAAGAATCTCTTAAGTATTCTTTCGATGCCTGTGCCAAAATTGGTTGAAAGCCATCCAGCCGTATTGGCGTGATGAGAGAACAAAAAAATATCTACAAGAGACGCCGTACGTTTTTTTGAAATAACATCTGTGTTAATGGACACTTTCTATAGTGTTAATTCCAAATAAATGTTAAATGCAAATTTATAATATTTAGGTGATTGTATTTTTGGACAACCCTAGGCAACCCAAAAATGGCCGTGCATTGTAGACGGCGCCTGCTGAACTTAAGACTTGTTCAATTAGTAGATCAGAAAGAGCTTCGTGAACCTTTGTATGTATATTAGTAGCTGTGAATATTTTTATTTTTTACCGCTCTGGTGTATTACGTTACAAACTTTATTGAGACAGAGAAAACACACAGGCAATTTATGATGACATATTACTGCATTATTTTATAACATTCCTCCTCCTTATTGAATTATTGATACAAAGATGGTCGTGAAAAATACAAAGATAAATTGAAATGCTATGTGAATATTAACGTATTCACATAGAGGTCGCTAAGGTGTAAAGCCTTTCAAATAAACAATGCAAAGATCGACACACAAAGCATAAGGAAAAAATCTAAGGTTATTTGGCGCTAGGGCGGTGGAGAGGTTCACACGTTGGACCGGTAATCCAGAGGAACCGGATTCGGTTCCTAGTCTCTTCCACCAGGTTACGCATTTCAGGTTTTCTTTGTGCTTTGATCTTTGTATCAACCTAAAAAATTGAGTTGGGGTACACACCATTAGCATTAAAAAAATAATGAGACATTGCATGTTTCATACATGTAATAAATAAATAAATATCGGACAACCTCACAAAAATCAATCTAGTCCCACAGTAAGCTCTAGTAGGCTTGTGTTATGGACACTAGACGACGATAAACATACTTATGTATATAGATAAATACATACTTAAATACAAATAACATCCATAACCCAGGCACAAATATTCGAGTTCATCACACAAATATTTGCTCTTGCCGGGATTCGAACCCAGGACCGTCGACTCAGTAAGCAGTTGCTGAACCACTGCGCCAACCGCGTCGTCGTCATTTTTTGCTCCTCCTTGAGTCGAGACTGCTGTTCATCGTTTTAGTTTTGACAATGTTACGCCATTTGTCTCTGTTCTTAGCAACATGTAGGGCTTCGTGAACTTTCGCGTCGGTCTTGCTGTATTTGGTCGGACCATCGCACTCGCATCGCATCGGACCACGCCCTGGTGGCCTCTTCCATTCGATTTTGCCAATGACGAGAAGCTTTTCAAGTGCATTATTTTACTAATGATCTTCAATTTTATTTTCACTTTCCTAATATAATGATAATAATCCCTGTCCTTTTCATTAGCTTGATGAGTCCAGGTTAACGCAGTAAGCGATATTTGCAAATCCTTCTGCTTTTTAGGGTTCCGTACCCAAAGGGTAAAAACGGGACCCTATTACTGAGACTTCGCTGTCCGTCCGTCCGTCCGTCTGTCACCAGGCTGTATCTCAAGAAACGGCGATGATGTATTTCTATTGCCGCTATAACAACAAATACTAAAAATAAAATAAAATAAATATTTATGGGGGGGGTCCCATACAACAAACGGGTTGGTTGCGTTAACTTTGCACCTCATTCGTATGGGGCGCTATACATACCAGGTGCAAACTTAACTTAACCACTTAAGGATGAAAAGTATTTGTACGGAACCCTCGGTGCGCGAGTCCGACTCGCACTTGACTGGTTTTTTTGTTATATTTATACAATTTTAAAGTATGACGCTTGATAAAAAAATGACTGCTGAAAAATGAATGATGCTTGACGACTATTCGAACAAAATGACATCGAGCACGCGTTTTGGTTTGATATAATAATTAGGCTTCGGACTCTTCATAATGCTGTAGGACGTTAGAGAGCTATGGAGTTGACATTAACATAAAAATGTAATACAGACTCATACTGGAAGCATGAGGATCACCATCAGCCAAAAGATGCCCCCTAATGCACATAGGTCTCCTCTGCTGAACACCACCATAGGTTCTACGCGGGCAGCATCCAGAAGAATTTCTTATGTCTGTTAGCTGCCAAGAATACTCACATTTTTGCAGATGTTATAATCTAAATGAATAACTTGAACATCCACCTTATTTAATAACACAAGCAGTTTCAAAATAAACACAAACCAATAAACAAACACTCGGTATTATTAGTGTGGATAAGGATAATCGGATATTTATTGGATCAGTCAAGCATAAGGTAGAATAATCGGGATCGCGGGGCGTGGTTAAGACAATGCGCCCGAATATGTAGTAAACGTTATTTATAGTGCCGTCCGTGCTGGACCATCCTCGCTTACACAGAGTACTATAGCCTTCTTCCTTCTTTGCTGTGTATTTGAAAAGAAGGTGAATCAACTTTTTCTGTTGCTCGTTACCATAGAGGTCTTCTGGGTTACTCTTTAAGAGGTCTCCTGGGTTACTCTTTAAAACTACGATTTTTTGTGGGTATATTTACCAAAAACTTTGTAACTGCAGCAGTTGTAAGCCCATTCTTATGTAGTCTATCTTCTGATAATACCAGTAATATATATTAACAACCCTTTTCTAAGGAGTTAAAACACTACTCCCCTGGGGCACGGTCAAGGGGAAGAACATCAACGAGAAGAAGTTGATCCACTCAGAAAGTCATCTCAATCAACTTTGGTAACTTATTCAGGACCGGATGACTATTCAGGTGCCTCGGCCTGGTTAAAGAAGCGCCCTTTAGGAACCGTCAGCGCATGCGGACGCCCGGGCTTCTAAAAGTATCAAAATCTGTCTAGACAGATAGTGTTATGGTAGAAGCCGTTGTAGATCCCCAAACTAGTGCCTCCAATCGTTAATCTTGCTGTTATTTTTGTTTGGAATCGTACAGGAAGTAATCGTAAGGCAATTGAATTATATCCTGATCTTCGTTCATTTAATGCTTCAACTCGAGTTGGAGGAGCACTTTCCATATCTATTTGAGGCAATTCGTAATGATTATACAAATACAAATACAAGTACTCTTTATTGCACACCTCATAAAATATACAGGAGAAATATACAATGCAAGAAATTACAATTAGAGGTAAACAACAGGCGGATTATAGTTCATACTTTTAATTTTTCATTTGTTTTTTTTTCGTTTGTCAATATTTATGTAATTATTTATGTTGTTCCCGAATAAATGATTTCGTTCTTTATTTTAATTCAACCTTTTATGGTTTAGACATCTGTTTGTTGTTCATTTCTAACTTGCTGCCTAATTAAGAGGAAGGGTGTTAATGGGCGACGGTAATCGCTTTCCATCAGGCGATACGTTTGCTCGTTTGCACCCTATGATATAAAAAAAAAAAACGACGACGGTTCCTGCACTTATAGTCCGCGATTCTTAGACCAAAAGGCATACAGTAAATTCGTAAATGATGAGTCCTTCATTTGATCGGACCATTTTGCTTTTGTCTGCTGTCTTGGTTTAACGTTTATTTCTTCTGTAACACACAGAAGGTAATATCCCCGCGGTGGTGCTCCTGAAAAAAAGGAAATATTATTAATTAGCTTGGAGGTCTATTAAAAAGGCTGATAAATTATTTCTTAAAAAATGATATTTTTATCCTACGAGGGAGAACAACACAAAATATTTATATATTATACGAAATGGTACATGTTTTTGACAGAGAGCTATCTCTCTCAGATAAGTAACGATGTGTCTTAAACAAATACAGAGCTACTCTGTACAAACGATAAAAGAAATAAAATCGCCTCGGTTACATATGACCCGCGCGGGGCGGCCGGCAGGTTGTACAAATATATCTTATCATACTTAGGGGAATTCATAATTAAATACACTAATTTATGGTTGAGATCGCCCTCGGACTAATATATATTTTAATAACTATCTTGTTGTATTAAGTTTCATATTGGACTACCGATGTATCGGAGTTGAAAGGCGAATTATGTTGGATACTTAATGGTCAGTTTGGAGATAAGGTTATAAATGTAGTGATATTTTTGTAACGTAGTAAAGATGTACATGTTTAACGCTGATTTCCAGTTGCGCAAATATTTATTAAAGTTAATATTAGCCGTTTAAATCGATCGTTATTTCAAGAGACGTTACTACAAGAGAAATAAACACAGAACCAGTTTAAATATTCTATAAAAAATCACAAAAAGATCTCAATACGACTAGATAAAAACCCAAATCTAATAAGATGGTTTAACCTTGTTTCACCGAAAAACGATTAATCGAATGTTTAATTTTCATCAACGTATCATTCCATCGAAAGCATATAATTTGTGTTGAGATCTTTTTATTAGTGATTTTTATGGAATATTCAACTGCATTGTCTGGCTCGGTTCACTGAGTGTGTTTCTCTTTACGGATCTATCTATCTATTTACCAACGAACCGAACGGACATCATTTTCGCCAGAACGAAAGGCCAGACCAATAATAGTGTTGGCCAGTAATAACCGTGATGGCTTTTATGACATTTCCTTAAACTTTTATTAGCGATCAAAGAGAACCTAGGCGTAGAGAATAAATATTTATTGTACAGGTAATGTTAGTATTTACGCTATAATAAACTAAAAAGGTAGGCTAGGTTATAAAACGTTTACAAATAAATGTACAATAACTCGCTAAGTCTACAATCGAAGATTCATTGCAGAACACTAATAGAGAAAAGTATGAATAAATTATGAGAAAGACGAAATGACTTTGAGCCAATGAAATAAAAGGATAATGTCTTGCCAAGAAGTGAAGCAGAAAGCCCAAGAAAGACACGGATGGCAATTGCTAAACTGACACGAGCGTAACTCTTAAATTGAAGTAAAGAAAAGGGACATTTTGAGTAACTACCTATTCCGAGGAATACACAACAGAACTTGCTACTTACCTATTTTGTAAGGATACAAATATTTCAGAATGATTTATTGCAATTACTACTACCGTTTTACGGTGTAAAGTTATAATAAGATGAATCCCTTTGAATAACTTAATTTTAATTCAAATTCTGATAATAATGCTGACAGGTAACTCACGACCATCTCACGATTTTTTGCAACTGAAACGTAACGCAAACGTAACTCACATCATCCAGTTCCATTTAAAATTCAAATCCGCGAATTATCGCTGATCTACAAAAGAACCTAACACTCGTCGATAAAAACAATCGAGGAACGCGACGAGTATAATGTTACCTCTCGATTGTAATCGGCGCGGGCGCAGGTTATTATTTACGGGCGTGTTAACATGATCTGAACTAAATGGTATCGTGAGGGGCGATCGCGATGTTCATTTGTTTTGATCGTCTATTGATTCAGTATTAATAAGTTTTATTGTGGCTCAGATGTTTTTGTGGTTGGGAATTTAGCATGTTTTTTGGTTTGTTTCAGTCATAGTTTATTGACGTGACATTACTAATTTATTACTTGCGTTAAAGTTTACTTTTTGGTACTTAAGACTTCTGAAAATATTAGGCGAACTTTTTAGCGCTGCTGTAATTTTGCAGTGCGTGTCATTTTGATGTAATTTTCATTCTTAAAAAGTAGATTCTAAGCAAAGATCAAAAGGGAATGAATGGGGGCGTAGTATAAATATATTTAAACTGTGAACGTTACGCTCAATCCATTTTATACTGCGCTTCAATTGAAGGCTAAGGGAAAAAACTGGCTAAGTCAATTTAGAATGTCAATGACTATGACTATCTAAACAGAGATAAAGCTAGCTGTAGTGTAGTGTCCAGATTATAATATTTCGATATTTTTTTTAGTACGACCTACAGCGTCAAGGTAATTTCTCATTTTTATCACCAGCTTCATTTGTTTAAACTGTAATATTTTGCAAATGTAACTTAGACAGTTTTTCTCCTTAGCCCTCCAATTTGTAATCGTATGCAGGTATATTAACAAATTGCCACCTAACGGCCCATTCCTGAGAAATTACTAAAAACAAAAGACACCTACAAAGATATATCATCTACCCTTTTTTATTCACTGACATTAAACGATGAATACCATCCACTAGAGACATTAAACAGGATGAAAGGTGCTAAAACTCATAGCGCGTCATGGGGCGTTGCGTGCGATTTCATTTGTCAACACTTCCAGCTCATACCCAAACAACCTACAAATTATTACCTGGTTGATTTAAGTTGGCCCCACATTTATACGTAAAGCTGAAGACGTGAAGGGCAAACAGGATGCGGCTGCGTGTTGGCGGTTACATCGTTTTGTCGATGTCGTGGGCTGCGCGAGCGTCGATTTGTTAGTGCGCGAGTGACCGCGCGCATTAGTCGCCAGCGACGACCGAGGATGATGTTATGCGAGATAAAGGAACTGTAAAATATGTTTAGGAGTACTGACAACACTGTGAAGTAGTCTTACTAAGGGACACCCCAACCCCACTTCGTCTTTTGAGTGCCAGAGTCCTACAAATTTATGACGTCACCTCGTCGCTGCGTGTGCGCTGGTGAGGTGCTGATGTTCATTAAACGCCGCTGATTTAATAGTTTTTTCATCATATGCATACCTGTGGTTACTCGGGGCACCGATACTAAAGTAATGTAGCAAAATATTTTATCGACAAATATTATATATCGATGTTACTGTTAACATCTAAATGTTAATCAACATAAATATTATATTTTTTTTCTTCATTTCAGAATGAAAACAATAAAAAAATTAAAGCGTGTATTCATTTGTTTATTTTAAATAATTTTCATAATAAGTATACCATCAATATTTTTTCCATATTCGTCGTTATTAAAGATTGCCGTCTAGATGAAAATATCCACTTCATTAGACATGATATCGCACCGTTTTATAGTAATCGAGAACTTTCAATGAGACATGTATTAATATATATTGCCATCTATTTTATCGATATCAAATCCCTAGAGCGTACCCCGAGTCAGCACAGGTATGATCATAATATATGTACACCTCATCAAAATATTTTAGTCTCCAAGAATAATTTCAAATTTAGTATCCTGGAAACATCCATGAGCTGAGCATTCTTCCCAAATTGCACGACCTATTCCGTTCACTACTTAGTTATATTTTTTTAAAACAACCTTACACAAATCTACCTAGTCCCAAAATTAGCTCAAAAACGCTTGTGTTATGGGTATTAGACAAAATATACATACGATATATTTAAGTTACATTGAACATTCATGACCCATGCACTATTCGAGCTCATTACACAAATATTTGCCCTTGCCGGGATTCTAATCCAAGACCGCCGGCTCAGTAGGCTGCTGCACTACCACAGCGCTAACTCAAAATCGTCAAAATAAAATAGTTCTCTTCAGCGTACCGCCATCCCCGCCCGCACGCGACGCGCCTGCGCGACATCGCAGGTGACGCGCGACCTCCGACCCCTCGTCCTGCGCGCACGCAACTATCACTCACATCGACCACGACATAGGGTCCATTTACACTTGCAAGCTTACCCGGGTCAGATAGCCTTAAGTGTGACCGATTGAGTTTCGCAAGGATAATAAATTTTAAATAGTCATAATGTTTGTAGCGGGTTTGTGGGGATTGCTAGGTGTTTAACCGCTTTCGGACTTGCTCGTTTGTCACCATTCTTAGCATCTACTAAAAGATGCTTGCAACTAACTTCATCCGCGAATGAACTAAAGTCTTCTACCGAGTAACCTGCAGATTTTTATTAAAACCTTCGTGAGACATGATTATTGTATTAAGCGGTTTACACTTATGTGAAATTATCAGGAACGGCCCGACATGTTTCGAACTCGTATAGAGCTCTTCATCAGGGACTGCTACCCGTACTGTCGTGCGGCAACTTTATTTTTTTAAACATGTTTTGAACTATATCAGGGCCGTTTAGCCCTCACTACCAGTGAATCGGACTTGTTTACATACTACATTACTTGTGTGTGGGAGTATAACCGGCTAATGGGATTATCTCAGCGTCTCAGGAGTGAACGGAAACTTTGTCACTGATTTTGATTTTGAACGACGGTCCGCCCTGATTGATAGACGGCGCGGGGGCGGGGGTGCTTGCATGCTTACAACCTGTCCGGCTGGCACTCCAATGCGGCAGGGTACCAGTAACAGTCCGTCCCTGATGAAGAGCTCCATACGAGTTCGAAACATGTCGGCCGTTCCTGACAATTTCACGTGAGTGTAAACTGCTTCATATAATTATTACAATTTTCTTTACTTAGCAGATAACATCGCCGAGAATTTGCGAGTAAAGACCAACTTCACCCTGAGGGTCAAACAGTCTCATTACAGCGTGACCTTCGCTCCATTTGTGGTGAGGGTGCCTACTATCAAGCTGTCGACATTCCTGCAGGACGAATTCTGGTTGAAAGGTATCGTGTTCCGGCGATTTCGCGGACGGTTACCCGACACCCAAAAGTTACGTCTCACGTCGCCGAACTAGCGTGTTTATGTAAAGATGTGGTCTATGGGTCACAGTTCCATGAAAATAAATTATATTGATTTGTCACTTTATACTCGTGGTTTGTACATATAATTAACACAAATTATAACGGGTCTATCGTACATCTGAGACCACGGCGTGTGCAACCCCGCCGAAACGTTAGATTGTAGTGAAGGTATAAAAGAAATATCGCAATCTTAGACGCGTTATAATTTGATATCCAACTAACCGTGTTCAAATACGTTGGGTTGTTCAGATGTGACGTGCTGTGGTTACGGAAGACATGTTTTTTTCGGTATTGTCCCCCACATTTATACATATTAAATAGTACGTATTTTTTACCGTTCCTCCTCCTTTAGTGAAACTTATCCTATATCTTACTTTTTAAAGCCATACTAAATACCAGGATACTTATAACAACGAGTCAAAATGCGAATGGTTGAGATTTTATGACCAATACCATTAAAAGTGAGTACGGAGTAAAATTGTGAACAAAAGGTTCTCATCACAACATCATTAGAAATTACACTAAAGGACAACACAAGTAGTTTTCACGCCCTGAATAAAAATCGGCGTTTACAGCACGAATATTTTGTTATTTGTCGAAATATGTAATGAAAACACATTCAATTTTTTTTGAATATATTTAGAAAGTGATTCAAAATTATTAAAGACGATATATTCTGACGTTAATAAATTCAAATGTCGAATTATATTTGCTATTAACATGTTCTAGTACATTACGGCAGAGACCAGTAAGTAAGCCATACTGGCCGAGTAGGAATTAGACGGACCGAGCCGTAGGCGAGGTCCGGATATAATACGAGGCCAGGATGGCTCTTACGGTCGAAGCAAGTATAGTGCTTTTCTCAAAAATTAAACAAGAAAATTAGATTAAAATTATATTTTATAGGTGACATTCATATTCGGCCATTTTCCAATGAATATTTTTGTTATATCCCATTTTTATTATTACACATTGTGATATTCGTCGTCGCAGGCACCATTAACTCCCATGATAACAACCTATAACAAAAATAATTATGAGTTTATACTTGGATAAAAGATATAGTTATATCGTTATCAAATAGTGGCAGCATTTATTTACCTTCATCGCCAAAATGGTTATCATCTAGAGCTTGATTTAAGAACTTTTCTATATTTTGCCGCTGAATATTTGTGATTTCTTTCCTTTGTAGCCATCCGATTGTCTCAGAAAGATTGTTGAAATATTCTGACCTTATCACACATTATCTGACCAATTATTAACATAATTTTCTTCCTTCCATTTAATGAATCTCTTCTATTTTTTTATATCTCCTTGGATTTAGTCGGAAGTAAATTATTTTAGCTAACTCTGCCTCCGCTTTTAAGTATGGAGGAGTGCCGTCTATTCGGAATCTGACTCGTCTGAACTCATTTTTGCTGAATTATTGTAATAGATCACACAAACAAATTTGAAATTTTTGTCTTTTAATTTAAATCCCGCCTTAATTTTTTTTTTTATAAATGCTGCGTTTAATTATTTGCACTGTCTTACAAATCTAAGTCTTAAAGATAAAATTTAATTATTGTTATACATTATTGTATTTTCTAATTAATTTTCATATCATAAATCTTACCTTCAATTTTAACTCCGAGGTTTTTTCTAAACGACACAAAAAAGGAAGGAATTCCGAAATATCATTGTCATTTTACACAGCACAATTATGAACTAAACGCTGCATACAAACTTCCGCACTAAACCTTGTCGCTACTTTTTTTTTTTAAATATGCATCTTGAGTTACGTTTATACTGCCAATAGTGCTAACCTCTTTTTATTTTACATTTGCTCTTAGTGTAAATAAATTGCAAGTGTATACTGCAATGTCGTCTCTTTCTATTTAATCTATGAAAAAGGGACGCCACTTTTTAATTTCTACAATTTGCTGTCGCACTGTACTTATAATTAAAACAATTTGTGGAATGCATCCTTTTTCCATTTATATACGACCTCATCGCCTTCACATCCTTAGTTTTTTTATAGGTCGGTGACGATGTAAATCGTCTTTCGATATTCAAATATCTTGATACGTAATAGGAATTACATACTTACTTACTGGACAAATATTGATTCCAAATTTAAAATCTCGCTGTTTACTGGACACTTCTAAAAAGTCTTCGGTATGTTCCACTTACTGTAGTCTATCTAGCGATGGTAAGGCTACATTACATGCAATTTTTGAGAAAATTCATTTTACTATAATTGATCTATAAGCATGGAATCCAGCCAAGAAACGATAGCCCGAATAATTAAAACCATGTTACTATAATTAATTACATATTTATATCTTGCTTTTATGAATGCTTAAAAAGTAAATTAGGTTACGGGCTTAGGGCTGTAGGTTCCCTTGCCAGATATCCTTATTTTACGCAGTCTGTTCATACTCACTGGATAATTTAACTTACCTAGTTAACTTCCGTATTTACATATATTTTTAACCCAAGTTTGGGGTCCATTATCCAGTTCGTCCCTGTTTACTTATTACCCATGTCAAAGAGACATTAATGACAAATAAAACACTTTATGCTTGTAATAGTCAGGATTTGCACATACTTATGCCAATACGACATAATTTGCTTGTAAGGTATCGGGGTCCTATCTAATTCACTTAAGAGGATATATCACTGCTAATTTTTCATACAAATCGAGGTTTTGTTCTCAACTGTTTCCTCATAAGTTTTTACCTAGTAAATAATAGCTCCTTTAACTTTGTGGCTCATGCTGTTTTTGTTTTATTTATTACTTTACAATATATTTATTTATTACGAGTATGTCTAAGTAAGTTTTTATGTAAGTATATCTGTATACTTTTATTTATGTAACGTTTATCACTTGTTTTTTATGGTAGTCGTTTATTTAGTCCTATTATTATTATGCACCACCTACTAATTTCAAACATTATTTTTTCAACTACTCCGCTACCTAAAGGTTGTCTGGAAGAGATCGCTACTTAGCGATAAGACCGCTTGTTGCTTACCTCTCCCTGTTATTTTAATGTATCTCAATGTTAGGTTGTATATTCCTTGATGTTTGAGGTGTGCAATAAAGAGTATTTGTATTTGTTGTATGTTTGCCATAGTTACAGATACCACTGCCTATCTTTCTTTACCGTCGTGGTATTTCCTCTTAATTTGTCCGCAAGTGTAGCCATCAAGTTTCCGCAATACGCCATAACAGTGCTTAGGGCTCTGAACTCTAAAGAGCCGAGCTCCACAAAGGGCCAGCGCCTAATAATTAGGTTCGTACGCGCGAAATTCTAAATAATTACTGTTGTACGGGGTGTCTGAACTATAAATATGTTTTCTCAAACATGGAATGAAATGTCGTCATGACATGCGTTATAACAGGCTTCGAAGTATCACGTTTCGGGCGGAACAACTCGAGAGAACTGTAAAGGGATTTCATACAAAATTGAAGGCCTAGGCCGGAAAGTATTTTTTCACCTCACTCGCTCGGAAAACCTCCGTTTATAGGGCGAAATCTGCGTGCAAAAGTCTATTTTATCCGCTAGCGTGCAATAGTACATTACATCAGAGGCCGGGAAAATGAGGATTTCCGGCCAAGTAGGTATATACGGCCGAGCGAGCGTGCGAGCGAGGCCGGATAGTGATACGAGGCCGGGAATCCGTTTTCACGACGAGGCATGTATAGTGCTTTTCTCAAACATACAATGAAATAAAAAAATATACTTCAAAGAATAACACTTAATATTGTTTGTCCGATATTTTCCGAATTTGACCGAATTTTAAAAATCCGATTTCTGATTCTGACTCAGGAGCCCCAAAAACCCCCGGATACCGAATTTCAGCCTCCTAAGACCAATTTGAAATTTTCTCCATACAAATCGTTTTTTTGTTTCGATATTTTCCGAATTTGACCGAATTTTCGGACAAGATTTCAGATTCATATTTTTGAGCCCCGAGAGCCCCCCGATACCGAATTTGACCGAATTTAAAAAATCCGATTTCAGATTCTGACTCAGGAGCCCCAAAAACCCCCGGATACCGAATTTCAGCCTCCTAGGACCAATTTGAAATTTTCTCCATACAAATCGTTTTTTTTCCACATTTTCCGAATTTGACCGAATTTTCGGACAAGATTTCAGATTCATATTTTTAAGCCCCGAGAGCCCCCGAATCCGAATTTGACCGAATTTTAAAAATCCGATTTCAGACTGACTCAAGAGCCCCAAAAACCCCCGGATACCGAATTTCAGCCTCCTCGGACCAATTTGAAATTTTCTCCATACAAATCGTTTTTTTTTTTCGATTTTCCGAATTTGACCGAATTTTCGGACAAGATTTCAGATTCATATTTTTGAGCCCCGAGAGCCCCCCGATACCGAATTTTAGCCGCCTAGCACCAATTTGAAATTTTGAAAAAAAAAAGTCGCCGTCTTGAATTTTATTTTCCACAAGTGTCTAACAACCAACCTTTAAAAACAAAACCTGCTTTTTGTCAAACCAGCCAGCTGTGTGAATGACCTTGTTGTTGAAACCAAAAAAAAATTACTTTGCAGGCCTAGGCCTGAAAAGCAGTATGAAATCCCTTTACAGTCCTCTCGAGTTGCTGCGCCCAAAAACCGATACTTCCGAGCCTATTATAAGGAACACAAAGACAATATTTCATTGCATGTTTGAGAAAAAGTCATTTGAATTTCGAACACGACGATTTTGATTCTCTGTGGTGCATGTAACTTTTTTATATTTAAGACTCCTTCAACGCGTGACTGATTTCATCAGTCGATAAATCTTTGAATAACCAATCAACGCACACTAATAAAGGGCGAACTGGTCAGGCCGGCTAAAATAATATGTACATGTATGAAAACTTCTTTTAAAAAAAAAATATACTTACAATATCACGTCCAGAAACCTGGTATGTGGTTACAGATTTTTAAGCTATTATTTTTTCTACACTTTATTTTATTTTGAATATGTTTATATATATTAATAGTAAGTATTTAAGTTTAATTTACATATTTTGACTAAATAATGACACAAAGGTAAATTAAGAAAGAAAAATTGAATGCGATCTACTACAATCGAAGCGGGGTTTGAACCCGCGACCTCTGCGTTTCCGGCGCATTGCTCTCCCAACTGAGCTATTCGACCGCTACGTCAGTCACACCAAATCTTTCATCCCTTAATCCTTTACGCTACTGGAGCGCCCTCTGTGTCATATATGTTTTTTGAAATGCTTATTGCGCATTAGCCATACCCTAGGATGTGCGTTTTACACGCACGATCCCCAATCCCCATTGCTTTACAGCAAGTGTGAAGACTGCGAGAGAGATGGCGCTGTTCTAAATATTTGTATAGAATCTTTTTATCGATTCATATTTTTTATGTGGTAATACCACATTTTTATTTTTATAAATAATGACACAAAGGTAAATTAAGAAAGAAAAATTGAATGCGATCTACTACAATCGAAGCGGGGTTTGAACCCGCGACCTCTGCGTTTCCGGCGCATTGCTCTCCCAACTGAGCTATTCGACCGCTACGTCAGTCACACCAAATCTTTCATCCCTTAATCCTTTACGCTACTGGAGCGCCCTCTGTGTCATATATGTTTTTTGAAATGCTTATTGCGCATTAGCCATACCCTAGGATGTGCGTTTTACACGCACGATCCCCAATCCCCATTGCTTTACAGCAAGTGTGAAGACTGCGAGAGAGATGGCGCTGTTCTAAATATTTGTATAGAATCTTTTTATCGATTCATATTTTTATGTGGTAATACCACATTTTTATTTTTATAAATAATGACACAAAGGTAAATTAAGAAAGAAAAATTGAATGCGATCTACTACAATCGAAGCGGGGTTTGAACCCGCGACCTCTGCGTTTCCGGCGCATTGCTCTCCCAACTGAGCTATTCGACCGCTACGTCAGTCACACCAAATCTTTCATCCCTTAATCCTTTACGCTACTGGAGCGCCCTCTGTGTCATATATGTTTTTTGAAATGCTTATTGCGCATTAGCCATACCCTAGGATGTGCGTTTTACACGCACGATCCCCAATCCCCATTGCTTTACAGCAAGTGTGAAGACTGCGAGAGAGATGGCGCTGTTCTAAATATTTGTATAGAATCTTTTTATCGATTCATATTTTTATGTGGTAATACCACATTTTTATTTTTATAAATAATGACACAAAGGTAAATTAAGAAAGAAAAATTGAATGCGATCTACTACAATCGAAGCGGGGTTTGAACCCGCGACCTCTGCGTTTCCGGCGCATTGCTCTCCCAACTGAGCTATTCGACCGCTACGTCAGTCACACCAAATCTTTCATCCCTTAATCCTTTACGCTACTGGAGCGCCCTCTGTGTCATATATGTTTTTTGAAATGCTTATTGCGCATTAGCCATACCCTAGGATGTGCGTTTTACACGCACGATCCCCAATCCCCATTGCTTTACAGCAAGTGTGAAGACTGCGAGAGAGATGGCGCTGTTCTAAATATTTGTATAGAATCTTTTTATCGATTCATATTTTTATGTGGTAATACCACATTTTTATTTTTATAAATAATGACACAAAGGTAAATTAAGAAAGAAAAATTGAATGCGATCTACTACAATCGAAGCGGGGTTTGAACCCGCGACCTCTGCGTTTCCGGCGCATTGCTCTCCCAACTGAGCTATTCGACCGCTACGTCAGTCACACCAAATCTTTCATCCCTTAATCCTTTACGCTACTGGAGCGCCCTCTGTGTCATATATGTTTTTTGAAATGCTTATTGCGCATTAGCCATACCCTAGGATGTGCGTTTTACACGCACGATCCCCAATCCCCATTGCTTTACAGCAAGTGTGAAGACTGCGAGAGAGATGGCGCTGTTCTAAATATTTGTATAGAATCTTTTTATCGATTCATATTTTTATGTGGTAATACCACATTTTTATTTTTATAAATAATGACACAAAGGTAAATTAAGAAAGAAAAATTGAATGCGATCTACTACAATCGAAGCGGGGTTTGAACCCGCGACCTCTGCGTTTCCGGCGCATTGCTCTCCCAACTGAGCTATTCGACCGCTACGTCAGTCACACCAAATCTTTCATCCCTTAATCCTTTACGCTACTGGAGCGCCCTCTGTGTCATATATGTTTTTTGAAATGCTTATTGCGCATTAGCCATACCCTAGGATGTGCGTTTTACACGCACGATCCCCAATCCCCATTGCTTTACAGCAAGTGTGAAGACTGCGAGAGAGATGGCGCTGTTCTAAATATTTGTATAGAATCTTTTTATCGATTCATATTTTTATGTGGTAATACCACATTTTTATTTTTATAAATAATGACACAAAGGTAAATTAAGAAAGAAAAATTGAATGCGATCTACTACAATCGAAGCGGGGTTTGAACCCGCGACCTCTGCGTTTCCGGCGCATTGCTCTCCCAACTGAGCTATTCGACCGCTACGTCAGTCACACCAAATCTTTCATCCCTTAATCCTTTACGCTACTGGAGCGCCCTCTGTGTCATATATGTTTTTTGAAATGCTTATTGCGCATTAGCCATACCCTAGGATGTGCGTTTTACACGCACGATCCCCAATCCCCATTGCTTTACAGCAAGTGTGAAGACTGCGAGAGAGATGGCGCTGTTCTAAATATTTGTATAGAATCTTTTTATCGATTCATATTTTTATGTGGTAATACCACATTTTTATTTTTATAAATAATGACACAAAGGTAAATTAAGAAAGAAAAATTGAATGCGATCTACTACAATCGAAGCGGGGTTTGAACCCGCGACCTCTGCGTTTCCGGCGCATTGCTCTCCCAACTGAGCTATTCGACCGCTACGTCAGTCACACCAAATCTTTCATCCCTTAATCCTTTACGCTACTGGAGCGCCCTCTGTGTCATATATGTTTTTTGAAATGCTTATTGCGCATTAGCCATACCCTAGGATGTGCGTTTTACACGCACGATCCCCAATCCCCATTGCTTTACAGCAAGTGTGAAGACTGCGAGAGAGATGGCGCTGTTCTAAATATTTGTATAGAATCTTTTTATCGATTCATATTTTTATGTGGTAATACCACATTTTTATTTTTATAAATAATGACACAAAGGTAAATTAAGAAAGAAAAATTGAATGCGATCTACTACAATCGAAGCGGGGTTTGAACCCGCGACCTCTGCGTTTCCGGCGCATTGCTCTCCCAACTGAGCTATTCGACCGCTACGTCAGTCACACCAAATCTTTCATCCCTTAATCCTTTACGCTACTGGAGCGCCCTCTGTGTCATATATGTTTTTTGAAATGCTTATTTCGCATTAGCCATACCCTAGGATGTGCGTTTTACACGCACGATCCCCAATCCCCATTGCTTTACAGCAAGTGTGAAGACTGCGAGAGAGATGGCGCTGTTCTAAATATTTGTATAGAATCTTTTTATCGATTCATATTTTTATGTGGTAATACCACATTTTTATTTTTATAAATAATGACACAAAGGTAAATTAAGAAAGAAAAATTGAATGCGATCTACTACAATCGAAGCGGGGTTTGAACCCGCGACCTCTGCGTTTCCGGCGCATTGCTCTCCCAACTGAGCTATTCGACCGCTACGTCAGTCACACCAAATCTTTCATCCCTTAATCCTTTACGCTACTGGAGCGCCCTCTGTGTCATATATGTTTTTTGAAATGCTTATTGCGCATTAGCCATACCCTAGGATGTGCGTTTTACACGCACGATCCCCAATCCCCATTGCTTTACAGCAAGTGTGAAGACTGCGAGAGAGATGGCGCTGTTACATATATGACACAGAGGGCGCTCCAGTAGCGTAAAGGATTAAGGGATGAAAGATTTGGTGTGACTGACGTAGCGGTCGAATAGCTCAGTTGGGAGAGCAATGCGCCGGAAACGCAGAGGTCGCGGGTTCAAACCCCGCTTCGATTGTAGTAGATCGCATTCAATTTTTCTTTCTTAATTTACCTTTGTGTCATTATTTATAAAAATAAAAATGTGGTATTACCACATAAAAATATGAATCGATAAAAAGATTCTATACAAATATTTAGAACAGCGCCATCTCTCTCGCAGTCTTCACACTTGCTGTAAAGCAATGGGGATTGGGGATCGTGCGTGTAAAACGCACATCCTAGGGTATGGCTAATGCGCAATAAGCATTTCAAAAAACATATATGACACAGAGGGCGCTCCAGTAGCGTAAAGGATTAAGGGATGAAAGATTTGGTGTGACTGACGTAGCGGTCGAATAGCTCAGTTGGGAGAGCAATGCGCCGGAAACGCAGAGGTCGCGGGTTCAAACCCCGCTTCGATTGTAGTAGATCGCATTCAATTTTTCTTTCTTAATTTACCTTTGTGTCATTATTTATAAAAATAAAAATGTGGTATTACCACATAAAAATATGAATCGATAAAAAGATTCTATACAAATATTTAGAACAGCGCCATCTCTCTCGCAGTCTTCACACTTGCTGTAAAGCAATGGGGATTGGGGATCGTGCGTGTAAAACGCACATCCTAGGGTATGGCTAATGCGCAATAAGCATTTCAAAAAACATATATGACACAGAGGGCGCTCCAGTAGCGTAAAGGATTAAGGGATGAAAGATTTGGTGTGACTGACGTAGCGGTCGAATAGCTCAGTTGGGAGAGCAATGCGCCGGAAACGCAGAGGTCGCGGGTTCAAACCCCGCTTCGATTGTAGTAGATCGCATTCAATTTTTCTTTCTTAATTTACCTTTGTGTCATTATTTATAAAAATAAAAATGTGGTATTACCACATAAAAATATGAATCGATAAAAAGATTCTATACAAATATATTTTGACTAGTGAATATATTAAAAACGACACAAATTTTAATATTTATTTGTTATAAAAGTTGGAACATAAGAGTGTAATTTCTGAACGCACCCGAGAAAAAAATAATAATTAAAAAGTTGGAAGTTTTCACAATTCACGTAAACAACGTAATTTTTTTCTGTGGAGAATACATACTGTTGTCTTACTTTATAGAAAATAAGTATCGAAAACAAGAAAGTTAAGCCCAATTTGGAGTATTTATTCAATGATAAAAGCCTGCATTAAAACGAACAAGGATCTGTTATAAATATTTGGGGACGATAAGTAATTTACCGTTACTATTGGCGTTTTTAAAGAAGATAAAGCCGAAATAATCTTGTTCGGATCCCATCGTCCAATAACTTCCAATGCAAGTGTTATGGAAAATACTTCCGAGTGGCCAACTAATCCTTCCCAGAATGCGATTCTCCCACATTCACAACGAATGTGTCAAGTAGTTATAATACAAATATAATATAACAGTGCTTAAGAAAAACTCAACGATATAAAATATACACGACGATAATACAAATTACGGCCATATTACTTTTAATTTTTAATATGTGTGCTTCTCTCGTATTTATTTGATTGGATTTGAATGTGTTATGTTTTAAAATTGATGTGTTAAATAGAAGGCAAAATTAAATATGATTATTTTAATGTTTTAATTGTTTTTCTGGAATCTTGTACTTTCCTCGCTGTAGTGAGGTGAAAAGTTGTGTGTTCCGCATGGCTGCAAAATTATTTAGCTTCTCGTGTCTTGAAAGCTTCGCTACGCTCAGGAATCTATCTTTGAACCATTCGCTTCGCTCATGGTTCAATCTTAGATTCCTTCGCTCGCTCAGCTTTCAATTTCAACACTCGCGCCAAATAACAACTTTGCAGCCTTGCATAACAAATAACTATTTTTAATAATGGCGTCTGTTATCATGAACAGACTAAACAGCTGTTTTTTTTTGAGTGGTGTATTTTTTTTATTTCATTGCATATCTAAGCCGTGAAAAGGGCTTGCCGGCTTCGTATCACTATGCGGCCTACTTACGGTCGGCTGTCTATACCTACTCACCCGACAAGCGCTTGTTTCCGGCCTCTGCAGTAATGTACTATTCCTCTTTTTGTGTTAGAGATTCCTGTGGCACAGAGATAATCCCATAAGCGGGTTATACTCCCACACAAAGTCCGACTCACTGGTAATGAGGGCTAAACAGCCAACATGCGGTCTTCCAACGCTTCTGCCACCCGTTCGCGGCCTCCAGTTTAGCGCTCGCTGACTCCATCTGTCATCGTCTCTGCGACATATATGACCAGCCCATTGCCACTTCATTTGCCACTTCATACAGTTCGTTATGTTTAAAAAAATATCTTAGATATATCTAACCAATTGGCCAAGGGACTTTATATTCCTTTCTTACTGCTAAAACAATGTCCCACAAAAGCAGTGGGTTGTTTGACTGTGAGATCACTTAAGGGAATCTCTATTTTTGATATCTTTATATTATAGAACGCAGTAGTGTAAATAAGAGTTTTCCGGCAAACTATTGATTAAGTACAGGATTTCTTTAGGCAAAATTGGATTATTTCCAGACTGTGTATTTTCGTCAACTAAGAGTTCACTTTGAAACAGTAAAAATTCGGAACTTGACGACACAAAGCAACAAAACCGGGTTATACAAAGACAAAAAATACCCAGTTAATACTTTGATATCCGAAAAAGCTGTGGTTAAGAAAATTTAAGTGGATAAAAGAAAGAATTAGGAAAAAATATCCCATGAAAAACAAAATTACCATATTAAATAGGATCGTGAGTAGTTTCCAGTTTTCAATTCAACAAAAATTTTGAAAACATATTTTGCCAATTTTCAGGTTACACCTAGGCCTCCAATCATATATGCGAAGAATCAATTAATGTTTCCGGCACAAATGAATAAGAATATGTTATGATATGAAGGAACTGTATTCCACTGAATTTTCACAGTTAATACAAGTTACAGGTTCAAAGAAGAGGCTTCTACTGTAGTCTACGTCGTGTACAAGACTGTTTGACAGTTGTCATTTTAGAACAATGTATGTACTGTCTGGTATAGATGACGATACAATAATATTGTTTTGATATATAGAACTGATCTGTCAATGGAGCCGGAAGGTGGTCGTTGGAACTCTGAACTTCTGAAACTCGGCTTGCTTATTTTGTAGAGGTATGTACTTTATTAATTGATTATAATTATATTCTGACAGTTGGTTAGCATGACATTAAAACTGATGTCATTCGTTTATTACAAGCTTTTATTTTTGTCCCGTTGTAATGGAATTTTGCAACTTAAATTTGACCCACTTTTCCGGTTGCACGAATATGCAAATCGCGTGACAATGCAATATTATGATGACGTGGAGCTGATCTGATGATGGAGCTGGCAGGTGGCCATAATAAATAAAGCAATCATATCGAGCTTAGGCTCCTTAGAATCGTTTCTGTGAGCAATTGATGGGTGTCCAAGAAAAGTACAGTCGGCTATAAAAACTTGTCACAAAAATTAAATTTTTGAGAGAAATATTTGTAATTTATTATTTAGATTTGTACATGCACAGAGGCAAAAATAAAATATTGTACGCCAACTCTAGCTGATTGCGACGGTCATAGACTTTTGAAACATCTTATTGTAACCATTACATTTTTGACAATAAATTATTCTATTCTATTCCATTAGGAAATACGTCTTAGGGGTGTTGCTCAACGGGAGCAATGCCTATATTGTAACAAAAATTATAAGAAAATCTCATGCATTTTTTGATACATTACCGGCGAATGCTCACAGTGAGGCAGCACTCTTAATCAGGAAATAAAAAATTGACACAGATTTTTTTTTATAAGAAACTTACATTTTGTAGTTTGAACTTTCACAAAACATCCTGTACAAGCTTATAATAACTTTGATTCAAATTGAATTTAATAAAATTACGTTTTAGCGACTATTAATCCTAGCTTATAGCTAAGAATTATATGAAATCTATTAACCTTATTACGTTTTACCGTTGGACAAAATCATTAATCTCTAAGAAGGTTAACTAACGTTAATAATAATAATAATTTATTTATTTCAAGCATCAAAGGCTCATATATGCTGTTTAATGTGTTGATGTTAATGCTGAGCCACCTTTTAGAGTCTAAAAGTTGGCCCAGCATTAACATCAACACATCTAAAATTTAGACACTTCCCTTTTAGTTTCCATTAATTGGTTGGTTGGCGTGGGACGACCACCCACAAGGTGGACAGACAACCTGGTAAAGGTTGCAGGAAGCCGCTGGATGCAGGCCGCTTCCAACCGGCCGATCTGGAAGTCACTGGGGGAGGCCTGTGTTCTGCAGTGGACGTCCTGTGGCTGAAATTATGAATTGGTTGGTTGACGCAGTGGTAGTGCAGCTACCCAATTGAATGAGCTGGCCTGGGTTCGAATTGCGGCAAGGGCAAATATTTGTATGTTGAACTCGAGTCACTTGCTCCTGGGTTCCTTGGTATATTATAATGTAGTCATGTACCCATATTACATTACAAGCATCACTATGCTTTGGGACTGGATCGATTTGCGTAAGATTGTCCCTTATTATTTATTGGCATGTATTTAACGCGGCGACAAATTAATCAGATTTAGGGATTTATAAAAAATTAAAGGGGATAGCAAAAATAATAAGTTGGCGACTAATTGCGGAGACTATTAAAGTAAAAAGTAGCAGCTAAGTAATCAATTTTCGGCTTTGTTTCAATATAAACTAGCATCGAGTTATTGTTTTGGCGACTGAATTAACTAATTAAGCGGAAACATGACAGCGGATAAAAAGTTGAAAATGGCCTACTCTAATTGTTCAATGGAGATTACATATAAAATAAATCAAGGTCATAAAAAAATACTTTGTGCGACAATTTAAGAGCTTTAATCAAAGTTGAAAATTGCATGTATAAATAATAATTTTGGTCTATAGTTTTATTTAGTGGCTCTGATTTTGGTCAATTTTTCGTCAGGTGTGATGTCATATTGACACCTATTTTTTATGATTCTATCGTATAGAATACGTTAAAATAAACGTGTTTTGTATGGATAACTTTTTTCTAAACTTAATAATTACCGAGATATGGACTCCTAAAACCGTCAATATTTTTTTGGATATTGTGTCAGACTCTGCCTTAGCTCCGGCGCTGCGGGTAGTGCAGCCCTTCCGCCCTTGCGTGGCAAAGCACGGTCGCCCGTACTCCGTTCCGCAGCTTCGGCTTGTTGGTCGCCTTCGGCGACCAGCCTCGGCCGCTCCGCTCCGCACGGCTCCCGAGCTTTGTCACGGCGGGCGAGGGCTGCTCTCCCTCCGCGCCTCCGGCTTTTTATATACACTCTAGGGGTAGGGCAGACAAGACCACGTGGAATCGGGGTTGACAGCTTCGGTTCTGAGGCAAGTCTTATGATAATGCAATGCTTATTTTAGCGTAGCGTGTTTTAGCTAGATTCGGACTAAAATAAGCGTGTTTTGTATGGGCAAAACATTTTTACCTAAAAAACGCTTATCGCCGTTTTCATTAAATTATGGTTTCGAAAACTAAAAAAATAACTCCCCATTACTTTTATATAGTACCCATTTTAATATTTAAGCTGCCAGCAAATCAAAGCCCAAAATGCTTTTTTAGATGGAGACCTGTAGTTGCCACTAATATAAAGTTTGTTATCCTTCTGCTAATATTAGTCGCCAAGTCATTATTTATAGTACCTCACCTATGATTTCAGTAATCTTGTTTATTATTTTTGCTACCTTAAAGTAGCTGCCATTATTTGAATTTTAAAATATCCTTAGTTTAAAGCTCATTTAATATAAATGATTGCCAAAATATTTAATCGCTGACAAGTTATTATTTTAGTTGCAAATAGTTTGCTGCTCTTTAATTTTTCTGTCGCCGCGAAAATAATAAGCCTTATTTATTTATATATTCCTTGCTGTGCCCCGCGGTGTTACCCGCTCATCCCACGGGAACACTAATATTTTTTCGGGATAAAAAGTAGCCTATGTATTAAGGGTGTCAGCTATCGTCATATCAAAATGTATCAAAATTGGTCCAGCCGTTTGTGCGTGAAGAAGTAACAAACACACACATAAACGCACTCACAAACTTTCGCCTTTATAATATAGTGTGATTAATGTTGAACTATATTATACGTTCCCTGATGACATTTGCTCAAAGATTTCACCACTATTATGTCTCTATTTTATTTAGAACGGAGTTCAGTAATCGTTACATCATTATAGTATTTAACATAATAATGAACTTTATTCTGCAAGTAGGCCACAAGGGCACTTTTACATGTCTGAGTCTACCGGCATTTCACAAGAAGAGACCACTGTTGAGAAGAAACGCCGAAAGAAACTCAACAGTAAGTAATTTTTTCAGAAAGCATAAGTACTTAACTATTACAATGATATGAACTTAACTATACGTAATTCTACAAGAAAACATATTAAAAGTGTATTTTAAGATATAAGTGAGGAAAAGTGTAAGAATAAAATAGAAACTACAAGATGAGTATACACTATATTCTAATATAACAATTGAAAATCGACGTTAACGCAACCATATCTCATTAATATTTGGAAAAAAAGTATTGCCATCTGCGTGGGCGCTTGTTGTAAAAATACTAAAACGCCAAAAATAGCCCGTTCGAAATTTAGCCTAAAACCGACAAAATTAGGTCCAAAGTCAAACGAAAAAAAAAACAGATTCGCAAGTTTACTATAGGAAAGAATCGTCATTCCAATCAAGTCGCCAATCGAAAACTCCATTCCGTTTCCGATTTCAATAACGCATTGTCCTGATGATGAATCGCGTATCGATTCGAAACATGTCGAGCGATATTCGACTTCTACGACGTGAGTAAACCTGTTTTGTATGTATTTTGATATGTCTTAGGGCCCATACAGACGAACGGCACTTTCCTTACAGACGAACGGCACTTTCCTTACAGACGAACGGCACTTTCCTTACAGACGAACGGCACTAGTACAACTGCAGCCGTCGCCACTTGTCGACGGCTGCCGTCGACGCGTCGACGGCAGTCGCCACCTCTCGACGGCTGCCGTCGGCGCGTCGACGGCAGTCGTCACCTCTCGACGGCAGCCGTCACTTGTCGACGGCTGCCGTCGACGCGTCGACGGCAGTCGCCACCTCTCGACGGCTGCCGTCGGCGCGTCGACGGCAGTCGTCACCTCTCGACGGCAGCCGTCACTTGTCGACGGCTGCCGTCGACGCGTCGACGGCAGTCGCCACCTCTCGACGGCTGCCGTCGGCGCGTCGACGGCAGTCGTCACCTCTCGACGGCAGCCGTCACTTGTCGACGGCTGCCGTCGACGCGGTCAACAGGTGGCGACGGCTGCAGTTGTACTAGTGCCGTTCGTCTGTAAGGAAAGTGCCGTTCGTCTGTAAGGAAAGTGCCGTTCGTCTGTATGGGCCCTAAGACTCACAGGAGGTTTCTATACAGGGTGGAACAGATCGAAGGACTTTTAAGCAAACAAAAAAAGGGAATTGTTCAGATTGAGTACCTACTTAATTTTTCACCAATGAACTATGTAAATATTTCTATCCATTTTTGAGATACAGTTTGTTAAGCATTAGTGTAAAAATCTGCACATATCAAACCTAGCATCTTTTAAACATTTAAGTTAAAGACGTGTCAATTTAAAATGTAAATAAAACCTTTGAATTAGTAGGGCTGTCACTGATATTAAAATATTTTGTTTTGAGCTATACAATTATAATAGGCACTTTCCTTACAGACGAACGGCACTAGTACAACTGCAGCCGTCGCCACTTGTCGACGGCAGTCGTCACCTCTCGACGGCAGCCGTCACTTGTCGACGGCTGCCGTCGACGCGTCGACGGCAGTCGCCACCTCTCGACGGCTGCCGTCGGCGCGTCGACGGCAGTCGTCACCTCTCGACGGCAGCCGTCACTTGTCGACGGCTGCCGTCGACGCGTCGACGGCAGTCGCCACCTCTCGACGGCTGCCGTCGGCGCGTCGACGGCAGTCGTCACCTCTCGACGGCAGCCGTCACTTGTCGACGGCTGCCGTCGACGCGGTCAACAGGTGGCGACGGCTGCAGTTGTACTAGTGCCGTTCGTCTGTAAGGAAAGTGCCGTTCGTCTGTAAGGAAAGTGCCGTTCGTCTGTATGGGCCCTAAGACTCACAGGAGGTTTCTATACAGGGTGGAACAGATCGAAGGACTTTTAAGCAAACAAAAAAAGGGAATTGTTCAGATTGAGTACCTACTTAATTTTTCACCAATGAACTATGTAAATATTTCTATCCATTTTTGAGATACAGTTTGTTAAGCATTAGTGTAAAAATCTGCACATATCAAACCTAGCATCTTTTAAACATTTAAGTTAAAGACGTGTCAATTTAAAATGTAAATAAAACCTTTGAATTAGTAGGGTTGTCACTGATATTAAAATATTTTGTTTTGAGCTATACAATTATAATAGGTCGATTGTAGTTCACTCAGATGACACAATCCTGTCAGCTCAGTCTTTACAAATCTTACACCCTGTATAAAAGAAAGGAAATATTTAGAATTTGTATGGACATGTCACTCTTCTTAAAACCGTGTAAAAGTTATAGTACAGTAAGTCCATAAGCTATAGCCAACGTTTTTATTGAAAGTCATTGTTTATCGGTACCCCGAGAAACAATACATGTGTACCACCACCATATTGGCGGGGAACATGACTAATTCATTATCATATTCAGGTGAAGGACAAAGATTGTCTGTCTGTCGGAGCACGATATTAAGTTATTCGAACATAGTAACTTGAATGTCAAGATATAGGTAATGTTAGTGTGATGGTTTGATAATTATACGTTTTATAGGTTACTCATTAGGTCAGGTCCCTTCGTCGTAGGCCAACAGAAAATTTCGGGTAACTTACCTTTTTGAGGTTCAGTACCCAAAGGGTAAAATGGTTTAACTATAACCACAGTATAATAAAGAGTACTAACTATAACTAAGACTCCGCGCTGTCCGTCTGTCTGTCCGTTTGTCAACAACTGTATGTCATGAACCCTGATAGTTAAGACAGTTGAAATTTCCACAAATGATGGTCTTCTATAGAAAACTACCGTGAGTCTCAACACTAACCGGTGTTCGGTTGGCCGCCGCCGCGACTGATCGTCTCTCCTGATGATGAATCGCGTACCGAATCGAAACATGTCGAGCGTTATTCGACTTCTACGGCGTGAGTAAACCCGTTGAAGTATTTTAATATTATGATGTATTTATGTTGCCGCAGTAACATCATCATAATCATCATTATCAGCCAAAAGACATCCACTGCTGGACATAGGCCTCCCCCAGAGAACGCCACCATGACCGGTCCTGCGCCTCCCGCATCCAGCGGACTCCAGCGACCTTCACCAGGTCATCAGTCCACCTTGTGGGGGGCCTACCCACGCTGCGTCGTCCGGTGCGTGGTCGCCACTCAAGAACTCGGTGGCCCCAGCGGCCGTCGGTTTTACGAGCGATGTGCCCTGCCCATTGCCACTTAAGTTTTGTTATCCTTCGGGCTATGTCGGTTACCCTGGTTCTTCTACGGATCTCTTCATTTCTGATTGGATCTCGCAAAGAAACTCCGAGCATAGCCCTCTCCATTGCTCTCTGAGTGACTTTGAGCCTTCTTATAAGGCTCATCGTGAGCGTGCCGCAGTAACAACAAATACTTAAATAAGAACAAAATAAATAAGGGGGCTCCCGTACAACAAACAGATTAGAACAAAGCAAAGTGCATACGGCTTCAAAAAAATATTCTTACTATAATACGCTCACCGAGACTATTTAACCTATTCCGTGACGCATTATCTTGGATCTGGTGATTTACTGGGGCGCCCGCGCAGCTGATTCACCCGCGTTGGCGGGAGATGCGACGATAGTGCGATCAAGTAAATAAAATTAACTTTATTACTTTTACTAAGTAGGCTGAACTGAGTTTCCGAAATAAGATTGCTATGTTAAAACAAACGAAAGAAGTCTAATGGTCGTCACTACTTAGTTAGATTTAAGTTACTTAGTAATGCATACTAGTCGCGCCGCGCGGTGTTACCCGCTTAATATCCCACGGGAACAAAGGGATAAAAGGATGCCAGCAATCTTCATACCAAAATTTATTAAAATTGGCCCAGACGTTTGAGCAAACAGACACATAAGCACACTCACAAGCCTTTGTAATATTAGTGTGATTTAAGTAACATGACCTTTCATTATGACCTGCCCTGCCCACATTTCTTTAATCTTCCACCATCGGTTCATTTTTATTTTGCGACATTTTCCTCTTTACCTGTCAGAGTTAAATATTAGGCCTATTATGTTTGCACTTGAAAAATGAGACCTGCCAAATAGTTGAATGATGACTAACAGTACTGTAAGATTACACCGTGAGACAGTGCAAGGAATACATCTTTTAAATCAAATATTTGGTTAACGGTTGTATGTCAAAGCGTGCCGAGTTTTTTTTAGCGATCATAATGTAAATACAAATTCATGTGGTTTGCAATAACGTGCATTTATATTATGTTGGTACAACAGAATACTTAAAAAAATTGATAGCGTGATAGAATTATTTGGTTAATCTTCAGACAAACCTAAATTCACAATTATAGTTACGTTTAACTGATAACTATTTATTATGAATTTTAAATATACAAATAGAATAAATATTTAGTTGTTTTAATATATACAATGTGTACACTTTGTATATAAATTGTCCTTACGTAACCCTGTCATCGTTGCTTTTTGGTGGAGTTTAGTCAGGTGGTTGTCTATATGTAAATTTTGACACTTCTATCAGCTCCTCAGCCCCTCTTGCAGGCATAATATTCCTATCCATATTTATTCAGTTTAGATACAAACAAAAATAAAAAAATTATACCTGCTAAACCATAAGAAATTTACAATCTAAGTTAAAACCTAACGCTGACTATTAGGACCTAAACTATTATATTATATATATATCCCCTAGATCACTATCATTGGGTAGAGTGCCCGTAAGACAGGCCGCATTAACCACCCCTAAGTATTTATGTTATTACTTTATTTGTCACCAAGTACACTTATTACAGAAACGGACGTGTAGGTTTCGAGTGATTCTGTAAATGAGTGCGTTGTGAAACTTATTAATCTGAGAGTGGGCTTAGATTATCGCACGGATTGTGTCTCGTTTCAAAATAGCACCTCGCTTCTCGGAAGCGATATATCATACAGAGATGAGAAGTGATATAGGAATTGCCTAGCTAGAGTGTATCTGCTTGTGACATCTGCTAATAGTACCTACTCACGGTACTAAAGTATCTTCTCAGGTGTGTTCTTGTTTGAATGGGATTTGTGAAGATGGTGAGCTCTTAAGCTATTTCGTATTATTTCGTTTTCATACATGATCACAACATAACAAGACTCAATCGGGTTGGGGCTTGAGTTTAGTGAAGCTTAGTCTAATAAGACATCATTTATACCAATTTCATTTCTATTTTGTTTCTATGGTATGGTGTATGAGTGTTTTGAGTTTTTCTCGTCTATAACCATAGTAGTCATGGCTGAGTGATCAGCACTGTGTGTAAATTATCTGGACGACTTGTCTAGAGGGGTTTTGTGTGACATTTTACTTAGTGACATGTTTCTTTTGCACAAGTCTTCCAAGGCAATCTGAAGATGAAATATCTGTACATTGTATTTAAACTAATTAACTATTATTCCTGCCTAATTTATAAAAAAGGGAACAAACACCCAACAGGCAGATTACTCTCATAACTTTACCGATTTAGACCAGCTAAACTTCACTTCATTTCTAAGTATATTTCCATGAATACAAAACCCTCAAGTTTGAAGTCAGTTCAAAACTCGTAATCCTAATTGCACATGCGATACGGATCTGTGGAAGCGGTGCGCAAACACGTCGAAGCTCGAGTGGCCCCCTTGGCTTCTGCACTTAGCTTTGAAAGCTCATTAAGCACTAGCTGCTTGTACCTTGGTTTTGCTTGTTAGTGTGAATTAATTTCACCTGCATATTCTTTATTCTCTTCCATTTGTTTCCCTGTATCAATCAAAGGCTATCTAGACTTTTTTATAAAAAGAGTACCTATCTATCAGCTACAGATATCCACTGCTGAACATAGGCCTCCCCCATACCTTGCCACAAGGTGCAGATCCTCTGCAGACCACACCCGTCGACTCCCTGTGACCCTAACTGAGACGTGGTCGTTCACTACGGGACTTATAAGTTTCACGCAACGTGCAATGGAAAGGGCTATGCTCGGAGTTTCTCAGCGTGATATTAGAAACGAGAATATTCGTAGAAGAACTTAAGTAACCGATATAGCTCACAGGATTGCACGGTTGAAGTGGCAATGGGCGGGCCATATAGCCTGGAGAACGGATGGCCATAGGGTCAGCACAGGCTCTGGATTGGCGACCACGTATAAGAAAACTAAGTGGCTCCTGACTAGGTGGACAGATAAAAAGAGTGCTATGAAGGAACATAATGCTTTTCAAAGGTTATATCAGCCAATACAAGAACGCCAAATGGGACGACAGACTTAGCAGATGAAAGAAGGGCCTAAAAGTGCGGTAAACAAGAACCGAGCTGATGTAAAATAATGCAAATATATTATGTATCTCATCCATTCAAGAATGGATAATTCTAGCTTGACATGTTTCTGGTCCCCTTCAGACATTAGTAGTTCCTGACACAAAGAATTTATTATGTAATGGACTTGACAAAAACACAAAGCCGTGCTCAATAAAATGAACAAACCCACTTTTGCATTCACAACATTAGTAAAGAAAGCAAGGATGTATATTGATCGAGTACACATACATACAACCGCACAAACAAACAGTGCATCACGAGTATAGCCATTACTGTCGCCGGCGCTCCCTGTGTTTGCGCGTACGCAGCACTGACAGACTCACGCACCGAAACCAAAAGATCTTAAAACACTACTTCTCTAGCTTCATTGTATATTTTATCAGGAGCATTTAAGGTGTATTTAAGGATAGTTTTTCCAATTGAGTTAGAATATTTTGTGGTGAAATTGGGACAAACACCGACATGTGAGAGCTTCCGTTCTTTGCGAAGTTTTGTTCGTTTTAATAGCAAATAAGTTTGGTTTGATGGACCAAATGCAGTGGGCATTGAAAACAATTTATGGATTGAGAAACGCAGACTATGATGGAACAAAGATTTAACACTGCCTATTCTACTCGTATCGTTCTCTAGATGGCGCTAATTTGGTAATCAGTGGTCTAAGCGCCATATTAAATGTATCGTCCTAACTTGATAACTTTGGCCCCGTTTCCTAATTTCCTTTTCTCACATCCGTTGCTTAAAAGGTGAGCCCTTTGACTCGTAGAAACGCCGCCTGTTTCGCCAAAAGTTCCTTTCGCAGAATTTTTATTCATCTTTAGTTATACATATTTCATAATCTCCACAAATATCATCCCATTGATTAGGTTAGGTTTGTTTTATAACAATGTCAAATAGTTTACGGTTGCAATTTGAGAAAAAAAACTGCTTTCAACAAACATGATTTTTCGGCGAAATGAAATATTCGAAGAAAAATAATTCTAGGAGTTAATATAGATCCGGGTAAAAAGATGATCGAAGATTTAATAGTTGTAGTGTGTCATTACGCTGGTACCTACAGATATTATTATTTTGTGACACAGTATTTTCTTTATTCAAACAGTGGCACACATTTCGAAAATGACAAAGTATTCAAATAGTGATGGTTATCTATATTTGCACATCACTTCAAAAGTACTAACTCCGAATCTAAACAATTGAACATCCAACCTTCGACCGACGTTATCAAGTCCGAAATGTGTTGAATTTATTATTCTCTTAGGTTTTTTTTTTTTATATTGGTGTGCAATTGTGCTGTCGATCGGCGCACGCGCCGCATCAGCATATAGAATGCGCGGGAAAACCGCACCGAGGCTGCCAAGAAAATGTTTGTGTGACACTCGTGTGCGGTCTGAACTAAAATATTATGTATAGGAAGTAGGCTGTGCAGTTGTTTCTTTTTATGCTATGTATAAGCGACTGGCTGATATCCAGGAGTGTAATTTAAAACATTACACGTTGAAAATAATGAATATATATAATAACACATATTGCCATTGCGACTTGGGCTCCCATTTTTGCTTACCATCCAGGGTGAAGGGGAGCCACTATGTTGTGCCGTTATAAAAAAAAAACTGCGTTTAGTTCGTCTCTGATATAATTCGACAGTTAAAGCAGCGACACGAGCTCCAGATCACGGATCAAAATAAATTGGTCCATCAAGCAGTCTTCAAGCGATGAACATTTCAAGGTTGAAAACTACATATGAGCTTGGCACAAAAAATGACTTAGAAATTAGCAGAAAATTAAGTAGAATTGTATATTACAAAATTAATACAAAGATAAAAACATTAAAAAAAAATTTAGACCCTGATCAGATTTAACCTGGTATCTTATGCCATGCCGAGGCGATACGCTTTGACCAATTAAACTTTGATTTTCGTACAACGATCAATTAGGTAGATTTCTTAAAACTAAAATTCAAGTAACGTTTTCCAATAAATAAAAAAACAGATCCCTGCATCTTCCAGAACTTAACGTTTTTGGATTCATCTAACCGATCGATAGCACTTTCAATATGAAGAATATACCAGGTGAGGTGATCAATCCAAATAGCTCATTAGGGAGAAGTCACAAAATATATGAGATAGGGAAATCTGTTCTTAGGAACCATGGCATCGATTTTAGATTGAATAAATACTGCATTTTTTTTATAAATCTCATACATAATTTCATACATATCCCGGTCAAAACCTCTGTAAAGAATGTTACAATACGCCATGCGATTACTTACAGAATTTTAACCAGGTTCAATTCCCGGTTATACACGAGGTTTATATAGAAAATTTGAATGCCGTTTGTATTAAATCTAATATCGACTCCATGTTTCCTAAAAACAATTTCCCTATCTTTTATTGTTTTCGTTTAGTTCCTACTGACTCATAGGATTGATCACTCTGTTTATCAGCGAAAAACATTATTAAGACTTCGGTGAAGCAATCACATATCGAACGCTCATTATAGCCCGATATCGTTATCAGAGGTATTAACAACCCGGGCTTGAGTGGTATTATCTAAATTTTGAATAATCTCGCGCTCACATCAACGCTACAGCAAATCGGGTGCGCGTGGGCAGCTTGCGAAACGCCGCGTGACTCACGGGCTAATGAATAGGGATCTCTTTAATTGGTTCACACCTCCTTTTAAAGGATATTATGTTGAAAAATGAGGTGTAATTAAAAAAAATTGCGATAGTTCTATGTATTATTATTTACAAATATTATATTAATTTTGACATGACATCTATATATATAAAACTCAAAGGTGACTGACTGACTGACTGACATAGTGATCTATCAACGCACAGCCCAAACCACTGGACGGATCGGGCTGAAATTTGGCATGCAGGTAGATGTTATGACGTAGGCATCCGCTAAGAAAGGATTTTTCAAAACTCACCCCCTAAAGGGGTGAAATGGGGTTCCAAAGTTTGTATGGGGAAACAAGATTAGTTAGACTATTTTATACGAAACTTCACAGGAGTATTCCTAACGATAAATGAGTAAACACGTGTTTCAGGTTTTTTGAAAATTCAACCCCTAAAAGGGAGAAATGTGGTGACGAAGTCTGAAAATCAGCATGGGTATTGTTTTTATGGTTTATCGGGTCGCTGATTACGAAAACCGCAACGATTTTAAAATCCAACGCGGCGGACGTGAATTACCATCTCCCCTGTTGGGGTGAAATGGGGTTGAAATGTCTAAATACTAAACGGCTGGTTCTAGAGAGTTCAAATTTGGCACGTAGGTTCCTTATAAGGTGTAGGGGTGCACTAAGAAAGGATTTTTCAAAACTCACCCCCTAAAGGGGTGAAATGGGGTTCCAAAGTTTGTATGGGGAAATAAGATTGGTTATTATTATTTTATTTGAAACTTCACAGGGGTATTTCTAACGATAAATGAGTAAACACGTGTTTCAGGTTTTTTGAAAATTCAACCCCTAAAAGGGAGAAATGTGGTGACAAAGTCTGAAAATCAATATGGGTATTGTTTTTATGGTTTATCTATTGGACGAAATATTGGTATTTATTTATTTATTTAAACTTTTTTGAAGACTACAGAAAAATTACCTACAATTTGGTGGACTTTATGTTCTAGCTAAGGCATTCTCTAGAAGATTCAAATTTTCAGCTATACTAATGGCGTGACGAAGGATTTGGTCCAAGTTGACTCAACTGGGTTTCGAACCCAGTACACTTAGATTATCGATCCAACGTTTCAAGCCCTTCGACTTGGTAGCTGCTTTAATAGTACACTCCTTTGTGTCGTGCACCCCAGCTATTAAGGAGCATAGGAGTATATCATTTATATTTTGATTCTAATAAAGGTTTTTTTTGTATCTTTTTGATACCAAATGGTTTTGACTTGAAAATCATAACACGTAAATGTCTAATGCCATTGCAATGACCCTTTATTGAACATTAAACCTTTACCATCTGCTAATAAATGAAGGTCACCAAAGCAATAACCGAGTCACCAAATATAGCCCTCAAATTAATCACCATCTAATACGTGGCTGTCAGTTGCGTCAGTTTGGCAAAGGCATTGTTTCCCATTGAGATAATCCGATGCGCAAGCAACCACGTGGGTTTAATACGTATTACTGAGTTGCACGTTTCATTTTTGACCTCATCATTCTTGATGTCAGGAGAGGAGAGTAAATATATCTATATAATAGGTATCAGACAGTACGCCTATATTGGCTACAAATTGAAAATGTTTAAACGAAAAAGTTAAAACTTCTAGGCCTTTGAAAAAAAAAACGAATTAACTAACTTAGTGCAACGACCCAAATTGGATCTTGGCCGACACCAGATCACGCCCCACACCACGACCCTGAGCCAGCTCTGGCCAGTTAAGGATGCCTAGGTCCCTGAGATCTTTTTGGACATCGTCACTTCAGCGATCTAGGCCGTCCTGCGAGTCTGCGAGCACTTGTTCGTCTCAGATAAGCCTTTAATGTGCCCCTTAATTTCTAAGACGAAATATTGGTACTTATTTATTTATTTAAAGAATTTTGAAGACTACAGAATTAATACCTACAATTGGTGGACTTTATGTTCTAGCTAAGGCATTGTCTAGAAGATTCCAATTTTCAGCTATACCTATGGCGTAACGAAGGATATGGTCCAAGTTGACTCAATTGGTTTTCTGTATAAAATAAAAAGGCGAATATTACGTCTTCAGAAGTAAATAACGACTGGCTTTCAGCGCATTTTAATAAGACTTACGTGGCAACGGTTATTCATAGTACTTAACCGAACCTTTCACAGGTACGTCGTTCCATACTAAGTACGTACGTAGCGAAGAATTCAAATAGTGTGGTAAAATTATGACCTGTGTACCTCGATTAGCTTCCAAATAATTGCATAGATCCTTTACAAAAACGAAGCCAAGTCGTTGTCAAGGAACAAGGTACCTTATCAAGTCACCAACAATCAATATTCCAGCGAATCTTCGTAACGACGGCCATATTAAGTTTAGTATAAAAAGGTATGTATTAATCCGCTTTAAATTCAGCGTGCCGGCGGCGCGCGTGCGCAGGCAGCAGCACGCGTCGCGACGCAAGAGGTGCCAAGGATTTGGAGATTTTTTGGGATAAGTTGGAAAATGGATTTCGGCGTCGCGGTAGACCGCGGTTGAGATAGCGGGACAATACAATTTTGGTGTTGAGTGGGTCAGTGCTTTATACGTTCTTGTTTACTCATTTAGCTTTAGGCTTTATGGAAATTGGAAATATCTTGGAAAGAAGGATAGTAATCGTGTTTTTAAATGTTTTATGCCATATGGCAAACAAGCAAATGGATCGCCGGATGAAAAACGATTAGGCCTAGGTCATTCTCAACCGCTACCCACAGCGGGCAGCGGCCCGTCGTCCGCGGCGTCTTTATGTTCGCAAATGTTCAGGAGCGGTCGTTCTCCCCCGCCGACGGCGGCGCGACGGCGGGTAGCGGATGAAAACGACCGTGGACTTACTTCTTATCACGGGAGTATTTCGCCCTACCCGCACTTGGTTTTTATTATTAGTTTGCTTGCTTAGGGGTTGCCTCTCGATCAAAACACAAATACACCTTTTTGAACCCGTTTTGTTATCATTGTCGTTATGTTACCATGGACAGCTTTCCGCACCAATGTCTCTATTTTGAAGCAACTAAAGATAGAGAAGACACAGTGCTTATCAACTACGAATAGTGCGGTACTTTGGCCATGTTGCACGCAGAGAGACGAATAATTTGGAACGCCTGATGGCAACAGAGGACTAGAGGCAGAAGTCCCAAAAGGTGGTCATACCATATATCTGAAGAGCTGGATGTATTAGTCAGTGCGTAGCGTACCGGACGTACAAGCAACGGAACATAACCGATGGAGACAACTAGTTGACGGATTCAGAAGGTCACGATCCTCAGCAGTGAGGGAACGAGGAGAGAGAATTATAATAATGTCTTCGAAATCAATTCTGAAGAGGGGACTGTCCCGCGCAACGCCTGGTATGGCGCATGCGCATTCCGTCGCTAACTTTATTCCAGATCACGTGCGCCCGCGTCGGCCGCGGCAATAACGTATAACGATCGTGCTATTGTTATTGTCACTTGAATTTCAAGTAAACGCCAGCTTTGAGTAGGCATACATGAAACTGTGTGCTTAGGAATTTGTTTTAAAAATGGGGATTACATCAGAAGGTACCATGGTGTCCAGTTCCATTGCTATTCATGAATTGTTGTGATTCCATGCTTCTATCTTTGTCATCTTCGCTCAAACAAATGTAGATAAAAGATAGGCGCTTTGCCACAAAGCTATTACTAGGTATACTTAAAGAAGTATCTCACGCGAATTACACTCGCCTAGTCCTGAAATTAAGCTTTTTTTATGTACTCTATTGTTTTTCTTGGCATTACAATACTGGGTGATCAATCTAAATGGGTTAGTAGGCAGAAGTCACAAACGATAAGAGCGAAGAAGGAACGCAAATCTGCTCTTAGGAATCATGGCGTCGATTTTAGATTTAATAAAAACTGCATTTATTTTCTATTTTCTCTCTACTGACCCATTTGGATTGATCAACCTGTATATCATGGCTGGTTATCCTTCATTACCAGTGAGTCGGACTATGAGTGATACAAACCCACTAACGGGAATGTCGTGCCACAGTGTATGTGTGTTTTGTTTGTTGCAAACTGGTTTTACTATGCAATAAAGTATATTTGTTTTGTATTTACTGTATTCTTCTCTGACTGGCATTAGTAGTGCCCTATTCAGATACGAATGCTCAGAACACATGAGGCGGCGGAGGTGTACGTAGTAATGATTAGTATGCTCCGCCGTTACTGAGATGAATGAACTAAAACGCGAACTTCCAATCCGCGTGGAACAATATTTGCCGATCCATTACTCGTCTCATTCCGACCAGTAACTCGATCTGTTGATCGACTGATCTGGATGCAGTTTGCTTTGAGAGAAATCTGGGCTAAGAGTATTTTCTACTTCGCTAATACGAGCGGTATTAGGTAAATATTAAACGCTTTGTTTTGAACTGGTCTAATAGACGTGTTCGAACGGTATATATTCTAAGCCACTTGTTTACGTTTTCATCGATTGACAGTTTCGTTCTTTTCTTATTTGTGCTCCAACAGAGCAGTATTATTTGAATCTTTAATATCTGATTAATTTTCTTCACTATTGTTTTGTAAAGATTTCAAATAAGCGATGGCTCGACGACGTCGTGAAGGTCAATATGCGTGAAAACGGGCTTGCAAAAGAGAATGCCCAAAATCGTGCAAAGTGGAGGAAAGCTAGTAAGAAAACGGACCCTGGCAAGAGCTGGGATAAAGCATGGTAAAAGAACAAGAAAATTGCATTGCAAAGATTCAGCGCGAATTTGGATAGCCATTATTACTAATTTTCTTTTTAGTTTTGCATTAACACATGTGAACGGAATTTAAAGGCGACCTCGCTAATATATCTAACAAATTATGTGGGTACCAATCAATAGAATCTATTGCAAAACGCAATGACCAGAGACCCCACATGCAAAACAAAAGCACAATCAATACCTAACCTTCAGTCCCAAAGTGGGTGCGAAACAAGTGTAAAATAAAACAATTAACTCACAAATCAATTAATGAATGGATGCCTACATGTGAGCGCGACCTTTGAGTGAGTGATCGAACTGTGAATGTTCACTGATTCACTTCGGGACCTTGGTTGTGATAGACAATGTAGTCGGGCCCACGATGAGTCTAAACTTAACGAAGAAACCTACACGTATGTAGGTAGGTACCTACTCCAAGGTCGATGGAGCAGCTCTTCTGGTTGGTTTCCCATCTGCTCCCTTTCTCCTTTTTACTTTAGTACTTATTTTACATTCATGTAGATATTTCATCGTTACGTGCTAAGGGTAGGTATATAAGTAGCATGAATTGTATTTTTGGGTCATTATTCGAGCGTTTGTTCCGAATCCCTTTCGTGGTCACATTTTTGTAGAATTGGCTGCAGATTTCGATTTCGTTTCTGGTTAGGTATCTAAGTTTACCGGACATCTAACAAATATCCGAAAATGGCATCAAAATCTACGCCCAATTCTTTCAAAACATGTCCACGAAAGTGAGGCGGTTGAAACGCTCGAATAATGACCCTTTTTGTTGTTGAATGCGAACAATTAGCTGAAAGTTGGGCAGCCTTATATGAATCGGATGGAATTTCAATGTTTACTAGTTTATTTTTGTATTCTTTGTACAAGTTTTTGGCAACCTTATTAGGTAATCATTTGGATTTTTTACAGTCAGCACCAAAACAAAATGTCAATTTTAGTATGTATACAATGTGAAATATATGCATGTAGTAAAGTGGTCCTTTACTTTAGATGCTTAACGTACATCAATAAATCGTTACAATCGCTGAATTGTTTTTCCTCGCTGAAGTTATTAGTAATACACATTTCAAATTCAATAGAGCCTATTTTAAAGTATAATGTTCTTGTGATATGTTCCGATACATTTTTTGTATACCGTTAGTTAAGTCATGCTTGTCAAAACGACAGTAAATTCGGACATCAAACACAATTTGGGCCAGTGAACCAGCTTCTTCAGTGTACAGAGGGCGGAATATGTTCCGGTGATCTCAATTTCCACTGTTAGTCAGTTTGACAGCTGCCCCAGCCCACTGTCACTTGAACGTGCTAATTGTCATATGACTACTGTCGATTTGAATGCATTGCTTCAATTAGGAATTCCTTTCCAATGGCAAAATATTTGCATTTCTATTTGTCCGTCCCCGGAAAAAGACCTAGAGGGAGACCTAAGACCACCTGGACAAATGTGTTGCTGACAGACATAAAATAAAATAAGGGATAGGGCGAAGTGGAAGAGGAAGATAAGGAAGGCTGACCCCACCACCATGTGGGATACATAGTCGGGAAGAGAGAGAGATAGATGCATGTCAAGCAAGTTTCAAAAATAATGTTTAGTGCTACATATGATTAGTGAAGAGAGAAAACATAAGTATGGATCATAATAAAAAAAACATCGGATGAATGACACCGACTTTTCATAAAATTTGCATGACAATCAAGCTTGCTCGTTTCAAATCGAGCAAAAAAGTAAAGAGCTACTTAAAAAAAGTCCCAAACTGTGACAGTACAAATCAGGGCACCCAAAAAAACGATCCTTTTTTAACCTCATACATATCCTGAGGCTTGCATACAATGGTTTGAGAACGCATTAGTAAACCCTTTATTTCTACTTTACCAATAAATCATTACAAATCAAACCCTATTAGAATCGATTATGATCTAAGACAATGGGATTTCTAACTTGGTGCTTTTACACATTAGTCTGAACAAAGCAATCGTACGTTTCTTAATGGATTAAGCAATATTAGACTTAAAACTGAATGTGATAAAGAATATAGTGATAGAATAATTATGCTGGGAGAACATTCACAGTAGGTTGAGTTTGCCAAGTGGAGACAATGAGTAGATACCTACATACACCTAAATAGTTTACCAGCTGATGTGCGAAGATACGAGGAATAGTTTGATAAGATAAATATGAACATGATAAATTTTCAGTGATAAACAGCGTAACTCTCCTCCTCTCATACTGCGTAGCTTGGTACGCGGTAGCCACTTAAGAAGTTTCTATTTTAAGAGGCATTATTTCTTTTAAAATTTATTTTTTTCATATGATGACAATTATATTGATAATTTCAACCAACTTTTTGAAGTGAATAATACCTTTTCCCCGAGTTCTAGGTAGTAACATAGCGATTTCATTCGTTTATTGCGTGCATGTCGAAAATAAATTGAAAAAACTAATTTTCCGCGTGAATTTTGTCAATTTCGAGTATAGTATTTGAAACACAAATTATCAATTAAACATTCAAACTGTAGGTTCAAATATATACCAATAAATCCCAATAGAGAGAGAAGAGGCGTAACCGTCCCAGAGAAGAGGCGTAAGACAGGGGGATGTTATATCCCCGAAACTGTTTACGGCCGTTATGGAAGACGCCTTCAAGCTCCTGGAATGGCAAGGACTTGGCATCAACATCAATGGCGAATACATCACTCACCTTCGGTTTGCCGACGACATCGTAGTCATGGCAAAGTCGATGGAGGAACTCAGCGTGATGCTCGATGACCTCAATCGAGTTTCTCAACGGGTGGGCTTAAAAATGAACATGGACAAGACGAAACTCATGTCAAATGCCAAGGTTGTGCGCATCCCAGTCTCTGTTGAAAACTTGGTACTCGAAGTTGTTGACTCATACATCTACCTAGGACAAGTGGTCCAATTAGGTAGGTCCAACTTCGAGAAAGAGGTCAACTGCCGAATCCAACTCGGCTGGGCAGCGTTCGGGAAACTACGCAATGTCTTTTCGTCCGACATACCTCAGTGCCTCAAGACGAAAGTCTTCAACCAATGTGTGTTACCAGTGATGACTTACGGCACCGAAACGTGGTCTTTCACTATCGGCCTCATCTCAAAGCTTAAAGTCGCTCAACGTGCAATGGAGAGGGCTATGCTCGGGGTGTCTCTACGTGATCGAATCAGAAATGAGGAAATCCGTAGACGAACTAAAGTGACCGATATAGCTCACCGGATTAGCAAGTTGAAGTGGCAATGGGCAGGCCACATAGCACGCAGAGCAGATGGCCGATGGGGCCGAAAAGTGCTCGAGTGGAGACCTCGGACCAGCAAGCGCAGCGTAGGACGTCCACCTACAAGATGGACAGATGACCTTATAAAGGTCGCCGGAAGGCGCTGGATGCAGGTCGCTTCCAACCGGTATATATGGAAGTCCAAAGGGGAGGCCTATGTTCAGCAGTGGACGTCCTATGGCTGAGATGATGATGATGAAATCCCAATAGCCCTGTTCTAGGTAGTAACATCAATAATATGTTAAGAAACATGTTTGATCATAGAGAAAAATGTCTAAAACAATCAGCATTTTAAAAGGAATAAGGCCTCTTAATAGATAAGTGTTCTATGAGCAATCTGCCAATTGTTTTTATGTAGTAGCTTCTGCTTGCGTAATCCAAATTATATTGAACAACCAACACGGGTACCTTACCTTTTAGGCCACTGAAGCTCGAACATTGAGAGCACTGGTGCACCCCCTTTGGCCCGGAGAACCGTTAAAGACACGAGTTTGAACCCTGTTCAAAGCATGAAATTAAAAAAAAAATCGCTTCTGTGTAAACAATGTTCCCCACCATATTTTTTGACGACGCGATTGGCGTTATTGATTACTGAGCCGATGGTCATGGGTGCGAATCCCGGTAAGGACAAATAAATTGACGGCGAAAAGAGGAAACACTGTTAACGCCAATGAATCTCCTTGGCGTTTACAGCGTTACGCTTTTTGCCGTCGATATGTGTGATGAACACGAATATTTGCTCCTGGCTCATGGACGTGGTCGTCTAGTCCCCATAGTACAACCATTGCTTAGTTGGGGACTAGATAGATTTGTGTAAGATTGTCCGTAATATTTTGTAAATATTATTTATTTATTGAAGTCTGTAAGATCGACGGTAATACACCGCATCTGGTGTTTCCTATATCCCTCGTCCTACTTACCTGAGCTACTCAAACGATGCTGGCACAGCGGCGCACGGTAGCTCCTCCCGCCCATTATAACTTATTAGCATAAACCTGACTAATACTCATTTAATGGCCTCTAAATTTTTTAAGCTTACAACTAGAGCATAGTTAATTTTTCTTCCTATTTTCTTGATTCATAGACAAATATTTCATACAATTTTGTTTCATTAGACGAAAAAATTACACCCTCGTCTTACAGGAATATCGAAAAAGATTTCAAACGGCCTTTGACCCAAAAAGAAAGTGCCCTCCGATGAGCAGACATCCGGTAGCCTTTCTCACATACATAGTCGCTCTCTTAAACTAGAATCATTTTTATTTTTTATACGCGACATAACATACTGAAAACATAGACCCAACGGCGACCCATAAACGACATATCTGTACTTCTAGCACAACTATGCTTTTTTTTTTTGTTTTGTTTGAGTCTGCGGGTCCTTGGAGGCCCTTTGCGTGACTTGGAACTGACACGCCTCGTCCATTTGGACAATGCGCCGAGAAACAACTATGCTATGCGACTCTAGTCGCGAACTTACCGTTGTCCGTCACTCTCTCACAGTACTGCTTAGAAAGGGATAGGTAATGTATCTCGCGCGAGGAAGACTCGCGTGTCACAGTTGTGCTAGAGATGCTGGAGGTTCTGGAGACGATAAATTAAAAGAGCCGATCCCAACTAAAATTTGGACAAAGTCAGAGGAAAAAGGATGAGAGTGTGAAATATTACTTCTACGAAATAAAACATAAAATTACTGATGCTTATAATTTTTTACGCTTTCAAACCTCATATGCAGAGATATGAACATTAAAAAAATAAAAACTGCAACTCACATATAATTTCATAAGAATCGGTTGAGAAATGCGACCTCTAGGTGAGAATAGCCGGAAAGCATCCGGACATACGAAAGAAATATCCGCCGAGCTGAAACGGAGACGCATCGCTTGCTCGGACAAAAATATTTATCTAAAACAATAGCAAACCTATTTTTATACGATGATCTGAATAAACCGAATAAGGAGCCAACACCATATTCATCATGGCATCCAATTTGATAATTACTAACCCGAAAAGAGCCCATGACGTACAAACATACAGTTTTTGCTTAAGGTCGCCCAGTCACCCTTCTTAGGACAATCGATTTGGCAGTCATTGACACCAACAAAAAATTATCTCAGCGATTACTATTCTCGCTGTGTGTTGTATTCATTGCGTAGTTTGCACCATCGTTACATCCTTGACCTCTGCGTGACCAGCGATGTATGGTTCAGGTTTGAAAACGTGATATGTATTAAGTGTCGAAGTACTAGTGCAGAGATCTGGATGTGATTGGTTTGCTAAAACAGGCGAGCGATTTTATGTTTATGGAGTGATTTATATGATCGATGACCGCTGATATTCAAATTTGCATACAAAATCTATTGACAGAGGTGTTGAATGGGTTTCTGGAATATTGCGACTTTTCCATATTAATTATAAGAAAAATTTAAAGCATCTCGCACGCTTGCGAGTCCTATCACTGATGAATTTTTGTACTCAACAGTAGGCATGACGTATTTTTTTTTGAAGTATGTCAATCGAATCTGTTTTTATTAGGATCAAATGTACAAGAGTCTAACTACACTTAGACTGCCTTAAAAGTCAGAAAGTTTGGTGTGTAATGATAGATTATAACAATGTTTCATATAATTTAAATGCATATGTTATAACAACATTCGGTATAATGTTTCATTTGATATAACAACATTAGGTATAATTTTAGTGGGTATGAGTCGAAAATAAGTTGTAAAAACTAATTTTCCGCGTGAATTTTGTCCTTTTTGAAACCAAAATTATTAATGAAAAATTCAAACTGTAGTTTTAAATTTTTTATTTTTTTTTATATCGGACAACCTTACACAAATCGATCTAGTCCCAAATAAAATTAAGCTCAAGAAGGCTTGTGTTATGGGAACTAGACGACAATATACGTACTTATATAGATAAATATATACTTAAATACATATAACAACCATGACCCAAGCACAAAAAATATTCGAGTTCATCTCACAAATATTTGCCCTGGCCGGGATTCGAACCCGGGACCGCCACTCAGTAGGTAGGTGTCTAGTCTACAAACCGAGCCAAAGGGGTCGTCAAATATATACCAATACATCCCAAAAACCCTGTTATAGGTACAGTCGACTGTAGTAAGATCAATGATATGTTAAGAAACATGTTTGATCATAGAGAAAAAAGTAAGAAAATCAACATTTTAAAAGGAATAAGGCGTCTTAAACAAGGCACTAAAACAATGATAGTCATCATTACAATATATGTAAATGGTACCGATTTGAAATATAACTATAAAGGTGATTGACCACCGAAGACTTACAACAGGTGTCAAGTTTATGTGCAAGGGACGAACTGTTCCGACGAAAGAATGACTTAAGTGTCTTGGACTTGCTAAGGCTTTTAAGACCTTTTTGATAACATTGTACATTATAATATAAACAAATTGGTTGTGCGTACGCGCAGCACGTCGACAGACGATGGCGATAATCTTTTAGGGCTTCGTTTTGCTGAAGTCTTGGTAAGTTATTACGATTAGATGTTACAATTATGATCATAAAGCAAATCCAATCCCGAGATTTAACAACGATTTCCATACTTACCATGTTATTTACAAACTTTTTGTTTTCCTCGTGAGGCCCAAGCCTAAATAAAACCATAAGGCCCAATGTACAATTTCTTTACATGTACCTGCGGCCTAAGGTTTTTTTTTTGTGAAGTGCTCAACTAGGATCTTTCTTTTTTTTTCAAGATGCTCTAGGGTCTCCACGAATAGGATGCACCGAATGAATTATGTACTTCGTTCTGGGCGTTTACGCGTGCGCTTAGTACAAACTGTCTGAGTCCGAGTTATAAGTGTTATTTCATGAATAGACTATATTATTCTAATAAAAAAAAAAACGGGTTATGGAATTACGTTAAATTGTTTTATGCATATGTCATGTCGTTGCTTCTTGTTATAGCGTTTGCTTCCAGTCACTTTTTATTTTATGTCATGTCATTATAGTGTGATTTGAAGTGTCGCCACAGTCTTCACACACAGAGCACTCGATCGCAGACGCACTGACAAACGTATGAAACCGCCTGTGGTGTCTCCTCGCGTAGCGGGCAGAAAATCCCACTTACGGCCTAGGGTGACGTAAAATAGAATACATCTGACCACTGTTGAGAAGAAACGCCTAAAGAAACTCAACAGTCAGTATTTTTTTCGCAACAAATCCTCAAATGTTAGAGGTTAAACTGTGAGGCTACCGATTCATATTTTTATAGACCTCATTGAAATCGTATAGTATAATTTACCGAATTTCCAAACCATTACACCGAAATCGTGTGAAATCTATAAATGGGGTTTTAATTGATCGAATCGATAGTCCAGTTAAACGATTCGATCCGATTTTATTGTGGGAATTATGTTTGACCGCCACGGAAAGTCAAATAAAAGGCAAAGTTATTAATATAATAAAATTATTGACGTAATAAACTTGAATTTGGATAACTTCAATTTTATTGGTAGGTAGATAAAAATGCGTGTACGTTTATTGATTCTAGGAAGGAATTGTATACCTATGCTTATAGTGGCACTTTAAAGGAATGTTTAATCTGATAATCTAGCTTTAAAAAAAACCGGCCAAGTGGGAGTCGGACTCGCGCACCGAGGGTTCCGTACATACATTTCCCATCTTAACTGTCCTGATTAAGTTATGTTTGCAGTGGCGCGGCATACAAATGAGGCGCAAAGATGACGCAACCGATCACGTTTGTCGTATGGGAGCCCCAGTCAAGTATTTATTTTAATCTGTTTTTAGTATTTGTTGCTATAGTGGCAACAGAAATAGATCATCTGTGAAAATTTCAACTGTTGTAGCTATCATGGTCATGAGATACAGCCTGGTGACAGATGGACAGAGAGGCAGACGGACGGACAGACATATAGACGGATGGACGCACAGACAGACAGATAAACGGATGGACAGACGGACGGACAACGGAGTTTTAGTAATAGGTTCCCGTTTTTTACCCTTTGGGTAGGTAACCCTAAAAATGTCTAATCCAATAATCTAACTTTTAATAATGTCTAATCTAATAAAGAAACTTGATTTTCTCTCTTCTTTTCGTTTCTCATTTGGCTGCAAAGATATTCAGATGTAATTTGTAATCAATGACCGCTGAAAACAAAAGAAAACTTGTATTGCTGGTAAGATTTTCGCACAGTGTAGGTTTGACGCTTAAGAATCAATACCGTCTAACTAACATTTAGTTACTTAGACAGTATTGATTCTTAAGCGTCGGCGCTTAAGAATCAATACCATCTAACTCACTGAATGTTAGTTAGACGGTATTGATTCTTAAGCGTATTATGTATATCTATTTACTTATGTGTCACATTTGCCTACTGCGTCATTCTACTCTATATTTTAGTTAAATTTTTTACTAGTTTTGCAACCCAAAGATTGCCTAGAACAGATCGCTTTTTAACGATAAGACCTCCTGATGTCAACCGTTATGAAAAAAATATATTTGTGTTTTGTTTTCTTTTGTTAACTGTATGTAACTGTATTGTATTGTACGAGTAGACGCTTGTGATAATATTATAATATAACGATCTGCTTCGTTAGTAAAATACTTAGGTCTTACAAAATAGTACTCTTGTTGCAGCTTTTATGGATTATCCAGTGCAGTTGTGAACTTTATAGTAGTGCGAAGTAGTTCATTTAGTGTAGCACAAGAATATAACACTAATGACTGTATACTGTATGTCGACGATTCCATTGGTAGAAGGATTATTTTTGTTTGATGCGGGTGCAATTATTATCGTGGTACATGTTCCGCAGTTAAGCTAGCTTTAGAATGTTCAATGGTTCTGCCATCGATCGTGAGAATAGCTTTAAACGTTAATTTAGGATAATATGTTACGGTTTTCATAATTAAGTTTGCTCTTGCACAGATATTTTACATCTTAGGTAAATCGTAAAATAGTTTGTGATAATAAATGTACAGCCTGTTACCGGCATGCAGGAACCCTAAAAAAAACAAGTTACTGTTGACCTGAGTATATGGTTTTTATTTCAGCTCGATTACCTCCACGCCTTCTTGAGATAGAGGCTCTTGACAGACGGACGGACGGATGGACAACAAAGTGATCTTATAACGGTTCAGTTTTTCCTTTTGAGGTACGGAACCCTAAAAAAATAAGGAGACTTCTTAGAACGTATTTAATAATAATAGCCATCACATGCACTGCACAAAAAGGCCACAACTCTTAATTCGGCATGGCACAATTCGATCGCAGCGTGGGAATGCCGGGCACGCGCTATCGCGATCTCATCTGATAGGCTATCGCGCCATCGGCGCACGAGTCGGTGGCGCCGGAGGTGTGAATAAATAGCTAATAGGTTTCTTTGCGAGCCATTTTTGAGGATTCGGTTGGATTCTATTTGGTTTTCGCTTAGGGTTTTAAGCTTTTTCTTTTAGAAGTGCAATTCGCAACATAGCATTTGTTGTCGTCTTTGCGCACGACACAGTGTTCTGATCGGTTTACACTTGTTTTGTAGACAATCGTGTCATCGAATTTCAATTTCATAGAAATGTAATTTCATCGAAAGCATTTTTTTTCTGAAACCTTAATATATTCTGGAGTGTTATAGCACAAACCTAACCTAACATAATCTATAGGTTGACATTATCAAGATTTCTGAAAAATTAATGACATCCGAGGAGTTTGTATGTATGTATGTATGTATGTAAACACTTTATTGTACATAAAAACAAGAAAAACACATTACAAAAGAATAAGCATGTACAAAGGCGAACTTATCCCTTTAAGGGATCTCTTCCAGTTAACCTTTGAGCAAATGAGTTTGAATGTTTGCCAATGAAATTAAAATTCTACGAAATTAAGTATTCGGTGAAGTGATTTTCGATATGAGAAGGGGATCCGTTTCTGATCTGGTATTAAAAAAAAACGATACTGTCAACTAAATAATCTAACATAAATCTACTGTAAAAAAATACAAGTTTAACATACACACGTAAGTATATTTAGGTACTTTCCAATATTTCCGATCGGTGTAAATCAAGGGAAGGGCCTTTGCCCTGCAGTGGGACACTCATACAGGCTAAATAAAAAAAGTAGGTACCCAAATCTCAAACCGCACTAAAATTAACCTCATAATCCCAAGGTAATAAAATCAAACACAATTATGAACCCAGACCAAAGACTCTCATTAATATACACTATGAAATAAATTCCACGCTCAAGCGTTCTTTTGATATCGTTTCAAACAATCGATATAACAAACTGGACCGATACAAATTGGGACCGGGTCGAATCACAATCGAGCCGAACAATGAAACCTTTTACACTAATTACCGATCATTGGAAACAAAGTGGACATAACACATAGGTACGGTGGGAATATTATAATCTTTGACTATAAGTATATAAAAAAAAACAAATTGCTAAATTAGGAGTCGTGGTGAAATTCTTTTCATCGTCTTTCAGACTTATTTCATCGAATATATAATTTAGCCGAAAAAAACGTTTCGCAGAATTTTTATTCCTCTATTACAGCATATATTATACTTACATAATTCTTGCAAATAACATCATATTGATTCGGTTAGGTTAATTTAGATTTGTTTTATAAGAATTTCAAATAGTTTACGGTTGCAAAAAAAATGCATTCTACGAAATGATTTTTCGGCGAAATGAAAAATTCGACGATAATTTAATTCTAGGAGTCAATATACCTAGATAGACTTTGTTTTCAATTGTTGTTTACCCATAATTATATAGTAAGGATATTAAGGTTTGTTTTATAAGAAAACTAAAAAGTTTGAACGTTTCAGAAAATAAGGGTTGAATAAAAAGAGTGTGCGAAATACAATTTCTGTAAACTTCATTAGTACCTAACGCAAAAACAAATACAACAAAATCGGTAAATAGTTCTTGGAAACAAAACGAAAACTAATTATTCTGAAAGAGATCGCTTTAGCGATAAATTAGCATTGACAACAAATACGATGACACATGATTTTAGAAATAAACCAGCTCCGTTCCATGCTGACTGTACAGAAAGAGCAAATCGAATTAAACTCCCATCGACACATCGATGATACAGAATCAATAAAATCATCACTAAAAGCGGTGTCTCAGATCTTTGGTCACTTTTCGGCACTCTTTTGATATGAGGCTGCTACAAACTAAAGGCATTATCAGATTATCTCAATAAGCGAATTCGGTACTTAATATTATCCGAGAAAGGTTATTTTTTGTGGTTGATTGTTTTTACTCATATCCTTTTATTATTGGGTGCTTTACTTTGATGCTCTAATTTGGAAAGATTTTATCGTTTGTTTTTTAAATTGAAAAGTTGATGCTATGCTGTTATATATAAAGTCGATATAAATTTATGAGAAATGTAGATTTATTACTTTCTTTTAAGAATGTACTTTAAGTAACGCGGTTGATTTAAGTTAGGTACGTTAGTGTGACGAATTGAGATATCAAAGTGTTATGTCGCGTTTCTTGGTGACGGGAAGAGTTAGTGTATTGGCTAATTGAGAATAATTTTATTGCATTCGTTCTTCATCATCATCCTCCTAGCCTTTGTCCCATATCTTTGTAGAGAATGAATTCTCAATCGGGGTCGGCTACTCCCATGATGTGGCGTAGGCACTAGTTTTTACGCAAGCGACTGCCATCTGACCTTCCAACCCAGAGGGGAAACTAGGCCTTATTGGGCTTAGGTAGTTTCCTCACGATGTTTTCCTTCACCGAAAAGCGAGTGGTAAATATCAAATGACATTCCGTACATAAGTTCCGAAAAACTCATTGGTACGGGCCGGGTTCGAACCCGCGACCTCTGTATTGAAAGTCGCATGCCCTAACCACTAGGCCACCGCTTCAGTTACCAAAAGTTGTCAGTAAAATAAATTACAACCACTAAAAATCCGCAATATGGCGTAGGTTAAATAGTAGGTTAAATATTGGGCTATTATTACACATTTTCAAAAGTTAATCTGTTCTTAGTAATTAAACTTATATATGACCGTTATAAACATTTTATCTAATAGCTACACCCTAGGTCATATACAATGATTTATAGGAACTTAATAACTAATGAGATAGTTAAATATATTAATAGTATACAAATAATATCTTTTCATAATTTACAATGATTTCGAATGTATAGATTCCACTCTTATATATATTTTGTCGTGAAAATAATTGTCACAGCGAGTTTGTAGATCAACCTACTTTCTTACTTAGGTATAATTCGTTCTTAATATTTAATATTTCAAGAATTGAAAACTGCGGACTACAGTTTTTTTGCAAGCACTATTAATTCGACGACGCGTTTGGCGCAGTTTTTTGTGCAACTACCTAGTGAGCCGGCGGTTCTGGTTTTTAATCCCGGCAAGGGCAAATATTTGTGTGATGAACTCGAATATCTTATTCCTGGGACATGGATTTTATAATTGTGTATCGTCGTCTAGTACCCATAAATCCCATAATACAACCATTGTTTAGTTTGGGACTGGGTCAATCTGTGTAAGATTGCGCCTCAATATTGTTGCCTCAAAAGAAGCATCATAATTCATAATATAGGTAATACGTAAATGTATTATGATATGCTACTAAATTAATATTAATTATAAATTAATAACATTGTTGTGGATTATTTTTATCTGAAATAAAATATTTGAATTTGAATTTGAATATGCTTCAGGATTCTCAAACATTTATTTATCACAAAAAGTATAGGCCTCATAATTCACATCTTTTCGATGAGGATATGTTTTCAACGTAAACTCAAATAAAACGTATTTGTTCTTTAAAACAGTCTGCCCATTATATTCACATACTTTAAACTTAGAAACTCTAGCCTTAGAGAAAGAGCTAAACTAGGCATTTAGTTTTTTATTCATTAGTTATAATGAGCGGCTTTGCACCGGAAACGTCGCCGGTAGACCTAGGAACGCTAGAGAATGTCTAGGAATCTGGGATTGCCTAGAAATCGCAAGTGTGAAGTCTAAATTGATCACGTGCAGACCGTTTTTACTAGTTAATGTGTAGACGTAGTCTAAGGTGAGTTTTAAGGCGAAGTATTGAAAGAGTGGTGATTTTTGAACGTATGTTTTTTTTTAGATATTTCATTTCTGACTGCAACAATGCTTTTATTCTGAAGAAAAGTGACTAACACATTATCAACCATCGTCTTACAAAGAGTGCTGGAATACTTAAGGCACATTTCCAGAAGAGAAGACGATAATCTGCAAGAACTATTGGCCACTGGAAAGATCCACGGGAAGAGACCTCAGGGCCGCAGCCCGATGCGTTGGTCCGACCAGATCCGCACTGCATTTGACTCCAACTTCCACGTAGCGTTCAAGGTGGCCGAGGACCGTGGAAGGTGGCGCAACATCATCCGGAGGAAGCTGATCCGTAGTGGATGTTACGACCCTCAGCGATGAGGATTACGATGCACCGAGGAGGAAATGTTAAGTACATTTCTTTAAGGCATCTCTGATAATTCTACAGTCTACTATCTTTGTCCAGGAACCTGGCACGCAGCTTCTGTCGATACTTTACCGTCTACCGTCGAACAGACAGACTCACACGCAACGCCTTTGTTTTGCATAGCGAGCTGTCGATGGTTTTTGCAACAAAGTAGCGGCCGATTGTATATTCCCTTCAAAATCCTTTACTTTGAATCGTACATTTCATGACATTGATAGAGGCAGTTATAAACATCTGTACATTATCTACATCCTATTTGCAATAGTTATTTTTGTGATTACGATATCAAACTTGATGTATTACATAGCTAAATAAATAAAAAAAAACATAAGCGACGGGTTTACTCACGTCGTAGAAGTCTAACATGATTCTAATCGGTCCGCGATTCATCATCAGGATCTGTCGCGGCAGTGGTCAACCGAACACATCACGTCATGACGTGAGTAAACCCGTTTCGTAGCTATTGTAAAACACGGATGGCTGTTAGCGGAGTTGGCCTCCGACGTTGTTAGGGTCGCAGGTAGCCGATGAATGCAGTCTGCACAGGATCGTACTTTATAGCTCGCTATAGGAGAGGCCTATTTTCAGAAGTCTGTGGTTGATAGGTAGATAGTGCATATTAATCAATATTTCCCACTAGTATGTGTATTATTTATGTTTTGGGTTAACTAATAACAGAAATAACAACCAGTATCAGGTGTGGTTTATAGGTTAAGTTTATTTTTTTTTAAAGCACAGATAGTGACACCAACATGGCTGCCATAGATAAGATACTACATCTTCCTCTTTTAATTAAGTTAAATTACATGTATTACATGTGTACTTATGTTAACAAACATAGTCATTAAGATGTCTAGGAGGTCTAACATCTCTGTTAGATCTCCTAGGTAAGTCTAGAAGAACAGTCGGCTCCACTTCAGGAGGCAGCTGGGTGACAACCCGAGACCAAGCAGGCTGCACATTGGGGTTTGATTCATTAGTGCTCCTATCTATTTTAATGAACCATGAGTTTCTTGTTTTCAAATTTCCACAGTCATCCATTATTATAAATGAACGAGGGTTCCTAGTAACTTTATGAATTACACCTGGTTTCCAAACAATTGCATTTTCATTTTCTTTGAACAGTATCCTTTGCCCTTCCTTAAAATTATCATAATCCCTCATTCTTGCTGTTTGATCATAAATCATCTTATTTTTATTACAATTATTTATTAACATATTTTTAATCTCTGGCTGCAAATTTGGTTTCAGTAACTCTTTCTTAATAGGAAGTTTAGTTTTGCATAGCCTACTAAACAGTAGTTGAGCTGGAGATGTCTGAAGACTGGGTATTGGAGTATTTCTATATTCCAATAAAAATAGTTCAATATCAGTCTTTGTCTCAGTCGCTTTCTTTAAGAAATTTTTACATATGGCCACAGCCCTTTCAGCAGCCCCATTGCTTTGATGATAGTGAGGACTTGAGAATCTAGTTTCAAAACCCCACTCATTGCTAAATTCTCTAAATGCTAATGAGTTGAAAGGCATATTATCAGAGTACATTAGGTCAGGTATGCCATGGGTTGAAAATATGGATTTAAGTTTTGAAATTGTGGCTTCTGCTGTTTTATAGTTCAATTTGTGTAACTCTATCCATTTAGAATAATGATCTATTAAAGCTAAGTAATCACTGCTACCATACTGAAGAATGTCCACTGATACATGTTGAAATGGTAAGTCAGGTTGTTGTCTTATAAGCATTGGCTCTTTTATATTATTGTTAGAGTATTTTAAGCAAACTTTACAGCCCGAAATGAAATCATCAATATCTGAACACATATTATTCCAATAGAATAAATGTTTGGCTCGTGCTTTAGATATCATCCCATACATTGACACTGTGAACAATTTCATTAAGATCAGTGTCACAGTCCTGACTAGCTCTGGAGCATGCACGGCTCAAAGCATCTGCTATATGCATTTGAGTGCCAGGTACATGTTTCAGAGCTATATCATATTTACTTAATTTCAATTTTATTCTTTGCAAGCGTGTTGATGGTATGTCATGTAAATCTTTTTTCATTATAGATACCAATGGCAGATGATCAGTTAACACAACAACCCTTTGACCATATATAAATGAGTGAAATTTCTTACATGAGAAGAGTACCGCCATGAATTCTTTTTCAATCTGCCCATAATTTATTTCAGCTTGTGTCAATGATTTTGATGCATAATAAATTGGTTTGTTGTCCTGCAACAATGCACAACCAATACCGGTTTTACTGGAGTCTGTTTGAATTACTAATTCTTTACTGGGATCAAATGTGTGCAGGACAGGTTTTGTAGATAAGATTGTTTTAATTTGTTCAAAAGAGTCTGTATGTATTTTTTGCCAATCAAATATTGTATTTTTCTTAAGTAGATCTCTCAATGGACTGGTGATCGAGGCAAGGTTGGGAATGTAGGCACGTAAATAGTTTATTAGTCCAAGTAGTCTTTGTAAGTCTGTTTTGTCTTTTGGTATATCATATTCTGCAACCGCTTTAATAGCATCAGAATCAGGACGTACAGTACCATTTTCAAAGATTTGACCTAAATATTTAACCTGTTTCATCATGTACTGGAATTTCTTTTTATTAAATGAATATTGTACTGTCGGGCTTTTTCAAATACTTTTGTTAAAATTTCATTCATCTGTTCCTCAGTTTCTGCATAACATAATATATCATCAATATAATTTACAACACCATCAACTGTGCCAAAGATGTCTGCCAGACATTTTTGAAAAACTTCTGAGGCTATCACCACTCCAAATGGTAAGCGATTAAATCGATATGTACCAAACATTGTGGCAAATGTACAATAACTAGAACTTTTTTCAGTTAAGGCGATATGCCAAAAGGAGTCTTTCAAATCTAACACAGAGAAAAATTTGGCATTTTTAATTTTGGCAGACAAATCTTCAATGGTTGGTATATAACAATAGTCTCTTACAATTGCATTATTTAGATCTTTCGGGTCAAGACACACTCTAACAGACTTATCCGGCTTTTCAATTATAACTAGCCTATTGACCCACTCAGAAGGATCTGTGACTTTGCTAATTATGCCTAGACCCTCCAGTCTATTCAATTCTTCTTGTAATTTAGGCCTTAACTTAAGAGGAACTCTATATGGAGGTTTTGAAGTTGGTATTACATCATCTTTTAACTTAATATCATATGGTTCACTGAACTTTCCAACACCTACAAACAGGTCCTAATTTTTATTTATGAAGTCTTGTTTTTCATGAAGCTTGGTTTCTATTGATGACACTCGCTTCACTAAATTCAAACGCACACATGTATCACGACACAAAATAGGAACTGACTTCTCGCTTCCTGCAACGCAGAATGTCTCTGTGTATGTCTTACCATTCACTTCAATATCTATTGTCGCTAATCCTTCAATTGGAGTCTTGAAACCATTCCAGCTTTCTAGTGTAGCTGTTGTGTTCTTCAGCGGTATAGGGTTTGATGTTGTGAGTTTCTGATAGATGTAGACAGGTAAAATATTGACATCGGCACCTGGATCTAGTTTGAACTGCACACAGTTTTCTCCGGGAAGTGTTACTTTCTGTAACCATGCTAAAGAATCTACTGACTTTGGTATGTCGGAGGTGACAGTCTCTACATAATAATCTGAATCGTCTTGTATTACATTAACTTCATTTGTCACTTTAGTTGAACGGCACATTTTCGCAAAGTGATTTCTCCTTTTACACTTTACACAAGTTTTGTTGTGTGCAGGACATTGACCATACTGATGGTGGTATCCACAATTAAGGCAGGTCTTCTTTCCGGTACTTTGATGTGAGCTATTATTTTTAGGAAACGTAACGGCATCGACTTCTGTTTTCTGAATTTCCTTAACTTGAGAATTAGTTATTTCGGATATTCTCAGTGACGTAATGACATCCTCAAGAGGTGGATCTCCAATTTTAATAAGTTTCTTTTGAGTTTCAATATCTGAGGAACCTAACAGGAGGCGATCACGTAGTATTTCATCTTTATTCTTAAAGTCACAGTCGTTACACAGCCGTGTCAATTCCGTGAGATAGCTGTCGAACTGCTCACCATGCTTCTGACTTCTATTATAGAACATGTATCTACAGTGTAACACGTTCTTTTTAGGGTTACAATAAGCCTCAAACACTCCTAACACTTCTAGCAGTGTTTTCACGTCCTCTTTTTGTATCGTATTGTAGACGGACAGGGCATCTTCGCCAATTAAATTCAACAATATGGCGATCTTCCTTGCTTCTGATATGCCGGATAATCCCGCCGCTTCTAAGTAAATGTTAAACGATTGCTTGAATTTTTTAAAGTTTTCACTTATATTGCCCACTAGGGATAACTTGCACGGTAAATTATAACCCGTAGCCATGACTGCGCCATGTATTATTTATGTTTTGGGTTAACTAATAACAGAAATAACAACCAGTATCAGGTGTGGTTTATAGGTTAAGTTTATTTTTTTTAAAAGCACAGATAGTGACACCAACATGGCTGCCATAGATAAGATACTACAGTATGTCTAACGATTACTTTTGGTGACAATTTTTTGTGAATAAATAAACTCTAAATGACGTATTTTTGATACATAGCTATGGAAATTTGAGTATTAGCCTATTCACATAGCTGACCCAAGTAAAAATAGTCATCACTCGGTATTGACGTCGGGTCATTACAGAGCTGCGTCTTAATTGAACGGTTATTTAGTTCGAGGGCCGCAGTACCGGTAAGTACGGAGTATTTGAGGCACTATTTAATATCCCAAGACTGCAACAGTTTTGTTATAAAGAGGATATATCTCATCTCCTTTTCCCATACTATCAGTTTACTCTACCAGTCAATTACTGGGTTAAACACAGGATCAAAGGTTACAAACAAACAAAGTAATTACTACACAAATCAGGTTACCTAAAGATACGTAAGTATAAAATGTGTATATCATTACTATATAAACTAATTAAAAGCTTTTATTTAACTTGCAATGTATGTATGTATGTATGTATGTAAGTATACAAATTATCAATTCATTTATTAGTACAAAATAAAGTCCAAGGAATACAACTTAAAATACTTACAATAAAACTATACTAAAATTTAAACTAAACTCGAACATAATAAACTTAAACTAAATCTAAAAATGGCCCCGGTGGCATAGTGCCAAAGATGCTGGCGGCATTTCCTCGCTGAACTTACACCTTACACGAATACTTTGATATACTTACATACTGTATATATAATGTACCCAAAATAAAATATTTCGAGGAAAGTTAGGAAGAGAGATTGTCCGAAAGATGCTTGCGCAACATGCGCTTGAAGGAGTTTACTCTGAGCTTGCCTGATGTTGAGTGGGAGAGCGTTTCAATTAATAAATGTTTTTATAATTTAAATGAATATTTTAAAAATTATAATGAGTGAATAATGTAACTGTATGTTTTGTGTAAATTTGCATGTGTATCTGATCCGTAGCATTTAAAATAATTAAGTGCCCTCTGACACTGATATTGCTGTGCACTTGCAGGGTGTCACCATGTCTCACTATTTACTTATAATTCCATCTATATTTTATAATGTGATATGCAATTAATGATTCTATTCTATTCTATTCTTGAAGTACGGAGAGTGGAACCAGGGCGAGCAGTCACAAATTGAAACTTGGATTTAGCTTTGTTTTAGGTAGGTACAGTCTGACCAAAAAGAGTAGAAATTACAAAGTGGCAATACTGTAGTGTCGTCCCTTCCTAATCAATCTGAGAAAACGGGGAAAATACCGAGATACGAGCTTTGTTTTAGGTTAGGTATTTGTTGCTTAGTGAGTTTTAGTAGTCAACAGACGATTTGATATAATCGGGAGTAGACCGTTTTATTATTTGATCCAACTACTAGTCTCAATCGGCTCTTGTAAAACTTAGCTTTAAAATACATCTAAATGGTATCTAATCCTCGACATGAACGCGAGTGCACCGGTAATCGCGTTAGCTCGTCGGCGCGCGCGCACTCTAATAATGATGAATGATCGCGCGCGCAGGAAAAATGCCAAATATTCCATACATCACCTATAGTTTGAATACTGACAGGCGCGCACAGAGCTATGACGGGTAGAAGTGGCATGGCGGGCATAGGTTTTTTAACCGACTTCAAAAAAAGGAGGGGGTTCTCAGTTCGGTTGTATGTTTTTTTTTTTTTTTTTTTTTTTTTTTTTAATGTTTGTTACCTCATAACTCCGTCATTTATGAGCCGATTTGGAAAATTCTTTTTAGGTTCATGAATAGACATCTCAAGGTTGGTCCCATAAAATTTTGGTGAAGATCGGATGACGAGATCCATGAGGAATCGAAGGAATTCCTGAAATTTTATAGGCACTCATAATATTTTTCATGTATTTTCTAAAACTATTTAAGTATTTGCATATGGTAGTCATCATCTTCTCATGCTGAACTGATGATGGAAGGTACAACTCCTTAACAGTTAGGAGTTAGGAGATATTTCAAACGAGATGCATGCCTTCAAGACCTCCCTGATCACCCCGCCATAAGTATTTTATATGAATCACTAAAAAGCGAAAAAAAAATTTTTAACAAAAAAAAGAACCGACTTCAGTAAAACTAAAAAGCCGAAAATAACCCGTTCAAGTACAGATTACATTTGACTCACCCTTTGAAGTCGGTGCCAAACCTCACGTAAACTTTAATATATAAATATAATAACTGAGTGGTTTGGGATCGATTTCAAAGGGTGAGTCAAATGTAATCTGTACTTGAACGGGTTATTTTCGGCTTTTTAGTTTTACTGAAGTCGGTTCTTTTTTTTGTTAAACATTTTTTAGTCTGTAATTTTACCTTATATTTTAACTGAAATGTGGTTGCTCCTGAGTAATTGTTATCTTTTATTTAACAAAACACGCAATGCGTTAAAATAAATCTCACTTATATTAAAAAAGTGAAAGCTTTTAGTGTGTGTATATTTGTTTCTTCTTCACACCCAAACAGCTGGATGGATTTCCATAAAATTTGTAACAGTCTTCTTTTATCCCGAAGAAAAATCATTCTTTTCATTAAATCTTTCTTTCATTCAATTAGAGTGAAGCCGCGGGCAAAAGCTACTCTATAATAAAGCGAGCACACTCAGAAGATGGTTATGCACTCTAGTCAAAAAAATTAAAATTTCTTATCAATGCTTTTGCGATCATCTATTACCTACTTGTCACATTTATATTTATGGAAATTCCATTTTAATGGTTGGCAACGATTAATTTATATTATTCAGGAAACTACCCTATTCTAATTATTCCCAACTCTACACGAAACCTAAGCATCGCATAAGGTCAAAAACGAAAATCTACAAAAACGTTTGGCGAGACACGAGAGCACTTTTGATTACTATTTGTAACGTTTATATTAATCTGACTGTACTGGTGATTGACGCGCCGTGTAACGAGGCATTTTGTTATCGGGTCGGCGGACGGCGGACCTGTTGGATCGAATGTGCGCAGAGTGGACAGAGCTCTGCAGTGAGTAAAAGAAAGAAGAAGGAAAGAAATACTTTTATTCGTGACATGGCCATAACCTCGTGAGGCCCAATGTACCTCACAAAGTAACACTTGTAACTAAAGCCCAGACAGTTCAAAGAAAGAAAGAAAAGTGTACTTTGTGAGGTACAGTGGGCGTTTAGACCTAACTGTCGTTTTTGAGCTTGGGCCTCACGAGGATAAAACATAATTACATAAAGGGTGTGACAGCAATAAGCTACTATAATATTATTATGGCTGTGCCACGAAAAGGTCCCATCTCAGCATCAAGAGCCAGCGCTGATCTTCCGGTGGGACCATAGGTGGCGCCACGGAGAGCTGCACGCACGAGCGCTGATCGCATTTAGGATGCGTTAACCTGAACGCAGACAAGCGCTGCCAGTGTCACGTCAAGACAAGATTCAAGTCAAGAGGCATATCTAACCCAAAAATGCGACGTTTGCATCATGCACTCTCCGTTCGTCCGCTTTCTCCTCCATGCGGTCTCATTGCTGAGGGTCCTGGTCATTCTCTAGGAACAGTATCTCTCTGATGCGCCGCCATCTGTTCCCATCAGTAGCCGTGTGTTGAGCATCGTACACTGTGCCAAGGGTTGTGACAATCTGGTCTGGGCTCTGCTGTCTACAAATCCTCCTGCTCGCGTCAGTTTTTATATATGCACCGCGGGTCATCACCCATTCGGTGCGGGATGATCATGTGATTATGACTGCTTGTCAGGGACTGCAATTAGGCCAGTGAGAACAAATGTTTAATTATTATAACGATTTCTCCCATTGCTGGGAAAAGCCATGCCTGTTTTAAGTCTTTCCTGTCATTCCTTTTAAAAAGTCCTTCAGTCAAATTAGTCTCCTTTGTCTGAAAGTCCTTTGTGTGAAAGAAAGAAATAAATAAATATCCGACAACCTCACACAAATCGATCTAGTCCCAAATTAAGCTCAAGAAGGCTTGTGTTATGGGTACTAGATATACAAATATTTGTGTGATGAGCTCGAATATTTGTGCCTGGGTCATGGATGTTATTTGTATTTAAGTATGTATTTATCTATATAAATAAGTATGTTAATCGTCGTCTAGTGTCCATAACACAAGCCTACTACTAGAGCTTACTGTGGGACTAGATTGATTTGTGTGAGGTTGTCCGATATTTATTTATTTATTATTATCTTCTGTTGTGTTTTATAATCGCTTAGCTATTGGTTCACAAGTGTTCTTTCTGAATAAGAAGCCTAATCTTTGTGGCATCGACGCCGCGCGATACCGACAAAGCGTTTGACTCCGCGACCCGCTTTAATCGATGCGGCTCTGATTGCTCCGGCTTTTGCCGTTCGCCCGTTCCCATGGACTTTCCATCGGTAGCTTATGGAAATTCACAGCTGTCTGAGTTTCCAATTTAGTGCCAACGCTGTTGAGGAGGAAGCCGAAAGCAACTCAACAGTAAGTAATTTTTTCATAAATTTCAGTCTTTAACAAAACCGTCATATCATATGCAGCATAAGATATGACGGTTTTGTCAGAGTCCCTTTTTCGTAAATTTCATCACGATAAAATTAGTTACTGTTGAGTTGCTTTCGACTTTCTCCTTAACACCGGTCTTGTCTCTTGATTCAGTCTTGTCAAATTTGTCTTATTGTTTTTGATTTTGATCTGATATTTTGACTCCGATCGCCCTATAGAAATCTTAGCGGCCAATGCAGACGGACTGCATGACAGCTACAATTAGTGCGAGAACAGCACACTAACTGCACGAGAACTGCATATTTTCTGTACGGGTTGTTGGGTTGTTGTGTTTATCTTCCTTAAATTGGCACTGCTCACGCCGGGCTTTACACATTCCCGTGGATCGGTAGGTAGTGCCTTTAAATAATTCTTTTTTTTACTTCTGGAGCTAGAATATGATGGAAAAACCGATAATATGTTTCATTCCAAAAATCTATGAGGTAGATTGACATCTTTACTAAAATTGTCAACTCGATGACTTATTTTATTGCCTAAGTGGAAGCCGCAATAAATGAAGGAAGGGCGATTATTTGAGCGTTTTAACCGCCTTAGTAGTATGACTAAAATATCGACGACATTTGTATGAACTGATGCGCCATTTTCTGTTGTCTTGTAGTAGAAGTCAGAAAATGGCGCCTCAGTTCATACAGATGTCATAGAGATGTCGTGTGCTTATATTTTTTTATTTTTTCACATAATATATATAACAAAAAAAAAATTAGCCAATATTGTGAACATATTAATGCGACGGTTAAAGCGCTCCAATAATCGCCCGGAATTACTTTCAGAAACAAGTTCAGAGTTGAGACAATTTCGTTGCATGACTCATTTGACGGAGTTTTAAGGTTCAAAATGTCTGTTGTTTCTTCGACAATCACACGTCGATACGATTTTATGAAAAAACAGGCCAGAGGGCCCAAAAAAGATAATAACACAGTGACCGGTAGCAGACATCAAGTCCTAATTCTAAATGAAATTATAAATAACGTGCGCCTCCATTAAACCCGTAATTGCTTGATCGGGTTGGTTGGGATTCAGGGTTCCGTTTTCTCGAACACTTTTTTTTATTATCGTCAATAGATTTCGTCTTGTAGAAGACCACGTGACGGGGATGTTGCGGATACAGATGTTTTCACACCCGTGTATGCGGATGCGGATATTTTGAGCTTCACATCCGCGGATGCGGTTGTCGCTGCATTTTTTTTAACAGACAATACTGAAATGTGGATGTTCTGCGTTTCTGGATGCGGATGTTCCACGTTTGTGGATACGGATGCAGATGCGAATATCCGTTACATCCCTGCTACGGTAAGTGCATTCAGAGGATACCAATAGTACATTACATCAGAGGCCGGGAAAATGAGGATTTCCGGCCAAGTAGGTATATACCGGATAGTGATACGAGGCCGGGAATCCGTTTTCACGACGAGGCATGTATAGTGCTTTTCTCAAACATACAATGAAATAAAAAAATATACTTCAAAGAATAACACTTAATAAATTGTCCGATATTTTCCGAATTTGACCGAATTTTAAAAATCCGATTTCAGATTCTGACTCAAGAGCCCCAAAAACCCCCGGATACCGAATTTCAGCCTCCTAGGACCAATTTGAAATTTTCTCCATACAAATCGTTTTTTTTTCGATATTTTCCGAATTTGACCGAATTTTCGGACAAGATTTCAGATTCATATTTTTGAGCCCCGAGAGCCCCCCGATACCGAGTTTTAGCCGTCTAGCACCAATTTGAAATTTTGAATCGTTTTTTTTTCGATATTTTCCGAATTTGACCGAATTTTCGGACAAGATTTCAGATTCATATTTTTGAGCCCCGAGAGCCCCCTGATACCGAGTTTTAGCCACCTAGCACCAACTTGAAATTTTGAAAAAAAAAAAGTCGCCATCTTGAATTTTTTTTTCCACAAGTGTCTAACAACCAACCTTTAAAAACAAAACCTGCTTTTTGTCAAACCAGCCAGCTGTGTGAATGACCTTGTTGTTGAAACCAAAAAAAAGTTACTTTGCAGGCCTAGGCCTGAAAAGCAGTATGAAATCCCTTTACAGTCCTCTCGAGTTGTTGCGCCCAAAAAGCGATACTTCCGAGCCTATTTTAAGGAACGTAAAGACAATATTTCATTGAATGTTTGAGAAAAGATATATTTAAAGTTGAAATGTAACTGAACCTCACAGTTGCGTCAAGTCAAGTCGGTGTAGAATATTTCAAATACGGCTTCTCCCGAAGAGCAGTGTAGTAGTGTACTCAAATGCCTTTAACAACGCAAGCCGGTGGGAATTCTATGGACGTTTACTTTTTGACAGTAACGAGCTTAATAAATAATTACTTTTAAATTCAAACTTTGCCATGTTCCGGCCTTGTTACATGAAGTTTTTTTTTTACGATAGTCAAGCATTTGGCCCCGATAGCACCTGATGTCAAGTGAAAATAAGGCCTATGATGAAGCATGCTGCCTAGAAAATGCCTATTCACTCTTGACTTGAAGAGATCTAAGATATATTTTTCAGGGAAAATGTGCGCAGGAAGAGAATTCCACTTTTTTACAGTTGAGGTTCATAAAATATTAATAAATAAAAATTAAATTTAAAAACATAACAGAACCTCGATATCAGGCACAATTTTTCCACCCATTTTTTGCAATGCATCTCCAACCTTTGAATCGCCAAAAAACCCTAACCTCCTTCAACATGATGGCACGAGTCATGCAAAAATCCAGTTTTTTTGCCCAATCAGCCCGAACCCGCAAAAAACTCATTACAACAACCTTTTTGTCTCGCTGTTTTTGTAATTAGAACAAACAAAATGTGCCAGAACACCACAAACATATCTCTGCGGTTGACCGTGTCGCCACCATGCAAAGATACATGCATCGTTTTGTATAAAACAATGTTGCTTGCGAAATTGTCCACCAGATGGCGTAACTTTGTGATACTATATTAAAATCGTGATCATCGGAAGGGTTTCTTAGTAAATTCCGATCTGATTGGATGATGTCAAGATACAAGATGGTGAACGTTTAGTAGTTTTTTGACGTTAATTTTTTTTGACAGCAATTGACGCCTACGCGTTCTCATTTTTAGGGTTATTTTATGGCCGATAAAAACCATGTCAAATTGATTATTTTGGGCAAAAGCTAGATCGATTAGTGTTTAAGGTTCAATATGTTGTGACATATTGAACCTTAGAAATAATTTAAATGTTTTTCTTTTTAAGGTAAAATGCAGAATTTGAAATAGAATTCGGTGTTTGTCACCCGAACTGAAGGCTTTACGAATTACCGCCCGTGGTTTGTCTAAAGTTTTACGTCTTGCCTTGGCCAGGAAGTGAGACATTCTTCCTGCGTAACGGGCAAAAAATCCCACTTACGGCCTAGGGTGACGTACTATAATAATTGTTTTTCTTTAGTCTACCTCAGTTTTTCTTTAATCTAGTACATATTAGTGGTAATGTATGTAAATGTATTAATCTCGCTCTTTCTTTATAGCATTTATCATAGATGTTTTTTAAAGAAAAAATGTATAAAGAGTCACTACTCCTTGTATTTTCTTTACCTACACCCTAACTCGTTGGACAAGTACATGCGTATTATTGTAAGTATACCTATTTTATGGTTCTGGCGTTTTATGTGGGTTTCTTCGTGTAACTCGTCTGCGGTGGCAGATGACAACTACGCTAGATAGAAACAAATTAGTTAAGTGATACTGCGACCGAACCGTTAAGATACTTTTTGTATGTAATTTTATTGCTTTCTAGAAAGTTCCTGTAACCGCGTGTGCGTCCGCGTATTTTTTTTTAACTTCATTATATATGGATGTAATGTAAACTACTATCCTTCTACTAAAATTGATTAACTCCTCTCGAACCGTTTCGGTGTTATGAAAGAAAGTATTTACCAATGGTGGCGCTGTACAGCTGACACACCCTGCAGCCTGCTGCATAGGATTTTATCAAAAGTAATGACCCCTCTCATTAGCAAACTGATTTTCAATAAAATTTTAGAATTTTTTAATAATTTCTTATCGTCACCGCGAATAAAACTTCGGTAAATATTTTTTTGGCTCGTGGTCACCACTTCAGAATCTTTTTACCTCAACAACGGTCATTGCTACTAAGAGCAACGTGTTCCGCCTACTTCAACTTAAATCTGGCAATTCTTTGAGTTATGTTGACCTTTAATTCTCCTCTGCAGGAAGTTCCTAATATCGGATTCAAATACGGAAACTCCGGGCATAGCTCGCACCATTGCTTAGTAACTTTAAGCCTTGTCTTGAGCCTCATTATGAGTAACCGCGTTAACAAGACGCAATATTAACACTCAATAACGTGGACCGACAATTTGGTCAGGATTGCAGGGTAGGGGAGTATGAGCGCCGCCCCTAGGTTCAGAAGGTGTGCTTAAGTTACTAGGGCGTAATGGCGCGACCAACCGACGCATGAGTGCTGCTACTGCTGCTACGACTGGATGTGAACGCGCACCGAATTAGCCCGAAGAACGGTGGAGGGTGGAGTCGAGTATACAAGTGTGCGCTGGTGTGTATTGAGATCATTTCGACGTTAATAATTTAAAATTATTGCAATACTTCGAGTCTGTGTTTAGGAACTAAAAAACGCAACTATCAAGTCGTTTTGTAGCGTGCAAAACTAATCTCATTGCGGTAACCACCGCGGAAGTGTAAAAATATAATCTATTTTAAACATTTCGTGACGCACCTTCCTCCATTGTTGGCGTAATGATACGGCTTACCGCTCCTACCAGGGTTTACGAGACGAACTCAATTACTTTAGTCCTGGATGACTTTGGTTTCCGCTTGGTAACAATGGTTTATGCTTTGTAAGTACAACTTAGTTGACAGGGATAAGACTAGTACAGATATATGCCGACGATAATCATTGGCAAGAAACTGTAAGACAAGAATAACCTAACGTGCTCTCGATTGGAGGCTAGTACTCTTTTATGAGTTACTGAGCTAAATTAAATAATTACGTAGTCTATTTGGTTCATGTTTCATTTCGCAGAAGTGTAATTTCGTTGAAAGCATTTTTCTCTGAAACCGTCAACTATTTGGGATTGTTATAAAACAAACATATCCTAACCTAATCAATAGGATGATATTTGCAAGAATTATTAAAAATGTATGAATACAGAGGGACGACATTCTGCGAAGTGAAAATTCTACGCAATGGAACATTCGGCCAAAAATAATTCTGCCAAAAGGCAGTCTACCAGGTTATTTACACAGCTTTAGAATTATGTAGGAGCGACAGGATGAAATACTTGAAGTTTACTTTTAACGCATAAAATAAAACTACAGTCTGACAAAAAAGTATACAGTATTGCCATTTTTTAATTTCTACTCTTTTTTGTCAGACTGTACTTTTAATCGAGCATCGTGTTGCCATCTTTGGGTAGGTTTGTTAGCAATCGAATATCACCGCAAAGATACCAGCTTGTCAGATTTCTATCGAATATATGTATTTTGGAGAGTGTGTAGAAATTGTACCATTGAATCCCGTCATCCTCGTTTCACCGTGGGACATCCAGGCGACGGCAGTGACTTTATCCTTCCTCTTTACGTTGACAATTGACCACTTATTTCCACGAAGCACTTAATTTGCTTTGTTATTGAAATGTAAATCACTCTCCTATCGTATGTATTTCCTAATGATTTTATTTTGGGTTTCCTCAAAGGAAGGGTAAATGTTTGTCGCTAAACCAGAGTGTTTCTTCACTTTATGAATAAAAGAATGTCTCAAATGCGCTTTTGATCTTTCATTACGTTGGAATTATATCTGAGGCTGTAAGTGATCAACATTCCAAAGACATTGAGCGGAAGAAGAAGATAAGAATCCCTTCAAAGAACCATCCTCTTATAGGTAAGATTTATTCTATATATGTGACGTGAAGTAATTTGGGAAAATTGACAAGTAACGGTAATTATATTTAAATATTTACAAAAGTTTTGTGTCACACCGGATAACCTCACAAATCGTATTGAATAGCCGCAGTCCCTTGCTCTAAAATCAGACTGTCATAAAGCTTGAAAATTCCTCGGCCCGCTAAAGATTTTACTGTCCCTTCCTGTCCAGCATTATCATCAATTTTACCCTGACCTCTGCGTCCTACGGCATTCTTCCCAGTGTTCACAATGGCAGGTAATTTAGCAGGTCAGCGCGGGTCAAGATATGTTGGTGGCTCTGGTGCTAATACGTATCGGGTTATTAATATGGTTAACGCTTGGGCTTTCCCGTGTGAAGCGTTTTGGTATATTCTCGATCGAGAGCTTAGGTGGGCTTGTTACTGCTTTCGCTGTATGCCTGACTTGCTCGAGGAACCGCTGGCTGATGAAGCAAAGCTTCTTGAATGGTGACTGCGTAGATACTGGAAGAAGCAGATTGGGAAGTCCTGAACAAGGTGGACCGATGATTTGGACGAGACAACGGCTTCCTGTAAACCTGACTATGAAGGTAGCTCAGGCGCACCACCAGTCGTTGTAGACAACTTTGCAGAAGTCTTGATTTGTTTATTTTTAAACGTTATTGCACATTACAACATTTTTGGGACAGTTTACAAATGGTGGAATTAATGCCATGAGGTATTCTCTAAACAGAAACATTATTAGTTCCTCGTCTAGCAGTGGATTTGTATATATGGCTATAGAAATAAATCTGCTTTAGCGATGAGCTCCATTTAACTTTAATTTAATGTCAACTTGTTCTGATCACTTAATTATGATTAAATATATATTATTCGTAATGTAACGCGATATATCCGGGACAGAACCGGCTGGTGCATCATCACTAAAAAGACAATTCAATTGGACCAAAGAATTAAACATTATGCGGTGAAACGATACATCCTTCTAAATAGGTATTTAGATTATTGACCTAGATGACTTGATTTGACTGCTTGATTAAGCAAATAGTTGTATAACTTAAATATCTTCCTTTCATAATTTTTTTGAGTAAACCATAAATTCGACCCAAAAAAATCAGAATATTAAGAATTCACCACATGACAATGCCTTCTAAGAACCCGTTCACAAAACTCAGTTTTTTTTATCACAACCCATTGTGGTGCTAATATTTGTTTTGTTTGTTTGTGTGACACGCTTATTGTCGGTCCACGGTTAGGTCAGTGGGTCTGACAGCTGTCATTCTGAGTGTCATGTTGCTAATGATAGTGATTGGGGTGTCTTCAATATAATTTGTCAAGCAATTTTTAGCTCCTGGGCCTTAATTTGATGATGACAGTGGCATCTATCCGAGATATTGCCACTATTTTTAATTTAGCGATATATAAATAAATAAATAAATATCGGAATCGGCCAACCTCACACAAATAGGTAAATCTAGTCCTACGGTAAGCTCAAGTAGGCTCGTGTAATGGTCACTAGACGACGATAAACATACTTATATAGATAAATTCATACATAAATACAAATAACATCCATGACCCAGGCACAAATATTCAAGTTCATCACACAAATATTTGCACCAGCCGGGATTCGAACCCAGGACCGTCGGCTCAGTAGGCAGTTGCTTAACCACTGCGCCAACCACGTCGTCAAATGTACGATATGCGCGTACCTTTTTTTCATAATTTCATTCACAAAGTCGCTTCCTGCAGTCCGTCTGTCTGTCTATCCCTAGTATGCTAAGATCTTTAAAACTAGGCAACGGATATTTTTTAAATAGATAGAGCGATTCAAGAGAAAGGTTTATATGTATAATACATGCATAATTTATCAGCATTGCACCCGTGCGAAGCCGGGGCGGGTCGCTAGTTACGAATAAACTGAATTTTTGGTACGTAAATTTCAAAATAGGAAGCGAGGAATACAATTTATAATGTCAACTTGAATGTTGTGACGCCGGGATAGAGCTGAGACATGTCAAAATAGGACCCTGTGTTATAATTAAACGGATGCATTATGAATAGAAACTGTAGATAAAAAAATATCATCGGATTTATGCGTGGATGTTGTGAGTGGCAAATTTGTGTTGCCCTTCAAAATTGTTTTTTTTTCTCATAAGTCTGAATTATCTTATCGCCACTTCCTTTTAGTTTTTGTCCAGTATTTATGTTATTATAATGCAATGATGTTCATTCGGATTAGAACATTATTGTTCTATTAGATTATTCGTTTCGCAAAAAATTCAATCTATTTTATGATTTCTTATAAATGAATGATGACCTCAACGATGCACTTTGTTTTTGCATTTTGTAAAAAGTTTATATTCGTTTATTTTTAATTTTAATTATATCACGACTGGTGATGTGTTCGATTTGGTCGATTTTAATGTACCAACTTTAATCCGGTAGGGAAAAAATATTACAAAGATTATTTTCATTTCGATGCCTTAACAAAGGAGAATGTGTACAAATTGTTAGTTAAACATTGTATCTACATCTATTTAGTATTCTAATAAAACAAAACACGAGACGATTACTCATAAAAATAATACTAACAAATAACATAATAAAACAGAGAGGAACTATAAAATTAACACGCTCAATAAACTACGAGTGAAATCATCAGAACATCTATAAAAAGAAAAAAAAACGTTCCATTCAAATGATTCGAAATTCAAAATTCGAAACCGTATCGCGTCCTGGCGTTTCCTCTACGTGCGGTTTCCGCTCTGCGCACGCGCACGAATCTGTAATCGCGCGCGTTTTTTACTTTTTCAATGGTTTTTTTTTATTTTAGAGTTCAGTGAGACAACAAAGTTGATTGTAATTTGAATAATTAAATTTGCCGTTCAGTAGTTTCTTTTTTTTTATAGTTTTGGTTGTAGTTTTATTTTATTGTAAAGTACATTGTTTCTTTGTTTTGAGTGTAAACTTTTCAAAATACTTATGACCGAAATGTATATGCACAATTCAGTTTAGAATTTTGAATATACTTATATAATTGTCTTAGATTGCCAAACGCGGGCAAACTTCTAAGTTCAAAAATCTAACATTACTCGAGTTTTCTGTACGAGTAATATGTATTTTAGCTAGTAAGTTTTCAAACACAAGTTTGTTCTTGTATAAAGTTACCTATTAAAACTTTCGTGGGACATATTTAAATATTGTATTAGGCGGTTCACGTAAGTGTAAGCCGCTAAATACAATTATTTAGTTTATGTATTTTGTATAGTACGTGAAAAATATACAAAATTTATGACTTATTTATTTCAAATAATAGAAATAGCGCATTTATATAATATATTTATGTACAGTAAGCGGAACCCTCTCAAGCTCACTCTACGATACAGAAAACCTTTTCACTCCAACAATATGTATCCTGTGTTTTGATTGATGAAGTGAAGATAACGCGGCGTCTGCGCAGATCGCTTTAAAAACGGCCTAAGTGCCCATTTTTTAAATGCACTTAGGACTTTTTAAGGAAGATGGTAAATTACGTAGTCTGAACTCATAGTCTTGATAAATTGGTTAGTTGTATTCTTGGCGTGTGACGCCATTTTGTTGCGATTGGTTTTCAAAGAGCTTTAGTTTTTTTATTAGGTCTGACTATAAATGCTGCGACAAAAAATGATTCGGACTTTGAATAGTACTTTAATTATAATCGTGATTTCAGACAAATACTAAGATTTACTTTACCTTTGGAAATAAGTTCGTTAGGTCACGTATACAGCGTCAATTATAGTGAAATTTTAAGCCTCAAATTCCGGTCGTTCACAATGGGGCTAAGAGTCACGCAACGAGCAATGAAAAGGACTATGCTCGGAGTTTCTTTGCGTGAAAGAATCAAAAATAAGGATATCCGCAGAAGAACCAAGGTAACCGACTTAGTTTACAGGATTGCAAGGTTGAAGTGGCAATGGGCAGGCCATGTAGCCCGGAGTATGGGCAGCTAATTCCTAGAGTGGTGACCACGCATAGGAAAGTGCAGCGCGGGTCGGCCTCCAACTAGATGGAGGGATGCGTTCAGATAGATAAATTCAGCAGATGCTAGTGATGAATGAGAATTTGAGGCTTATCTATCAGCCACAGACTAGCAGATTAGAAATGTCAAAATAATGCAAAATGAACATTATCTTATACCTCCAAAATCTGATTTCAGGAAAATCTTAATAGCACGATGGACGATCGTCTTTTGTTTTGTATAGGCGCTGTGCTATGCCAGTTTGAAGCTATCAAATTGGTCATAATTTCTTCATCACGCTGAAATGGCAGGAGTTTTAACCAATTTTGGTACAGGGTTAGCTAGACATCAAAAAATGGTTATAGAATATTTTATACAATATTTTTTTTTTATAATAATATAATGATGACTAGGAAGAGAAGACCATGTTTTATTATACTATGATGACTAAGTTGCGGGCCTCCTAATACCAACTTTAAATTATCAATTTAATTAAATTCCATTAGTTTATTGCCTTTCATGTTGTACATTATCGCAACAATCTTGCACTGCACGGTGAACTGAATCACGTCTCGACTGTTAACCGATGACGTCACACGTGCAGCGAATCTGTGATGACGTTTAATCGATATCGATATACTTAAGAGTCGGCATCGACAGAAGACTTCCAGGATCCTATTAGGGTAACTAGAAACTGGAGGAAGGCTCTATGTGTCCATCTGTTATTCATACAAATGTAAGGTAAAGGACTTTTTACTAGCTAGTTTTTTTTTTAATGAAAACATATTTGGATAGTAGGTACATAAAAAAAATGTTCATTCCGATGACGAATGCAACCAAAATTTAAAAACACAGGTTAATTTTAGGGTGCTTCTTTTACCGCGAACTTGTGTATTCATTATCACATTTACCTACAGGCTAATTCTCCCTTACATGAATGGACTTTTTCCTAAATTAAGTTAAATAGCCGTAAACTGTATAATATGTCAAAGGTACAGGTGACTTCACCAACTTTACCAATGATTTTGGCTATTTAGTTCAACGAACATAATGATGCAAAACGAGTAAGCGCAAACGCGCCAAGAATCGACATTACATTGTTACGATTCTTGCATGGAGTTTAGATTATAAGATGAGTCATAGACACTAGAATTCTAGCACGTCTAATAGCCAATAAATAAGTGGCAACAAAGTGCAGCTCAGTCTGGATCACGTTCTGCCGTTGACGACTGACGTCATGACAGGACGCGGGTTCGAGGGAATGCTGATTACCATGTCAGCATCTACACTCGTATGTATGTCTGTCTCTATCATATATAAGGGTATTGTAATATAGTATGTAGTATGAACGTTTCCTAAAACAGAGCTATCCGAATGTCACTTTTTAACAGCTCTCTTCCTCTGACCTACGATACGGGAAATATCAACTCTCGTAAGGTTGTATGTACTAACGTAATACTTATAATGAACCTCGAAGACTGCAAGACTACATTTTATTTCAAGATCCTTGTTGGCGCAGCCGGCAGGACCTTGAAATAAAGGGTATGAAACTTGACTCGAACACCTGGAGCAAAACCGCTGCAATGACTGTATGTAAAAAAAATGCAAAAAGACGGGCCTCAGGTACTACGCGACCCCGAAGGGGCTTGCTACAGCCACAGCTGAGGGGATAGGGCAATCTGCCGTATTCTACACCAGATCAGACGATGCAACGGAGCCACGCCATTGTGTCGCCTAAATCTAACTAGTTTTAAGTCTTTGTTTATATGTATTTCTGTAGTTCACAGTGCCTTGGTTTTTACTGTAATGCTGTAAAACTTATTTGAATAATAAATAATAATGGTTTTAAGCGGGTAAGCGGGATATTTACATATGTCAACGCAATCATGGGAGACAGCTCCTGCGCTACGAGGCTGTTTTGAAACACCATCTTATAGCTTGCGACATCTCATCTGAGCGTTAGGACCTTGCGTCGATGAGACCGGAATGGCGCAATAAAGTCAAATAGTTAAAGCTTTTTAAAGTCAAGTAAAGATTTGAAGAAGCTTGAATCGACCACCTGGACCGAACCGCCTCTTACGGAAACTCGACCCAAACTTGCATACGCATGCACCTTCAACACCCTAGGACCATACTGCGTACAGGTTGACCGGATATTTAAAACTAATGCTTTGCTAGGCACATCCGGACATTATTAGCGGATATTGTAAGAGTCGCTGTAGTTGGACATGAAGAGGAGGTATTTATTATGTTACGGAAACCATCAAAGCGATGGTCAGCTCTTCATATGGAAATTTAGTGTCATCTCCGCAAGCGGGGTTTTACAGTTCCATAGCTTGTGTTCTTTTAGTTTGGCTCTCTCTCCTTTCTCCACTACGTACCAAGTTAGGCTGATCTAGTTCAAGACAGTGAAACCTGTCAGGGCCTGACAGGTTAAGTCATGACCAAAATAAAATCAGTCCACGTTCTGGCCGTTGATGGCTGACATCATCACATGACCATGAGGCATACGAGTCTTCTCTTCCCTTTAGGGAATGCTACCATATTCTGCAGTGTGGTCTAACCATTTCGTCTTCTTACATCGAGTTCATATGCAGCCTTTTTTCGTCTGATTTGTTTTATTTTTTCCAAGACATGCTTACTTATGTCATTTGATGAATCATAATTTTGGTGAAATATTGTTATTGCTATTTGTACTGTCTGTCAGAAAAATAAATTTATTTATTTAATTAATCAGATAATTATATTTTTTGCATTCATCCTCACCCCGAAAGAAGATGTTTTTCTAAATTTGCATGAATTGATAATATATTCTTATGCCCTTTATTCGTCCATTATTCTTATGTCGTCATTATGATTGAGCTAGACTTTGCAAAGAATCCTGCTAGGTGGGTTTTTTGTCATTTCGACGACTCTAATTTAATTAACTTTTGGTTTATAAGTATATGATAAACGACAACCTATGATTACATTGACGTATGTTAATAATAGTCTACATAATGTTGAGTGTCTTATAATATTACATCATATAAAATATTGATTATTTAAGGTTCATTCAAATAATCTATGAGACGATGCGATCACATTATAACGAAGATCTCCTTATCTAGCACCCATAACTACTCCAACGTTGTACTCGTAGACCCTGCACCAACTCAATGTTTCTGTTTAGCCCTATGGTTGACTGGTAGAGAATGCCTTGTGGCATTAAGTCCGCCATTTGTACTAGCTTGATCTGTGCAATAAAGTTTAAATAAATAAATAAATAAATAAATAACTTCTTCTTTACTATAAATAGATTTATCAAAAAGTCCTTTCACAACAAATCTAACTTCCTTTATGATTTTCACCTATGAGTACTAACCAAACTACATTCCAATTACAATTAAATCTAATCGTAATTCCATTACTTAATCAAAACAGAACAATCAACTGCCACTCCCCATTACGCCCGTACTAATTCTGATTCCTGATGTACTTACTGTGAACTTAGCCTCATCTACCCAATTTTCGCCATCTGCTTTTAAACCTTGCTCAAGTCTACATAAAATTCGTTTTGGTATGCGTTGGTTGGCCAGTCTTTTACTCGAGTTTGCTGGTTCTATTCGCTCGTTTGTATTCGACGCAGGTACAACGGCGCGCGCAGGTTAATACTGAACAATATATGATCTATATACGCGCCGTACACGAGTCTGCGTTGCCTATTGAATAGTAAACTAGTGGCAAAGACTATGAAGGAAAAGAATTATCTTACCCATACTAAAAGTATTACTAGATTATTGTTATAAACAGAAATCATTGTTTTGTTATTAGAAACAAAACGTTTAATAGGGGTCGAAGAGCAAATGACCGCTTATAATATCCGCAAACCAGTTTTTCTGCTTTTGCCTCAATTTTTCCCAAATTTGTATGATATCTACAATACTTAAACAGAAAGACAAGTGCTACACATGTTGTATTCTTAAAACTTGCCTTCCAAAAAAATAGAACGAAAACAGTCACAATTGGCAAATCACCGACATTTTTTAAATATTTTACGGTGTCAAATTCACTAATACCGGGTTCATTCATCGGTCATCTGCTGATGTCATTTACAACCTTTGACTCATCCACATCAACCGTTACCTCCATTTTATCTATTTCGACATACTAACCTACGCGGAACATTGTAAATCATCATTTCGGTTGATAAAATTGTCTTAGATTGATTGGCTTGCAGATCACTGGTTCGCCATTGAAAATAATCTAAAAATTCGTTTAAAACAATATAGCGTGCTTCCATATCAAATTGTAGATTAGAAGCAATTTGTCTATTTCATCTATACTGACTAATATCAAATTGAACAAGCAACTTTTTGTGACACCAGGGTCATACTTGAAGTGTCTTTACAGAAAGATTCATTTCTCAATGGGCATTGCATATAAATGTATACACATTGTGACATTGTGCCTGTCACTAATTTGCAACAGCTAGCATTTTTTTTCACATTATTCATTTGTTTTTAACCATTATTTGTTTATTTAGATATATCAGCTGGACAAAGGTCTCCCTTGGAATAAATAGGATTCAAAAGTGGCCAAATGCTTCATCTTAAAAGAAAACTAACTAGGCTTTTGCCCGCGGCTTCGCTTGCCTAGACTATACACGAATAAAAAGAAAGCATGCAAAGATAAAAAGCACAGTCTTAAAGTTCAGTTAGGATATGAACTATTTCTATTTTTTTTATGCAAATCCGTCCAGCTGTTACTGCGTGAAGAATTAACAAACATAGTACCTACATCTACATACTCACAAACTTTATTCGCTTTTATAGTATTAGTGGGATATGCTTAACATTCTTATAGAACATACAATACAATACATGTACGCTTTATTACGCCTTACGCTTTAAGACCCTACTAATATGCTATGGATTTTATTATGTCCGAAATAAAGATTTTCATTCAGTCATTCATTCATTACACACCAAAATACATTTACACAAGAAATCAAATACAAACAAATTAAGAAACGGTAGACAACATTACAGGTGATCTTATCGCTAAAGAGCGATCTCTTCCAGTCTACCTTTGGGTAGTAAATACATTATAGTGAGTAGGTATGTAGGTAAATAGGTAGTAAGCACTAAGGCTGGACTTGACCAAATTTTTATTTCACGAGTAACGCTTCCTCTAGGATAGTAATTCAAATTCAAATTCAAAGTTTTTTATTTCAGACAACATGATCCAAATTTGTAAAAAAGTAACTAAAGTTGTTAGTATCTTATTATTAATAAAGTCAATAACCCATAAGTAATGTCAAAAACCCATATTAGTTTGACATTACTAACCGAGAGAAAGCATTTTTCTTGGGGTAACAGTTTGGTCGAATTCAACCTAAGTGGGCAATCTTATTGACTAGTCTTTGCCAATAAATTCTAAACTTATTCAAATGTCGCATGGCAGTGATAGCATCTTTATGTACGGGATTTCCGGCGTCTGCCGTCCCTGTCTGCGGTACACGTGGAATTTAGATTCCTTCTGCTTCACTTATTGCTTATTACGAATACATATCGGTGATAAGTAGATTTTTGGCGGTGTAGGTACGTAAGAAATATACAAAACCGGCAACATTTTATTTTGAACTAGGTTTTTTCAGACATAATAAAACTAGTGGATCTGTGAGCGAATATACGAGTTTGAAATAATATATGTCTTTTTTACGTTTACAACCCCATATCTCCCCGCCATTTTGAAAAAAAAAACGCGGACGACTAACTTGACAAAAAAATACATAAATATTAAGCCTGATTATACAATTTTACGAGAATCGGTTGAGAAATGCGGCATGTAGGCGAGAACAGCCAGAAATCCGGACAAACAGGTATCCGAACACTCAAATATCCGGAATTTATAGCCAATATGAAACGGTTGAAAGCCGAAACGATAAAAATATAGCAACAGCCGCGAAGGCTTGACGTGACACGACGGGCGTTTGCATTTGTCATTTAGCGTGGAATATAAATAAGTAAAACCTGAACAGAAATATATGAGGATTGTCAAGACAGCGCTATTTATAAGACTTATATGGCAACAATTTTGCAACAAATCGCAACCGCACTATAATGGCACATTACTATAAATACCTGTCAGTTCCTAAGATAACCTCGTAATATCATTTAATGGAATGCACTCTTTTCCTGGCTGTTTTTCGTGTAGTAAACACGTGTACACTCTATTTATAATATTACATTCACGACTGATTTTCGGCATTTTCTTTGGATATTTTTAAATATTTGTCTTTTAAATATACATTTTCGGCATTTTCTTTGGATATTTTTAAATATTTGTCTTTTAAATATACACCAGGAATGACATTGACATTGTTGACAAACCATCATAAAATCATTGCCAGTGCAAGAAATTAGTTCCAGTGAAATTCCGCAATATGGCTTTATCTCATAATTCACAAGAAAACTGAGAAATAATAGAAGGCAATCAAAATTAATTGCACAAGAAATGTAGGTAAAATACCGAAGCAAACCTTTATTCAATGATCAATGGAACGTGAATCAATAATTTCGATTAATTTAAAGTGTCAATTTTAATTAATGATTCTGTTTTGATAAAATTCAAACTTGATGCGTTTTTTGCTGGTCTGCATTTTTAACAATTTCGATATTTTTAAGCAGTGATTTAAAATGTATAATACAACCATATTCTACTTTGCTTCTATTTCAGAACATTTTGACGATGGATATCATTACAACAATATAACAATTCTTTATTGCACCCCAAGAAAAATGTTACAATTGAAACCTCAATTCATAAATGAATATCAGTCATATTTAATTTTATTTAGACATAATGGGCAATTTTCCGCAATAACCCTTTTTTTACCGTAATCTGGTAAAGAGAGGTATCCATAACTGAATTGACCCTAAACCGAAATTGGTTAACACACGTCCAATTTTTTCGTGTTTTAATCAATGCCCATAGAAAAAAATGCATTGCGCTTTTTTTCGCATCATGTCTTTTCCCCAAAGAAAATTTCTGTTAAGATTTTCAATAATGTATATTGGACGGCAAATACAGGGAGTTAATTTCCCCTGACTTTGCCGTGAATCGCATTATATACTATCTTTTAATATTTTTTTATTAAAGCAGTAATGTCTGCTAACCTAAACCAAATGTTTACAATGTTTACAATGAAGCGAAAAATTGAAAAATTTAATGGTTCGGACAGGATTCGAACCTGCGTTTCCAACGGCTTTCCGGGCCGACACGGGCGTCATACCAACTGGACCACGAACCAGATGTCAGAGCCATTGAATCTTTCAACCAGTTGCTTCAACATGCCTTAGGGTGGCATTTCTCAACAAATTTGAGACGATGGTGCCGACGATAAAGTCTAAATCTTTACGGTAGATGGCGCTACGATGCCGTACAACTTTAGAAAAATCACGGGCGGTAATTCGTAAAGCTCCAGATCGCATATTTATAAAACACCTTCGATCTGGGACATTCACGAATTTACCGCCCTAGATATGTAATGTACTATTGCGTCACCCTAGGCCGTAAGTGGGATCTTCTGCCCGCTACGCGGGGAGAAAATCACACTTCCTGGCCTAGGCAAAACATTCGGTTTGTCTAAAGTTTTACGTACTCACCTTCAGTTCGGGCTACAAACACCTGCGATCAGGGACTACCACCATTTTATACAGTTAGATTTATTTTGGTTCTTAGTTTCAATTCACGAGTCAACCAAAAACTCATTATTTATATCGTAACAATTTTATGATTACCTCGACGTTTCGGACGTGATGCTACGTCCATCTCGAAGGGACTAAACCAATAGGATTTTTCTATTTGTAATTTAGCGTGCAATATCATCCGACTTTTCGTCCAAGTATAGGTAATTAAAACTTTCCAAGTAGCGAGAATAAGAGATCCAATCGTCTGTTTAGTATGGCGCGCGGGCCGCGAGCGCCGATTTACAAGTATAGTGTGTTTCCTGCGCATTTGATTTGGATCGGCGCGATCTATTCTACGAAACGTGCCGAGGCGTCTTAGTTAAAACAATGAGAGGCCAAAGACTAACGTGGCCTGTTCAAAATAGAGTGGAAAACTGTCCGTCTAGCACAGCTACGCTTTGCGACTCTTGTCGCGCGACAGCATCGACCGTCACTCTCTCACAGTAAAACGAAGAAAGAGATGGTAATATTTCTTGCGCGAGAAAGAGTCAAGTGTCACAGTTGTGCTAAAGGTGCTGATAATGAAGGAATATAACAGAATATTCTTTATTGCAAACCTCAACGAGAAATTAATACAAACTTACACAGATTAAACGTAAAATTCAATAGAGGTAAACAAAAAGCGGTTTTATCGCTTAAGAACGTTCTCTTAGGCAACCTTTGAGTTGCGAATTTGAAATAAAAACATCCAAAATCAATCATGGAATGTATCGACATCATTATCATTTTTTTATTTCTTACCTACATACTTAGTTGCAGCTGTTACATTGATTTAAAATGTAAGTATGTTTTTTTTTATCGCTAACCAATATAGATGTCCCATTGCCGGGCAAAGGCTCGCCCTTCTATTCTTTTCTCGACTCATGAAAATTATGTAATGTTATGGTTCTGTATAGTTTTTGATGTCCAATAAATAAAATAAAAAATATCAGACAACCTCACACAAATCGATCTAGTCCCAAATTAAGCTCAAGAAGGCCAATGCAACAGGAAAACGTCTTATACGTATTCTGACTTCAGTAACGTTTTCATTTTCATTTCCACGATTCCAAAAACAGTATTCTTTAATATATGCCTATATCGCCATCAAAATCACGTCAAGCCGTCAGTTATTGTATTGCAACAAGAAGAACGAAAGATACAAAAGCCAATTTAAGTACATAAAATCATATTGCTCCCCATCATTCATCAATTTATCCATATTTCTGTTCATCGTAAAATGTCACGTTGCATCTGAGATGCCCAGCGCTACAACCTAGAAAACCTCCTCGCCGTCAATAAATCTATAGAACAATTAATCTATAATTGTATTATGGATCATCTGTACACCAAGCGTGGGCGCCATTGGGGCGTGACCACGCATGCGTATCGATCCTAATCAATATATATCAAGGAATTAGTAAACAGGTACTCTATAATCGAATGACGTAAGTGTCTGGTAATTTGTCTGTTGATAAGACCTTTTGGGTTGGCGTGAAGGTGGTGGTGTATTTGTAACTAAATGACGTCAGTGCTAGGAACATTGAAGGTTGATAGGACGTTTTGGATTGGTGTCACGTGTAATGTATGTATGTAGGGTGACATTTGCAAAGCGTCATGCGCAGTGAGGTGTTTTTATTAGAAGACAATGTTGTTGCTATTGAGACGTATTGTGAATGTGTTTGATAGGCCATAGTTTGCTTATATGGGTATAATTTACACATAACGAAATCATAGATTGCTTACGGCTGTTGCATTAATGATTCTACACGCTCCCACTTGTTATTTAAGTTCCCACTTGTAAGTTTGGAAGGCATAGCTTTATCAGATTTGGACGCCAGCAAATTATTAAATAGACTTCCGACAATAACAGGTCAAACGACAATAACACGACTGGGTGCGTCCCACGAGATATAACTACATAATATATAATTACATATTAATAACGTTCACAAGATATAATAAACTGTTGCTATAACATCAAAATCAATATTTTTATTAGGAATAACGGTCAATTGGCATACTCATGTTGTAGAATGTTTTTCTATATAACACTCAAATACTCTAAATTCAGTTGATATAACATACATAACGTATATCGATCATAGTATAATGATTAGAAAATATAATAGCGTATGATATACTAAATACTGCTACCCTAAAATGGAATATGGGTCAAACACCGAAAACTGTAGGTTAGGTTAGGTTTGTTTTATGACCATGGATAGCGGAGCGTCAAAATGCTTGCTTGCATGAGGTATATTAAAATTTAACAGCGAACTATTGCATAAGTATGTACACAATTGATAATGGCAGATGAAATTCTGGCAAATACGAGTATACCGTTTGGAAGAACTGCGACAAAATGGAATATGGGTCAAAAACCGAAAACTGTAGGTTAGGTTAGGTTTGTTTTATGACCATGGATAGCGGAGCGAGCGAAGCGAGCGGAGCGTTAAAATGCTTCCTTGCATGGAGGTATATTAAAATTTTACAGCGAACTATTGCATAAGTATGTACACAATTGATGTGCAGGCGGTTATTCTATACGAGCATTATGCATTTTGATGTTAGATGTATTGAGTAATATACATTATAAATCTGAGATATTATGAACGTTATACGTTATGATCGTTATATACAATGATATTATACTTAAATAACGTTATACTTAACAAAAATAGATATTTTGATTTTATATCTAACGTTCGTTATACACCTTGAACGGTATACAAAACAAGCTTATACAATATGAGCGTAGCCGTATATATAATATGAATATTATACTATAAGTTCTTATATCTTATATTACTTACCCGGTCACTTCATTCTGAGCTAACAAACATAAAAAAATACATTTGCATTGAGAATCTCCTCCTTTTTTGAAGTCAGTTAAAAACAATTTGACGACGCGTTTGGCTCGGTTGGTAGACACCTGCCTACTGAGTCGGCGGTCCCGGGTTCGAATCCCGGCCGGGGCAAATATTTGTGCAAATATTTGTTCTTGGGTCATGGATGTTATCTATATCGATGGCAAAAAGCGAGAACGTAGTAACCGCCAAAATGCAAACTTTACACCAGAGCCAAAAAACTTTTCGATTTCGAGAAAAAAAATCATAACTCTTTCATTTATGAACGAAAGTGCTTGATATTTGGACCTAATTCATAACTTATGGTTTTCTTTCAACTGGCATATTTAATATTTAACAAAAAAGACTGGTTTACGACTTAGTGGCGGTTACGACAATTGAACTCTTTTTTTCGTTACGCGAAAACGCTGTAAACGCCAGAAGTAAATGTACTAAAATGGTGAAACGAGTATTATTTCCATAAAGCATAAATGCTGTAACCAGATGCATATTTATTTTAAGATTCAATAATTTTGACGTAAATGTCATTACGTTCTTTATAGGACTAACTGAAATGTGGTAAGTGTCCACCGGCAAAAAGAAACTGTGAAAATAAAACGACTTAAGTATCAATCCACTTTTATCAACATACTTTTTTAAAATGTTTCCAAATTTTAAATGCAGGTTTCTTACAAATTAAAAGCTCAGAAGCAACAATTACCGTCTTAACATATCAAATACTATCTAGTCTCAATTTCTCTGTATAAAAACATTACGAAAGTTCTTCTCCTCATTTTTATATAAATATAATCCAACCTAGGATTGACTTGACCAAACTGGAACAAGACCTAATAATACCCAGATATTAAGGGACAAAATTACATAGAAATTTTACATTAATCCTAAGAGTATATCTTGGTCCATATTGGTCAAATCAACCTTATTTTGTAAGGTGATAAAGTCGGGTGTACGGTTTTCTATGATAATGATAAATAGTTTAAGTAGGTATAAAATATTGAGATAGGCTGTAAGCGAGAGATAACGCGGTGGCAGATAAACCGTGCGCGGTGTTCGTCCACCGTATATTATGTAATAGGTCATAAGTTCCTTGTTTTAAATAAATTAAAAAAAAAAAAAAAAAAAACTTAAAACCGCTCCGTTGATTGTAACATTTCAAAAGGCTAATAAAATCTCTCATATTATAAAATCACAACCTTGTATTTATCGTGCTAAAAACAAACATAAATATTCTTAGGGTTAATCAGACTATAATATTGTTATCCGCTAAAACTAAATATTATAGGTAATGAGGTTTAATATTCCCGTGAAAACTTTAAAACTCTCTACATTTTATCTTCAGTTTTGGCATTCAATTGTCTTTTAAGTAACTTTTATCGATATAAAACTCACTACCTATTAAACCCACTAACTATAAAAGATGTTTTGAATGTAAGTATTACTTATTATATAAGTTTTCAACATAATTCTTAAACAATTGTTTGAACACAACTATCACCTCAATTATAAAAATATTTCTTTGAACTAATCTCACTGAACCATTAATATTTAACTTTAATAACTAGACGTTATATCACTATGGTACCGTACAAATTAAAATTGTTATTATTTATTTAAATAAAAACTCGGAGTCATTTTTCTTAGACAGAATATCAATTGACATTAAAATAGGAACCTAAAAATTGCATTCCAATGGAATTCGTTTTCATAACAACATGATTAAAATAACTGTTCTTAAAAAAATACTAAAAATTCCACTCTAAAATGCATTTTTTTATAATAACAGTCCTCAAAATGTTTGTCATAATTAACTCAAAAATCGCCCCTCTAAAGTAATGAAAATTAGTGCAATAGTGACTGATGGACATGTGCATTCTTCCAATCCTGACCTACGGAGCGCAGACTTGGTCTTTGACAAAAGTTCAGAAGTCCACCCTCAAGGTTTGTCAAAGAGCCATGGAACGCAGTATTCTGGGCGAAAATCTAACTGACAGAATTAAGAACACAGCTGATGTAGCTCAAGCAGCCGCAAAGCTGTATATTATGTCCGTGATAAAACGAATCACGACAGTTGTCGCAGTGGTTTAAGCAGCTGCCTACTGAGCCGACGGTCCTGGGTTCGAATCCCGGCAAGGGCAAATATTTGTGTGATGAACTCGAATATTTGTCGAATAATATATTTGTGCCTGGGTCATGGATGTTATTTGTATTTTCTCAAAAATTGCATGTAATGTTGCCTTACCATCGCTAGATAGACTACAGTAAGTGGAACATACCGAAGACTTTTTAGAAGTGTCCAGTAAACAGCGAGATTTTAAATTTGGAATCAATATTTGTCCAGTAAGTAAGTATGTAATTCCTATTACGTATCAAGATATTTGAATATCGAAACACGATTTACATCGTCACCGACCTATAAAAAAACTAAGGATGTGAAGGCGATGAGGTCGTATATAAATGTAAAAAGGATGCATTCCACAAATTGTTTTAATTATAAGTACAGTGCGAGAGTAAATTGTAGATATTAAAAAGTGGCGTCCCTTTTTCATACATTAAATAGAAAGAGACGACATTGCAGTATACACTTGCAATTTACACTAAGAGCAAATGTAAAATAAAAAGAGGTTAGTACTATTGGCAGTATAAACGTAACTCAAGATGCATATTTAAAAAAAAAAAAGTAGCGACAAGGTTTAGTGCGGAAGTTTGTATGCAGCGTTTAGTTCATAATTGTGCTGTGTAAAATGACAATGATATTTCGGAATTCCTTCCTTTTTTGTGTCGTTTAGAAAAAACATCGGAGTTAAAATTTAAGGTAAGCTTTATGATATGAAAATTAGTTAGAAAGTACAACAATGTATAACAATAATTAAATTTTATCTTTAAGACTTAGGTTTGTAAGACAGTGCAAATTATTAAACGCAGTATTTATAAAAAAAAGAAATTAAGTCGGGATTTAAATTAAAATATAAAATTTTCAAATTTGTTTGTGTGATCTATTACAATAATTCAGCAAAAATGAGTTCAGACGAGTCTGATTCCGAATAGACGGCACTCCTCCATACTTAAAAGCGGAGGCAGAGTTGGCTAAAATAATTTACTTCCGACTAAATCCAAGGAGATATAAAAAATACAAGAGATTCATTAAATGGAAGGAAGAAAATCAAGTTAATAGTTGGTCAGATAATGTGTGATAAGGTCTGAATATTTCAACAATCTTTCTGAGACAGTCGGATGGCTACAAAGGAAAGAAATCACAAATATTCAGCAGCAACATATAGAAAAGTTCTTAAATCAAGCTCTAGATGATAAACAGTTTGGCGATGAAGGTAAATAAATGCTGCCACTATTTGATAACGATATAACTATATCTTTTATCCAAGTATAAAGTCATAATTATTTTTGTTATAGGTTGTTATCGTGGGAGTTAATGGTGCCTGCGACGACGAATATCACAATGTGTAATAATAAAAATGGGATATAACAAAAATATTCATTGGAAAATGGCCGAATATGAATGTCACCTATAAAATATAATTTTAATCTAATTTTCTTGTTTAATTTTTGAGAAAAGCACTATACTTGCTTCGACCGTAAGAGCCATCCTGGCCTCGTATTATATCCGGACCTCGCCTACGGCTCGGTCCGTCTAATTCCTACTCGGCCAGTATGGCTTACTTACTGGTCTCTGCCGTAATGTACTATTAAGTATGTATTTATCTTTACCAGTATGTTCACTTGTGTCCAGAACACAAGCCTCCTAGAACTTACTGTGGTACTTGATTAATTTGTGTGAGGTTGCCCGATTATGCCATGCGTATGGTTATTGTGAAAATATTAATCGAATCAGGCACCAGTTAACCGGTAAATTTTAAATACCGTACAGTTGTTTATCAACCGCAGCTCAACAAATTTAGTGCTTATCCTGATTCTAGCCCTTGGACAATAAAAATGCGGACGTGACACCCCAAACTAGTTTGATCCGGCTTGAGTCAGCTTTTTAGGGGTTAGACCAATTAACTCTTAATGGTTGTAGTGAAACGTAGTAGATTACAGCAAAACTTTCTTCTAGCGATTACAACCGTAAACTAGATATACATATTATACTAATTAAAAAAAAAACATTATTTTAAATCGAAATCAAAATTGAAATGTAGGTATACCTATTCTGTAAGTAGGCCACTTTACATGTCTGAATCTGAATTTATCGGCATTTCACAAGAGGAGGCCGCTGTCGAGAAGAAAGCCGAAAAAAGTAATATTTTTTTCATTTTGTTTTAATCATCATGCGAGCGTTTGCTCGTATCTTTTGATTGCCTTGAAGCTGAAGATAAGCAGACCTTTGATGATATTTGATGTTAATTCCAGCTTTATACCTCCACGCGTTCCTGAGAAAAAGGTCTCGACAAATAGATAGACAGGCACAAAAGTGATCCTATTTAAGTTTAGTTTTTGGCGATTGAGGCACGGAACTCTCAAAGCTGCCGCGTCCCGCTCCCCAACATCGTTATTTTCTTCCAACAAAATGTAATAAAAACATTTTTGCTGTCCTTTCAATATTAATAAAGCAAATAAATATGCTAGTTATTTTTTATCCCAATATTCATATTTTCCATTAAACCCGCAACATATTTTTACATCCAAAAAAGGCATGTACCTTTATGTTGGAGGTGTGCAATTGTATTTGTATTTGTACCTACACAGACTACGCACACCCACTCGCTCCGGCGATCGCCGATAGACTAAATCACAGGTCGTATTCACGAGCCACATCGCCGCGAGCGCACATTTTTATTGCTGTATCTTCAAGCACTACCCACTTCACGTTGTGTTTCAAATGTCGTTACTGTAGCTTGCTGTTAATTCATTTTCGAATGAAATGTAGTAAGCGTCAATCATAGATAATTTATTTTAGGATAATTGCAGTAAGCTTGGTTCGTATTTTTTTCACTACATGCATAAATGCTGCAACCGCCACGGAACAAAATTTCGGCAACGCTGTAACCGGCACACCCTTTGATTTATGAAAGAACCAAATTAGCGTAAATGTACTCGTTTAGAAAATTGCTACTATTTGGGTGTTTACAGCAATTAGATGTGGGCATCGTCAAAAAAATACATTCGTTTTGCAACGTAGTCCAGTTTTTTCTAAGCGTCGTAGAGCCATGGGACCCAGACCAGTCGACGCAGAAAAAATCGCTGATTCCGAATATGCAAAAAAAATTTTTTTGACCAAGTGGCGGTTACTACGTTCTCGCTTTTTGGCATCGATATATGTATTTATATATTATGTATATCGTCGTCTAGTACCCATAGTACAAGCTTTGCTTAGTTTGGGACTAGGTCGATTTGTGTATGATTGTCCCTTAATATTTATTTATTTATTTATTATTTATATACAAGGAGAACGGAACGAGATTGACGTTGTCTCATTCTAAAAGTTGATCGTAATAGTGAGTAGATTCGGATGTTAAAAGGTCCCTCGTTCCGTTCCACCCTGTATACTGGTTAGTTCTTGTAGCGCACCAGCACCTCTGGCACAACTACAGTATGCGACTATTTCTCACGCGAGATATTTATCTATCTCTTTCTGTGCAGTACTGTGAGAGGGTGACAGGTGATGTTAAGCCGCTTAACAAAAGTCGCAAAGCATCTAGTTGTGGGGTGTGGGGTGGGTTGTGGGCACGGGCAAATATCATATTTCAGAAGCGTTGGTAGAATTCAACCTGAAAAAACGGGAAAATATCATATTTCAGAAGCGTTGGTAGAATCTAACCTGAAAAAACGGGCAAATATCATATTTCAGAAGCGTTGGTAGAATCCAACCTGAAAAAACGGACAAATATCATATTTTAGAAGCGTTGGTATAATCCAACCTGAAAAAACGGGCAAATATCATATTTCAGAAGCGTTGGTAGAATCCAACCTGAAAAAATACCCTCGATGCATATTAGCAGAATGTTCGAATTTCTAGCAGAACTGTCAATAGATGATTGAATTTAGCGAGAAGCGTTATTTTTGTTCAGAAACTAGTATGTTTTCATTCGTTTGATTGCACCACGAATTGTAATTTATATCAATGCCGATTATCCCGTTTTTTGCAGTCAAAATATACAAGCCAATACAAAGAATAGCACCTTAGCATTTGCATTTACAAACAAAAGACGTAATCACATGAACCATATCTCAAGCCAAAGTGTTAATGCGCGTACTAAAATTAATGAACCCCACGACGTCTCAACTAGACGTAACATGTATGAGAACACGTCTATCCCAGCCTTCGACTTATTTGCATGCGAACAAATTCATTCCAGACGTTTTCTCTATTCGCCAAGCTCATACATCAACGTGTTATGTTTCCAAACAACCTTTATAACTCAAACTATGGATCGAGTTTGACTTACAACTCAACTCCAGTGAAATTAAGCTTATATGTTCATTGCAGGAGGTTGGGAATTAGAGACATCCCACACTAGCGTATTTTGTACGTCGGGGCTTTGCCTGCGCCGCGCAACGCAAAGTTTGCGTAGCGTCGATGCAACGTTGGGGCAACTGTTCAATAATGAAAACAAGAAACCGGCCAAGAGCATGTCGGGCCACGCTCAGTGTAGGGTTCCGTAGTTGCTCATCCTTCACAATAGACTTAAGTTACGAGAAACATTTCAAGCTCTATAAAAAGGTCGTAAACGCCAAAGTAACTGTAATTACTTTTACCTTCTGGAAGTCAACTTACGTCCTTTTAAGAAAATTATGAAATTTTGCGATAACTCACAAACGGCTCGACCGATTTTGTTCAATATAATTTTCATTGAAAGTACTTATAAGGCCTCATGTTCATGAATTTTCCCATAATTTTTTGACCCGTGGTTGAAAAGTTAAAGGACACTATTTTTTTAATTTTCGGAGCAAATATTTACAAAACTGCTGATATTATCAAAAAATAATGTTTGGAGACCCCTATTATTTTTAAAAGACCTATTCAACGATATCCCTCACACTAGTATTGAAGCCTAAAAAAAAATCACCCCAACTTTAGGTGTTCGAGAGGTACCCGAAAAAAATTTTTTTTTTTAGTTTTATTTTACCGTTTTGTAGACGTGATACATACACATACTCATACCAAATTTCAACTTTCTAGTACTAATGATCACGGAACTAAGCCGCAGACGGACGGACAGACGGACAGACGGACATGGCGAAACTATAAGGGTTCCTAGTTGACTACGGAACCCTAAAAAGTTTTGGTTAACAGTAGCCCAAATGGTAGCTGCTAGTCACATAGATCGGAAAATTGACAAACTGAGGGCTACTGGTAACTAAAATAAGTTATGTAAAATTAGCATAATTTTGGTTACTACGGAGCACAATTTAGCTATTTCTCAAATAGTTGAACCAGTTGAGCTATTTTTTTTTTCAGTGCAGTGACGCCTGTGGAGCATTATGGACCTTAATGTCTCACCAGTGCTCTCACAGCGACCACGCGGCTTATACATTTCTTTTTCATTTTAATTGTTTTATATTCATACACTAATGTTGTCGGGTCGTCACTGTGAGGGCGCTGCTGAGACGCTGACGGCCGATAAACGCCGCTTGCGTCACGCCAACCTTGTGTTGACGCTGCGCATAAAATTGTGTCAGCGCTGCTCGGGCGCAGGGCGAACGCCGACGCTCAAAAGTCGCTAGTGTGGGGCCTCTCTTAGTCTAGTTGGACCTCACTCGATTTTGAGCGTAGTCCGACTGTTTTGTGGTCGATTTCTGATTGTGGATGTTTCAGAACGATGAGTGACGTTAGGAAATCAAGTGATGCGCGTAAAAATATTGCCAGCAACATTGTCGGCGCATGCGTTCATTAGCGCTCAGCTATCGATCTTGCGATGGTGATGGGAACTGTCTGGGTGTCTGTGCATCTTAAAAGATGCCACGTACTGTAGATACGGGATTCGTGGTAGAAAATTTCACTTCCTGACCAAACCAAGACAGAAAACTTTAGACAAACCACTGGCGGTAATTCGTAAAATTTATACATAACCAGACCGCATATTTATGCACAGACACCTGCGATCTGGGATATCTATTGTTCTATTGTATCATTGTAGATCCTGCCGTTGGGGCAGCAGATTCCTGAAGTGGCGACCACCTATAAGAAAGCGCGCGCACCCGATTAGGTGGACAGATGACCTCGTTAGGGTAGCAGGGAGTCGATGGATGCGATCTGCACAGGATCGCACCTTGTGGCGAGCTATGGGAAGGCCTGTTCGGGTCTATATTGACTCCCAGAATATTTTACTGTCGAAAGCATGTTTCTTTGCAACCGTGAACTAATTGAGACTGTTATAAAACAAACCTAACCTAACTAATCAATAAGATTATGATTGCAAGAATTATGAAAAATGTATGACGACAGGGGAATACAATTTCTCGAAAACATTCGACGAAATAAGTTTCTTGGAGTCAACACCGCTGAACATAGGGATATATTATGTTCAGCGGTGGACGTCTGTGGCTATAGATAGATAGAGATCTTACCGCCTCTACAGCTTTAATCCATCTCTGTAATGTATAATTTTATTCCAGAGCATTACTCATATAGCTGGTCCGCACTCGTCGAACCATATCTCACGCCTAATGAACTACTTCACTCAACTATTGAGCATTTCGTGACTTCCGACCTCGTATAACTTCATTCTTACAAGTGAGCTTTACATTTAGTTACCTACTGCAAAAATCCAAAAAAAAAGGCCAGGTCGAGTCGGACTCGCGCACTGAGGGTTCCATACAAACACTTCCCACCTTAACTGGTCGAAACTAGCCCATGATTAAAAAAAGCAAAATGTGGTAGCTCAGGCAATAAACTTAATAAAATTGTAGAAATCTTATCAGTTAACACCTGTTATGTTTTACAATCCACCACTTAACATGCCTGCCTTTAATTAATAGGAGAAAGTGACAAAATTATATTTGTCACAAGCCTTGTTCACGTGGGAACGTCTTACAGTCTGACCAAAAAGAGTAGAAATTAAAAAGTGGTAATACTGTAGTGTCGTCCTTTTCTAATCAATCTAAGAAAACGGGGACGACACTACAGTATTGCCACTTTTTAATTTCTACTCTTTTTGGTCAAACTGTAGATACATAAATTATATTAAGTACTCTTTTTCTTTGATGGAGGGTTACTCCGATATTTGAAATTCGAACTTCTCGCCGAATCGTGCCGTCCCGTTCATTCAAATATTGTTTGAAGCGAGATCGACAGGGATGGAACTGATAGGCTTACTGAAATGTCAGTAGGATTAACTGGCTATTTTTTTCAGTGCATGTCTCTTAGGTCTCAAAGGTACTGAGACTCTTCAGTGCCTTCGAGACCATGAACGTAACATCGCGCTCGAAACGTTGAGGTAAATAATTGAACACTTTATGAACGCGATGAAGTTCCGTTTTGTTATAATAAGGCCGAAATTACTTGTATATACGACTTTAGCTTTCCAACTGCTTTAAGCAACGCAGATACGTTATTAAAAGAAAATAAAGCTCATCGCTGAAATGCTAATCTTGATATTTAGGATCAAAGCAATTAGAAATGTGATATAAAGGAATAAGACCCCTGTCCTGTACAATTTGAATTTTTCAGTGATAATTTTTGTTTTGAAAAGTTTCACAAACTAGTCGAAATTGACAATTGGTTTCGACTGCACGCAATGAAAGCATAAGATAACTATCTAGAACTAAAAAATTTTTTTTTTCCTTTTTCTAATTAATCTACTTACACTTAAACATACTACAAACAGCTGAACAGCACAATTAACTGTACACTATAGAGTCTAACACGAAATCAGTTGAAATTATCTATATTATATTTTGTCTTAATATGAAAAAAATACATTTTAAAATGTATAAGGCCTCTTAAGTTGTTAAAAAAACGCATAAATATCAAATCAATTTACGCCCACACACCTTCAAAGACCCCATCGAATGCATTCGTCACGCTTGTAAAATTAGATCATCGTCCGAACGATACAGTCGTCGATATTGAACCATTGATAATATTTACGTCCCGAGGCGGGGTCACGGATTGCACGATTGTTTACAAGTCTGGACAGGAAGTAGCCTTGCAGATGCAACTACATTTAAAACATGTTTTTTTGAATTTAACAGTGTTTTTTTTTTAATATTGATTTATTGACACAAATTATTATAAGATCTTTATCCGAAATTAAAGCTAAACCAAATGAATTATGACTTATATTGCGCTAAAGACACACACGGGGACACTCTCTGATAATTCAATAAAATATCATAAAAGACTATAGATCTTCTTAAAAGCACCTAACAGAATTGGCCTTAACTATCAATTTTTTTTCGTTACTTGTGTAGGAACTCAGCGCTATTACTTTCAGTATGACACAAAAGAGTAGAAATTAAAAAGTGGCAATACTGTAGTGTCGTCCTTTACTAATCAATCTAAGAAAAAAGGGACGGCACTACACTATTGCCACTTTTTAATTTCTACTATTTTGTGTCGTACTGTAGTTATGTGACCATGACCACGCATCAAATTGCTCGAAAAAAGGTACTTGTATGGAAACATTATAAAATAAAAAAATATAAAATGATATAGCAGACTTTTTCCATATTGTACCTACCCCTGACTGGGAGGCGGGGTCACGAATGGCACGATTGTTTACAGGTCAGGACAGGAAGTAGCCTTGCAACTTCATTAAATTAGTGGCTAAGATGTGTAGCCCTCGCGATTTTTGTTTTTTTTAGTCTTACCGCTAAAGAGCGATCTCTTTTAGATAACTTTCGAGTGGCTGAAATTGTTAAATACAGATTAGAAATGAAAACAATGAAAAGTTAATAGTTAACAATTTTAAATTGAATCAGTTCAGTTCAGTTCAATTTTTCAATCCACAAATTACTTATAAGTAACAATAAAATATTATTATTTTAACTTCTATTTATAATTTCCTAGAAATGAGATCGCTCAATCGCGATAAGACTGCATGTGGTTTACTTCTACTCGTAATCAAATTTTACATATATTGTATTCTGTATTTATCGATATACATATGTATAATCGGAAGTCGATAAACGAGAAGTCCCTATGACAGCTCAAAAATGCTACGAGAATTCCGACCTCTGGTGATAATGTTATAATGATATGAGAAACAAAAACGCGGCCAAGAAGTTTTGTTGCGTTAGAAACGTAACTTGAGGTTCTAATTGATTCGTAACGATAATACTAAATCAAAGCTACAGGTAAAATTTAACACGTGTTAGTGATTTATATTCGTTGGGGTGACTCAACTTCATGGTACTTCTTGTTGAGATCATTCCGTGTACCATTTAAGGAAGTCTGAGAAATAGGTCATTAAGTCGGACACGATTATTGGATTATTGCGTCATTATCACTTCTAAATTGCTAAATAGTTTTATCATCTGTTGTATCATTTTATCCATTTGTTCTACAGTTATCTACATCGTTTTGTGACTTATTTTGGCCATATTGCACGCAGAGATACCATCAACAACCTAGAAAGACTGACGTGAAAGGCCGAAGGTAAAAGACCTAGGTAAAACAGGTAGGGCGAAGGCCGAGGAGATGGTCGGACTAAATTTCTGAACAGCTGGACTTAAACATCGGTGCCGCACTCCACCAGGTGACCGAGTGAATCGATAAAAAACACTTCTCCTTTTATGAAGTCGGTTCAAAAGGAGTTAACGATCTCCAGTAAAGGCGGAACGATTGAAAAGAATACTGTTTGTACACTGTAGATACACACTGAAGATAGTTTTACAAGAAATAAGTGAAAAAGGCGATTTGGAAATTTATGAAGATCATAACACTTTTCTTTTTTACAATTTAAAAAATCGCGCAGCAGAGATCGCCTTGGAAGCCCAAGAGGATTATGCAGTATTTTCAGCACTGACTTGTCTCTATTGACCCTTCAAAGAGGACTATTATAACTGTATGCTCCAGGGATTGAGTTCTTTAGTGCGGAACGCCGCGAGTACCTTCGGTAGATGCTCAGCTCAACTCTTGAGACTTCTAAACCACCGATGTTGCACTGCCCTTAGGCTACTACGTGTGTTGTTTCACAGGACTCTATCAAGCGAGGGGTAAATCACCATCTGCTAGTGCCAACCTGATTCTTAAGACAGTGTATCATAACTATTTTTTATTAAAACAGTCGCGTCTGTCGTCGTCAAAAAATTTGATAAATTTGTGGTTCGGGGAATGAAGCAACTAGTTTAAAAATTCAATGGCTCGTGTATCGGTACGGTGGTTTAATAGGTAAGAAGAGACGCCTGTTGGCAGTTGGAAACGCGGGTTCAAACCCTGCCAGAACTCCAGAACCACAATATTTTTTTATTGTTGGTTTCAATGTAAACATTGTGTCCTGTTAGACGTCTACATATTTGTCTCAAATAATAGCTAAGCAGTTAGTTCGTCATTCGATTCTTGTTTATTACAGATTATAAATTATCATGTTTAACAATGTTAAAACACACACCCCTCAAAGATGAGTCGAAAGTATCACTCCTGATGAGTAATAGTTAGCATTATTTTTTAAACGAAACTTCAACATACGCCCACGATACTTCACGATTGAACAAGAAAATATCATTAACTGAATAGATATCGCAGCCTTACTATTTCAAAATCAAACAACACTAAAGCCCATCACATTTCATATACACTTAAGACATTTCAATTCGGAAGGTTTCTGATATCATCGACAAAGAAATGTATAATCGGTATCCCAATATCACATTAAAATTAATTGAAAAACGTTGATTCTAATGTTTTGAAAAATTATAAGTTTTGTGAATGAGCGTGAGGAGATACGCATCGGACAAATTATTAATTTCTATAATATTATGGGTCCTATTATAAGAATAAATAGTGAAATCGTGTCGAACGGGTTGTTCTCGAGACTTTATTGAATTATAACTTGCGCGATCTTATTCTTTGTGTGGGGAAATAGTCGGGTTGATACTTGAAGGTCTATTCTTAAGAAGCCTTAATACATTTTAAAACATTTGTTTTTCCATATCATGACAAATATATTGATTATTTCAACCGACTTTTGAATGGGAATAATACTTTTTCCTGAATTCTAGATGGTAAAATAGCTATTTCATGCTCTCATTGCGTGCAGTCAAAAAAAATTGATGAATTTTGTAAATTCAGAGTACCTAGTTTTTGAAACCAAAATTATCAATGAAAAGTGCAAATTGTAGGTTCCAAATATATACCAATAAATCTCAATGGCCCTGTTCTCGGTAGTAACATCAATAATATGTTAAGAAACATGTTCGATCATAGAGTATAATGTCTAAAACAATCAGCATTTTAAAAGGAATAATAATAAATAAATATCGGACAACCTCACACAAATCGATCTAGTCCCAAATTAAGCTCAAGGAGGCTTGTGTTATGGGTAGGTACTAGATGAAGATATACGTACTTATATAGATAAATATATACTTAAATACATAGAACAACCATGACCCAAGCACAAATATTCGAGTTCATCACACAAATATTTGCCCCGGCCAGGATTCGAACCCGGGACCGCCGGTTCAGTAGGCAGGTGTCTACAAACCGAGCCAAACGCGTCGTCAAAGGAATAAGATAAGGAAGGAATAAGGTCTCTTATTATAGGGCATAAGGATAAGGTACTTCGTTCTTCAGAAGCTTCACTACGAATCCAACGAACAACGTTCCTCCCGCAGTTCTTCATTGCTCTAAACTTCTAAGCGTAAAGTATCAAACTGTCTCATATCCGCTATAGGGCAGAAGTAAGGAAGAGTCTACGCTTTGGTAGTAAAAAATTGAAATATAATAAATCAATTTGGAGGTTATCCGGCCATCTGCGCCTGCGCTGCTTCACGACTGACGGGTAAAGTCGCGGCTACACTGCCCGTGCTTAAAACGTCGTAAGTCACTAGGATTTTCAACAGAGGTAAGACGTTTTGTGAAAGCAGGTTAGCATATTTATTGTGAGAATTTAAAACAAACTTGGCTTGGCACACCGTTCCTAATAACGAACACTTTTCGTGCAGTTTGCTCGATATGGCAGAGTTTGAAAGTATTGTGGAATTGAATTTTTGTCGCATGTATTCGTAATGGTACTGTAACATTTATTGGACTATTAGACAAATTTAATGCGAGGGGGTGGTGGTGTAGGCTATCCTCGAACTGTCTTCGCAGGGTTCTAGAGTACTTTAGTCACATTGCCAGGAAAGGCAGTGATAACCTTGAAACTGATGATCACTGGAAAGGTCGAAGGTAAGCGACAAAGAGGCAGGAGCCCGACACGCTGGACAGACCAGTTTCGCACAACCCTTGGCACTACAGTTCACGATACTCTTCACACGGCTACCTGATAGGAGCAGATGGCGGGATCATCCGGGAGAGACTGTTCCGAGAAAATGACCACGACCCTCAGCTATGAGGCAAGCGACGCAAGGAGGAAAATAAGGGGTGTGAGTTGGGAGCTTTGGAGCAAAACAAATATTTCACGTCGACGCCATAGCGCTAGTCCCAAAGTAAGTTATATTAGGCTTATATGACTAGACGACGGTATACGCTTAAATAAATAGAAACGTAATCGAAAAATAATCGATGTATCACCCAAATATTTGCCCTCATCGGGATTTGAAACCAGGGCCGCCAGCTCAGTCAGTAAGCAATTGCACTATACTATGGATGAATGAATGAAAATTTATTCGTAAACATACACGAACTGGACAACACATTAGAAATAAAATACAATAAAATAAAATAAAATTCTAGGTGTGTATGCCACGAAAAGATCACACCTCAGCATAAATGCTGGCCCGGGAACCAGCGCTGGTCTTCCGGTGTAACCTATAGGTGACGCCACGGGGAACCGTACATTGAGCCGTACTATTTCGCCAACTACGCCGTCAAGTGATATATAGTACATTGTTGTAGAGGCTGTAAAGTAAGCAATAGATGAACGAGTAAATTTCGAAGGCCGACCCGCAGGGGAGGCCTTCGATAATACGAGTTCATCTATTGTACTTTCAGCCGAGACTGAACAGAGTGCTTTTCACGACTACTGCGAGGAAATACATAAAAATAAGAGCATTTTATATTGGTAATTAAACTCGGCGCCATGTTGCAGCTTCGTGTTTCAAAAAAATATGGCTACACAAAGCTGGTCGTGCCCCCAGATTCAAACGACGCAACGATTAATTATCAATCCATTTATGAAGAAATAGCAAAAATATTAAAACTTACCTCACTTTCAACTAAATTTAGATATTTACACATTTTTTAGTCTAGGTTACACTCAAGTTACCAACCCTACGATACATTCCCCACTGAAAAATCATTGTAACGTTACGTCAATATTAACATACGTTCCTAATATTATTTATTTCGTGAGTCGATGTGAACATTATTAAATAAAGCACATCACAAAACCACTATGTAATATTTACTAAACAATCTATTTGCTTTTTTAAATATGGCGGCTGCCCTGCACATGCGCGCATCTCACGCAATGGAGTCATGGATTTTCAGCCAAATAAAAAATTATGATGAACTCAATATATAAATTTACAGTGTTTATTTGTTGAAAACTGTTTATTTGTTGAAAAGTAAGTAATTGTTGAAATTAGGAAAATGTTTTACGGCCCATAGCAAACTTTAAAATATAAATGTTCATGATTTTCAGGGTAAAACCTTTTTAACGAAAACTTATTAAAAAGTAAACCTGAAGCGTATTTTCTTACTTAAGAAAATAAACTCGTTTGCGGGTATTTATAAGTTTAAGAAAAAAATACACCTTATAAATGACCCATTCTCATTGGTCAATTTAATTTGACATGCAGCAGACGATTAAGCTTTGATTGGTTAAATTGACGTTTCAGCCGACCGAGAAAATTGCTCTGAAATATTTTCTAAAAAGTCGTATCTTACTATGAAATTCATGTGTAGATACGAACTGTTACCGTAACGTGCTACATTGTTGTCGTGTTGGGAGCTAACATAGATATACAGTTTACAAATGAACATATATAAGCAGTTTTGTGTACTGGATTCAGGTAATCTATAACCACATTTTCGAGCAGTGTCGTGAAAAATATATAGCTGACGCATAACTATTAAAGACCGTCTTACAATACGCTTGTAACGTCTGTTAATTTAAATCAAATGTTTCTACTCAAGCCAAAAAAAATAAAATGTAATGACTCACTTATGCGGGATTTGGGCCCGCGTTTCCAACAGCTTTCCGTTTTCGGGCCAACACGAAGGCTTTGTTCACTAGGCTATGTGGCTATAGTATAGATAGACACGGAAACACAATACGATAACAATATTATATTATTCATTATTTTACAATACAACTTTCGCAATCTTTTCTCAATTTCAATTGATTGGTTATTATAACTCCATTACGTTTTAATTTAACACTTTGGCGGCTAAATTGTGTGTAATTGAAAACGCATAAAGTCTGATAATTGGTTCCGAAGCAATGCCCAAGGCAGTGCAATTAATAATCTAATCTCAGCTAGGCGTGGTTTCTGCGAGTTTCAAGATGGGTGTAAGAAGTAGGAAATTATTCGTTGTTCTGTACCTGTCTACATACATTGGAGGAGCTAAGCAACACTGTAAATGGAGAAAGCACAACACAAAATCAACTGTGTACTGAGTTAGTTTTTCACAAAAAACAACAGATATCAACGAGCAGAAATCGTATTTCCCAAGAATTATAAATAAATAAATAAATCACACAAATCGAAGTAGTCCCAAACTAAGCAAAGCGTGTACTATGGGCACTAGACGACGATAATATTAAAATACATAATATAATAGATAACATCCATGACACAAGAACAAATATTCGAGAATTTTATGAATCAGTCTACAATTTAATCGCATTTTAACAATGTACAAAAAAACAACAACATACAGTCCAATTGAGAGTTTCCTCATTTTCTGTCGGTTGAAAAATAAAGGTAACTAAATACGCCAAGATGTATACTGCATACACACGAGATTATATTTAAAAAAAATGACGTCCAATTTGACCATTTCAGTGAAATTTTATAATCTCTTTCGTATCTACAGTTCTATAATCTTGAATATAGCCTACCAACACCTATTGAAGTTTACTTGCTGAAAGTAAGAAAGGAGGCTTATACGAAAAGACATAAAAAATACGATTCTCATTGACAAAACTTATTGTTTACACACAATTTTCAGGAAAATATGTAATGTGCTGTCAGGTAAATAACTGAGATCTCCTAAATATTTTCTGAGCCTCGCTAATACTTGAAAGCAGTGTTCAAATCCCAAATACATTATGCCTATGCATTATTCCTGATAATATGGTCTTCCCCACATCATAACATGAGTTAACGCACGTCCGAACATGTATTTCTAACAAAACTGCCCTTCTTATATAAAGGGACGAACTTTATTAGACGATACCTTACACTTACATCTTTTCGTACCCAGAGAATAGAAAAGCCAAATGCTCAACGGGTAAAAACGGCGTATGTGCTTTGGGGCCTTTATAAAGTTAGGATTTTTTGATTTTTAATGGCAGAGTGAGGTCGGGGTCGGTGTGGGCGGGTATTAATTACAACGGCGCTGGGAATCGAACCCGCTATCCTCACCGGTGTGATCTGCATTGAAGATTTTAGCTAGTATTCAATCTTAATGAACTGCGGAGAAGCATGGACAATTTTAATTCTGTGCGAGGCTGTTGACATACTTTGCCATGTTTGCTTAAGATCTTGGAAGGAAAAGAACAGCTGCGACTCCTAATGATTAAAGAACCGTATGAGGATAAGGGTTTCTATATATTATAGGTTTACGCAGGCTGGATTTCTGCAACTCTACGTCATTTACTTACACACACTTCCCTACCTACTGAATTGTACCTACATTTTACGAGTTCCATTTGAGTATGATAACAAACATCCACGACTATTCTTGGCTCGTAAAATACTTCGTTTTAAAACTGCAAAATGTAAAAGCCATAAAAAGAATTAAAGCAAACAGGCAAACCAACAAATTAGCTTTAATTTTATTTAAATAAGGATTAAGATTGTAGTGAACTAGAATTATACTCCTAGTACAACCTGGCATAGTTATTTATCATCTATCTATAAAGTTAATATCTCTATAGCATGTGTTGATCCTATTACAATAATAACAATAGGTACAAGTACATTGTGCTCTCTTTTACATTTTTTAATTAAATATTTATTCGTATTGGGCGGAGCACGCATACCCTGGATATCGATATTGTTTCTAGATCGAAGATAAAACTGGGGCCATAAAAAGAGCGGTTTCAAAATCCAGCTTTCCTCTTGCCCGCAGAATGTAAGACAAGTTCAAGAGGGGCTCACTACACGCTAATCGCTGATGCGCCAGCGTGCATCACGGTGTACCGTTTCACCATCCGTTTATTTTCTAGTATTTTGGCACGTGTTCGTAGCTCGTCGCACTCGTTCGTCGGTCGCATTGCCACGCCGCATCCATTGAATTTTTACAAACAACCAATGTTTCTAAAACGCCTTTTGTGAAGACCATATATGCATATATCCGTGCCTGGCGTGAAGAACTTGATAACTCGACTTATACGTTTTTTTTTTTATTGGCGTAATGACTTTCTACGGCCAAGGTTTTGTAGGAAAAAAATTGTCAACTCGATATCTATGATACTTTTGAAGATATGGCCTGTGACATCATATTGATATCTCGATATTTAGCGGATTTTATTTAACAAAACGAGATATCAGCGCGATGAGGCACAAAAAATATTGCATATCAACTTATCAACGAATTCTCAAAAAAAAAAAAAGCGTTCGTAACTTGACAAATCAAGATATTAGAATGAAGACAAGCACACTTTAAGGATAACAAATGAATATATCGTTTTATCTCATTATACACAACTACCGTAAATTCATATGTCGATTTATCATTTTCAGGTTGATGGACACGGCAAATAATAAGTTGACATAATTAATTATTCATAATTTATCGAAATGTATATTTCGATTTGTCAAGTTATTCTCACATCTGAGGTGTACTCTGGTACAAAGGAAAACACTGATAACTGTACATTTGTGAACATAATATAAACCTTAGTACAATGTGTTAAGGTCCATGGGGTATAGTTAACAGTGTCTTCGTATGTATCATTCACATTACTGGTACCTTGTCAACCATCGACCAGTTTTATTTATTGGATCAGAAAAACAAAGATGTTGCCAGTTAAAAATAAGATGAATTTATCTAGTTTTTCTGTAGAATAAGTGCTTTTGCATTACTGAATTAAAGACGATTCATTTACTACAATTTATTCAATGTTCTTATAACTTTTAATTTTATGTTCTTCGGGTTTCGTGACTAAAATAAAACAATTCAAACGGATTGTATCATATTTAGTCATTGTTTGTGCCTTTCTGACGTATTTGGCACCGAAAATTTGTGTTTTTCTCATCAAAAATAGTTGCCGAGGAGAACGAGGAAACGTCAGGAGACTCAAACAACGAACACACGCGATATAATCCATTTAAATCGCCTTATATAAACAAAACAGTTGTATAGAAACGATAGAATTTTTTAATTGATACCCTATATTCTATGGTGATTATGTTGATAAGTCTAATATCTCACAAAATACAATGATTCTACCAAAATAAATAAGATGATTGAAAAGTTTGCATAAAATTACCCTTAAATCAATTTAGACATTTCAATTATACAGAAAAACTTATTTTTAGGGATTAAATTAAAAAACATTTTCACCAATTTGGGCACTAATGTATGGGGAATAACTTGATAAGTCGATGGTGAACTTGATAAGTCGATGGTGAATATGTTGATAAGTCTAATATCTCACAAAATACAATGTTTCTACCAAAATAAGTAAAATAATTGAAAAGTTTGCATAAAATTACCTAAATCAATTTAGACGTTTCAGTTACTATGAAAAACTGATTTTTAGGAATTAAATTAAAAAGCATTTTCACCAATTTGGGCACTAATGTATGGGGAATAACTTGATAAGTCGTTGGTACCTATGTTGATAAGTCTTATATCACAGAAAATAAGAGGATTTTACTAGAATACGTAAGGTAAATGAAAAGATCGCGGAAAATTATCCATAAATCAAGCTTTAAACACGAGTTAAAGATGAAAATGGATTTTGGAGAAAATGTCAAACTTTAAAATCGACGCCCTGAACAATTGCCATTTTGGACTTATCAAGTTCTTCACGCCATGCACGGATATGATGTATAAAGCAAATATAAAGACACTAAGCTGTGTTGCCAGGGCCTGTCCGTATTCCGAAAAGTTTCATTTTTGCTATGAAAGTCAAATTTCTTCCTTCATGAAAATAGTTCATTCACAAATGGGAGTCGTACTTTTAGTTAAAGAAAACTACTTTTAGTTAAAGAAAATTAGATTGTGAAGACCATTACGGTTGTATGAAACGTAATGTGATTGTGTTAATGAGATTGCTACTTACGCATTTCAATATTTTTGTACCATTACTTGTCCAAATCTTGTGTAATTTTTGTACCCAAGCAAAACGACTTTGGTTGAATTTCTAGTGTAAGTTTGCAAACGCCATAACCGTTTCGAACGTGATTGTTGAATGTTTTCATTGAGACGTTTTGGCTAATAATCGACGCATAAGAATAAAATAAACATGAATACTCACAATTTTTTTCAGATATATATAATTAATCCCCCAATAAATCGTCAATTTCGTGGCCCTCAAAACCCGACCTCGTGGCGAGCGCATTTATCAAAACAAAGGTCAAGTGCGCGATGATTTTATGAGATCAGCGAAACTGAGAGTGACTCATTTCAATAACGGCTTGATGTATGGCCGGTATTGTTACGCTCATTACAATTTCAGGCATTGTTAAGAGTTAACAGAGCAATATCTCAGGTATATTTTTCGTTACAACGGTTTCTTCAACCCGGTTATAATTTGAACCTCGTTTGTATGCGACACTATAGATAGGTACCAGGTGCAAACTTAACGTCAATGGACGTTAAGGAATAATAAGGAGTGGTAATTTCCTCTTAAGAGATAACAGAGCAATATTTCAGGCATTTCCATACAAAATTTCTTGACTGTCTCCTTCTTTATTTGTCACACATTAAATAGATATAAATATGAAAGTTATCTTTATTTAAAGTATAATTCTATGAGATCAGCGACACCGAGAGTAACTACAATAATGGCCGGTATTGTTGAGCTCATTATAATTACAAGCTCTCTTTAAAAGGACTTAAGAGTTAACAGAACAATATCTAAGTTTCATACAAAATTTTTGATTATTTCCGTCTTGAGTTGTCAGTGTGTCTTTAAAAAGTAAAGGTATTTTTGATTGATGAGATCAGCAAATCCGTGATGAAAAGTTAAGACGTTGGAACGGTAATCCAAAGATATTGGGTTCGATTTCCGGCGTGGATCAAGTGTGAGCGCAATATTTTTTTTCTATGCGTGTTGATTTTTGTATTTATAAAGTAATGAAAAATTTGGTCTTTTAGCCACATTAAGCCACACGAACGTGGTACAGCTATAATAATATTAAAGTTGCCTATGGTTTTATATTTTTTATCATTTCTGTCACACGTCATCCATAAATTTATTTATTTATTTCTTTTTTAAACATATATTGAAACATAATTGTGTTGTTAGGCAAAAACCACACAAACACACTCATAAAACCTAGGAAGTGATATTACAACACACTTCACATAACATCGATGTTTGCGGAGCTGTAAAATGAACACTAGCACTCAAATGATGCGTCGGTTACATAGATTTCTAATTATCATAACTGCTAAGTCACTACACATCTGTAATACAATAAAGACACTAAGCTGTGTTGCCAGGGCCTGTCCGTATTCCGAAAAGTTACATTTTTGCTATGAAAGTCAGATTTCTACTTACATGAAAATAGTTCATTCACAAATGGGAATAGTGCAGTGAACCACTTTCAGATACCAAGTATTTTACACTGACGTCTGTCTCTTCACGAAATTACGTGTACTGCAAAACGGCAAGGACGAATGAAAGTAAAAAAATATGATTAACTTTTCACAGCTGTCATTGTCATTGACACAAACATATTAAATTATTTATTGCATTAGGTACCTATAATAAGCTTATTCCCAGAAATGGTTCCTGAATTTGCAATATTATTTACATAGATTGTTTTCTGTTGTCTACCTCTGTTTGTTTTTATTTTGAGATGTGTTAAAGAGTTATTTGTTTTTTTTTATAGGTCATAAAAAATCTATACTTCTCTAAATTAGTTTAAATAGGAAAAAAGGAATACCAAATCTACATAATAATTAAGATAAAATAAAGAATATGATCTGGATGCGTTTCTAAGTTATTTATTAAATTGCAAGATTAAACTTATAGAACGAATTTAACGTTAAAGCAGTAGCGTCTGCTAAATGCGTAAATTAAATGTTTAAAATATACAGGCAAAAAATTTAATAACTGTATGCTAAGAGTGGGATTTTTCGCTTCCATAATAAACATTTAAATCTGGATGTGCAAAAAGTTACGGAAAGGTAATCACTAATCACCTAGCATGGCAACACTAGTCCTATCATAGTTTTCGTTTGTTGTTCGATACTTTGTTTAACCAAAGCTGTTCAAGGGAAAACCACTCATAATAAAACTACGGAGTCTTGTTTCGGTTACGAGGCATTTAACGAGTTTCGTTCCGGTTGAGAGGCAGTTATTTAGACATAGTGTTATAATATTTGCTATTATATCGTATCGATAGATCGCGGAACTGTGTCAAGCTCACCTGCGAGCAAACAAGGAATATTGTTTCACACGAGCTTTCTCTCGGAATGTGTGATGCGGTACGAGAATTGTTGAATATGTTAGCAGATACCTTCTTTCTCATTAGACAAAGTCGCTTCCTGCTGTCTGCCTGTCTGTCCCTATATATGCTAAGATCTTTAAAACTACGCAACGGATTTTGATGTTTTTTTAATAGATAGTGTGATTCATGATGAAGGTTTATATGTATAAAACATGCATAATTTATCAGCATTGCACTCGTTCGAAGCCGGGGTGGGTCGCTAGTATTTTATAATCGGATATACCTAAGTATTGTTTTTATACCATGCAAGAGTTTTTTGAATATAATAAATAAATGATTTGTTGTAGTTGTACCCAAGTTGTTGTTGTAAAAATATCATTCGTCTATATTGAAATAGTAGAGTTTATTGTTAAGTTATAAAGTACATTACGTTTTATTTAAGCTATGTAAAATTTGTTGAGATTAAAGTAGAACTCATACTTCATTATTGTTATATAGAAAGTAAGATAGCATTATAATATTACTAGATTAAGTTGTTAACTATTTAATACATTTCCTGTTAACGTTGCAGTGCCCTATACAGGGTTTCATAGCGGATAAGTGTAATATGTACCATCTTGTAATATACCTATGAAGGCAATAAATAAACTTATAACTGATAACAAGAATTCTTAAGAATCCGACTATTTATGTACCAAAATTGGTTAAAACCCGTTCAGCTGTTCTAGCCTGACGGTCGCAATAGACCAACCACCTGACTTGAAATCTGTATCTCAGGGCCGCTTTATACTTTTGTTATTGGTCGATTCCGCACGACTCCGCTCCACTCCGTTACAGTGGAGACGCACCCTTTTTCTAGAAAAATGGAGGAACGAGAGGATATTCTCAAGTAAGCTTGTGGTAGGAAATCCATACTCCATACTAATATTATAAATGCGAAAGTGTGTCTGTCTGTCTGTCTGTTACCTCTTCACGCTTAAACCGCTGAACCGACTTAGATAAAATTTGGTAGGTATGGAGATAGTTTGAGACCCGGGAAAGGACATAGGATACTTTTCATCCCGAATAAATTTAGTGTTCCCGTGGGATGAGCGGGTAACACCGCGGGGCACAGCTAGTATTTAATAAATAAATATCAGACAACGTCTTACAAATCGATCTAGTACCACCGTAAGCTCGTAATACCTCTAGACATAATTGGTAGACAGCATCCAAGATTCTACATCTATTTTTAAGTCAAACGCGTAGTCAATAGTTATTTGTGCAACAAGAGAGCAAAGTTGTTTTTTGTTACGAGTGCTGATTTTGAGCCCCGAGCAAGCGAAGGATTCTACGTTTGAATCACGAGCGTAGCGAGTGATTCTATGTTAGAATCCTGAGTGTAGCGAGGGACTCAACAGCACGAGATGCAAAAAACTTTGCTCTCGTGTAGCACACACAACTTTTCACCTCATCAGCGAGAACATATTCGACATTTTGTGCTTTTTCTTTCAACGGATGTTTATAGTCTTTGTTGCTGATTTCAATAATATTATTAATCAGAAAATAGATGTGCTGCTTAAAAAGGAATAACAATATAATTTAATTGAAATTATAATCAACCAACCAACACGGTTATTGTCATTATTTTATCAAATTGGAAGATTTAGCAGATACATTACGTGTTTATTTATAAATACATATTATATTACGAGATTTTGTTTATAAATTGATTAATATTTTTACTCCTAAAACACCAAACAAAGTAAATGCAAAAGAAAATAACAAATTACAATATGAACTCGATATTTTTTAAGGTACGTTTCGAATATGCATCTATGATAAATGGTGAAATTATAAATATTATATATACAATAAGTTGAAAAATCTTATTTTATTTGAGCAATGATCTTTTATTTTATATAGAAGGCACAATAATTTTAATATTCGGTCGTTAAATTAAAATATAATAAAGAAAAAAAAAATACGTTGCAATTAAAACTTTTTCGGGTGTTTTTAATGAATTTTTTGGTATAACGCGTATCCGAACTGTTCTCAATCGAGGTCGGATTCGAAAATCAAATTTCAAATTGATAAGTTTCTATCCCTCTCTTTTATATACATATGAAAGAAACAGAGTGCATCGAGATTCAAATGATTAGAATTTTATAATTAACCTTTGGCTGAATAATGACAATTCGTGGTCAGATATTGAAAAAATTAAAAAGCTACTTTCTACTCACGCTCGAAACAAAATCACATTTTGTTCACTGTTATCTGACAGCAAAATCGCCATGTTTGAGCTGGTGAGGTGAAAAACTTATTCTACACCAGTTAGCGTTGATAAAAAAGCTACCATTGGTACAAAGATCATAGCACAAAGAAAAAATTAAATACGTAACCTGGTGGAAGAGACCGGGTATCGAACCCGGTACCTCTGGGTCACCGGTCCAGCGTGCTAACCTGTCCTTTTCGGACGTGATCAATTGATCATTGTGTCATTGGTTAAATATAAAAAAATGAAAATAAAAAAATAATGAGACATTACATCACACTAATATTATAAAGGCGAAAGTTTGTGTGTGTTGTTGTTGTTTTTACTTCTATTACATGTATGTTTTTTACTTCTTCATCACGCTTAAACGGTTGAACCAATTTTGATAAATTTTGGTATGGAGTTTGAGAACCTGGATTAACATTTAAGCTACTTTTAATTTAGAAAAAATGTGTTCCCGTGGGTGGATCTGATAACACCGTAGGGCATAGCAAGTGTTTCATAAATTAAAAAAAACCAGCGCAACCAATATTACTTAAATTAAACCAGCTAGCAAATGAACCGCGTAGCTTAAAACAAACAGTTTCGTACACGACGCGAATTAATTTGAGTGAGCACGCTTCACTCTCGACTCGATTGTACTACAAGTGGATGAAACTGGAGAGGGCTCGGGCAACCGATAGATTCTGGTGTTGCGACACGTTGGACCATAGATGTTTTCTACGCAGATAGTTCAGTCAGCTAGAGTATTTAGCTTGATTGCCCAATAGTCATGCGTCTCTCTTGCATTGTACTGAATAATAATCATGGTATTGGAAAATAAGGTATGACTACTGTGACTAATGAGACTTTCTATGTCACAGATTAGTTAAAATAATTATAAGAAAAAAAAAATATTATTATTTTTTATATAATTTGTTTGTCATAATAATTGTTTTAAAACACTTACGATTTGATTACATTCACACAGTTAATAAAAGAATCGGGCATCACTGGCAACACAGAGACGGATTGACAGAACCAACCAACCAATCATAGCGTGATGACTAGGAGTAACATACTCTTATACGACGCTGAATATAAAACGCCATGCTAATTGAACGGGGCCCTATACATTGAGGAATTAAAAATGGAAAAATATTTTTTGGTGGTTACTGAAGGTTTTATTCTTTGTAACAAATAACGGGATATATTCTAATGTAAATGTGTTACACGAGTAAACATTTTATTTTAACTCTTCTTTATGCCTCTGTTGTCAAGCAAAAGTATAATGTGCTCTTTAGGTTCAACCACGTGGACTCCCAAATATCTCATAAATAGTACTCTCCAAACGAGGGATAGAAATGGTAGGACGTTGGCTAAATTAAATATAAGTAAACTAATAAGTTTACCTACACACAAACACATTGACTTATTTAGGTATTTAAACCTTATTGCACAAAAAGGTATACAAAATATTGACATAAGTGATCCATGTTGGTCGATAAATAAATTATTTTAATTTTAATAAGGCATTCTCTACCAGTCCACCATTGGGCATTCATCCTTCACATTCGTACGAAGAAGTTTTATTTTAGAGTGCACCATCTATTCACTGTCTAATCTACACTCTCCTAATGAGAATGAATTTATGTAATTAAGATAGTGTTTTTCTATTCATGTAACGCGATATTCTCTCGTATGTTTGTCTCAAATGGTGCGTCTTACGAAACGAATTAATTTGTTTAAAATTATTCCCCATTGTTGTTTTAAATGTTGGTAACGGTCGCTTGGCGTGATATGAGGTATTTAAGGCTGAAATAAATTAGAAGCTGTCTTTTACTATTACTTTTTTAATTTTTATTGTTATTGGTTGTCTTATTTTGGAATAGTGGTCGCTGAGATATGTTATTTTAATCACGGCAATAAATAAAATAGAAACGATTAAACTGTATATAGTCTCAGTCAATGATAGGCCACGCAGCGTCTTTCGGTGCGATGAGATGGAGTGATTATCTGGTGCAAGATGCTGGAATCAGCTGAATGCGGGTTGCAAGATTAAAAACGTTCTTTAGTGTAATCGCATGCCTTACAGTGGAAATCTCTTGATGGTAATGGATTTGGATTCAACATTACTATGGAATTACATAGATAGAAATAGAGATAGATAGAATACTCTTTATTGCACACCTCCAGAAGAAAGAAATACAAATACAGATAACACTTATCATTATAATAGAGGTAAACAATATAGGCGATCTTATCGCTATAAAACGATCTCTTCCAGACAACCTTTGGGTAGTGGATTAATAAATAAAATGAGATGAGTAGGCGATGCAAAAAGTAATCAAGAAAACATACATATATATATAGTCCTACAGGATGTTTTTCAGCTCATGCCGTATTGCGGATTTTAGTGGTACTAATTTATTTTACTGGTAACGAATTTTTTTTATTAACTGACGTTGAAGGTCGGCGAATGTTACTGATGTAAACAAAGAGGAAACGGGACAAAATATTCCGCAAATTTCAAGTATTTTTTGCATTTAAAGCCAAAATTATCCATAGTGATGAAAGTCAAGTTTATTTTCAATAGGAATCAGTATTTAGTTCGCAAGAAGAACGAAGGCTTGAACAGAATTCTGGTCAACAATGTTTTGAATTTGGTTAATGACAAATCCTTGATAAATAGCTATTAACGTTTAATAATGCAAATTTATTATGACGTATGCACGTTATTGCCATATGAAAGCTGTTTAAATCGCCACTACGTTAGGCTATAATTTTTATCTTGACTTACAATTTTAAATATTAACAGTATCATTTTAAATTACATTTCATATAGGCACAGATGGGTTTTACAATTTCATTATTACCTTACATATCGGCGGGGAGAAATTACATAGCACATAAATACAATGCGGATTATTTACTACTCGCTTAAACTAAAAGCTTCCTCTGGAGAGCTAGGAACGGGATTCGAGCAGAACTGCTTTATGAAATACTCCTGTAAATTAAAAATATCATTATTAATATCGACCGAGCGAGAGCGACCGCAGCGTCTCACATTTAGCTTGGTCTAAAATTCTTTTTTTATGTCTGAATGTTTCGATGCTCGGATGTTGACCCTGACACCAAAAAAAATAAAGAAAAGTGCTCCAAAATAAACAGACCTTTCAGTTTTTAACAGACTACATATCGTCGCTGGAAAGAAATAATGCTGTAACCCGCACTACCATCGAAAATAGTTTTTTTACAAATTCTTACAGCATTTTTTTTTCTGCGTCGATTGGTCTAGGCCTCGTGCTTCTACGGCAAAAAATAAAATATTTACAGCACAAGTGATTTTAACTATTTGAACTGTGACAGACAAAAGAAATGCTGTAATTAACAAAAAATCCAGCGTTTTTATCAGAATAGGAGTTACAACAATATGAACTTACTTTTATTTGCCTTGACATCACATACAGCGTTTCTGCTTTCCATTTTTTGCAAGAAAGGATAGTTATGCCATTTTTTGAAGTTACTTTACTGCAATTTCCAGTGAATTACGACAATTCAAAGGACATGTTATTAGTATTTTATAGCACTTAACGCATTTCAAAAAGAAAGTTGGCAATAGAGCTCAAGATTGATACGCCAAGCTTCCCCCGCCACCTACTCAAGGGCACGCGTCTTACCGCAGTCTTTAGTGATTACCATAGAGTAAATTATATATACTGAGATAGAGTCATCAGCTTCCTTTGTGTACTAGCGCCATCTATTGAGCTAGTCTCGAGTTATCTGTGTCATGTACATATGTATATACATAGCAATCGCTATATGCACTGTACTGTAGGTACTTTCAATACATATTATATGATTCATCTCACACTTAACATAATAAGTGGGCTTTAAAACTAGTTATGCTTGTAGGAAGGTATAAAAAAGACACATTTATAATTAATTATTTTTATTTCATTAATTTTGGGAATCATAATTATTAGAACTAACGCTTACCACAGGTAGACACACACAACATTTTTTACTGCTACCTTGACTTTAAAATGAGGCAATCGTGATCCATTACACAAAGCCGGGATCGAAATCCTTCCTGGAACTTCTGTCGTCGGAATCCAAGTTAGCGTAAAGGCCCATTTACATTATACAACTTTCTTGTACAAGAAACAACAATTATTGCATACAATCCTTGCCTTTCAAAAATTGTATTCAATAATTGTACCATAGTGTTTACACATGAGCAATTATCAAAAACTCGCATACAATTATTGAATGCAATCACTGCCTGGAAATAATTGCTACCCTACTTTGTTTACATTCATGACATAATTGCACGGAAATAATTGTATGCAAGTCTTGACAAGTCTAAACCTTTTACTTGTACAATAAATGACGTACTGCTGCAATTATTGGATGTATTTGCCACCGCAAATTTTCAATCAATATTGAACGTTGGTGGTGTTTGTGATTGTTTGTAATTTGGTTCTCTGCCTTTTCGCCGAATTACGTTACGTCAAACGTTTCATTTCGCCAAAAGCATTTTTCACTGAAACTGTAAACTATTTCGAATTGTTATAAAACAAACCTAACCTAACCTAACCTAATCTAAAGGATGATATTTACAACAATCTGAAATAGTTTACAGTTTCAGAGAAAAATGCTTTTGGCGAAATGAAACTTTTGCGAAATGAACCGTTTGCGAAACATAATTCGGCGAAAAGGAAGTACCTACACCTTGTAATTTTCTGTTGTGAATTGTGAATATGAGCAAAAACGTATTTAAATTTGGTTCTTCGGATATGATAAAATTCATAGAAATATAAAGAAATCACGAATGTTTGTGGGTCACGGAAAACATTCATTATAAAAATCGAGAGGCCCGCGATGCTGCATTAAAATCATTTTCCATCGAATTTGGGCTTGAAAATTTTGTTCACATGTTTCTAAATTCCGATTCATCTTCGATTCGTAGCTCTCCACATGAAGTGTTCGAAGCTCCAAGTATGTTTCTACGTTCAATACAGCATCTTTTCTTGCGACGTTTTCGTATTAGTTCCTGCTGTAATACAGCCGTTAATACCGCAGCAACAATGAACATACTTTCACGTAAGTACGGAATCCATCTTTGAACTGATAAATTGGATGACAATTCTGGCATGCAATTAACTATTAGTCTGTGTTTACACCTATGCCAGTATTGTATTTAAGTTGCTTTCAATATTCAAGAATATCACGTTAGGTTTAGACTGAGCAATATTTTCTTGCCTCAAGTTTATTGTATGGAATGTGCTAGAAACTTGTATAATGTAAATGGGCCTTAAAGGTCAACAACGTAGAGTAGATTCGCTAATATCCGTAAAGCGCAGCCGAAGTAAATTTCTTATACCCGTTTGAATATCCACCAGAAAACAAACTTGTCCATAATCCATATAAAGTAAACTGTCAAACAGCACTACGCTTTCCTCTACACCGAATTGTATTAACTAAGTAGTCTTTTAGTTTTCTTTCTACTATTGTTTTTTTTACATTTAAAAAAATCCGCATTTATCATTTTCCATTTTTTTTGTGGATATTAAATTTTTGTGACAATTATCATATAACTGCTTAAAATATAATAGGTGAAATCTAAAAAATAAATGAGTGGAATGGAACGGGGATCTAATCTTAAGCCGTAATGTTGCCTGTAATGATAAATTAAAATAATGCTTCATAATCTTTCACAATAACTTATAATTATGTTTTTATTATATGTTTATTTATGGATAAAATAATAACATAAAAACAGATTTCATTTTAATAACACTAATTCAAATATTGAATTTAGCTCCATCTATCGAGCGAGTCTCGAGTCTAACCGCACGCAAGTTTTAATGTATGAAATCTGTAAAGTACTGAGTGAAATGCCCCTGGTGATTACGTGCGCGCCGATGGGTGTGGATCGCCGTGTAGTTCGCGTTGGGAGTGTTTGTTATCGTAAGCTATTTTTATTTATTACACCATGTAAACCTATCAAATGTTATATTATGAGTATACTCACCATTGGTAAGACCTTCCAGTTGTATATGCTTCAGGACTTGATTAAAAAAGCAACTACGGTATACAGTAAGAATTGTAACAAATAAAGTACTTTTAATAATTTTATACCTAACGTGTGGCTGAATCAGTTCCAACCTACTTAATTATTGTCAGAGCCCTTGTGGCATCTTCATTGCTTTATTATAATCATTCGTTACTGTCGCATATGACCCATTGAAATGTAAATTACTAACAGCCTACTAATAGCCTAGTCGGTTAAGTACTACTAGTAGCTTCCTTTAATTCTACGATTGTTAGAAGAGAATTATTTTATAAAAAGAAGTACATTTTTTGTTATTTTTTTGTTTTATTTCAAGAGTATACATAATTTCTGTTAAGAATTGCCTTGGTTTAAAACCTAAATAAATATTTTTTTCCTTTCTATGTTGTTTTTTTTAGTGCTAACATTTTACAAAAGCCTATGAAGCTGCATAATGTTTTCTTACATCACTTTATTTTAACTTAGTATTCTTCCTAAACCTGCTTACAACATAAATGACATCTATGAATCTTGATAAGATAAGTTTATTTTTGAGGTAAAATGTTTTAAGAAGTCATAATTTATTTACAGCATTTAAAAACGTCTGTGGAATTTGATCCTTAATAATACCTCCATACATATTATAATGTGAGTTACAGCATTCTTGAGGGTGAAAAGTAAAAAAATCCAAATGCTGTAACCCGCAAAAGTATCATTAAAATAACTTTTGTCTCAAAGTAGTGTTAATGGTTAGAAAAGTATATTTTTTTTAAATATTGAGTCAAAAGGGTGTCTAAATCGCAGTAGCCGTTCGGAAGTTATGATTTTTTATATTTTTTTCGTTTAGTTTTTTGGCTCTAGTGAAAACTTTTATTTTTGTCAGTTACAGCATTATTGCTTTCTAGCGACGATATACACAAGAGTGGCATGTAGGAAAACAACGCTTTTCATGGCTATGCAAGCCACTACGAGAACGGCACACGCGACCACAGGCTTGGCCGATGTAAGACTGGCCTACGGACGGTGAGCAAGGGCCGAGCTGATGTCTTTTGGCACGCTTAGGCCGCGGTCGTTTTAAACCACCGCCCGCGGCCGATAGCGGCCCGGCGCCCGCGGCGTCTGTATGGTATGTCCGGGAATGTACGGGAGCGGTAGTTTTTGCTCACGTGGCGGGGGAACACTGCACATGGCGAGCAAAAACGACCGCTCCCGAACATACCATACAGACGCCGCGGGCGACGGGCCGCTGTCGGCCGCGGGCGGCGGTTTAAAACGACCGCGGCTGGGTGAACGAGACAAGCGTAATCTGAGTCACGTCACGTCTCACACTAAGTATGGTGCGACCGAAATTACGTGACTCAAATTATGCTCGTCTGGCTTCACCCTTAGTTGTGAGAGTCCTAAACTATCGAATACTTCCGCCAGTTGTAAATATCCTCTGATTCAAATATATAGGTAAATCGTATTGCATAATACAATAACAAACACATAAAAAGCCTCAATCTCTTTAGCAGAAACCCTCTAAGCGCCTTCTTAGCACCTCTTGCAATACTAATGAGGCGCGATGCGAGGGGTCGCGCGCTGACCCGCGCAGCGACGCGCACTGACCGGCGCGTGCGCAGCTCCGAAACAGCGCAAGCGCACAGGACGGACAACCACACGGACACCTTATAAAATTAATTGGAAAGGGTGTGTGAGGTACTACGCAGCTCCAAAACAACGCAAGCGCGCAACTAGTATACCCACTAAAATACATTCTGGAACTATTTAGGATGGGTGTGTGAGATACAACGGAGGATATTGCGATGATATTTCAGCTATGAAAAGACGGTACAATTAGAAAGCTTGTTCTAAATTGATTTAGCGGAATACAGGTATGTCTGGAATTTTGTGATGGGTTGGATTTGGTTTGCTGTACTCAGTTTCCATTGCCTGGAAGATGTCGCCTCTTAAAGAATACTAGCATTGTTATCTGAATTTATTAAATACTTTTATCTAATTGCTAAAAATAAGGACGCTCTTAGTTAATTGGAATCTTTGTTTTTGTTTCCTTTATAAGCTTTGCAAAAACAATAAACAATTAAAGAAACATTCCTAGATAGGAATGTCCAGTGGATGATAATAATAGTAATAGAATTATTACTATCGGTTGTTTCTATTTATATTTCTTGTTAAATATTTTGTCTCTGGACACATTTTAATAAAGGGTAAACCCAAAAATGCCTATTTAATTGCTTTAAAACGTTAAGGTCTGAAAATGAGATTTTTAACTTATAATTGGCAAAACTGGGTAATAGACATATTGCCGTGATATGTAGGTGAAATGATCAAATGGCAATATGTAGGTAATGAATATCATAGGTAATAATTATTATACGTACGAGTATATAATATGAATAACATTTCTTTTCTAATATAAGAAGTCACTGATAATTAAAACAAATTCTAAGGGGTCCATCGCGATATTTTGTATTTACCTTCATTACTTAACTCGCTGATTTACCTAACTACGAAATGACGCGATAGAGCCGTTATAATTTGTATTAATTACGCAAACTGCGAGATTATAAAGTATAACTTTAACTAATAAATTGGTATTGATTATTTTCTTGGTTCTCTACCGCATAGTTCTCAATTCACAGCGCAAGGTCGTAACCGCAGTCCCGCTACGCGGCAATGCGCGCGCGCACCATGCCCTGGTACACCAGGACTTTTGTACCAAATAGTATCAATTCCAATTACTCCTACTGATACGGTTTAGCCGCGTATTTATTTATTATCTCGGTAATAGCTTTGCTTTGCATAGGAAAATAGCGATTTTCCTTCTCCCTTGACATCCATCTATCTATCTATCAGCCACAGACGTCCACTGCTGAACATAGGCCTCCCCCATGACTTGCCACAAAGTGCGATCCCGTGCAGACCGCATCCATTGATTCCCCGATACCGTCACGAGGTCATCCGTCCATCTAGTCAGGGGCCGAGTAACGTTGTCTATTTGTCTAAGAGCTCTATCTAAATCTTAATTAGTATAAACAATATTCAATCATCCATTATAACAACAAATAACGATTCTAAAATAATCCGTGGGGTCTCCACATTGGAACAGTTATTTTTTCAGTTCAATGCGAAATATATCAAATTGTAATCGTCCCTGATATGACGGAGAGATTTCCAAAATTGGTAGAATTGGGCCCCTGCTCTCCGAATTGACAAAAGCAACAAGAGATAAATACAACAATATTCAATAATTGATGGCCACATATAAATAAAACAAAAATTACCTATAAATATCGACATAGTTAGTCTGGGCGGCCTCTTCCTGCACCTCTAGCACAGCTGTGACGAGTCTTTTTCTTGCGTGAGAAATATTACTCATCTCTTTCTTCGCTGTACTGTGGGAAAGTGATGGGCTATGTCGCGCGACGGACTGGTGATGTATTCTTGGAGTACTTCCCATTAAGTAACTCGTTCGTCTGATTTCAAGTAACGATAAGAGGATTGAATTTTACAAATGGCCGTAAAATTATGTCTTCAGCTTTAATAAAAATATGTTAAGTCCAAGCTGCAACCAAGTTTGAATGTTGTGAAACTCAAATTTCTATACAATAATGTGCTTACATACATTATAATACATCATTTCAGTCGTAACCATTACCACTAGATACAAATAACATCTCAACTAGCAGCACAATCACCGATAAATCAGGGCTCTCCGACGTTCGCCACGAGAGTTACAGGTTGTACTGGACAAGTGCGTAAGTGCTGGCTGGTTGAAGTTTATACGCCACATATTACGATTACTGCCATTGTTTTGGGATTTTACATTCGACGATTTCAAAGAACCTTTTTGAGTATAGCTAAAGAGAGATGCTAATCTATCGAGCAGCTGCTGGTACAAGGCAAAGTCGAGGCAACCAGACCGCGGAAGATCACCGATGAGGTGGACGGATCAAGTAAAAACCGCCGTCAACGGTTCTCTACACGAATGTACCAGGAGGGCAGCAGTTCGAGAAGAATGGCGTCGCATTGTAAAGCAGGCCACAAAATCAATGACGTGACGGCCACGACCACTCTGGCAAGAGTGTGCCGCCAAATAAGAAGAGAGAAAGAGGATCGGGTATCGATTCTCACAGCAAATTTTTATGCTATGACAGGGTACATTTTAGGGGGCCTATAATGGTTGCGTTTATCACGGGATACCGCAAGAGAACCAAGGATGTAGATATAGCTCAGACAGTAGTGCAACTTAAATGGCACTGGGTGGGGCACATTGCTCGTAGAACCGATTGCCAGTGGGGAAGAAAGGTTCTCGAGTGGTGACCGCGGACCGAAACATGCAGCGTGGGAAGACCCCCAACAAGGTGGACCGGCGACCTGGTTAGGATCGCGGGCAGAAAGTGGATGAGGGCGGCGCAAGACCAAACGTTGTGGAGAACTTTGAGGGAGGCCTTTATCCAGCAGTGGACGTTTATCGGCTGAATGATGATGTAGAGGTAGGTAGAATGTTTGTAATTGGTCATTGCCAATAACAAACATGCTACGGCATACCATTGTTTGGAAAGATTTTTCTCCGCTGGATGCCTAAAAGATTTCTACACTCGTAGAATGTTTTCTTGCAAGTTATGACAAATTGCCTCCGCGAAAAAACTTCAACATAGACGAAGGATTATGTGAAAAAAGTCGTTGATTTCCTCATTTTCCTCATACAAAATCGTATCATGATCGTCTCGTACGTTAAAAGCCAGCTTCTAAGGTCATAGAATAAAACAGGCGCGTAAAACTAAACTCGGCGAAGCTCATAACAGTTTTATGTGCGCCTGCGCAAGATGGCCGCTAAATGTATCTGGTTGGCACTGGGGTGTGCTTTACTGGGCTGTACACGGTATAAACATGCCAGTATCTGTAGTCGGTGAATTCAGTCACCATCATCACAGAATTAAACCCTGATAGGTTTCTCAGACTCTGCCATCGGCAAAGATGTTATTATTATAAAATTTGTATACTAGGCACTAGGACACTGTTTTGGCCAAAATTTCGCCGTAAACAGACGCCTAGTAAACAAATCCTATTACAAATTGCGCAAAAATCAAAACAGTTCGACACAAAACATTTCCTTCCCATCGGTTTCTAAAGATTCTGTGTCCTAAACTTTTCTTTCTTAAAGACTAATAGTTAAGGTTTGGAGCAGAGAAATAAACTTCGCTTTGTATAACCCGGTTACGTTAAGTTTTGACTTCATGTATTTTGGATATGATATCACTGCTCATTTTTCCATACAACGATTTATTCAACCATTTCTTCAACCCGTTTACCCGTTTGAGCCCCATTTGTTTCCAACACCATAGTTACCAGGTGCAAACTTGACGTAAGCTGATAGTATCGGAAAAGCAGCAGTGATATATCCCGTTACTTACTTTTGTACTTACATACATGGCAGGAATGAAGTCAAAATACTATTGTGATACTTAAACTACATCATCGTTAGTTCCAACTTATTTTAAATGGCCACACAAGGATTTTCTTCTTACGATTTCTTTTGATGCTGTAAATTCTGGAGTTTAACTCCAGCTATTTTATTTTCAGGCGTATGTTCATCGCAGATCAGACATGATCATTCCTCGGGGTTTTTGGAGCACAAATGAGTGGTCGGTCTAGTTTCAAATCATTTGTGGTCAGCAAATCCAGGGGTATGGACATGATTACTCACGAGTTTTGACAGTAGCGCGTTCCCAAATATTCCTCCTACTACCTCCAACTTGGGCGTTGTGTGCACATTCCTTAATGGGGACACTCATCAGTGTATTGATCTGGTTAGTTCATCCACTGGCTTTCTTAATTCCGCACAATGTTTGTCTACATCATTTCAACATTTGAGGTAGCCAAAATACGCCTAGAACGAGAGCGTCTTAAAACAGCAGATTTGCGAAAGATGAAGCTAGTTTTGGTTTTATGTGTGCGTGTCTACGAACCAATCATAGAAACGTTTTGCTTGTGACATTGATGTTGTGATACTGAAACGCGGAGGACGCGAGCTGCCAAACCTTTGGTCGCCTGTGGTGTCGATGAGCCGTTTGAATAGTTCTTTAAAAATCATTCATAATCACTAATGCTGTCAATAACCGATGGTATCGATTGACGATTGTTCGAATGGTGTAGTAACAGTTCAAATGATTAAAGGCCCTTTCTTTTCCTAAACAACTTAAACCTAGCCAAATTAATCGTTCATACTGTATGCCTGTAATTAATTAGTAATTGGAAACAAAATAGGAAAATTATATTGGACCTTAATTTCTGTCTTAATTGTGGGCAAAACATTTTGAGAAATGCTCAACTAATAAATTAGTTTCACCCAGAAGTTCATTGGTTTTATTGACTTGTAATGCAAATAAACAAACATATTATCACTAGCACACTCCTAATTAACCTCTAACTCTCACCAAAACATCTCAAGCTTACCCATGAATCAGGCTTCGCATTAAGTGTACCCCATAAATCCAGCGCGGGTCAGAGGGGCAATTAATAAATTTATCGTGTACGAAGTATAGTACGTTAACAGAGAATATTCATAGCTGGCATAATGCATGATAAATAATAGTAGAAATATGCATAGTCACAGGCCAGTGTGGAACACAATGCGCTGGGGATCGCAAGGTCCTCCAGGCAACAGTATGGAATGCTCGTCCGAATATTTTATAAATTACTTGCTACCCTTGTTATCCGCTCACCCCAAGGGAACACTATATTTTTCGGGATAAGGAGCCTATGTGTATATCCAGGATGTCCGTTACCTTCATAAGAAAATTTATCTAAATTGGTCCAGCCGTTTGAACGTAAAGAAGTTACAAACAAACAATGATACACACTCACAAACTTACGTATTTATAATATTAGTGTGATTATTATTTTCTAAAATCATTTTATTAACATGAAATTTTTAATAATTATGAATAAATGAATATGGGATATTGAATATGCAAGCATTATACGTCATATTGCCTAAAAAATTGTCACTGCTGAGCAACTGTGATTGGCACGCAGGTTGGCGATCGCTGTAGTGTATACCATTCAGACAGCTAGCTGCTGCTTCTTAACAATTTCACAGACTAATTAATTTGGCGAAATAAAAAAGTTGACCTTACTTGTTGCTAGCTCCCATGGATAAATTACCTCTTAACTACAGTAGCTATATAATATACCATATATGTAAATTAGAAGAGTACACGAACTATTGTTATTCTTATTCAGGGCTTGTGCTTAGACCCAAAATAACTAACGAATTAAGAGTACTTTGAGCATAGTAGGTTGACGCTAAAATTGAGTAGGTATGGAAAAGTATAGGTACCTATATATCGTAAAATATGGTTATGGTTAAGAATCTTTATTCTCAAAAGAATTACAAATTCACTTATATGAGAACATAATAAATTAAAATAAAAAATTTAGTTAAACGTACAGTGCAATATCATAACGGTAGTCACTTTATAACAATTTTGCAGGTAAGTTGACAATCGGCATGCAAGTTGCTGTGCGGTGGCGTGTCGCCAAGCGCACCGCGATAAGGAGTTAGGGAACATTGATGTGCGCAAAAATGGAGTAGGCATCGACATTACGTTGAGCGTAGTTGCATAAAATTCTAATGTACCTAAAATTTTTGTATATTCATGCGTTGATTTTATTTTTATTGTTTCTTGTTTACATGTTTATTTATTTTTTGTTTTATTATTATTATTATTTTTTATAGATGTAATAAAGTATACATAGGTTTGATTAATTATGTTTCCCTATTATTACCATGAAATATAATTTTAACAAGAACAACATTAAGTACGAAATAAAAGTCTAGGAGCCAGTAACTGTGATATTTATAACATTATGTGACAATTAAAAAGATGTGTATTTTAATCTATGGTGCTAAATTACTAATTGGGACTAATATTTATTAAAAAAGTTTTAAATTATTGATTATGTGGTATTTAAGGTATTTTTTGTATCTGTTTATAGATTTTATTTCTTTAATGTCCCTCGGTAATTTGTTATATAGTTGAGCACCTTCAAAAACCAAGCTCTTTTTTCCGTAGTTTGTTCTAGGATGATGTAATACCAGACTATCTGCATTTCGGAGTCTTATCCTTTGGAATTGATGTTTTTTAGCGAATGTAATTTGAGTGTGTATTCTTTTTTCAAGAATTTTTCATATGAGTATACAAGTGTAATAGATATATGTTTGTGTTACATTCATTATTTTAGTTTCGGAGTATATTTTTTTGGTAGATGTGTGATAGTTGTAGTGGAATAAGGTTTTAATTAATTTGTTTTGGGCTATTTGGATTTTTGCTATATTTGTTTTGACAGCAGTGCCCCACACCTCAATTAAATAATCAATATGTGGTTTAGCAAGAGAGTTATATATCATAAATTTAACTTTACGCGGAAGACATCGTGCAACATTTCGCAGTGCTCCCGTAAGAGATGCTAATTTTGCTTTTACCTTATCTACGTGTGGTTTCCATGTCAGTTGGGAATCTATGATCAAGCCAAGATATTTTTCATATGGTTTGCGGTTAATCACTTGCCCATTAATAGAGGGTGGTGAAAAATCGTTAATTTTTTTATTAATTGCAGAAAAAATTACATAGTTTGTTTTGGTAATGTTCATAGTTAGGAGATTCGACTGAAACCATTTGTTTAAGAGATCTAGGTCTTTTTGCACAGTAATCATAATATCTTCGAGGCATGTTCCGCTGTAAAAAAGACTTGTATCGTCAGCATACAGCGTTAGATCTCCGCTGAGCCCTATATCTTGGATACTGTTGATGTAGATAAGAAACAAAAGCGGGCCGAGAATCGAACCCTGTGGAACGCCACATGTTACAAATCTAGAGCCGCTTCTGTACTGGCCTATCTTCACCACCTGTCGACGATTTTCGAGATAGCTCCTGAGTAAATTGTATGCTTTATCTACTATTCCCAAACTAGTCAACTTTTTTAATAAGATATCATGGCTAACTGTATCAAACGCTTTAGTTAGGTCTATGAATATTCCGAGAACGATTTGTTTTTGGTCTATTTTAACTTTTATATTAGTTACGAGATCTATTGTTGCGGAGAGGGTATTAGATTTCGGCCGAAAACCATATTGTTTCTGCGATATAAAATTTTTTGCTTCTAGAAATGTATTAAGACGCGCATAAATGACTTTTTCGAAAATTTTTGTTACAGTTGAGAGAACAGATATCGGCCGGTAATTTCCTGACTGTGATTTATTTCCTGATTTATGAATAGGGGTTACTTTTGCCATTTTTAAACTATCAGGAAACGCACCATTTTCTAAACACTTATTTATACAATTTGTAAGTTAATGAATTACTACTGGAGTTATGCATTTGATGGATTTTATAGTGATTTCATCTAAACCGGAGCTAGTATTCGTTTTAAGATTGTGTATTATTTTTAGTATTTCGTCTTCGCTGGTTGGTTTTAGGTAACTAAGCTCATCGCCCATGTTAACATCATAGGATTGGAAGGGCGTGTGTGGGATTTTGCTAGCTAAGGAGGAACCGATCGTAGAAAAGTATACATTGAATTCTTCGCAGATTTCCATGGGATCTGTCACTATTTTCGAATCCACTTGTAGTTGAGCAGGGTGGGCGATGTCTTTTATCTTATTGTTGGAGAGGCTGTTGATCAGGTTCCACATTTTTGTTGGTTTATCCGTGCATTCTTTGAAAGCCTTGAGATAATAAGCCTTTTTTGAGTCCTGTATACTTTTTGATACCAGTTTTCTTTCTTCTTGTAGCTTCTGTTTTAAGTTTTCATCCGTATTGTTTGTTTCGTATTTATGCCAAAGTTTATTTCTTCTATCTATTGCATGTATGATTTCCTTGCTTATCCATTCCTGCCTCGGTGGATTCAAGGTTTTAGTTTTCGTTATTCTACTTTTCTCTAAGCATGTCATTATTTTTGCCTCAAGAGTGTCATAAATGCAGTTATCGTTGTCTTTTGTTTCATTAATGGTTTTGAAAAGCTTATCGTAATCTAATGCTGTGTATTCTATTACCTTATTTATTGGTGGCTCATATTGCTTGACTTCGAAGTAAATCTGCTTGTGATCAGCCATTGATGAATCTATTAGAGACAGATGAAAAGAGTTATTTTTAAGGCTTGAGCAGACATGATCTAGGATTGTGTTTGTCGATGATGTCTGTCGAGTGCCATATTCTTTATCTATTTTGTTTAGAATTGTGATGTCATTTTCCTTCAGCGTTTGCTTGTAGTCTTTGGTAGCACCTTTTGGATGTAAAATATCATAGTTAAAATCGCCAAATATTATAACTCGTTTTCTTCGCCTCAGCTGGAGAGAGTATTCCTCGAGAAAGGAGCTTGAGTTCGTCCGTTCTGGTTTATAAACTGTGGCAACATCTAAGCAAAATTTGTCTATGTGGACCCAGACGAAATGGTTTTCATTTATGCAACATTCCTCGATTAAATTATGTTTTAATGTATTATGCACGTAGATTGAAACACCGCCGCCTCTGATGTTGTGTCTAAAGTTGTAGAAATGCGAGTAGCCAGGTAGTTGTAATCTTTTGGCTTCTTCTTCGTCTTTTATCCACGTCTCTGTTAAAGCAACAATGTGAATTGTAGTGTCAAAAGATTTAAGTATGCATTTCAGCTCATCGAATTTTCCCGGACTGATTATGCTTCGAACGTTGGCATAGAAACACTTGAGGGATTTTTTACTCATTTTAATTTTAATCTGTGCGTAAGATGTGGCTATTTGGTAAGAAATACGACCGCCCGACGGAATCAGCATGTCACCATTGTTGACGTCGTCTGGACGGTCGATGTGGATTTTTTTGTCTGTGATTCCAGTATTTTCGGGACGCCCTTCACATACCCAATGCGCAGATTTGTCTCACCGCTAGAAATACGTTGCTCAAGTTCTATATGTAGATTTTCGAGTACCTTACGTTGCTGTGGGGTCTGATCAGAGTATATCTTAATATTATTTAGATTCACCTTATTCTTGTTTTTAAGTATGTATAGTACTGTTTCCTCTGATGTGAAACACACTTTTATTAATCGGTGTTTGTTTTCTTGAGGTTTTCCGAGACGAAAATATTTTTTAGGTTCTAGACAATCACTGAAGATAGCTTTGGTGATTTTTTCGATTTCTCGCTTGTCATATTCTGCTTTTTCTAACGATGAGGGGTCTGCTTCAGGAATGCCTGCTATTATAATATCCTTAGCTCGCAAGTTTCGTTCACGGCACTCAATAATTACGTTTTCATAGGAAATGTGTGTGTTCGCTTGCCCAGAAGTCGTTTTTAGGTCATGAACATCTGTTTCCAAGAGTTCTAGCCTTGTATCCGTAGCATTCATAGAAGTCACCAGGTTGTTTAATTCAGCTTTCATATTATTCTGCTCAATTATTATGCTCTCCATGCTAGCGCGTATATCGGTGACTTGATTTTTTATATCATTTGCACTTTCACAAAGTTGATTCATCCTCTGTGACTGAGCTCTGTTGTTGGTAGCTAAAGTAAACATTAATTCCGACATTTGTTTTTTCAAATCCGCTAGCTCTGACAGTATGTGGTCATTTTCATTTGAAAATTTACGCTTGTTGCGGAATGTAATTTGTGCATTGTCTTGTTCAGAAATCAAAGTCAGATTAGGTTGCGATCCACTAAGCCCCGGACCTCCCACCATAATGCCGCCTCCAGGCGGTGTGCGCTGTAGCTCCGAGCCTTCTGTGGGAACGCCGCCTCCAGGCGGTGTGCGATGTGGATTCATAGCTCCGTGGTTACAACGTCAGTACACAGCGCGCACTCCCGGTAGCGTTGAGAAAGGGTCAAAGCACCGCGTAATTAACTTTTTCAAAATGAGTCTACTGCCTTATGCACAGGGTTGAAAATGAATTGCCGAATAATTAATTTAGTTTATTTAAATTGCAACGCGTCTGCACTGTGCGCGTAACTGGACGAGACTCCAGAGAGACAAATATACACGCAACGACCGCTGGGGTAGAACATTTCTAGTGGCAATCTCAAATAGTATACTATCAACGATCGAGAATCGAAGGTCTGGTTAGGATCGCAGGAAACCATTAGGCGTGTACCACAGACCGGTATAGGAGCCCTTGTCCGCAAATATATTTATCAATGCGTGTATAAGTTTAGTGCGCAAGTCATGTCAGTAAATAATCCCCGGATGCAGGACCAACCCGCGCTCGCGGCTGCGGGCAGCCCGTCCGCCATTGTTTCCATTTTTACCCGCGAACAATAAGAGATCATTCGACCAAGCGATACCCTGTTAAATGGCGCGCCGGCCAAAACGCCCTAACGCATACAGACTCCATGTAGACTTACAAAGTTTCACCACACGGCAGCGGTGAATGGGGAAATTCTTCGGATAACTTCGTACGCTTCCCCTGTAGATTGGCGAGCTATGCGGTATTCAAGACCCTAAAATCTTAGATGAACAGGCGTCTTAAAAAGATGGGAACGAGATGATACGTGGAATGATTTGGATACAGACACGTAGGTGATTTGATGTTAAAACGCATGGTTTATTTGGTGCTACGAGTATGCCGCCTATTTCATAATCAGAGTTTCTTGCTACTTGTTTCCGCAATTCATTACGGTAAATTCGTCATTCATTTTTATAAAACTATAAAATTTAATCACACTAGTTATATTATATAAATACGAAAGTTTGTGAGTGTGTATGTTTGTTATTTATTCAACGGCTACCTAGAAGGATTTGCATGAAATTTGGAGCAGAAATAGTTTATACCCTTATTTAACATTTGTAGGCTACCTTTTCATCCCTAAAAACATGGGCACCGTAGGATAGTGTAAGAAGTATATATCATCATAAATTTAAGAGTCAGTCTCGTTGATAACTTTAGCTAGTAGTTTTCTCCATCTAATCCTATCCATAGCCACTTCCTTGACTTCCCTACACGAAAAAGCTTCTGTGTAAGAAGTTATTAATGTATTTTTATCCAAGAACTAAAAATAAATGATAACTTCTTCGAATGTCTTGTAAAACGGAATTGTAGCAAGAAAAAAAATACTGATGGGGGCGTGGGATGACCTATTTGTACGCTCAAGAAGTGTACAGACGAATCAATGACAAATTCAGAAGATTCCTACTCATTATTGATAATCGTTCATCTTTACAATCCATTTCCTGCTTTGGGCCTAAGGACCGTCCATTCGCCCACACGATACCGTTTTAAGCAAACACGTGTACACATTGTACACATATGTGCGTGGCTTAGTCGAGTGTTTTCGAGATTATTCTTAAGAAATGAAGCGCTCAGTCCAGTTCGAGCGTCGAGCACACTTGACTGCCCTGCCCAAACAAAATCATTTTGGGTCAACAGATTTAGATTGAGGCGTTGATGTCTATTAAATGGATGTGGCATGTGATTTTATAATCTATGAACATAATATTATAAAACAGACTAGTTACTGACCGATTGACAGACAGCGCACAGCCTAAATCGAGAAGACATATTCTTGAAATTTTTAATATAATATATTCTTTACAATACGTGGACGTGTACTTAGAAAGGATTTTTCAAAATTCAACCAAGAAACCAACTTAGAAAAGATGTTTCTGCAAATTGTATTAGCATCCAGTCGAAACAAAACAACGAAAAAAAAAATTAAATCTAGCAACAATTCTATTATCAGTGAATTATCATTGTATAGGTACTCCATGATGACTCATTTTATCAAAATTGTTTAAAATATCATGTAATTCAAGTAGGTGAGTGGCAGGGCCCAAACTAGGTTAGGACTGCAGAGAGAGGAATCTCCTGACAATGTGCGCCGTGTCCAGGAGTACCACCTTCTGAATCTGATATTTTTATGATTATAATTAAAACCGAAATATAAGAATTATGTGCGTTATACGTTAAATGGACGCCGCTACCACTTACTCTTAAAGCACATGGGCAGCTAGCTAAAAGTACATCTGTCATATGTAGTCAAAATTCAGCTAAGGACTTTTTTTTCTAAACAAAAAGTTAGTTTATTTATTTAAAGTTAACCACATCCTTTTTTCGTACTCCCCAAACGGACAAAATTCGGTACAGCATTGTTATCATAGAAAGCACATTGGAATGTGTAATACCGGTATTCGAACAAACAGAATTACGTTCGGGTTCACTGTGATCGCTCCCGCATGTTTGAAGAGCACTCGCTGTTTATTTAAGCTATGTCAATTATCGACTGGCGATTGTTTTGTGGGATTGTGTTGTGACTTGTGGGTTGGAAGAGACTAGATTAAGATGTGTTCGTTTTTGTTTTATTCGTAGGCCGTAAAGTTACACAGTGTATAAATATAAAACCTTTTTCATTCCAAACGGGAATAGTGTAAGGTTTTTTTATTAGTCATGAGGAAGTCATCATTATAGCGACAATGGTATGAAACGATCACTAGGTACCCTGAGACTAAAAAAGGACAAAGTTTAAAAATGGTTCCAAGTCCGACATTGGTACTATTTACTTTTTTGTGGGCCTAAATAAATAAAAATCAAGTTCTAAATAAACTTTAATACCTATTAAGATACTCGCATGTCAGATTGTAACTGGATAAAATGAACGATTAATCAGTGAGTAGGTGTTGCATAAAAACAAAAAAAAACAACCCTTTTGTATGACAAAAGTATTTTTATATGTCAAAACTTTACCAATATTATGCGAAATTGCCTTTGTCAACAACTACTTTGACAACATTTCAGCTATTAGGTACAAAATAATATCCTCAACATGCTTCGTCAAAAAATAAACTAAACAAAAGCTTAGGTATAAAAAAGTATTAGGTAAGTCAAAAAGCCTCAAACAGGCAAAATTTGAGCAACCATGACCTTCAAGGTCCACATAGATTTAAGAATAAATAATTAATACGACAAAAACGCAATATAAACCACATTCTTTTCCTCTTCGTAATAATTACGTAAATCGAATAAATCGTAACAGGATGTAAGGTAAAGTGGAAATAATCAAAATGTAACGTCGGTACCGATAAGATCCTCAACAACGTAATTTTGTAGTGTCTCTTCTTCAAGTTGGATTTTTCCGTTCTCACAATCACAAACCAAAGTATATAATTAATAAGCGTTACACATACGTGCAAATGGCAAGAAGACTACGAATCAGTGCGAATAAAATGTCCTTAGTCACTGTGGAGATTACCGACGCGATGGAAACTCCTGCGCACGCGGTGTCACAGTATACCCACGGAACAGTATAGCCACGGTATATAACACACGTAAAAACTATATGTTATTTCGTTTTGCACAGTTTTATTAATGTACTAGAAGGTCTTCATAACACACTATCTATCTATCAGCCACAGACGTCCACTGCTGAACATAGGCCTCCCCCATGACTCCCCAGAAAGTGCGATCCCATGCAGACCGCATCCATTGATTACCCGCTACCATCATCCATCCATCTAGTCGGGGGCCAGCCCACGCTGCGCTTTCCTAAACGTGGTGTCCACTTCAGGCCTTTGCTGCCCCAACGGCCGTCCATTCTCCGGGCTACATGGCCTGCTCATTGAGCTATGTCGGTTACCTTGGTTCTTCTGCGGATCCTCATTTCTGATTCTATCGCGCAAAGAAACTCCGAGCTCAGCCCTTTCCATGGCACGTTGCGTGACTCTAGGCCGCAGTCATAACATAACACACTCAAACTGCCTAAATAAAATAGTAAACCTGTCATGGAGCCATGGTTGTACGATGAGGGTATCTTGCGAATATAAACGTAATATATTTCTTTTCACCTCACCACCTCAAACATGGCGATTTTGCTGTCAGATAACAGTGAACAAAATGCGATTTTGTTTCGAGCGTGAGTAGAAAGTAGCTTTTTAATTTTTTCAATATCTGACCACGAATTGACATTCTTCAGCCAAAGGTTAATTATAAAATTCTAATCATTTGAATCTCGATGCACTCTGTTTCTTTCATATGTATATAAAAGAGAGGGATAGAAACTTATCAATTTGAAATTCGATTTTCGAATCCGACCTCGATTGAGAACAGTTCGGATACGCGTTATATCAAAAAAATCATTAAAAACACCCGAAAAAGTTTTAATTGCAACGTATTTTTTTTCTTTATTATATTTTTATTTAACGACCGAAAATTAAAATGATTGTGCCTTTTATATAAAACAATTGATCATTGCTCAAATATAATAAGATTTTTCACCTTATTACTTATTGTAAATTATATTTACTTATTGTAAAATATATTTTTATAATTTCGCCATTTATCATAGATGCATATTCGAAACGTACCTTAAAAAATATCGAGTTCATATTGTAATTGTTATTTTCTTTTGCATATATTTTGTTTGGTGTTTTAGGAGTAAAAATATTAATCAATGTATAAACAAAATCTCGTAATATAATAATGTATTTATAAATAAACACGTCATGTATCTGCTAAATCTTCCAATTTGATCAAATAATGGCAATAACCGTGTTGGTTGGTTGATTATAATTTCAATTAAATTATATTGTTATTCCTTTTTAAGCAGCACTTATCTATTTTCTGATTAATAATATTATTGAAATCAGCAACAAAGACTATAAACATACGTTGGAAGAAAAAACACAAAATGTCGCATATGTTCTCGCTGATGAGGTGAAAAGTTGTGTGTGCTACACGAGAGCAAAGTTTTTTGCATCTCGTGCTGTTGAGTCCCTCGCTACACTCAGGATTCTAACATAGAATCACTCGCTACGCTCGTGATTCAAACGTAGAATCCTTCGCTTGCTCGGGACTCAAAATCAGCACTCATAACAAAAAACAACTTTGCTCTCTTGTTGCACAAATAACTATTTATACTAATTGACATTATACCCAATGAAATTATGATTATCGTTGATATATCAAATAAAACGTTAAATCAAATGTAGTGTAGTGTATCTTGTGAAAGTATATGATACATATATCCATCATTACCCGTAAAAATCGTAACCACACAATAACGTTAGGGCCACTACTTGTACTATTCTATTATCTATTCTGTGGATTCGCTTGGCTCAAACGCTTGAAGATTTGCCCTGCTATACTGTTTCTTACTTATAATGTGGCGAGCTGTGCGCGGGAGCACAATCTAGCCTCGACCGCAACACTGATTTGCGAAAATAAAACGAGACCGGATTGCAGGCGCCGAGGTAATGAGATAGTGCTGCGCTACCGGGCGTTGTCGATGGCTTTATAACGAGGCTTTATGTTCAATGCGATTGTGATAAAAACATACATTTCATAAATCATTTATATTTTAATTGTTTGGGCTCTTGTGTTCGATATTTTGAATCATTTATAATATTGTAAACGTGACGTGACTTTAAACATAAAAACCACGAAACAGGGTACCATAAAACCTTTTAATGTAGTTCAGAAATCAGAATAGGACATAGGCTACAATTTATAAGGATATATTATAAGGAAAGCTTAGGATATATCAATTAAGTTTAAATAATAATAATCTAAGGCACCATTGGGGCAGATCTCAAACTAAACTAATGATAATGATTAGAACTACAGGTAGAAGAACCTACTGACAAGGTATGCACTGTCCAGGAGAACTAATTTTCTTAATCCAACGGTAAACAGAACAATGTTTAGATAATCTGTAACAAAAAAGAAAAACACAAGTAAAAAAAATCCTTTTTGATTTTTTTCTTTAAGCTTTGATCTTTGTATTAATGGTTTAAATAAAAAAACAATGAATAATTAAGCATATTGTTATAATAAAATTATGTCTTTTGAATATTTGTAATGACAAATGACGATTATTATATATTGTATCTGCAAGTTATTTTCATAAGATAGATATATCAAAGCTATATCTTTATCGATAACGACTTGATACACTTTGACCCCAACACTAACCGGCGGATGGTTCCGCGCAAAGTAATCATTTGTCTACTTGACTAAACTGAATTATATTATTTTTTATTATTATTTAATAATGGCGGAATAAATTGAAGGTTGGTTCGGCTTCTGTTCTAACTGCGAGCTCTGGGCTTATTCGAATCATCGTTATTAAGGGAAAGTTATCTTTGTAATACAGTTTATATCATAACTCGAAAATAATGTATTATGTAGAAAAAATATTCACTGATATAATAAAAAAAAAACCCTCCATATAAATAAAAAGTGGTAATGGGCGAACGAATCAAACGATTGAATAGATTTTTTAAATTATTTATAGTTAACATACGATTCTTCTTTTCCGTTTAGAATTATAATGAAATAAAAAAATATTAAGATTACAAGTAATTTAATGAGATTAGTTTATTAGGTTTCCTGACTTCACTCCTTTTTTTTTTAGATACATTAAATTGCATTATTATAATTTTTGTCGTACCGGTTCGGTTATTACCTGTAAAAGACATCAACGTGTTCAGTAAACCTAACTTTATTTGTTAAAATTAAGTATATTCCTGTTTGTATTTTAGAGGAGGCAATGGACATGATTATATTTGTATATAATCTTAGCCTTTGGAGTTCCTACTCAATGAAAAATGAACTGTTTTTCGATTGCAGGTTTCCGTGGTAATCAATGTCAAACGGTATGCTTTCTTACTTCTAGAAAATAATAGTATATGTTGGTATTATCGACACTACCACAGGATATTAAATAAGCTGCGCCTTAAGTCATCGTTATTAGATTACGAATGGGAACCATACGGGTCGGCATCTTCGCACGAACTTTGTTATTACTGCTCGTGACCATCCCAATTATTTCATTCAAACGTTTTTATCAAACGTAGAACCATTCAAAAATGGTACAAGATTCAAATAACTCATTGGCGCATACTGCTTTTTAGATTAAACAGTGAATTAAACATGAGAAATGATATTTACATTATGTTACGGTTAGAAAAAGTGTAACAACTTTATTTGTAACTTTTTCTCACGGTCGATCGGTAGCTGTATGATGTTTGACCACGTATCCGATAGACCTGGATTCGATTTTCTTAGTTCAATTTTGCTTTACTTCCTTTGAACGAGTATATTTATCAAATTTAATGTCATATATCTAAAAAAAAAATGCAGATGACGACTAAATGGTGAATTAGTTTTTTACTTCAGAGCCTTGACATCACCAAATGATCTTGTAAGAAAATGCTCTCTCTTTAATTTTACGTTTATCAAAAGAAGTATATTCATATCGATAAGAAAGCGATTTAGCATGTCACTAAACAAAACATTATAGTTGCGAGATTTCAGACAGATGTCATTAGAAATTAAATAATTATTTTTTATAAATAATGATTCAAAGGTAAATTAAGAAAGAAAAATTGAATGCGATCTACTACAATCTAAGCAGCAGGATTTGAACCTGCGACCTATGCGTTTCCGGCGAATTGCTCTTCCAACTGAGCTATCAGATCGCTGCGTCAATCACACCAAATCTTTCATCCCATAATTCGTTACGCTACTGGAGCGCCCTCTGCGTCATATATGTTTGAAATGCTTATGCGCATTAGCCATACCCAAGGATGTGCGCTTTACACGCACGATCCCCAATACCCATAATAATTATTCTCTGACATACCTAGTTGTCTCGTCCCTCAGGCATATCCCGGGGTTTTGGTGTACAAAAGTTTTGACACTAGGTCGACAGTGTCAATTTTGTGCACCGAAAATCCCAGTCATGAGGTTACGACGAAAAAGAGAAGAGAGATCCCTGACAGCGCATCAGGACTATCCCGTGACAAATTGATTTTCATTAAATATGTAACAATTACTTTCCTGTGTAGGAATGTACTAGTACTTTCCTACACAGGAAAGTACTAGTACATTCCTCGTAGCTCCGTTCACGCAGATGGATAAAACGTATTACCTGTTGTATATGTAGGTAGAATATATAATGCATGTACTCGTATGTGAGGGTAGGATTTATGTTAAATAAATCAGTTCTCTTTGAGTTGCCACACCGAGTTGTTTCATTGTGCTTTCCCTGAACATTACATGGTGTCAGGTGTGAATATTTGCAAAGGATTCGTCTAATGTGTGATCCTCTAATCCGCGGAAATGAGTGACAGTGAAAATAAAACTGATAAATCGGCGCGTAAGGCCGGCGCGGGCGCAAGTGGTACAGCGGCAGCGCCGGCAGCGTACACGGCGATACAACAGCCGCCCGCCATATTAAGTACGGGCAACCTAGCCGATAACTGGCGGGACTGGAAACAAACGTTCGATTGGTATCTAATCGCCTCGGGCCGAGAGAAATCTTCGAATCGTGAAAAATGCGCCTTATTACTCCATGTTATAGGGAAAACTGGTCGCGATCTGTACGAAGAATTTGATATTAGCCCGAACGAACAAGGTGACTATGACGCATTATGTAAAAAGTTCGCCGATCGCTGCGACCCACAGAAAAACGTCAATTTTGAGCGGCATATATTTTTTGAGGCGTATCAAGCGGATGAGAATTTTGATAAGTATTTAGCATCACTTCGGGTGAAAAGTAAGTCATGTGAGTTCGAGTCATTGAGAGAAAGTCTAATCCTAACTCAGGTAATTCGTGGGATTAAAGATGGTCAACTAAGAGAAAGAATGTTGAGGAAGAAGGATTTAAAATTGGAAGAAGCGACGGCATGGTGTCGAGCTGCAGAGGTGGCGAGTGAGCAGGCGGGTGCAGTGCGGGGCGGAGCGAGCGCGGAATCGGCGCGCGGTAGCGTTTTCGCGCCGCCCGCCGATATCGAGCAGGTCCGGGTGCGCCCGCGCCGGCGCGCGCCGACGCCGACACCGTCTACCTCTCGCGGGGCCGGGCCGCGGGCGCCGGCGGCGCGACGTCAACATAAGCAGATACGCGGCGGAGTCAGTACCAAAGTTAAATGTTCCAACTGCGACTACGTACACGAGCGAGATCAGTGTCCCGCGTATAATGTTAAGTGCTTTCGGTGCGATCGATTCGGGCATTTTATGAGGTGTTGTAGAAGCAACTATGTGCGTGAGGTAAACGAGTCGGGCGAAACGAGTGATTGTGACGAACTTATAATACAGGGAGTGGAGATACTTTCGGTCGATAACAAAGGGTGGTTCGAGAACGTGCAGGTAAACGCGATCCCGGTAATGTTTAAGCTCGACAGCGGCGCGGACGCCTGCGTCATGTCGCGCGACAGCTTCCGCGCGGCAGGGTTCAGTGAGGACATTTTGAGCAATACCGGTACGGTGTTACGCGAGGTTAGTAGAAATGTTTTACCCGTAATGGGATATTTTACAGCCGAATTTTCACATCATAAAAGTGAAAATAAATGTAAAGGTAAAGTTTACGTCTTAAATGTGAATTGTAATAATTTATTATCTCGAGATTTATGTAGCGAGTTGAACTTGATAATGAGAGTAAATGAGATTTCGCATAAAGGTAATTGTACTGATTTACTGATGAACAAATATAAAACTGTATTTGAAGGGATCGGTCGTTTGTCGGGCGTACATAAGTTGACTGTGGACGAGTCGGTTCCCCCGGTCGTAAGATGTTCGAGAAAAATTCCTATTAAATTAAGACCGCGACTGCGGGAGGAACTGGATCGTCTACAGGCGCTCGGCATCATTGAACCGGTGGACGAGCCCACCGACTGGGTGTCGAGTATTGTGCTTGTTGAAAAACCGGATGGTAAATTGCGATTGTGTATCGATCCCCAGCATTTGAACAAGGCAATCAAACGTAGTCACTTTCAACTTCCCACACTAGATGAAGTAACGGCAAATTTGTCCGGAGCTAAATATTTTTCACATTTGGACGCCAGTAAGGGTTTCTATATGATCGTACTTGATGAGGATAGTTCAAAGCTATGTACTTTTGCCACACCTTTCGGCAGATGGAGATTTTTAAGGTTACCTTTTGGGATCTGTTCGGCTTCGGAGGTATTTCATAATGCAATGGTCAAAATATTCTCAATGGAGGGGGTAGAATGTTTCATCGATGACTTGTTGGTGTATGGCAGAACTAAAGAGGAGCATGATTCAAGATTGGAAGCCGTGCTGCAGCGCGCACTTGATAAGGGAGTGAGGTTCAATAAGGCAAAATGTGTGATGGGTGCACGGGAAGTGAAGTATTTAGGTCACGTGTTTGATTCTAACGGTATGCGCCCAGACGCCGACCGCGTCAAGGCCATTAGGGACATGCCTCCTCCTAGTGGCAGAAAGGAGTTGGAGAGGTTTCTAGGAATGACAAATTACGTATCGAGATTCATCCCTAACTATGCCGAACTAGTAGAACCATTGAGAGGCCTATTAAAGAGAGATACCGAGTTTCAGTGGTTTGAAACCCACACCAGAGCGTTTGATAAAATTAAACGATGTTTGATGGAGGCGCCGACACTGCGATATTACGATCCAGAGGAGGGGGTGGTGGTGTCGGTAGACGCCAGCTCGCGTGGGTTGGGCGCGTGCTTGCTGCAGGGCGGGCGGCCCGTCGCCTTCGCTGCACGCACGCTCACGCCCGCCGAAACCCGTTGGGCGCAAATTGAAAAAGAATTGTTGGCGATCCTTTTTGGATGTCAAAAATTCCATCAATTTATTTATGGCCATAAGAATGTGATAGTGGAAAGTGACCACAAACCTCTGGAGGCCATATTCAGGAAGGCACTCAATGATACGCCCGTAAGACTCCAAAGAATGCTGCTACGGCTCCAAAAATACTCCTTAGAGATAAAGTATGTACCCGGGCGATTGATGTATGTCGCCGATACGCTATCACGTGTTCCGACCGACAGCATGTGCGACGACAAGACCAGCAGCGACGTGGATGTTCACGTGAGCGCCCTGTACGACAGTGTAAACTTCAGCTCTGACAAACTGAGGATAATCAAAGAGGAAACTGATAAAGAACCGGGACTCACGAACGTCAGGCAATATTGTCTGAAGGGCTGGCCGCATACTAAAAACATCCTCGAAAGTGAGGCTAAGCCTTACTGGGGCATAAAGGAGGAGCTACACGTTATAAAAGACATAATATTCCGAGGCAATCGCGTGGTGATACCGACTAGCCTCAGGAAAGAAATGTTACATAGGATTCACGAGGGTCATTTGGGCATTGAGAAATGTAAGTACAGGGCTCGGGATGTTATGTGGTGGCCAGGCATGTCGGCGCAGGTGGAGGCGCTGGTGGCGGCGTGCGGGACGTGCGCCGAGCGCCGCGCCGCGCAAGCGCGCGAGCCGCTGCTCCCGCACGATCCCCCTGGCAAGCCCTGGGAGGTGGTAGCGACTGATCTATTCGAATTTAAAAATAAACACTACGTTTTAGTAGTTGATTATTATTCCAAATTTGTCGAGGTCGTATCGTTATCTGATATTCGAAGTGAAACCGTTATCTCGCAAATAAAATCTATTTTTGCGCGTCATGGTATTCCTAAAAAACTCACATCGGACAATGGACGCCAGTATACCTCTGCAGTGTTTCAATCATTTGTAGATAAGTGGGAATTCGAACACATAACGAGTTCACCTTACTATCCACGATCTAACGGTCTTGCCGAAAGAAGTGTACAGACGGTAAAAAGATTGATGGAAAAGGCACAAAGTGATGGCACGGATCCATATTTGGCGCTCCTTAATTTCCGAAACACACCTGTCTCCGGTGAGACACACTCCCCAGCACAGCTTCTCATGGCGCGCAGGCTCAACACTAGATTGCCAGTGTCAGACAGGTTACTAGCACCAAAGGTGCCCACCTCGGTAACAGTTCAGAAGCGTCGAGCAATAAAGAGTCTGAAAACCAAACAGCACTATGATACAGGAACCCGGCCGCTTAAACCGCTCGTCCGCAATGAGCATGTTCGGATCCGGGAATCGAACACCGGACGCGGAGCGCGGTGGTTACCAGCACGCGTCGAGAAGGAAGCCGAGCAGCCGCGCTCCTACTGGCTGCGCACACCGAACGGCGCCCGATACCGCAGAAACAGGCAGCAAATCTTATCACAACCAGAAACTAAAAACGAGCAGCCGAAAACTATGCAAAATACAAATCCCATACACTCGACATATACGTCACATTTAAAAAGAAATGATCAAAACCGTAACCTATCTTGTAAGTACTACGATGACTTCGAAGACAACAATAAAAATGCTATCGATACACAAACGCAACGTAGCATCAACGATAATGACCCCGGGCGCGTGCCTACAGGTAGCTGTTACATAACGCGCTCCGGCCGGCAGGTACGTCCACCCGACCGTTGGTAATGCTATGTTATATCTGTAATAATAAGTAAATACAAGTAACTTCTTTTTGTTAATCTTGGCGGGGGCACTGCCGTGCCCCAGATTAAATGAATTGTATTATCCACTCAAATCATATAGCACTACATACAATACACTTTAGCGTTAATATATTTATTTACTACGATGCTTATTTTTTACTACAATTAAACAAGTAAATAATAGTAGGTACTACAACATATACGTTTAATTATGTGGAAAAAAAAAACAGTTATAGTAAAATATAAAGGTAAATATTAAATAGGTAAACTTAGGATAATCTCTTGATCAATTGTTAAAACTAAATAGCTTATCTTAATCTAACGTTATTTGTCTATAAATCATTAAGCATGTTATAATAATAAATTACTTAATGCTGTACTTGTAATCTTGTCAGGCTTTTGTAAAATAAAGTCTGACTAAGTTATACCTGTTACAATTATAATAATCACACATATATAAATTGCATCTCCTATTAAGAAGGGACATGTTGTATATGTAGGTAGAATATATAATGCATGTACTCGTATGTGAGGGTAGGATTTATGTTAAATAAATCAGTTCTCTTTGAGTTGCCACACGAGTTGTTTCATTGTGCTTTCCCTGAACATTACATACAAACTTTCAACTTCTGTCTAGCCCTCTTATGAATGAATATTATAAATTGTAGCCTATATCCAATTCTGATATCTTTTATCGTATTTTGCGTCAAAGTAGAACGTACATTCACAAACCTTCACGGTAATAAATATATTATACCTCTTCGTACATTTCATTTTATAACAATTATTGTCCATATTAATGAATTTATTGTACAGTTGTATTTTAATATTTCATAGAATATTGTTTGATATAATATCCATATTAATATTATTTTGACCGGGATAAATTTATTAACTACAGATTTATACTATTTAGTTCAAAGTATGTACATGACTACAATTATTAAGTAAAATTAATGGTTAAAGTTTACGACGTATGGTGAACTTCGGTAATACTTAACCATTTATATAATGCCCATGACCACATGGTGCGGCCCAAATGTGGCCCATTAAAAACAATAAGCGCTCGCGTAATCACTGTACTCAAATTGATTTAAGATTTCACAGACTATGTGCAGGTAAGGGCGTATGCAGAACGACTTTATCACTCTAAGTAGCACACAGGCTGTATAATAATAAATAACAATAATTACGGCGTAGGGATGTGATGACCCGCTGGTCTTACCAGCGCAGTCAGTCACCGCAGGGCAGCTTATGGCGAGCTGTTGGGGGGTAGCGACCCCACGTACCTGAGTGCTCCTGGGGGATCCTGACGGGGGGTGATGGGTCGGGGCCTCCGCCTCTGTCTTGCCTTTACCGGCCGGCCAGAGTGGAGTCGCGAGGGTTCCGGCTCGGGGGCGGATTTGGAAACTTAAGGGGTTAGTTGGCTTCGGTTTAAAACTCAGTATTACACCTCTCCGCCCTTAGCCTTCCGCACCGGTATTGCCCTTAGGCCACTCTATGTGTCGCTATTTATGGGGACCCATCTAGCGGGAGGCGAGTCATCGTCTACTAGTGCAATTTTAGTCCATCCAAACTCCATTTTAATAGCCCGGTTTTTTCTTTTTCATACCAATGCAATAGTACAATCACCTGCTGGGACCTGTTCATGGATGTATCATCTTATTGATATGATCAGGAACGGGTCCCAGCAGGGCTACAACCACAGCAAATTTCTCCAAGGGGCCTCTACGTGTTGGATCCATATCCCCACGCAAGCCTTCCAAAAGACCGGGACGTATGAGCCCGAGACTCAAAAAATGAGAAACAAATAATAAATATCGGACAACCTCACAGTAAGCTCTAGTAGGCTTGTGTTATGGACACTAGACGACGATAAACATACTTATATAGATAAATACATGCTTAAATACAAAGAACATGCGTGACCCAGGCACAAATATTCGAGTTTATCACTCAAATATTTGCCCTTGCCGGGATTCGACCCAGGACCGTCGGCTCAGTAGGCATTTGCTTAACCACTGCGCCAGCCGCGTCGTCAAAGTCGTATAAGCACTTATTCAGCCTTTATACAGCTTAAATTAGAGTTATAATGGCTCTATAAGCTGTTATACAGCCTGTTTGGAGTCAGGAATGGCCTTTCCTTTCTACACCCGTATTGTAAAATTACTATTACGACTACAAGTGAACTGTCAGAATGCGATTCGCCTTTTATTAATAATAGGTACACTTCAAAAAAAGGAGGTTCTGAGTTTGACTTGTATGCATGTTTGTCCGCGATTATTTCGCGTTTGGCTGAAACGATTTTAATGCGGTTTTCAGGAAAGAGGCTGACCGAGACCTATCACTTAAAAGCAATAAAAAAATAAATTATTATTCTTGTCTAGCATCTGTTTTTCATAGTAATAATTAAGTGGTTTGGCACCAACTTCAAAAGGTGATTCAAATGTCATCTGTACATGAACTGGCTATTTTTGGCTTTTCAGTTTATTTTAAAGTCGGTTCTTTTTTTGTAATTTTTTTTATTTACCTGTCGTTCGCTCTTTAGCGATTCAAATAAAACCTTTCAGTTTTCACCGAAACTCGAATCGCAATCTGGGCGGTGAATTCGGCAATATCCCAGATCGCAGGTGTTCATAAATATGCAATCTCGGGCTTTATGAATTACCGCCCGTAATAAGTTTTACGTCGTGCCTTCACCAGGAAGGTGAAAATCTAAGACTACTAGTACCACACATATTAGAGGAAAACGACATATTTCGTGGCTACGTAAGATTTATTTTGCTTAATATATGTCAACCCAGTTGAACTTATGTTAGGCCAGGTGGACAAGCGAGTTACAAGGGTAAAACTGGACACTTTCATGGTAATAAAAAACCTCTAATCGCATATTTATTTCTCTTCTTGTGCTACAAATACCTACGATCATGTTCTTTTAAACGCTTTATCTCCCTAGGTGCGTAATGTGCCATTGTATTAAGATAGAATCAATCAGTCGACAAATTCAACCATATACGGTGTGATACCGTGTTAATGTTCAACTTTGTTGCAGATCTTCTAAAAGTGGAGAGTTTATTACAAGTGACTGCGCTATGCCTACACAGAGCTATGTTGAGTTTAATGTTAATGAAATGGTATTCGTTAAATAAGCTAAGAATTATTGTGGCGGTCTTTTGCACTGCAGATAAACGCTGAAGATTTGCCTGTTGTGCTAAGAAGGGGAGTAGAGGGATGTTGATAAAACTCAGCAGTCGACTCGAACCTCATGCCAATAAGAACGAGTTAAGGAAATAGCTCGGCTGAGGTGCGTTTGGGAAGCTGCGTTTTATCTTCTCGTTGAAAATTCCCCAGTGCCTCAAGACGAAAGTCTTCGAACAGTGCGTGTTGCCAGTGATGGCTTACGAAATTGAGACGTGTTTGTTCACAATGACACTTATAAGGCAACTTATAGTCACGCAACGGGCAATGGAAAGGGCTATATTCGTAGTTTCTCGGCGTGATAGAATCAGAAACGAAGATATTCGCAGAAGAACCAAAGTAACCGATATAGCTCACAGGATTGTACTGTTGAAGTGGGTCAACATGGGAAACAGTGACGCCTACGTGTTAGAAAGCGCAGCGTGGGTTGGCTTCCGATTTGGTAGACAGATGACTGCGTTAGGGTCAAAGGGAGTCGATGGATCCAGTCTGCTCAGGATCGCACCTTGTGGCGAGCTAAGGCCAGGCTATGTTCAGCAGTGGACGTCTGTGGCTGAAAGATAGATGGAAATAGTAAAACGTGGAGGAATTTGGTCTAAGTTCTACCATCTGTATGATGGGATGTGTTCTGAGGAATTGTTTGACATGATGCCCACAGCTACTTTCTATCATCGCACTAGTGACAGGGTGTTCATCCTCACACACTGTGAGCCTAAATGGTCGAGAATTGTGCGGTTCCAGAGACCGAGAGAGCCGAGGTTTTCCACGGAGGCTATGGTATGCGGTTCTTCAAGAGGGGAGTAAATAGGTTCTTAAAGGGTCGGCAACGCGCGTGTGATGCTCCTGCGTCCATAGGCAACGATAACTCCTTAACATCAAGCAGGCCGTATGCATGATTGCCACCATCGTAGTATAAAAAAAATAAGTATTTTATACCCCTGTATGAAGTACCCCTAACACTTGACCCTTCGACCAGTGCCCTCGCCCGCTTCCGACGCGGGATAAACACAATCATTACATCGTATTAGCATTATTTGTTACGCTCTCCGCCGTAACATATGATCGGCAAATTAATTGAAATAACATGTTATTTATCGGGCATTACTGGAATTATCTCTGACGTTTAGGCTTCGACGCTCGATATTATTCATGGCCAAACTTCAATTGCCTTAAAACAAGTTGAACATTGGTTGTTACGAAAAGTCATAAAAAGAGCACAACATCCTAAAACGGCAACAAGGAAGCAAATTTGATGGATCTTTTGAGTTAACGGAGGAGATGGTCACATCAAAAACGGGGGGCCCGGGCCAACATAAAAAATATACAACCTCTTAAAACGGCAACAAGGAAACGGATCTCGGAAGCAATGGTGATAAAAAAGTAGGGGAAGGCCATTACTCGGGGTCTTTGACAGTAGTATGTAAGTATATTTAAAAAGAAAAACCTTGTTTGAAGGAAGTTACCTACTTATACTATTTAACTATCTACTATTTGCGCCGTTTGGGGTAGAAACGCTCGGGGCAAGGTGCCCAAAGAATATTCCACCAACCGGCAAAGAGACTAGTCGGTGCGACGGAAAACCAGAGGGCTGGCTCATACCTATGCCCTGGCTAGTCAGCGTGGTAATGCGGCCACCCTCTGGGCACCCTCCCGCTCGGCACCGATCTGGAGCCCATGTTTTATTTATAGTTAGGTTTATATATATATTATTGTAGTGACACAAACTGTATTATAGTTAACTTATAGCGTGACCCGTTATGTTAGCCACACAACGGAGCTCGCCAGTATAGTCCCTAACCCATAGGCCGATTGGCAATAAATGTTATAATATAGGTGATGCCTTGTGTGTTTACCTTGAGGCACAGACCACCCCCACTAGACGGAGCATGTAACGCGACCCGTAGGCGAGCCGCGCGCACCAACGATATGGTACGGCAGAACATTAAAGTATCAACACGGCGGCCACCGTTTAGTTGCGTCCTTGTTTATGAGGTCTCTACACCACTTAACACTACAATTTACCATGTTATTTATTTAATTTCTTTTTTCGTTGACGTACGCATGGATCATAAACAAGGACGCAACTAAACGGTGGCCGCCGTGTTGATACTTTAATGTTCTGCCGTACCATATCGTTGGTGCGCGCGGGTCGCCTTATATGCTCCGTCTAGTGGGGGTTGTCTGTGCCTTGAGGTCAACGAAAGATATCCCTATAGTACGTTCTTAGTTTTAATAGCATACATACAATGTAATTATATGCACTATCTACTATTAAGACACATTTAGAGTGCATTATAATATTATAATTCCTCAGTAGGGACTAAGCATTGTACAACCTTCTTACATACCAGGTCACCATAATTCACCATAAGTGCACCGTTTTTGCGAACAGAAATCAATCCTAATAGTGCAAATACCCTTTTTGCAAACCGCGAATTAAGTAAACATGGAACGGTGGTGCCACAAAAACAACAATGTAGCCAGCAGCAAAAACGCCAGTGTTACCATGTTACAAAAACAAACGCACTTAAGATAGCAAGTCTCGTAAACGCAGTGTTTGAACTGGCAAAAAGTGACAGCTTTATTCAATGAAAGTCGTATCTTGGTATGGAGATTGTGGTTCTTTACGCCTTTGTGGTTTTGAAGGTTCTAGTCTAGTGTGGTAGAGCTAGGAATTACATGAAAGCGTAGAAGTTTTTTAGAGCGTGTTTTTGACAAAGTCTTAAACATGATCTTTCTTTGTAAATGCGCATACATTCGTTTAGGTCCGAAGTACTTTGGGTTAGTTAGTAGATGACGGTTTGAAATATACAAGGTGCCCAGGAGGAACATGAATGATACAACATGTTCTTAACCATTTTAAAAGTTTGGTCGTATACATTGCTGGATTTGGAATAGTTTCCGGGATATATTAAATTTTATACTATGTAAATTATTATGTGTGATGACTCAGTGCATAATAAATGTTAGCTAACGATGTTGCTATTTTGTGGTCAAGTCTGCGCATACCTACATAGTTATTGATAGAACTCAAATGACAGATGTCAATTAGAAAATCAATCTGAAGCGTTACGTTTTACGAGTGTTATTGAAGTTTACAAAAAAAAAACTATGAAAATATTTTGACATTGACTGGTAGAGAATGCCTTTCTTCTTCTTCCTGGACCTTGTCCCATTTACTTGGGGTCGGCCTTCCCTGTCCTTTTCTTCCATTCTGAATGATTAAGTGCTTTGATCTTTGGTGGTGGGGGGTCTACCGCGTCTACGCGTCGTCGAGGGCAAATCCAGAGCTACTTTGACTACGTGGTCGTCTGGGCGTATATGTCCGAACCATCTCAAGCGTCGTTCCACTAGTTTGTCCGCAATGGGTGCTATTTTATAACTGCCTCTGATGTATTAATTTCGTATCTTATCCCACAGTGTTACATTACCTGACCAGTGCAGCATGCGAATCTGGTAGAGAATGCCGTTTGACATAAAGTGCGCCATTTATACTGACTTTTATTTTGTACAATAAAGTTTAAAAATAAAATAAATAAATAGTGACCACGCAATTGAAAACACAGTAACTGTTAGTCAAATGATCTGATGATACCTTCAAAACTTTGTAGCTCTTCGTTATAAAGAGCGCTGCGGCTACGCAAGCCAACCGCACTATAATAACGCGCCATAATAACTAAAACATAACCTGAGCACTTGTGAGATTCGGCGTTTATGGCGTGATGCGTCGGCGCACCTTGTAGTCTAAGATACTGGATAGGAAATACCTCTCTCATTTGTTGTTTAATTCAAACTCATTTTATTCGATAGGTAATTGACCGAGCAGGCAAAACGAGCGAAAAGTTTCCGTTTTAGCTTGGCCAAAAAGTATTTGTTATGTCTAAATGTTTGGATATTCGGATGTTTGGCTGTTCTCGCCTACAAGTCGCAATTCTCAGACAATTCTCATTACATTTTGTGAGTAGGTTCGATCGGTACGAATACGGTTTCGATTCTGTTTTTTGATTTTATCAAAATAGTAGAGATGGGTTTGAAAACGTGAAAAAAGAAAAGAAACGAGAAAAGACAAAGTTCAGCCGTTTCAAATCTAACTTGCGAGACTTATAGATATCTAGTACCATAAGTATTAACGCTTATTTTGTACCATACAAACATTTAATTTATAGGGTTCCGTACCTAAAGGGTAAAAATCGGGACCCTATTACTAAGAATCCACTGTCCGCCTGTCTGTCTGTCAGTCTGTCACCTGGCTGTATCTCATGAACCGTGATAGCTAGAGAGTTGACTTTTTTCAGATGATGTAGTTCTGTTTCCTCTGTAACAACAAATACTAAAAATAGAATAAAATCAATATTTAAGTAGGGCTACCATACAGCAAATGTGATTGAATGCGTTAACTTTGCACCTCATTTGTATGCAGCACCATACATACCTATCAGGTGCAAACTTACTTAACCCGGCCAGTTAAGATGTGAAGTGTTTGTACGGAACCCTCGGTACGCGAGTCAGACTCGCACTTGGCCGATTTTTTACTTATGCTCTAAGTAATACTTAATTAAAATAAATTTATGTCGAAACCCAATTTAAGGTCAGTTCACATCTCACGGAAACGCCTCAATCGATACTCGACCTTTTCATTAAAAAATAAAGTCCCAAATCGAACTAGATACTTGTAATATAAGTGTAACAAATGTATATTGACCACGGAGCGATAAATCGTAACATATCTCACACATAACGATGCCACTATGGGTGGTCTCACAAAAATGATCGATTCGTAAAATCGATTACTTCAATTAAATGCGAATACTCGCGGACAATAAATAATCGATTCTAATAAATCACTCGGTAATTGGTGTGTTGTGCTCTGGTTGTTTCTATTATTAGGTGCTTCGGGCGTTTGAGATTTCTAAGCTTAGTTTGGAGCTTTTGCTTCGTGTCTTATGAATCTCTGATTAATTTTGTTCGTAACACTGAATACAGTTTTCCTCGCTTTCATGCATTGCACTTTCTTATGTCGCAAACTTAAATTACAAAACAACATTAAACTTCCTGTGTCTTTTTGTATCACAAAATTATAGTATACAATTACTCTTTGTTGCACACCTCATAAAACATACAGGAGAAATACAACGTACGAAATTATAAATGTAAACTACAGGCGGTCTTATCGCTAAAGAGCGATCTCTTCCAGACAGGTTTTGGGTAGTGCAAAAATCAGAAAGGGGAATAATATATAAACGAAACCCATGTGGAAATCTATTGAGGAGGCCTGTGTCCAGCAGTGGGCGTCCTATGGCTGAAATGATGATGATGATGATGATATAAACGAAATATATAAATAAATAAATACTTAAATATAATAAATAATAAATACATTTTGATCTTCTTGATACGGCACTACGCCTGTGGCCAATGATGTTACATTCAACATTAAACATTTCTATGACCCAGAAACAAATATTCAAGTTCGTCACATAAAATTCATATTTAGGTACCTTTGCCGGGTTTCAACCCAGGACTGCGGGCTCAGTAGGCAGCATTACCGCTGCTCTAGTAGCATTTAATTGAGGGATTGATTATTATTAAAATGATTGAAGCATCAGTCATCAATCCACTGTCTTAAACCATACCTACACTCATACTTTTCGTTTGTTCAACGCGATTAAGAAATCAACCTTCACTTGTTTTATCTGCCATATTTCTCTCCAATACCCCGCTACCGTAATTTTATTGAGCCATACTTTTGGCAATGAGAATACATGATCGTCCCGTCCAATGTAACCTTAAATAATACGAATATCCCACTTACCAAGATTAAATTGTCCAACCGTTGTAAACGACAATCATAACTCATTTTTATAGCGATGCCTCCTCAATTGGCAGAGAAATTCGACAATTCATTTCAAGTAAACAAGACACTGCCGGTAAATAAATCGAAACGATTCCATTGCCAGTAACAAAAATAATCGAAACTATAATTATAAGTTTCTGGCTGTATTAATATAAATCAAAGCCTCGTATAAAAATTAAAAAGTTAACTTTTTGCTACAATCTGTTACAAGGAATGGGCGGAGGCGTGCTGTGATGTACACGCGCATTACCGTTTAAACGATGTTCTAATTTTGAAAAATTCGGAACGGTTTTTTTTTAACAGCCATTTCGTAACCGGCCAGTGTTTAGGGTCATGTTCTATCTTGGTTTACAACGTCGCTGACTTTAGTAACTCACAACGCTTATTTTAAATCGTACCAGTTATAATTTCTTATTTAAACTTGAGTCATCTTCATCTCAATCCATCAAAATTAACAAGCTACTCGTAAAGTTCAAGTCCGAAACGGTTTCGCATGTCAGAACCTCAAAAATTATAGGTACTCATAAATTTCACAGAAACAATAATTAAGTAATCAGTGGAATTTCGTCAAACCAATGATACAGTTATGCACGACGTCGAGAAATGGCGCCTTAGCAGTCAAACAAATTGCGTACTTCAAAAAAGACCTGCCAAACTTACTTATATATCAATTATTGAAATTCAAACTTAACCTCACGTGAACAAGGTTAAAATTGTTTTTGTTTTTGGATCGTAGCTCTGCATTCGTAAACGAGATAATAATTTGTATTTCGAACAGTCAAATATTTAATTTGAAAACGGAACTTTCCCCGTATGGACGTTCAATTGCTATATTTTGAGGTAATGTTAAATACATATATTTCAGCAAACGCGCCTTTTTGAGGCATACTTTAGGTTGTGAGGCTGCGTTCGGATACTATTACTAACTATGTGTTATGTCATGTAACAGTAATACAACATCAAATAAAGGGTATTAAACATGCAGGAACCTACCTCAAGTCAACTTATGAGCTGGAATATAAATCTAAAGATGAATAAATCTTCCTTTTGACTTTTCAACCATGTTATGTTAACTGAATGATTTTTTAAATTTTAAGTAGTACATATTTAGTTATCAATAATTTCAAGTTTATTTTTTATAAAACGAATGTTTTTGTGTGTTTATTTAGATTTATTTAATCAAATCTGAATCGTGAGTGTAAAGCTCATATCATCTTTTTTTGTGTGGATTGGATCGTTTTCGTTAAAAGGCGTCCTAGTTAAGATTTTAATGGTACTAATGTTAAAAAAGTGAGTGCAATACTCGCCAATAAACTTCGTTTTTGGCGGAATTTGTTATAAAATGTGTACCATGCTTTTTTGAAAAAAATAAATAAAAAAAAAATATATATATATACTTAGCGTGAAAGTATCCGAACTCACTCTGAACAATTACCAATAACAAGATTGTTATTAAAATTAAATAAATATGAACTTGTTTCCCGAAATGCGCCTGCGCAAAACCGTTTATTATTATTAATTTTTGGGCGTTGGTCATCACGATTGCACAAGAAATAAAACAGTACCTTGAGTTAACGTGACCGTACTCACTAGCGACAGCGTAAACGATAGTACAGCGCCCCTAGCGGTTATTTTGTAGAACTACAATTCTCCATACAAATCTTTAACGCTGTGGCTAGCGAGTACAGTCACTGTAAGTTCATGGCACAGACAACCCCCACTAGACGGAGCATGTAAGGCGACCCGCGCGCACCAACGATATGGTACGGCAGAACATTAAAGTATCAACACGGCGGCCACCGTTTAGTTGCGTCCTTGTTTATGATCCATGCGTACGTCAACGAAAAAAGAAATTAAATAAATAACATGGTAAATTGTAGTGTTAAGTGGTGTAGAGAGACCTCATAAACATGGACGCAACTAAACGGTGGCCGCCGTGTTGATACTTTAATGTTCTGCCGTACCATATCGTTGGTGCGCGCGGGTCGCCTTACATGCTCCGTCTAGTGGGGGTTGTCTGTGATCGTGGTATATGGGGAGTATGGGGACTGGGCATTATGGTTTAATCGTCTTCTGGTTACATGCGCAAGAGACGGTGGCGCATTGTTTACGCCTGCGTAGTCAAGGAGTCGATTTATGTATATAGAGGGGTTTTTGAAATCGGATTAATGATAATCTTATTAAAACTTTCGCGAGACTTTTATATAATTATTGTATTAAGTGGTTTACACTACGTGAAATTGTCAGGAACAGCCTAAAAGAGGAACTTCATACGAGTTTGATATATGTCGAGCAGTTCCTGACAATTTCAAGGATTTATGATTTCGTAAGGTATCAGTGTAAAATTATTGATATGTACGAGTACGAGTATACATCTCATTTGTTTCAGTCCTTTCTTCATCTATCTAAAACTATCTATGACTATATAATCTATTCTTGAGTTTTGGTATTCTAAATGAATTTTATTGACATTGATAAGTTGCTTTTTGACGGTGAATAAAGCATATCGCTAAAATGGACTTATAATAGTGTACAATTTGATTTCTGCTTTGCAGCAACTTCTAGTACAATTGACTGATAGAGGATGCCATTTGGCATTGTCCCCCATTTGTACTGACTTTTGTTTTGTGCAATAAAGTTTAAATAAATAAATATTTTGGACAAAATGTTATGAGAAATGTCGAATTACTTACTACTAGCTGCGCCACGCGGTGTTACCGGCTCGTCCTACGGGCACACTTCATTTTTTGGGATAAAAAGCCTATGTGTTTATTCAGGTTTTTAGCTACCTTCATACTAAAATTTATCAAAATTGGTCCAGCCGTTTGAGCATGAAGCAGTAACAAATAAACACAGAAACACACTCTAAACTTTCTTCTTTATTATTAGTGTGTGATATTAGAGAAAGAGGAACCTCCTGAAGAAGCGCGCCGTGTCTAGGAGTACCGCCTTCTGAATCTGGCCCTTGATCCAGCCATCTAGCGAGTCTCTTAAGATGTTTGTCGAGACTTTTCGCTATAAGACCGTTATCGGAAACAACTATCGCGACAATGATCGTCGAATATTAGTAATATCAATATTCACACAATTTTTATTACTGCTCATTGATAGTGTTCGTTAGTGGTTGCATTTCATCAAGAAACTCCAAAATCATATTTTTATTTCACTAAACGCCGCAATCTATGTAAGATCTCAATTTACGGCCGCGATTATAAATAAGATGGCTTCAGCTATAAAATAAAACGTAGCTTATCCAGTATTGTCACATGGCATCACTGCTCCTAGTATTTCCAAGACTTTAAAACCAAGAGCCTAACTCCCAAACCGTGCATCAGACAGCCAACTTTGTGTTGCTACAATAACGTCGTATTTGCATAGTTCTTGCTCGGCATCTACGACTTTTCAAAACGTACAGCTAAATAAAAAAATGAATAGGAAGGCGAAGGTTGGACCCGCGCGGGCGCAACACAGATCGGTAATTTCCATATAACAAATTCTGGAGTCACGTTTTCAGTCAGAAAAATGTTTAGTTTTAGCGCGACATAGTCATGCATTGTGGAGGACTATTTCCAACACCATGGGCAGGGTATAGGGAGGTTGTGGGTGCGAAATTATTTATTTAAAATTTATTGCACAATAAAGTGTACAAATGACGAAATTAATGCCACAAAGGCATTCGGGTGTGTAATGATAATGAGGGATAACAGTTTAATTTCAATTACTATAAAATACATTTGATGTAACGTTATTAGAGTTAACTTTAATCAATTCCCTAGTTTTAATAGTGTTCGTCAAAGAGGCAAAATAAATACTCGACCATCTAAAACGGCATTGTTAGCGAAAAGTGTATTTGGTATGGCACCCAAAATTTACAATAGTTTGCCTGCAAACGTATTGGATAATGATGATTTAAGGCAATTTAAAAAGACATTGTACGATTTCCTGGTTCAGAAGGCGTATTATTCAATTCAAGAATATTTTGATGACAAAAATAGTTTTTAGTGAAGTAATAAATAATGACTTACCTGAATAATAATAATTGTTGAAATGATGTCTTCTGATAACTTATGCATGCCCTACTTTAATTTATTTTATTTTATCTAATTCAAGGGATATAATATAAACCTATTTGTAATTTGTATGCCCTATGGCGAAGCATAGTGATACTATTATTTTTTAATGTAACACCTTTGTACCTATGTCTTACAAATAAATAAATGATTGATTGATTGATTGATTGATATGGTGCAGGCCCTGTCAAATATTAGCATAATACCAAATAGAAACTTATTATATAAAAAAAAATTGGCCAAGTGCGAGTCAGACTCTCACACTAAGGGTTTCGTACCATCTATTAACAAAGCGGCAAAAAATAGGTTAACTACCACAACTTTGTAACGTAAATAGTAATACTTTTTCCCTGAGTTCTAGATAGTAACAGTTATTTCATCTTTTTATTTCATGCAGTCAAAAATAAGTTGAAAAAATCAGTTTTCTGCGTCAATTTTGTCAATTTCGAGTAGATTTTGAAACACAAATTATTAATGAAAAAAAATGGTTGCCTGTAAAGTCGGTTTTACGGGCGAAGGAAGATTTTACGTGACAACGTCTTTGTATTTGTATGGGAATATAAAATTATCGTTTTTATTATTTTCCACTCATTTATTCAATATTTTCTCACCGTTTAAACCTTCCCTTGACTTCTACGAATATTTCAATACTAAAATTAGCCAAATCGGTTCAGCCGTTCTCGAGTTTTAGCGGGACAAAAACATCGTAACGTGAGCGGGCGTTACACTTTTTCATGAGTGACTCCGAGCGCAACCTAATTTAAGACGTTATCACGTCAAAATTCAAATTGTAGGTTTTAAATGTACCAATAAATCGCAATAGCCCTCTTGTAACTACGTAGTTACATTGATATTATGTTCGGAAACATGTTTGGTCATAGAGAAAAATGTCTAGAACAATCAGCAAATTAAAACTTAAAGCCTTAAAACTTCCTGTTTAAATCACCTCGAAGTATTTGAATTGACCCGCGAAAAGATCGAAGATTGCCGCTACTCGAACCTGAATGAACAATGTGATATTGTTCAAGTATTTGTGATTAACAACTAAATAACAGGGAAGGGACGATTAGGTTCTTGAGGTCACACCGGCAAACGAGAAGCGAAACGTCGTTGAAATCATATCGCAACTACGGCGTTTACGCCCTTTTCTTTTGAAATGTAGGTCTTAGCGGTGCGCTTTGATAGAATGCAGTAAAATATATGATAATTACTAGGCGCTTAATGCCTTATTACTTGGAACGGGCACAGATATTTCACGTGCTTGGCACCGGCCACAATGGCTACCCATTACTGTAGTTGGGATATTCTGGTGTAACTGTGACGTAAAGTCTAAACTATTATAACATTTTAAACTTGTATTAAATACCTATGCGTTTTTCTTGGAGACTCTTTATTTCGGGAAACTATTAAAAACGCGATGCAGGATTTGTCATCGATCCAGCGCCATCTGTTGGTATAAATTTCAAAAGTTAAGAAATAATTATTTTGCATCATTGATGTCCATGCCCGGGATTTTTGGAGCATGAATGATTTGACGCCTACTGTCGGCCTAGATCATTCTTGCTCCACAAACCCCGGGGTATGGATATCGGTCATTTTTCGATGTCTACTTTAGCATTTGTGGCACGTCCGTGCCCTATGATGGTTGCTGTGAAGATACGGATGAAAGCACGAACGCACTTTTTAAATGTAAAGAACATTTATTTGAGAGAAAAAATATAGACCTAATGACAACAGTGTTTTTTCATATCGGCAGTTACTAAGGCAACCGAACTACGTCACACTCCCAAGCGAGAAAAGCCGGAAGGCTACTTAGTCTAGCTTATCGCAGTACAAAATCAAAAAGGTGCTTCGGCAACTTTCTGATTCTTTTTGACCGTGCCTCAGTCTGTCCAGTATCTCTTAAACGGTCTAGTCCCTCAGTTACGTTTATAGTCGAGTCAAATGGCCTGTCATGAAGTTCCAATGGAAAAATGCGCTGTACAGGTCTTACCTTTATTCCAGACGAAGTTCGTACTTGCACCACTCTAGCGACGCCATCAGCGCCAGTGCATACATCTTCGACGACAGCTAACGGCCACGTTACCCGCTTACCTTCAGTTTCCATAAGAACAATATCACCTATTTGAAGCGGCTCTTGGCTGTGCTTGATCTGCTCGCGCTTTTGTATTAATAAAGCTATATACTCATCTCTAAAGCGTTTTCTTAAATCGTCACGTAATTTTTGACAATAGCGATGCCTTACGTTTAACGCTTTATTATCGACTTCATCGAAATCAGCTGAATGGTGGCATGTCAATGGTTGAATAAACATTGAGGGCGTCAATGGTTGTATGTCCTTGTGACCACCAACATATGTAAGGGGTCTGCTGTTGATCACAGCTTCGCAATCACAGAGGACTGTTTGCAGCTCAGTTAGTGAGATAGACGCTTTCCCGAGCACCCTGCGGAGGATTTGTTTTAGGAATCCAATCAACCGCTCATAGAACCCTCCCCACCAAGGAGCAGCCGGAGGCAAAAAATTCCATTTTATTCTCGTGATTGACGAAAATCGTTGAATTTCGTCCCAGTCCAGGGATCTGAATGCATTATCTAGGCCCCTAAAATTGGTTGCGTTGTCAGTAAATAACTGCTCCACTCGGCCTCGTCTTGCCACAAATCGTCTCAGCGCCATCAAAAACTCTCCTGTTGAGAGTGACTCCACAACTTCTAAGTGCACAGCACGGTAGGTGGCGCACGTAAACAGCACGATCCAGGCTTTGGCTCCCGAGCGCAATATTAGAGGACCAGCCAGATCCGCGCCTGAAAATTGGAACGCAGCAGCAGCCTCCATTCGTTCCTTTGGTAATACACCGGTGGGCGCTTGACATCGTTTAGCTTTAAATCTTTTGCATCTTATGCATCGATGTATAACGTTACGTACAACTTTCCTGACGCCTATAATCCAAAACGTCTGACGTAAACTGCTTAGCAAAGTCTGCGCACCGGCATGCTTTAACTCGATGTGTCTTCGCTCCACAAGACGTCTAACTATTGTGTCTGCTCCTGGAAGAATTATAGGAAACTTGAAGTTATAATCTTCACTTCCAAGGGACAGCTTTGTATTCAGACGTATGATGTTTTTATCATCGATGAAGGTTTGAATATTCTGATTACTGACTGAGTCCTTGTATTTTTGTTGTATAAGCCGTATCAGTACGTTCTCGGCATATTCAAACTCATCGTACGTAAGCTCGTTTGAGACTGGTTTTTTCTTGAAGCGCAACATCCAACAAATCATTCTTACTATTTTTATGTAACTCGAGAAGTACGTTAATCGGTCTAAGAATGAATCTTCTTCAACGAGCATCGTAAGAGTACCAGATTTCTTTCGTTCACTATCGACTTCTGAGCTGTCCAGTATGATATTTGCAACAGGCCAGCTATCTTCGTCCAACCGCAACCATGCTGGACCTTCCCACCATCGACTCTCGAGGAGTCCTTTCGGATCTATACCCCTGGAAGGCAAATCAGCAGGATTTAAGTGACCTGGTACGTGCCGCCAAGCAGAAGCAGGACTCAATCCTCTTATCTCCTTCACTCGATTGGATACAAATACGCTCCAAGGCCCGTCGCTCTTTATCCATGTTAGTACAACGCTAGAGTCTGTCCAGTAATACACGGCACAGTTCGGTAAGGCCAACGACTCAATTGCTGTTATAGACAGTCTACTAGCGAGCGTCGCAGCAATCAGCTCTAACCTGGGAATAGTAATTTTATCCACAGGTGTTACTCTTGACTTTCCCAGTAAAAGGCTTACGTCAACGTTTTCGCCGTGTTTTGATCGTAAAAATATGCAGGCTGAATAGGCATCTTTACTTGAGTCGCAAAACACGTGTAACGAGTTTTCACATTCCACTATGGGCATATTTGTCAGTCGCCTGGAAATAATGCAATTATTGATGACATCGGCTTGTTCCAACCATCTTCTAAAATCCTTAGCCAAATCTTTGGGTAATTCTTCGTCCCATGTCAGCTTCCTCGACCACGATTTTTGCATGATCATCTTTGGCACTATGGTCGTGGCACAGGTGACACCGATGGGATCGAACACCCGTTGCGCTATGGACAGTAATGTTCTTTTTGTTAGCTTGATGTCAATCTTATTAAAATTAACATGACATTGTAGGGTGTCCTCTTTTACGTTCCACAAAACGCCTAATATAGACGTGATTCCTACATTTTTATCTACAATAACAGGACTTGTGATCCAGCCTCTGAGGTCAAACATACCTTCAAGCATTACTTCCTTTGATTCAGCCATGAACTTCTCTAAATCCTCCTCTGACTCCAAGCTCGTGACGCAGTTATCTACGTAAAACGATTTCTTCAATTTCGTCGCTGTCTCTTTATAACGTTCCGAGCAATTATCTAGGTGGTGGTTGATGGTAGCAACAAGATGAAAAGGGCTCGATGTCACTCCAAATACCACACGTCTGTGACGATAGGTGATCATCTTTCTCTCTTCTTCGTCGATCTTGGACCACCACAAAAACCGAAGATAATCTCGATCTTCCGGCGCAAGCGAAATTTGAAGAAACGCCTTCGCTATATCAGCTGTCACTCCGATCTTGTTCTTCCTGAAATTAATCAAGAGGTTAGGGATTCGTTCAAGTAGGTTCACGCCTTTTTCGAGACACGAATTTAAGGAAATGCCATTCCTGTCCTTAGCCGATGCGTCAAAAACTGGCCGAATTTTAGTTGTCAAACTTGACTCTTTGATGACCGCATGATGTGGCATATAGTGGCCTTGGACAGACTGGTCAGGTGCCTCTTCGATAATGTTTAGCTGTAACCACTCACGAAATACATTGTCGTAATCATTGAACTTACCTAGTTGTTTCAGACGGTTCATGGTGCTTTCCATCCTCTTCCTGGCAAGGTCATAATTTGTTTGTGGACGAGGAACATCACGCCATGGCAAACTCACCTCATAACGACCTTCTTCATTGACCTTTATATTTTCCTCGAAGGTTGTAAGTATTTGTTGATCACGTGCGGCCTTAGCCGCTTGTACCGCGGGATCATTTATACCTATTGCCTCCAAACTCCACAAATCTGTAAGATCAATTTTGGTTAAACAGTGAAGAGTCGTTGTCGAGTTTGTTATGGAACTGTAAACCCCAATAACAGGACCCTGTATAGTCCACCCCATTTTTGTCCGTACGGCAGTCAAGTTATTCTCTAGTTGTATCAAGTCACCAGTCAAAAGCAAACCAGAGAAGTCAGCACCAATCAATAAACTTACTTCATCAGGAGAGTCGGTCGAGTCATATAAACGAATGCCTTTTATACGTAGTTGCTCTAGTATTACAGGAGATCTTATTTTAGGTAAAAAACCACAAATATTTGTTTGTTCTATGTCTACAACAGATAAATTCATAGAAAAGTTGTTTTCAATGTTCTTGACGCATATGTCAAACACTTGACATTCTTCTTTTTTCGTCTCGAACCCGCCGAACAAACAATGAGTCATTACCTCTTTCGACGTAGGTTTCATGCCAAGTTTCTGTATCAAATCCTTTTTGATATAGGATCTTTGCGCGCCACTGTCAATCATCGCTCTGATACAGACCTCTTTCTTGGCATGTACAATTTTTACCGCCAAAGTTTGCAATAAGGTCGTTTTTGTAGACTTTTGTTGGCATGACAAGTTGCTCGATGTCTCCGAGTGTTTATTGCTGCTGTCTTGACCCGCCGCCATATCTGCGCACATCATTGTAAAATGTCTTTTTTTGCAGAATAGACATTTGGGAAAACTTTTGCATTTCTTTGCAATATGATTGCTCTTTAAGCAAATTAAGCAAGCTTTCTTACTTTTAATAAATTCTACACGCTCCTTCAGTGACATTTTGGCTGCTTTGTAGCACTCTACGGCTGAATGGGTGTCCTTGCTGCACCAAATGCATGATAATACGCCTTGCTTGCTGGAACCTTCTTTGTCACGCTTAGCTTCTGTCATGAAGCAGGCAGTAGTTGGCTTCGGCTCAACTAGGGTCATCTCATCCAACTCACGCCTAGCTAACTGGATCCGTTCTTCTGATTCTACCTCTTGCCTCAGGAACTTCATCAGCTCAGATAGGTCTCTGGTGGTTGGTTGGCTCCGGTGCCAAGCACGTAGTACGCTTTCTGGCAATGCCGACTCAATCATGGGGAACAGCATTGAAGCATACTTATCCTTTGTAACGCCCAGTGTTTCTAGTGCTTGTAAATGTGTCTGAAGATTGTCGTATAGAACCGGCAAGTCCTTTGCCTCCCCTTTGCGCTGCATCAAGGAAAGCAAACCTCTGACATATGTCTCAATGAGAACGTCATCTCTAGCGAATCTTGCCTTTAAAGCTTCGACTGCCTTTCGGTAGTTCTCGGCACACGGTGGGTAACTTTCGACGAGTTGTCGCGCGCTGCTGTTCGGGGTCATCGATTGAAGCAGATATTGAAACTTATCGCAGGAATCCATGTCTGCGTCTTCGTGTATCTTTTTAAATTGGCCCCAGAATAACAGCCAAGACTTAACATTCCCGTCAAACTTTGTCAACTCCAGTTTGGGCAGAGTAGGCAGTTGATGATTGCATGATTTCGGCTTCATGCTGGATTCTTCTGAGTGAGAAGATGCGTTGCTGGTGTGGGGTAGAGTTTTTGGAAACAACGATCTGATCTTGTGCCATCTCAACTTGTAGGAGACGGCCTTATCTTGATCCGCCTGGTACGAAGCTTCATCGAAGTTTTCGTCCGCACACCATAGGTCCCGTATTGTCGCCTCCGCTTCAAAAAGATTGGAGGCGGCTTCCGACAATAGATCGAATGTTGGGCCGGCGGTTTCATCTTTGAGTTCGACGGCCTTTTCTATCTTATCGGCGAGACAGGTAAACTCCCTCCTATATTGCGTCCGCTTACGCTTCCAACGAACGCACTTTTTAAATGTAAAGAACATTTATTTGAGAGAAAAAATATAGACCTAATGACAACAGTGTTTTTTCATATCGGCAGTTACTAAGGCAACCGAACTACGTCACAGTTGCGTTTATCACGTGATAAATAAGTGACAAAGCATCTGCCACTCACACTCGCTTTTTGTCTAAACGTGTTATAATAGCGATCACGCTATTGACAAAACTTAATAAAAAAAAACAACCATCATAGACCCGCAGGACTGCTTTATCTAAAATACAAGAAGAGTGACAACCTGGAAAAGCTCTTAGTGACAGGGAAGATTCAAGGAAGAAGACCAAGAGGAAGGAGTCCCATGCGCTGGACCGATCAGATTCAGGACACAACGGTCTCCAAGTTTACCGACGCCATGCGGTCTGCAGGAGATCGAGATAAGTGGAGAGCGATCGTCTGAAGAGTGATCAACAGAGGTCACGACCCTCAACATTAAGGAAAATGACAAGAAGAAGAAGAAAATAATTTATCTCGATCTATTCTGCAGCCCTACAATAGGTACATACTGCATCCCACTTTATATCTGTACTAGCGACCTACCCCGGCTTCGCACGGATGCAATGCTTATAAATTATGCATGTATTATACATATAAACCTTCCTCTTGAATCTCTCTACCTATTAAAAAAACTGCATCAAAATCCGTTGTGTAGTTTTAAAGATCTATTTAAGTATACATAGGGACAGACAGACAGGAACCGACTTTGTTTTATACTATGTAGTGATTTTGTAGGAATTTCTTTCATGACAGTTCAAGTTTAAGTAAAGTTTAGAATAGAACACAATTTTCGGAATAGGCCGCCGGCCATCGCAATAACTAGTGCCTGGCTGGGAAGCAATTAACGTGAACCTATGAACTACGACTTAATTTGCAGGACGCGGACATTTGCATCACTATGAGGCTTAGTTTCACCGTGGTATAAGAAAACAAGGTATGCTAAACCATTCATATTTACATAAGATAAAGGTATATGCTAAACCTTCGATACAAAGATCAAAGTACAAAAGAAAATTGAAATGCGTAACCTGGAGGAAGAGACCGGGAAGCGAACCTCTGGATTACCGGTCCTGCGTGTTTTTTCTTTGTGCTTTGATTTTTGTATCAATGGTTTAATATAAAAAAAAATTGGTGTTAAAAATAATGAGACATTACATGTTTCATAAATTTATAAGATATATGTTACTCCGAAATGACAGGTGACAGTGACACTTGCTGATGTCATCAAGCTATGATTGGTTGGTTGGTTCTGTCAAACTATTTCCGTGTTGCCAGTGGTCTATCATATCATAATAATCCCCGATTCCCATGTTTGAACTGTTTGAACCTCATAAAATCGTGAGTGTTTTAAGTCAATTATTACTCTAACATATATGACAATTGTAATGCATAGTTATTACTTTTTTGTATGACTGACGGAAAAAAATATTTTCATACAAGTCGTATCCGCTGTCGCTAGCGAGTACGGTCACTTTAACTCATGGTAAGGGTACAGGAACTTGTATATAATCTGTGGTACAGGTTGAAATAGAAAAAAAAACTATAAAGAGGCAGAAGGAAAGAAGGAAAGTCCAGCAATGAGACGCGGCTAAAAAACGAATATAGGTAATATTCGTTTTTTAGCCGCGTAATTTATACAGAAAATATTAATAATTATTATTATATCTCTCGGTTCTAACTTACCTCATAGTCTCATTTTTAAGCTAGTTGCAGAGTTATCTTTCGTACAAAACGTTTGACCTATACACAATTAAATTGTTATGACTTTGAGTTATGAAACATTCTTTAAAAAATATTTTGATTCTTATTTTCGCCAATGAAATCAGATTTGCTATACAGCATACAATAACAAATTATTACAGCTTTAAAGTTTAACTTGCATGGAAAAAACGGAAACATCTGCTTATTTTGTTCAAAAGTGAGTCAGATTTAAGCGATTTAGTGAGTCAGAACTTTTCATGAGACAGATTTATTAGTAAGATTATATCATTTATTTGTATCATTAGATTAATTTGTGTAAAAGAATTCAGAATGCTCAATACTACTATTGATTAAATGCCGTGTAATCATTAAGTTTTGTCAATAAGTCTGCGCAATATGTTAAGTAACATTAAGCACTTCAATGTTTAAACTTAACACCGCCCACTCTTCCGCACTCGAACAGTTGTACCAATTAAATATCTAAAGATCGACCTTGGCTTGTACTGGATTAATTATTTCTATTGTACCAAAAAACACCTTTACTGACCAATATAACTTTGCCATCGTTAAATAAAATTTCAAGCAATTTTGACCTTAAAACTGTTCTGTTAAGAGTGTAGATGGTACTTTTCAAGTGTGTTGGTGTGATATTAGTTTAATCCAATAACAGAGCACATGTCGGATGCGCTTCACAGAGAACAAATTTTGGGGTTAACGGGAGGAGACCTTTCGTTCGAAAGCGATTATCGAAAGGTAACAATATATTGGAGGATAGATCATTTTACAGAGTAACAAAGGATGGTGTTGTTTTGGAGTGAAGACTATCGGACAGAAAGCGACTCCGTGGACGAGCCGGCCTAGCATAACTGACCACAACTACATCTGTCAAGTAAGGAAAGAAAAAAATTGTTACGTGAGAAGTAATCGCGTGCTGTATTCATACTTTATTGATCACTTAAGTGATCTTGGCATACCGTCAAAAGTTTGCGCCAGAGGTGAGGCTAAAAATTTTGCTGAGTTGAAAGGCGCGGCGTTAGCTAAATGAGACCCTTTTATCATGGTACGTTGCAAATTTTCTTCTTTTTTGTCGTTTATATTGCAAAAGATCGTGTTCAACAAAATAAAATCTTAGCAAGGTTTTAACATTTCCATGTCAGTTTTATTACACTTGTCTATTTTCGTTGACGTCTGTTTAGTTATGAATAACAAGTTACTAAGTATTAAAAATCTGACTTTTGAAATCGAATTCGCTATCGAAAACACCCGCCAGCTCCCACAGTATAAAGACTACAGATGAGTAGGTACTTAACCATCTTCAAGTAAAGGCGTAGGCGTACAAGTGTGGGCCTTATGGTTCAAAAGTAATTGCTTTCCAATCCAGCACGTAAGGTTAAAGGATGTGAATCACTGCTGTCGGCCACGTAATTAGTGGTTGTGATCGTTTTGACATGTTGAATAAGTATTATCTTATTGGAATGACATTTTAGATCCGACTATAGTCATAACATTTCGACTTGCGACGTGTTCAGTACCTACGGTTCGTGTTTTCGATTAGATGTACGATCGGAATTGTGGATATCTTTTTGTAGGTCTCAATTCACGTAGGTAAAAAGAGCGCTAGTCATCTTATTGCGCAGTAGTAATTTTAACTGCTCAAGATGATCGCCAGCGCTCCTTTTACACGAATTGAGGAATGAAGCTTATTACGAATACTACGCGGGCGAAGTTTGCCCGATATACGACAGTTTTTGACTTATTCAAGCTACATGTATTATTTTTTTAATATGTTTATGAATTTATATGTTTATTTGTTTTTTGTATATTTTTATATATTTTTTTCTTTTTGCATCGCCTAATTTTTAAGTTCTGCTCTAACCAAAGATGAAACGATGTTTTTTTAAAGGAAAAAGGTTAAGGTGGGGGCGGGGAGACCCTGTGAAATTTTTCAATTGTTTGCTTTATTGTAAACATGGTAACGACATCATTGAAGTTCACAAATTGATTATTTAGATGCAAAAGGATGAACTAAAGTAAATAATACCAGTTTCAAATAAAATACGCTCGTATAGTGTGGGAAAAAAATATGAGGTCTATTTTTTATACATTTTATAAAATTATGTTTCCTTCAAGTAAAACTTAAAGATATAAGGCAGTTTCACTCCAGGGCCTATCATACTGTTATTTTATGCATTAATAACAATATCTAAGATATCTCAGATAATGCAGGATATTCGCATGATTACATCCTAGATTACTAAACTCGTAATCATCATCAATCCGAGCCGAAACGCGACGTCTGACATTTTGTGTCAGCCCCAAATGTCGTCTCACGCTGTAAGGACCCGGCGAAGTGAAATCACGATCTCATTACGAGTTTAGACGATTCGCAATCAAACAGAATGTTGCTTTGTTTGATGGGGTATGCTGAGGGACGATTCCAAACGCTATCCCACTTCTGACTTATGGTAATACTTGCATAACATTGAGTTTAACACACATTTTGTTAATTAGCACACTAATATTACAAAGGCGAAAGTTTGTGAGTGTGTTTATGTGTGTGTTTGTTACTTCTTCACGCTCAAACGGCCGGATAAATTTTGGTTGAAGGTAGCTGACACCCTGTATTAACACTTAGGTTACTTTTTATCCCGAAGAAATGTAGTATTCCTGAGGGACTTCCGGCTCAGTGGTCTCAGGTGTGTAGTACACCGCAAACTGCGCTAAACACGTCGTCAATTTTTTTAATACCAAACGGCCCGACATATTTCGAACTCATATGAATTCTTCATCAAGGGCAGCTATCCGTGCTGCTGCAGATAGCGCTGTCTGCAAGGACGCTGAGGGCGGTGAGGAGAGCGATAACTAGTGCAGCGGGCCGCGAGTCGCGTAGCAGCACGGATAGCTGCCCCTGATAAAGAGCTCCATATGAGTTCGAAAAATGTCGTTCATGGGTCTTTGACAATTTTTACGTGAGTCTAAACCGTTTTTATAATTATTAAAGATTACACACGAAAGTTTTAAAATATTAATACCAAATGTATTTTAACGCTACAATATCGTCGTTCCCGATAACAATCAGCGCAGATTTATACCAGCTGGATGCGCCTGCGCGGTCTCACACCCACGCCTTCGCTACTCAAAAACAGAAAGACGTAAGTAAACATGGAGTCAATAAACTGTAACCCCTTTTTCAGTCGGTGTGCTCAACTATTTTTGGACTATTTCGGTTCATTGTAATGTTGCCTCATGCTATGGTTTTGGTGCGGCAAAGTTAACTCAGTCACTCGGTAGGTCTAAGGTAGGTATCGACATATACATACAGGTATGTATAGCAAGCGCATATTATTACAGTTCCCACGGCGTGGTGTCCTGAAGCTAAGAACAAGGGAACCGTGCGCCAATTATGTGCGCGTGTCAATTGCTAGAGAAATATTGTGCTCTTACTGTTGGATGAGGCATCGGAAAACCGTGTTTAGGGTTCCGTAGCCACGGGTGCTAACGGGTCTAAGCCTCTGCTGTTCATGCGTCTGTCACAGGGCTGTATCTTTCTAACCGTGATAGATACAGGCTTGAAATTATCATATTTTATTTTTATTTTATGGCAAACGAGGGCAACTATCAAACATATCGCTAGATGGAAAGCGATCACCGTGGACCGTAGGCCCTAGCAACACCAAAGGGTCATAAAGTGCGTTGCCGGCCTTTCAGATGGGAGTACACTCTTTCCTTGAAGGTTTGAAGGTCGTATCGGTCCGGAAATACCACAAGCGACAATTCATTATAATTCATCATTCATTCGTGATAATATGTGTTAATATGGCTGACATAACAAAAATACAGAAAAATAAAAATCAAAGGGGTTTTTAGGGTTTTTAACGTTTTTGTAATGGTTGAATGGTAGAACACTTGGACTCTTTATAAATTAGGTATTACTAGGTATTTCAATTAAATACAGGAGCAGTTTTTCCTTCTACTAGCACAACTGGGATACGCGACTCTTACTCCCGTGAGACATTTAGGTATCTTTTTCTGTGCAGTACTGTGAGAGAGTGACAGGTGACGTTATGCCGCGTGACTGTGTCGGGAAGCATAGTGGTGGTAGACAGGCAGGATTCTGAGTCGAAATAACCAAAATATTTTCCAAATGCAAAAATTTACAACGATTTTGGAAAACACCCACCAGTAGGTGGTTAGGCGGATTTTGTGAACACAAAAAGAAAGGACCTTTAAAATATTAGCTAAAAAATTATCATTTATCATTATCATTTATATCTGATACCTGAAGAAAAGTGTATTTTCAATACAAATTTAGAAGAGTACAGATTAAAAAGTCAGTACCGCTATACAAACGTGTTTATTCTATTACTCTAAACACTTAATGGGACAAAGCCGATGATAAACACGCAAATACATTCACGTGCGAGTCCGCGTGGTCGCGCTAGTAAAATAATATGATGATATTGGCTTAATAGGAGGCGTCGTGAACCCGCGTTTGGAACTATCACGACAGGTAAGGGCGCCTACAGAGCGGGCGGTTTGATAGAGTAACACTTTTGGACTAGTACAATAATATAATTATGATGATATTGTGTTCGGCGTTTGAACCCGCGGCGGCCGCAAAGCAGGCGGTTTAATGGAGTAACAAATTTTGCACTAGTAAATTTTTTTTTATATTTTTTAGTTTTAGATAAAAAATTATATGGAGATCGAGTTCGGGAAAAGACGTAGGCCCTACGTAGATTGCTAAGTCAAAGGATAGTTTTTGTCTTTGGAATTAAGTGATTATGAGAGTGGAAAGCGGGGTTGAATTTAATACGAAAGTGCGATTAACTGTAGTTAAGAGTAAGGCGCTCTTATTTAATGCTTGCCAGTCAAAATTTAGGCTCTTTGTCAATCCCTTATGGCAATTACCAAGTACTATACCATTAATAAATTCAACAATGAATTCAGGCACTCGATTAGCATATGTCGTTAGTGAAAATATTAATTTGAAACTAGCTAATGAAGCAATATAAATAGATATGTTCGCGTTAACCTCAGCAATATCCTTAATACCTAATTGGACGAGTGAGCGAAACCTCTCCTTTTCAGCTTCGGTAAAAATGCTTTCGTATATGTCCGTTCCCAGTAGTTCATTTGTTTCACATTGCTCAACCGATTCTCGTGAAATGTTGTGAGCAGGTGTAATATTTTTATTTCTATTCTGTTTTTTTTTTTTTTGTTTTGGCACAGATAGAAGGAATGCAACGTTACCAATGGTGATGTGAAGAACAGGGTGAAATGGGGAAGGAGAAAGGCCGACCCCACCACCACATAAGACACATAGTCGAGAGAGATAGCGGAGATAAATGTTGAAAACATAAAAACATCATTATTTCAACCATTTGGAGTCTACTTCGAAATGAACTTGTAAAACGCGCCGTGTTCGATATTCGCCCAGCATCAAACTCGCGCCTTTTCCCCGCGGACCGCGGTATCGGACGGAAATGCGACATGAACGCGAATCGTGGGGCTCTGCCGTTGCGGCACAGACTAGACAACATGGCTAACTGCCAGACGAGCCAGAAATTATGCCTAATTTTTACTTAATAATTGTAGAAACGGTTTAAACTCACGTAAACATTTTCAGGAACGGCAATTGTGGGTTTAAACCGTTTTTGTAATAATCTCACTATAGTTTTAATAATAATATCATTTTTTAGATACTTATTTGTCTAAAATATAATTTAAACTAGTGTAAATTTGTAAACTTAATATTTTTTTGGACAGCGAAGCGTCACTGGGTCAAAGTCCGCCCACAACTAATCTGCTTTGCCCATAGGTTGACTGGTAGAGAATGCTCTATGACATTACGTCCGCCTTTTGTACGATTTGTATTTCATTATTGCATTCAGTCAAATAAACAGTACGCGGCAAATCGGCCAGCCTTCTGGGCAAGCTGGCAATAGACGGCGGATTTTTAAATTTAGTTTTTATGTTTTAGTGTATGGTTTATTTCTCTCATTTAAACGGATTATATCGCGTATATTAAATTACTATATACAGTCGTCAAATTTTATAAAATCGCGGCACCTATGAACATTTAGTACTTCACAATCTGTTTCCAAATATAAGTTTAATCTTTGTCTATAACTCATGAATGTTTTAATACGGCCAGTTTCACGCTGTCGATAATTTATTTAGTCGGAGTGGCAGCTTTGAATAGTCGTGGATCGGATCTTATTTGAAATTTAAAAATATTTCCAGTTCACGGGGTTACGGAGGTGTGAATTTATGAATCCATTTTGTTTTAGTTTTACTTGAAAATATTATATACTAAACGAAGTCAACGAGTAAAAAAGAGGCCTTATACATTTTAAAAATGTACTTTTTTCATATTATGGCAAATATATTGATAATTTCGACCAAAATTTAAAAAGAACAATACCATTCTCTGAGTTCTAGACAGTTAACATAAGTATTTCATGCTTTCATTGCAAATAAGTTTAAAAAGAAACAGTTTTCTGGGTGAATTTTGTCAATTTCGAAATGAAATGAAATGAAATAATTTATTCAGTAAGTAGGCCACAGGGGCACTTTAACAAGTCAGATTGTGAATCTACCGGCATTTCGCAAGAGGAGACCACTGTTGAGAAGAAAGCCGAAAGAAACTCAACAGTAAGTCATTTTTTCGTAAATAATACTTAAAACAATTACAATGATTACATTTGTGTTATAACTAATTACACTGGTACACGTAAAGGAGATGTATAGATACTCCAAATCAATGTTAAGTAGGAACATTAAAATAAAATTTTAACGTTAAATTCATAATATTAAATATACCCAGAGATGTATATAAAGTCTCTGGGTGTCACAACATGCAATAAAATAATAATTACTTAATTAATTTAATTCCACAGAGATGTATAAGGTCTCTAGGCGTCAACATGAATAATTTACGATAGAAAATAATTATTTAACCTACATTTCTTAGAGATGTATATGGTCTCTAGGCGTCATAACATGCAATAAAATATTTTAAAATTATATAAATTCCTCAGAGATGTATAAAGTCTCTGAGTGTCATACTACACTAAGCTGTTTCTTAGAGATGTATAGTCTCTAAGAGTTCAAAAGGTAAAAATCAACAAAGAATAACTTCAATCCACTACTGATGCAGGGGTGGTGCTGGTTAAACACATCTTTGATGCCTGGGAAAAGGCTCAAGATGTTGTTGGCATTTTTTGCGACCTATCTAAGGCATTTGATTGCGTTGATCATAATAATTTAATACGTAAATTGAAACACTACGGAGTAAGGAACGGTGCACTTGACCTTGTCACATCATATCTTTCAGGCAGAACGCAACGCGTAGTCATCAACGGAATGCAATCAACTGGATCAGCTGTTGCTATGGGTGTACCTCAGGGCTCAATTCTAGGCCCCTTTCTGTTTCTAGTGTATATTAATGATCTACCAAACCTTGTGCAAGATAAACATGAGATTGTCTTATTTGCAGACGACACTTCTCTCCTTTTCAAAGTGAAAAGACAAGAAAATAACCTTGTTATTATTAACGACGCGCTGTCTACTATTGTGGATTGGTTTACTGCAAATAACCTACTTCTAAATGCCAAGAAAACCAAGTGCATTAAATTCACATTACCGAATGTGAAACAAGTAGATTGTGCCAAGGTGACATTGAAAGGTGATGTACTAGAATTTGAAGACAAAACAGTGTTTCTGGGTGTTACTTTGGACTCAAAACTGCAATGGAATGCGCATATAGCCACTCTTGCAGGTAAGCTTAGTTCCGCAGCCTATGCAGTGAGGCGAATCAGACAGTTAACAAACGTCGAGACGGCAAGGCTTGTGTATTTCAGTTATTTTCATAGTGTAATGTCATATGGAATTTTGTTGTGGGGGAAAGCGGCGGACATTCAAACCATCTTCGTGCTACAAAAACGAGCCGTACGCTCTATTTATGAACTAGGAGCTCGTGCATCGCTAAGAGAAAAGTTCAAGGAAGCCAACATTCTCACCGTAGCGTCTCAATATATCCTTGAGAATATTATGTATGTCCGGAAAAATCTACATGCATTCAAGCTCAACAGTGACATTCACCAGTATAATACAAGAAGGAAGAATAAGCTTGTTATGCCTGCCCATCGTCTCCGTAAAGTTAGCTCTTCGTTCGTGGGGAACTGTGTACGTTTCTATAACAAAATACCTACCGAGGTAGTCAGTTTACCTTCCAGCAAATTCAAGTCTCACATAAAACGTCATCTAATAAATAAGGCGTATTATACTGTGAATGACTTTTTAGATGATAGGGATGTCTTTAAGCCAGTGGTTTAGTCATGTGAACGTAAAATAAGCATTATTTTAATCGGTAATATTAGTTTGTTTTTAATGTAACATGAGAGCACATTATGTTGTTTCTCACCGGGCAAATAGCTATAGTGATGAATGCCCGGCAGTGTGAGCATGTCATGCTCGCTTAAAGGTCTTTGCTTACGGTGGCGTCGTTGATCGGGTCGCAACCTTCCCTATAATATGGTTGAGGGAGGCGATGGCTGAGATATGCGTCATGCTCGTGAACGGGTGCCGTTTGTGGGGTCCGGTCTGTTCATACTAGCAAGGGCCAAATTAGTCGTGTAGTAACTGCTTACCAGTGTTTATTGAATTGACGTGAGAGACTTCATCCTGTACTCGATTGAAGTTATTATAATAATTTTTTACTTAGAGACTGTATACATCTCTAATAAACTTAGTGTACTGTACAATGACGCTCAGAGACCTTATACATCTCTGAGGAATGAAATTTAACTATTATCATATTTATTATTATCATTATTATTTTTCTTTTTTGTATATTGTGACGCCTAGAGACCTTATACATCTCTAAGAAATTTAGGTTTAATAATTATTCTCTATTGTAGATTATTCACGTTGACGCCTAGAGACCTTATACATCTCTTTGGAATTAAATTAATTAAGTAATTGTATTTTATTGCATTTGTGACACCTAGAGACTTTATACATCTCTGGGTATATTTAATATTTTAAATTGATAGTTAAAGTGTTATTTTAATATTGCTACCTAACATTGATTTGGAGTATCTATATATCTCCTATACGTGTACGCATGTAATAATTAGTTATAACACTAATGTAATGTAATTGTTCTAAGTATTATTTACGAAAAAATGACTTACTGTTGAGTTTCTTTCGGCTTTCTTCTCAACAGCGGTCTCCTCTTGCGAAATGCCGGTAGATTCACAATCTGACTTGTAAAAGTGCCCTTGTGGCCTACTTACTGAATAAATTATTTCATTTCATTTCATTTCATTTCAATCGAGTACAGGATGAAGTTTCTCACGTTTACTTAATTTAACACTAGTATGCGGTTGCTACATATTTAATTTGGCCCTTGCTAGCATGAACAGACCGGACCCCACAAACGGCACCCGTTCACGAGTATGACGCATATCTCAGCCATCGCTTTCCTCAACCATATTATAGGGAAGGCTGCGACCCGATCAACGACGCCACCGTAAGCAAAGACCTTTAAGCGAGCATGACATGCTCAAGCTGCCGGGCATACTTGACTAATACTATTTGCCCGGTGAGAAACAACAAATTGTGCTCTCATGTTACATTAAAAATTACCCACCAAAATAATGCTTATTTAAAAATTTACTATTGCCACACAACGCTAAACTACTGGCTTAAAGGCATCACTGTCGTTTAGAAAGTCATTAACCGTATAATAAGCTTTATTCAATAAGTGACGTTTTATTTCTGCTTTAAATTTTCTACAGGGCAATTTTACTACATCAATAGGTATTTTATTGTAGAAGCGTACACAGTTCCCCACGAACGACGAGCTAACCTTACGGAGACGGTGGGCAGGTATTGCGAGCTTGTCCTTACTTCTCGTATTGTAGTGGTGAATGTCACTGTTGAGCTTGAATTCATGGAGATTTTTCCGCACATACATGATATTCTCAAGAATGTATTGAGATGCTACGGTGAGAATGTTTGTTTCCTTGAATTTCTCTCTTAGTGACGTACGACCTCCTAGTGCGTAAATTGCGCGTACAGCTCGTTTTTGTAGCACAAAGATGGTTTGGATGTCCGCCGCTCTTCCCCATAATAAAATTCCATACGACATAACACTATGGAAATAACTGAAATATACAATCTTTGCCGTCTCGACGTTTGTCAGCTGCCTGATTCGCCTAACTGCATAGGCAGCGGAGCTCAGCTTACCTGCAAGAGTGGCTATATGCGCACTCCATTGCAGTTTAGAGTCTAAAGTAACACCCAGGAATACTGTTTTTTCTTCAAATTCCAGTACTTCGCCTTTCAGTTTTACCTTGGCACAATTTACTTGTTTCACATTTGGTAATGTAAATTTAATGCACTTAGTTTTCTTGGCATTTAAAAGTAAATTATTTGCAGTAAACCAATCCACAATAGAGGACAGTGCATCATTAATGACATCGAAGTTGTTTTCTTGCCTTTTTACTTTAAAAAGAAGAGATGTGTCATCTGCAAAATAGTACTATATCATGTTTATCTCGCACAAGGTTTGGTAAATCGTTAATATACACTAGAAAAAGAAAGGGACCTAGAATTGAACCCTGAGGTACCCCCATAGCAACAGCTGACCCAGTCGATTGTGAGTCGATCGAGTTTTTAAAACAAAAATTATCAATGAAAAATTCAAACTGTAGGTTTCAAATATTTACTAATAAATCGAAATAATCCTCTTCTACCTAGCATCATTGATAAAATTATGTTAAGAAATATGTTTTGTCTTTTAGAAAAATGTCTAAAACAGTCAGCATTTTTGAACGAATAAGATTCTGAATGGTGCTTATACATTATAATGTTTTAAATGCCTACCTAAATGCTAACCTAATGATTATTAAAATTGTATTGTGAACAAATCTAAGGACATTGCCCTGAATGGGGTTGACACCATTCAGGGCATTTACGCAAAATAATTGTGAAACAACCACGAACTTTAACGCACTTTTCACGGTGAAAATGGCAAATTTCTTATTGTCTCCATACACATGTCACGATTAGCTGGTTGTATGGAGCATTTTTAGCGCTCCGTAGGAATGTTGAACATTGACGGTCATTTCTGATTTTGGAGCAGTCAAGTGTAGTTAGTCCCAGATATATTATTTGATCCAAATAAAAAATAGAATCGATTGACATCCTCAAAAAATTATCGTCATTGTAACTGTCAACGGCACATCTTTAACACTTATCGTGTGAATTCCCGTGACAAACGATCAAGTTTTTGACAAATTAACCAGGTGTGGAAAAGGAAGTGCGCCCGTTACTGACCTTCTTCCGGTATTCTCACCATCGACAAGATTGTGATGGGTTTATAATCTATGGTTACCGACTGCTGATGATATCATTACTATATCAAAGCTATCGAAATTGTGAGAATTATTTTGTTCGATTTTTTCTGGTCAGTTTGAATGATCGTGGGAGTTAAAGATCTGTTTTAATATTTCACTCTACTTCGAGAAAGGTGAAGAAATAGCGTTTTTAATTTGTAGTTGCTTCAGTTTGTCCTTTGTCTCAAAAAATGACGAAAATGTTGACTTTCTTGATAAAAAATCAGTATGCGAAGTGCATAGTTTATGGTCAAAAATAAGTAAAAGCCTTCTCGGCTCGGTTTGCTCTACAATAATGTTGTATGAAATTCCTGTATTTGTCGAAGTACCTACAAACTTTTTTAAAACTTAAGACGGGTAAAAGAATAACTATATTATTCTCAGTCGGATGGACAATTGCTGGCTTCGTATTAAATGAAACGGTCAGCAATTGCCTACTTCCCTCCCTTCGATAATGTACTATTTTCGTAACACGTACTTAAATGCTCTAGCCAAAAACGGGACAAGGCATTTGCCATTACCTACATATTTAAAAAAAAATTTGTTTACAAAAAAAGCATGCCTTGACTTGAGATATGCCGCTATATATTTATTTTATTTCGTTTTTAACTCGATTCAAAAAGAAGAGGTTCTCAAGTCAAGGCATGCTTTTTTTGTACCGGCAAAACGTTTCGAATAAATCCCGGCAATCGGCAACGAGTGATGAATCTAAGTAGAGACGTATAAGTAAAACTATTATAGGCACGGCGCATGCGCGAACGCGCTCAGATAGATCCGTATCCCGTCACGGAGGGCGGACAGCCTAGAGTGGATAGGTCATATGGTGAAAACCTCAATTGATTAAAATTTAAAGACACAAAGGAAAGGCGAAATTCGAAAGGTTATCTGGCGTTAGGGTGGTGGAGACACACGCACTATAAGAGATCCCTAATAAGGGGGGATAAGTTTGCCTTTATACATGTTTCATTTGTTATGAATGTGTTTATAACCAGTTACAGTGTACAATAAAGTGTTTACATGCATACATTGGTAACGGGTTCAGTTCCTGGTCTCTTCCGCCACTTTTTCTTTGTGCTTTGATCTAATTAGTTGTATCAATGGTTTGACAGTTATGTAACCATCGAATAACGAACCATTATAATTTAAAGTTCCGTATTTTATCATAATATATTTTTTTCTCGTTTTGTATTGCTAACTACGCCTAAAGCTGCACCTCCACATTTAAGACACGTTTTTGCCTGGTTCCTTCAGAAATGACTTTTACTGTATTCTTCAGAGCGAGTTTTACTGTATTTTTCAAAGCACCCCTATCTATAAAAAAAAAATCAGAGTTCTTCCTTTCATTCAATCAATCAATTTTTGTTGTTTATGGCTCCATCGATACCATCGATGATTCCGCCAATGTCGAGGTAAATGAAGACACGTGTTTAATGATTTAGAATTTGGCCGGTATAATTTGATGACAGGATCGCTTAGAGAAGTATCTAGAACAAAGGACAAAACAAATATTTATTGTTAAACAATCTACTTACTATAAAACAGGTTATTAATTTTGATGAATTGGCTGAGGACATACACAAAAGGAGAGTTAACAAGAGTCTTCCTTTCATTGATTTTCAAGAGCGAAAATACCCAACTCACGCACCACTCGTTGACAGGAAAGTGACAGGTAATTTTTTGACGTAAAATGAACCAATGTGGCCAGGAAGCAAAAATTTCAAATAAATTGGGTGAAAATTTCCCTAAAAAAAGATGAATTCAATTGTATGCATGTCCATATTATCCTGCTCGCTCGTTGCGTGGGCGCCGCGCATCTGCACGAGCGATAGCATTGTCATGGAGCTAGGCCATATCCGGTGCTATCGTTCGGAAACGAGACTTGCGGGAAATTCTGCTTTAATTTAACATTTACTCTTAAGTCAGAGGATGCTTGCGTGGGAAATATCTAAGGTTCCGCACCTTATGAGGCAGAAAAGAACCCTTTACATTTTCTAGTCCATCTATCCGTTCAAGCGAATGATAAAATAAAAAATACTGAAATAAAATAAAACAATTGAAATGATATATTATTAGGCACACTCGAATGCCGATACTAATAAATCATATTAAAATGCCTTTAAGCTATGTTATTTTAAGTGCAGCGTGGAATTCCTGCCTTGATTACGCACAGAGCTTGGTACCGTACAGATGAATCGGATTTTCTTTTCGAAATTGTAATTGCACATGTTCATTTTGGATCTTAATAAAGTTATAGTATAGTTCTGTTAGTTGTGTTATGTAGTATCATTTGCGGGAAAGTAATATATGCATTTTTTACGTATGGCAGTAGACCAATTTGTTGATTTATTGATTTAATCGTATGTCATTTCTAATTTTATTGCCAGCAACTAATTATAAGCTATTGATTCAGCAAAGTGGAAACTAAATTATTGTGAATATGATTACAAACAAATGTCAACACTGAATGTTATCTTCAAATGTTTCCGATACATTTATTTTATTCTAGAAAAGGTTTTTGATCACGCCGATGTGGAATAGTAATTCGGCCGTTAAACCTCAAAAATCGTGTTTGTTTACGTTGAAATTTGTTTAAAGCAGGTTATGTTATCTCAAATTGGATATTAAATATGTAGCGGTATCATAATTATTAGGCTGTGTTTACTAAGCAACAACGCTAAGCAGCGTGTGTTAACTCGACCAATAGAGCAAGACTTTGTGCGATGGTGCGGTTGCACATGATGAAGCATGGTTTGCTTTTCCTTCCCACAAGCGCAACCTGAAACACTTTTCGTCTAAACTATTATAAAATTCTAAAATTGTATTGAAAACCTGTTTTCTATGAAGATCTTAACAGCGCGATGCTGCAGAGTGGTGCTTATTAGTAAAATGTTGTGTTGTGTGTCTTGTCATCTCATCACGCCAAAATGGCTGTACAGAATTTAACCAATTTTAGCACAGGGATACAAAGATGGTTATAATATATCTTTTTTCGACTATAATATCGAAAAATATATACGGGGGCGAAGTCGGTGGCACCTTCAAGTTTATTTGGTACTATTTTCTATGCAGGCATTTCATTCATAATTCCAAACAGTCCTAAATGTCCTACGTACGGTATCTTTGGACCATCGCACAGCTAAGGATACACATATTATGTCAATTAAAATGATTAATTACAATTTATATGAATATTATTAACTCTTGATTAATTGTTCAAGTTTTCCCACACTTGCTGTATTAAACCACGATACTTGCAATGAAAATGGCATCAAATTTACGATGTCTGATCATAAGCCAAGATGCAATTACCACAGGATTCATAAGGCTTTTAAAAGCAGTTTGAAAACTATTTCAAAGCCATAAAGATAACATTAAATACATGCAAAGCATACAGATAGCAGGCGTTAATAAAAATGGCTTTATAATTTCAAAGTTAATGGCTATCAGACTCACAAATTCAACTGATAAGTTATCTGTGGAGCCATTTCTAATGTACCGGTTATTGCTTGATAGATATAATATTTGCTAAGAGGTAGATACATTTGGGTTCGGTAGCAATATGTTTCTTTGTACCCTGACCTGAAGTGAGTTCTAAGATATTGGCCATTTTTAACTCCGGGTCTATAAAATAAGGGTTCTTTCACCAATTTGATCGATGACAAACATTGAAGTTCCAATCTTGTCGACGTCATTGTATTTCCCACCTCGGCCTCTGTAGCCATTTTAACCACAAAAATGCTGTAGGTATTATAACCATTTGACAAAGATATTTTTTTTGGTATCTAGCCTATGTTTGTGTCTCTTTGCGCTGGGCAAAGGCTTTCCCTCTCTTGCGCCACTCGTTTTTATTGGCTTCATGCTCCTTCCCCTCGTTACTAAATACATATTCGTTACATCCAAGTCATCCCGCCATCTTATTTTCGGTTTGCCTTTGCTACCGAAGTAGCTTTGCAATGTCCATTCGGTGATTATTCTGGCCCATCGTTCCGGATGCATGTGGCCATGTCCACTGTCCAGCCCAGTCCCACTTCAGCTTTGTGTCTTGGTACCTACGTCTACAACGCGTGTTTTGGAACGCAGTTTGGTGTTTCTTGTACGGTGACGAAGAACACGTCACTCAAACCAACCTCGTCCCGAAGTAAGCTGTAATAGACGGCTGTGCCCGTAATGCATTTGACCAATCTTTCGTTGTGCATACTTTTTTTTTTATAAAATTAAAGTTTCACATTTTCTCCCCGTATGTTCTAATTGCACTTAGTTGCATTATTTACACAGTTAACACCAACATTTAATCATACAAGGTTAAATGCTGTTACCCTTGTATAGTCTTTATCTTATTGTTCTATAAATAAAGATAAAACTTGCTTAACTTTTTGTTTCACGCCGGTAAATATTTTCAAAATTTCATATGATTAGGGCAATTATCATATTTTGCCATAATAGCTATCATAACATGATAAAATAGACGTAAAGGGTAAATTAGCGAAACAGTTTTTGCACTTAGGCTCGTTTAAATAGGATATGAAAATGGAAATACACTCTATTACGTATAATTTGCGAGTTAAATATCCCTAACTTTATTGCAGTTTCAATGCGACTAATAATTAAAAACGATAACGAGATCGACACACTTTAAAACATGTTTTTCAGACACATTATAATTAATTCACTTGTAAATTAATATTGCATTAATGGACAGAATGGTGTGTAGTGTAACGTAGGCTATTCTGGCTACTACATTACTTTGCAAACCATTTGCAACTTTTGCCACTGCGCAGCATTTAAGACTTCAATGGGTATATTTTTTCTTAGCTTAGCTGACTGATTTTAAACGATTGATACAAAGATCAAAGCACAAAAAAAAATTGAAACGGGGAATCGAACCCAGCGTATTGTCCTGGCTTATTTTGTTTAAATAATACATAAAACCATCGACATCAAACATTTAAATCTTACATTTCTACAATCAAACGGAAAGTTTTCTAAAATTTAAATGTTGTGTTGCAGTTAGTCCTTCGTAATGCACACTAATATAAAGTTTTTTGCTTGGTATTTTTTTCCAATTACAATAAAGGCTACACACAAAACAGTGCAGAGTACAGAGCTATACTTAATTTTAATTTGATATTCAACTTGGTGATACAATCCATTTATTATCAATGTATAAAACTCTATACTCTCCAAACTCTCTTCAATACCTACGCATATAAATTTAAAATAAAACACAATCGGTTGAAAGCGACCATCATATCTGTCACACTTATTACAGCCCAAGTGCAACAATGAAAAACTAGCCACGATATCGGGCAATCAGTTAAACGCGACACGAAATATTTTTCACGCGGTAAAATAACGCGTTTATCGTGTATCGGCGCGCGCAGATCGCGGTGGTCTTATCGTCATCGCCCGTGACGTATCGCGCGCCATTAAGGCTGCTGTAGGGCAGGCTTACATGGGGTTCAATAGAAAAATTAATAATAAAGGATTATTCAAATGCATATGAAACGGGTTTTAGTCACGACGTATACTTTGCACATTTATTTATTGCACTATACAAAAAAATGCCCTCCTGCTTAGATTGTAGTAGATCGCATTCAATTTTTCTTTCTTAATTTACCTTTTTGTCATTATTTATATTATAAAAAATAGAATCGATAAAAAGATTCTATAAAAACAATACAAAAAAGTACAAATGGCAGACTTAATGCCTTTGTATGTATTTTTTTTTATATTTATCCGTATTAGTATATTTATCATCGTCTAGCCATAACACAAAGCTACTAGAGCTTACTGTGGGAGTAGATTTATTTTTGTAAGGTTGTCCGATATTTGTTTATTATTTTATTTATTTGTCGTCTTCGGTTCTTCTCGTGAAGTGTATATAATTATTTGCTATTTCGATAATGTTAGGTTCCGTCAAATAAATAAAATAATAAGCCCAAACCCATGTAAGCCTGCAAGGAGCCCAGTTAAGCCTATTTATAAGCGCCGCGGAACACGCTTAGAGCTCGACAATAAAGTGCATGTGTGTTCTTTCTTGGGACGCCATCCATTGGACGGAATAATGCGTCACAACAAGCAGGCGGGCGATCTGTCTGTAACGATATTGGTTACAATTTATGGAAGTTGTGTCATAAATATCCAAAGGTTTCCTGCGATCTTGACCAGACTGTTGGTCTATCTTGCTTAGGACCTTCCAATGATAAGTCTTTTGGTACGCGGCGTCAAATGTCTGATCGTTTAGTTCGCTCCACATGAAAGAGTACTACTTACAACTATTTACTGTGCCTAGCCTTATTAGGTTGACAGTGCTCTTTTTTTGTGGTGCAACCCAAACTAATATTATTAATGAAAAAGTTCGAGAAGATGTTTTGATGTTTGTTTCGTAGGTAATCACGCTATAACCGCTGAACAGATAAACATGAAATTGTGTATAGAAATCGTTTGAGTTTCGAGGAAGGATAAACGAGTTTTTGTCATAGAAATTATCCCTTTCAAGAATTAAATGAGGGAAGGAGAGAGAAAAATGACTATTAAAGCGTGATTACGTGTGGATATAAGATATAATATGTGTTCTGATTGAATTTTGCTACTCAATTTTAACAAGCGTTTTTTTTATCAATTATGTCTATTAACGAGTATTCGCGGGCGAAGTTGCATGTAGAAGATAGTCATAAATTTTATACGCGATTTAAATTCCCAGCTCATGCAAAGAGACAATTATATTTTAATAGCATAAAATGTATGTGAGCGTATTTCATAATCTTAACCTTTTAACCGTTAGATTGCGATCGCGGAACGTGGTAAATAATACTTATTCGCCGGTTGAATAGAAGGACGAGAATTCCTTCAAACGTTTGTATCAGTTCTAAGGCGGTAGTCCAAGTCAGAAGCTCGTATTTGAGTAAAACTCATCTCTTTAATATTGACTATAGGTACGTCGTAGTTGTAAAACATGTTACGTCATTCCACAAACAATACATTAAGAATATTATAGAAATAAATAGCAAAATGGGAAGACCAAACTTCATATTTTCCTATTTTTATTTATTCTCTTTCGTACCTAGTCAGAAGGACTATATGGAGCAATTAAAAGGAAAAATAAAAGCTTCATTAATTAATAAAAATCGAAATGTGGAAAAAGCTGGAAATTACACCAACGCGAACCTAGTTCTTAAATATTACTATATACCTTTGAACTGTGGTGATGGAGGTTGATGAAGACAAATAGACAACGTCTGAATCCCATTGACTAAAGATTTAATTCGAGCATACAATTTTATTATACTTAAACCCATAGGCGATCGCATAGTAAATTGTACCAGTTTTTCAGCCTCTCAAGGGGAAAATTTAATGGTCGTTCCCGGATTTCACACGATCTCTATAACCAAACCCGATTTCATCTAAACCCGTTCAGCCGTTATTGTATGATCGAGTAACAAACATCCAATCATAATCACAAACTCTCTTATTTATATTATTAAAACTTTCGTAGGACATAGTTATATAATTAATGTATTAAGCTGTTTAATCTCACGTGAAATTGTTAGGCACGACCCGACATGTTTCGAACTCGCATGGAGCTCTTCATCAGGGACTGCTACCCGTACACCGGCGCGGCATCTTTCTCATTTACAATATTATTAGGATATCTGATGTTTGGCGCCTGAAACTTAATCCACTCACGCGCAGCAAACAAACAAAACGAGCCGCGGCCGTGCGCGATGAATGGAACATCGCCCATTCACTGGGAATCGAACCCAGATACCATCCACCGCGCCATGCTCGTTCTTTAAGAGGATTTTCTATTTTCGTGGTATATTTTTAATATCTATTTATTTATAGGTATTTACTTTGCTCGTATTGTCCACGTTTATACTCCATAGAGGAAATACAGAATGTCAGGGCTCTGACTAGCCAATCTTTTTAGCGTATCCTCCGGTTTTCCCAAATATTTTGAAGGCGTATCATCGCGTGAATTGATACTGGTGTCCTGAGTTTGATCTCCGGTACACAAATTCCTTCGTTATTTATGAACCTAAATCGACAAATTTGTCCACAGTGTCAATACCTCCTAAGTTTTGAACATCGGACATCTTCTCACGATCTAATACCACAAGGACCTACACGGTTTTATAAGGTATTTTGGTATTAATAAAAGACCTAATATTATTAAAACTGTAGTGAGTAATTATAAAACCGGTTAAAACTCACGTAAAAATTGTCAGCCGCGGAGCATCAAGGATAGCTGTCCCTGACGAAGAGCTCTATATGAGTTCGAAACATGTCGGGCCGTTCTTGTAAATTTTTACGTGAGTTTAGACCGATTTTATAATTATTACAAGACCTTTTGTAAAACAGTGGTGCCAGCTGATGTCTTACAACATAATTTTGTTTGCCAGTATAGTTAAATGTTTATAATAAAATCCCTACTTTGAGTCTTAAATAGTACTGAACTCTCAATACAGCGTTATAAAACGAATTCTAAATACCTATGGATTAAGTTTGTCGGTAAGGTTAAATACCAACATACTCGTAATGTTTAATATCCCTAGGTTTACGATACATTAATCCCGGAATATTTGGCACTTCTCAACTCAACAATAGCGGCGCGGCGCCAGTAGGTTGTAAAGCGAATTCTAAATACCGATTGGTCCATAGATCGGCAAGGTCAAAATACCAACGTTGTTTAATGTTCCTAGGTCTTCGGTGCTTTAAGTACTGAACTATTTGGCGTAATGTGAGATTTACGGCCCGTCTAGCTCCATTACGACACTCCCATAAGGAACCTCGTTACGGTCGTTATTTACGCGTTTTCACGACAATGTTGCGTACAAGAAAACATAAAGAAATTGTCTTTACGATCAGTTTTACAAATAACGGGTACGATGTTTTTTATTTTCGATTGATCTTTTAAATAATCTATTCCTGTTATATTTTGTTTTCTGGTTATGAAATAATAATACTTATGGTATTTTTAAACTGTGAAAAAAATAACTGTCGGTATTGAAAATTCCATGACTATCATAATATATTTAAAGTGGATTTTTTGCACTAAGGTAAATTATACTCTATAAAGATCACTGTGTATTTACGGCTGATGAGACTGATTGGATTAGGAAGTATCACCACATAATAACTAAATATTAAAGGACAATCTGTCCACAAATCGATCTACTCCCAAACTAAGCAATGCTTGTACTATGGGTACTAGACGACGGTATACATAGAATATAAATACATTATATAGATAGCATCCATGAACAAATATTCGAGTGCATCAAACAAATGTATGTCTTTGCCGGGAAAAGTATCCTTTTACTGTCTGTTGAATGTCCAGTACCCTTATGTTAATTCCCTGTATATCCCTGTTTCAATTGCTTAATACTCGTGTGATTATAAGTAAAGGTTTGCTTACCAATTCTTCCTTCAGATTTTTTGAATATTATAAAACTACATTCCTAGAGTTCACTGAGTATTGCACATTGTTAACCAACATATATTCATAATATTTATTTATTTATTTGTATTGATAAGTTAAACAGTCGCATCGTCTCCCTATCGTGCCCTCTAAGGAACCTCGCTCACTCCCATACAGTTTGCACCGAACTCGTTCCCCGTAGACTATAAATTTAAACTTTACAGTCTGAGAGCTAACACCCATACTTAGGCGTAGTAAAAGTAAGCCGCGCTCTTTATGGTGCCCCCCATTTTGTTATAGTAAAGGCTAATTTGTCATAAGTTTTGATGCGAGTATAGCACAGGATATTTAGCATAGCTTGGACATTGATCTCTTAGACTGCCTGCCCACAGATGCGAAGCGGAGCAGATCAAAATATTGTCACACGTACCAAGAAGTTTGGCAATTCTTTCATCTGCCGAACTATAAAAAAATGGAACTCTTTGCTGGCTCATGTGTTTCCTCCTTCTCATAACATTGGACCATTCAAACGAAGCATGAAGAAGCATCTCTCGGGCCAGCATGGCAATGTCAACTGTTTTTTTTTATTTTGTAGGACATAGCGTGAAATTGGGCTGACCTTGTTCAGAATAAGCAACTTTACCAACTCACCAGAAAAATACTTTCTGCGAAATGATTATTCGGTGAAAAATTATTCTAGGAGCCAATATAGAATAGACCCCAGTTATTTATTTATTTGTTTTCTTTATTTGGGGAAAAAAGACAGACAAAACAGTAACATAATATATGATATGAAGATAAATCTTAAGTTAGTTAGGCATAGCCTACTTCCTAACACAATTATAATTATACTTTGATTGTTTGTCAATTCAGTTTTTCGACATTTTTCAAAATGGCGGAGACATGGGGGTTGTACCTAATCGTAATTAATTACAAATTTCAATCATTTCGAAACAAACCTCAGCTCACAGAGCCAGTACTAACATAAAACATGTAGGAAACACTAAAACAATTCCAAGAGGTCACCTAACGCTGGCCACTGCCGAAGGTCGAGTATTATTCATACACCGACGGGCACCTCCACACTCCCACGACCCCCGGGTTCAGAGGCAAATGAAATCAGATGTATCAATCACATAACAATCACTGCGCGTGTGTGTGTGAATTAGGTCGAACATCGTTTCATTCCAAAATGTCACAAGCATGTTTGAGCATGATGTACACTTAGGTCTTTTTGGTTTGTTGCGGTCGTGTTCTATGACTAATCGAACATGGAGTTCTTTTGTTTTAAGAGCTCGTATCTGGATGGTATTATGCAGTTGAAAATGTGATTTATTGTGTTGCATTTGAATGCGATTTTTAATCAAACTCCGTGGATAGTATGTGAGATTGTTCTTGGTGTTGTTAGGTATTGGATTGTTCAATTGATATGACGATTCGTTGGATGACCTTAGCGATTTCGTCGTGTTAATTGTATGTAAAAAGTAATTTAATGTGATCTATATTATAAAAGCACACATCACAATTAATAATGATTGCATGATTAAAAGTTTCTTTAAGGTAAAAAAAGATCGATTATTCTGCATAATAAAAAGTGTAGCCACGTATGACTAAAGCTCAGGTTTCCTATATTTACTTCGTACCTACTATTACGAAGTATGAAGATGGCCGCTATATGACGGCCCCGCTATCGAAGGAAACCGGGCTTAACTTTCGTTACATACAGGAATCGATTTATTAAACTAAGCCCTTAACGGTATTAAGTTTTAATAATAAGAGATATTGCAAAGCTTCATGGATCCTTCATATATTATTTTCTTTGGTTTCCGCGACTACGTACCGCGTTATCAAACTCTGACAAGGGAGGCTCAAATAATTACCTAATATACGCGACATAATCCGTTTAAATAGTTTTATTTAAATTCATGAATCCTTGTCCACTAAAAGGTTGCTGACCGCTGACCTAGCCCTTACGATCGCTGATGATCCGAGCACCCAACATGTTGAATAGTAACGAACATAATAACGGTGTGCGGGAATTATCAGGGTATTTCGTCGGCAGACGCCGGCCTATCTAGACCCTTTTCGATGCTCAAGTTCACATAGCGATGCCACGGAGCGCGGTAGAAATGGAGTGCGCTTTTAAATTATAGAAAGAAAGAAAGAAAGATGAAATAGGTACATGGAATAAGTAGGGAAAGGTATGAGAACATTGTCACTTAAATTATTCCGTGTGGCAAAAGGAGCGGACTCAGCATGAGCGCAGCGCTGTTTTTCAGGCCGTACCTTTTCTATCTGAACCACATTATCATATTTACCGGGTGCGACCAATGCGTACATGCATATATGTGCGTGCACACGACACGTAGATTATAGATTTTAAATCCTGATGAGTCTTTAGTAATTATAGCTACTTACATACATTTTGTTTAAACGTAAACATAATATTGAAGGTGGTTTAAATTTTTTGATTAGTTTATTATTATGTGAGTAACCATTTATCTGAGCGACCGTGTTTGAATTACGCAAGGTGCGGTGGCCCCAACTAGGTGGGACGATAATCTGGTAGGGAAAACGGGATGCCGTTGGAAAAGGACGGCGCAGGACTGTTTATGAAAACCGATTGTAGAGAACCTTGGCGTTTGTCCAGCCGTTAAATTCTGTCATTCATAAATAACTTTTTTTTTATATAAATTAAATGTGGGTAAATGAAACGTTACGTCTGAATATTCATTTGTTTTCATGGTGGGCACAGGTAATAAGTAAAAATCTCTTTGATTTGGAAAGTTCGGGGCTTTTTTCATATCATTGATTTACTCGCAGGAGGTGTTTCAAAGCGATTTTTAATCAATATAAGAACCAAAACGCGCGTTCAATGTTTATTATCTGAACATATTCTTACTCTTTCGGAGCCTGGTACAATGTGTCCATTATTATTTAATTTTGGCGATGTTTGTGCTGAGTTGGCATCTCATCTCCTTTCTGGTTTTACTGCGGACTTCATTGTGACTTTGTATTCTGTTTGTAGCGTCTATCTGAACGGCGACGGCGCTGACCTGTATCCCATCACGCCAGTTTAATGTACCAACTCCATATTAAAATAAAACGCTCGAGATGTTTCGAATCGGTACCGATTCATCATCAGGAGAGACGATCAGTCGCGGCGGCGGCCAACCGAACACTTTAAGTATTTTAATATGTCTGAGACTCACGATAGTTTTCTATGTAAAATGTACCAACTCCATTTGTTTTCATAGCTCGTGGGCGGGGCCGGGCTGCCCACGCGCAGGGTCGGGACGAGTCGCACGCTCCGCAATAACCCGCGTGTGCGTACGCGCATCCGTAATTCCTGGACGTAATCTTAATATTATTTCCATCTCATCTGGCCAAAAGGCAGGGTGAAAGATCAAGGAATAGTTAAATGGATATAGTGAGGAAAGGAAACTAGAACACTTGTTTCATTGTAAAATTTTGACATGAAACACTTTAATTGTTTTTAGGGTTCCGTACCCAAAGGGTAAAAACGGGACCCTATTACTGAGACTTCGCTGTCCGTCCGTCCGTCCGTCCGTCCGTCCGTCCGTCCGTCTGTCACCAGGCTGTATCTCAAGATCGGTGATACCTAGACAGGTTGAAGTTTTCACAGATGTATTTCTATTGCCGCTATAACAACAAATACTAAAAATAAAATAAAATAAATATTTAAGGGTTTGCACCTCATTTGTATGGAGCGCTATACATACCAGGTGCAAACTTAACCACTTAAGGATGGAAAGTGTTTGTACAGAACCCTCGGTGCGCGAGTCCGACTCGCACTTGACCGGTTTTTTTTTTCGGTTCACCCTTGGTTTACCGACAAACGTTTCATCAAATTTTCATTTTATTGAAAGAATTTTATTTCTGAAACCATAAAATATTTTGGAATGTTATAACACAGACGTAACCGTGTCGGATAGAAATGAGGTCCAAACTTAACGTAACCGGCTTATACAAATCGTGGTTTCGTTCTCGTCTGTTTCCTTCTTCAAAACTTAACCAATCTTTAAGAAATTTTAAGAACTGAACGGGAAGGAAGTGTTTTACGTCGGACAGGGAACTAATTCTAGAATGCCGTTTGAGAGATCGCAAATCGTCAAAACTCTAATTAGTGATATCGCCTTTGAACTGTCATTAAAATGCGATGAGCTTCAAGTGACATATATCTCATGTCAATTTCGAAAATACGAAGGCGATAATGATTGTAGAAAATGCTAATCATGCATATGAATTTCTGTTTTGAATGAAACGTAACTGACTAATTTCACGCACTACACGGTCAAGTTAAAGAATGCGCCTGTTATTTTGACCGGATTGACGAAGTTGCGATGTTCTAGGGATATCGCCACGTGTCAAGTAGGGACACGTCAAAAGTGACGGATGGCGATGAAATGGAGAGATCTCCGTCATCTCTCTAAAATTGGTCGAATTAGCCCCTGTTTCGATTATTGCGCATATAATTATAGAATTTTCATACTAGGCGGCCGTTTGTGGCCAAATCAGAGGCCTAGTACACAAATTTCATAAAAAGTAGCGCAAAAATCTAAATCCGACACAAACCATTTCCTTCCCATTCGATTCCTTAAATTTAGTAAAGATTGGTTAAGTTTTGGAGGAGGAAACATACGAAAACGAAACCTTGATTTGCATGGAAAGATGAGCAGTGGTAACTATTTCCTCTTAAAGTTTTATCTAAACGATTCGCTGGTAACGTCACTCAGTAAGTGACAATTCGAAAAAGTATCCCACATATCTAATAGCCTATAATCTATATATCTGTTTCCTCAACCACTCAAGGTTCGCTCACACAAAAACTATCGCATAACAGGTCGGTGTTGAACGTAATGATGCGCAGAGGTCGCGGCAATCACTCATAGTGGAGTCGCCATGGCTTCATGGAAACCTGGTACAATCACATAATTATTCCTTCTGTTACCGCAATATGGCATTTTTTTAAATAAAATAATTTATATTGTCCTTCTAGCACACGTGTCTTTACACATTAGGCCCATCTGGCATATGTACACCTTTATTTTAATTAACGGTTTGCACAATGTAACTTTGGCATCTGTAAAGTTAGGTACTGACTGAAACGGAGACTCAAATAACTAATATATGCGACGTAATCCGTTTGAATCGTTTTATTTAAATAAGTACAGTCGAGTTCATTTACATCTACACACTTACGATAACAAAAATATCTGAACACGACCCTATTGTCAGGATAAAATCGTGTTCAGATATTTTTGCTCTCGTAAGTGTGTAGTTGTAAATGAACTCGACTGTACCTAGAATTTGCACTTTTTACATAGAAAACTATCGTGAGTCTCAGACATATTAAAATACTTAAACGGGGTTGTAAACGATGTGTTCGGTTGGCCGCCACCGCGACTGATCGTCTCTCCTGATGATGAATCGCGTACCGATTCGAAACATGTCGAGCGTTATTCGACTTCTACGACGTGAGTAAACCCGTTCAAGTATTTTAATAGAATTTGCACTGTTGAGTTTCTTTCGGTTTCTTCTCAACTTCTTCATAATCAAAGATCGGACAAATGGGCGTAATTATACACGGTGTCCTGTATTTAATGGGGAACCTACTAACCAAAAATTTAAAGATAAATCACACTATAATTTATATTATAAAGGCGAAAATTTGCGTGTTTATGTGTATGTTTGTTACTTTTTCACGCTTAAACGGCTGGACCAATTTTGTCAAATTTTGGTACGCAGGTAGCTGACACCCTGATTAACACATAATTATATCACTTTTTATCCCGAAAACATGTAGTCTTCCCGTGGGATGAGCGCCTAACACCGCGCGGTGCAGATAGTTGTATATATATATATATATAGGTATATATATATATATATATATATAGGCTAATATTTTATTTGTTTTTTGTCACAAATGATGGCTACCACCACATGTGACACGGGCACTAATGTCAGAACATTAAGATTAAGGACACCCGGCCGAGAGCGTTTTATGTCACTAATTTTAATGGTTTACGACGAGCTAGGAGCTCCGTGGGGCGGAGCAGAATGGATAAGGCACTTTAAAAATAGAAACCTGTACCTAATCTATAAAACTGTAAAAATATCTGTCCCATATAACCTAGGCCTAGGCATTAGGCTTTTTATATTTTAGTATTATTTATATTTTAGTTTTTCCTTATATATATTTAAATATATCATGTTATAACGTTTCAGAATAATTAATATTTCAACTGATCTGTTGTGTATGTTTTAGGGAAAGGGTTCGTAAGTAATAAGAAAGTTCCGCTCTTTTGCTGTTTAGAGTAAAACTTGCAATAGGTACTCCACAGCGTTGGTTACCTTATAGATAGGCAAATACCACATCCATTGCCGCTTCTCACATGCGCGGCGCAGAATCATTACCTCTCGGTTCACAATCATTCTCCTTGACTTTTCGATCGCTGTGAAATAATTTGACATAATCCTCTGCATCATTACCGCGAACACTACTTTAGGTGTTAGGTGGATTGTACACGATATTATTATACGCTTTTGTGTTATATTATCTGAGTCTCCCTGCGTAACAAACTTTTTATTCAGTGTAGTTTTTTTACTCCGTTCATGACGTACAGTCGCCATCAGATATATCGCAGCATATAAGGCGTTCATAAATATGTGAAAATGTACTGTAATGCCCAGTCAATAAGAGTCATGTTCAGATATTTATGAATACCTTACATGCTACGATATATCTGATGGCGACTGTACCTACGTAATTCTTGGAAAATAAAATTAGTTCTCGGTGGATAAGGAAAATCATTTTAATACATTTGAAATGAAACTCTTAATATCCAAATACTTATGATCTAATATTTAGGTGTAGCTTCTATATTTTGGGACAAGAAGAGTATTAAAAATAAAAGGTTAAAAAACTCAAAACCCGACTACGGAGAAACGAACTAAAAAGTTAAAAACAAGGTAGAAAAATCGGGTATCATCGCCTTTTTCCACAAGACAAGACATTTGACATGTAAAATGTTCTTGTATATTTTTTTCTACTGAAGTCTTCTGTTAGTTAACAACAATTACATTATAATTTAATTCAAATGCCGTAGTCGTGCGTTGTGGCATTAACTACCTACGATACAATCTTCCTTCTACATATCTCCAAACAGTAAAAGAGCATTAAGCCGCTTATATAATATAGTAGCCGTAGCAGCAGAATTTATTTTATTTAGGTTTCTTATTTTTTTAAAGAACATGGTATTTTGTGTAGCAAAAAACCTACCTATAGTGTCTAGTTGTCAAGAATAAAACGGACGCACAGCATTATTACAAAGCTACACATCGTTATCATATTAATATTAAAAGAAGAGTTTTACAAGACTTATTTTAGGTACTCAATCAGATGATGATAGCGATCTCACTAGAAATACGGAAATTTCGTTGTATAGTTGCAGTTTTTTTGATAGTCGACAACGCACGACTACGGCATCTGAATTAAATTATAATGTAATTGTTGTTAACTAACAGAAGACTTCAGTAGAAAAAAATATACAAGAACATTTTACATGTCAAATGTCTTGTCTTGTGGAAAAAGGCGATGATACCCGATTTTTCTACCTTGTTTTTAACTTTTTAGTTCGTTTCTCCGTAGTCGGGTTTTGAGTTTTTTAACCTTTTATTTTATTTCAATATTTTCAGTTTTTACATAATATGATGCAGTATATATAAATGCATATGTAAGATAAAAAAATATCGCTGTATCGCTACATCCTCCTTTGAAGTCTGTTAAAATATACTCAGTAAACAAAATCTGTCGAGTAGTTTCAGCGCTATCGTGGAACATTTATAAATACATAACTTAATACTTTTCCCTTTGACTTTACGATTACCATAGTCGGGCAAAACTAAGAATAATTTATATGGAAACGTTGAATACCAACGCCGAATTTCAGCTATCGAGACCCACCAGTGCCTCTATCGTATTGTGGACCAGTAGAAGACTGAAACCTTATGATGGAAAACAAACGATAAAGAAAACAATTTCATACACCTCTAATATTTTTCCGCTAAAAGTAGTTGTAGTTTTTTATGGCGGGGGGCTCCGCCCCCCGAGCCCCCCTGCTTTGTGTCACCATTGCCGCCGTAGACTCAAGAGTTTTATAAGATTTGCTTTCTTGTCACCGTTTTAGAACGTTGCAGTCTTTTATGGCGGGGGGCTCCGCCCCCCGAGCCCCCCTTGTTTTATGTCACCATGGCCTGCGTAGACTCAAAATTTTTATAAGATTTGTTTCCTTGTTGCCGTTTTAAAATGTTGTATTTTCTTAAGGCGGGGTCTCAGCCCCCCGAACCCCCCATATTTTGTATCACCATTGCCTCCGTAGACTCAAAAGTTTTACAAGATTTGCTTCCTTGTTGCCGTTTTAGAACGTTGTACTCTTTTATGGCAGGGGGCTCCGCCCCCCGAGCCCCCCGGTGTTTTATATGACCGTCGCCGCCGTAAACTCAAAAATTTCATAAGATCTGCTTCCTCGTAGCCGTTTTAGAACGTTGTATTATTTAGGGTGGGGGGCTCCGCCCCCGAGCCCCCCGGTGTTTTATATGACCGTCGCCGCCGTAAACTCAAAAATTTCATAAGATCTGCTTCCTCGTTGCTGTTTAAGAATGTTGTCTTTTTTAGGGCGGGAGGCTCCGACCCCCGAGCCCCCGTGTTTCATGTCACCATCGCCTCTGTAAACTCAAATGTTTCACAATATCTGCTTCCTCTTTGCCGTTTTAGAACGTTGCATTATTTATGGCGGGGGGCTCCACCCCCCGAGCCCCCCGTGTTTCATATCACCATCGCCTCTGTGAACTCAAATGTTTCACAAGATCTGCTTCTTCTTTGCCGTTTTAGAACGTTGCATTATTTAGGGCGGGGGGCTCGCCCCCCGAGCCCCCGTGTTTCATGTCACCATCGCCTCTGTAAACTCAAATGTTTCACAAGATCTGCTTCTTCTTTGCCGTTTTAGAACGTTGCATTATTTAGGGCGGGGGGCTCCGCCCCCCGAGCCCCCCGTGTTTCATATCACCATCGCCTCTGTAAACTCAAATGTTTCACAAGATCTGCTTCTTCTTTGCCGTTTTAGAACGTTGCATTATTTAGGGCGGGGGGCTCCGCCCCCCGAGCCCCCCGTGTTTCATATCACCATCGCCTCTGTAAACTCAAATGTTTCACAATATCTGCTTCCTCTTTGCCGTTTTAGAACGTTGCATTATTTATGGCGGGGGGCTCCGCCCCCCGAGCCCCCCGTGTTTCATATCACCATCGCCTCTGTAAACTCAAATGTTTCACAATATCTGCTTCCTCTTTGCCGTTTTAGAACGTTGTATTATTTAGGGCGGGGGGCTCCGCCCCCCGAGCCCCCGGTATTTTATGTCACCGTCGCCTCCGTAAACACGAAAATTTCATAAGATCTGCTTCCTCGTTTCCGTTTTAGAACGTTGTATTATTTAGGGCGGGGGGCTAATATGACTCGACCACACCATCATTTTTTGAAGTCGATTAAAAATATGGCCTACGCAATGTAAACCGTTATAACAAATCGATGGGCACGTTATGGTTCAAAATCGGTTAAGTAGTGTAAGCGCTCTGCCAGAGCATACTTTAATACAAGCATATAGTTCCAATCACCATTCGTGGTTTTCTGCATCAGTTCCACTTGGTCAAATTATGCTTTCTGATAACAGATACCTGAATCACTTCAGAAAATAATAAAGAAATTGTACTTGTTACTATTATATTTGCAGAGTTCCGTCTATTTCTGATGGATTCCATCATCAGATCTTTACCATATTTCTAAGAGATAATAACTGACGTGTTAACTTTCCAACAAAAAAAGAATTTTTGAAATCTGTTGGATTTTTTATTTTTTTTCTGTAGATTTTTTGCTCTCGCTCGTCCTCCTTTTTTGAAGTCTGTTAAAAATGTAGCCTATGTCACCCGGACTGTAATTACGAATTGATAGACACCTCAATCACTTAAATCGGTTGAGTAGTTTTTGCGCTATGGTGGAACACACTTACATATAAATATACATACATACATAGACTGCTAAACTTATTACCCTTCCTTTTGGCTTTGCCGTAGTCGGGTAAAAATTAGATCAGCCATTACGAGAATCGGGTAGAGCAAGAATCGTTACAATATGGTTATAAAGTTAATTGTATTTGAAACTGGGTTGTAATAAGAAAAGTGTATATCGAGAATAGTTCATAAAGGTAATAAGTCAATCGGGTTTCATTTGTTTGGAAAATACCTATGTCCTTTAGATATTAGATCGTATTAACGCATTTGATTGAGACTAATAAGCCACATCCATCTACCAAAAGTAAAAAAAAATCAACTTATACTAACTATTGCCAATCATGTGCGTCGCTCAATCATCATTTAACCCTAAATGTAATCACAAAAAAATACCGAGAATAATCCAATTCTAAGACCGCAAAAATTAATTACAACAGGTCGCAATGGATTGAGAATTCGGATATTTTGCGAAGTTTCCCAGGGATTATCATTTGCCGATCGGGGCATATAGTTTCAAATGCACTGGGAGGTTTATCGCTCCATCTGATTTCCGTCAAAGGTGGAAAGCTAAAGGATAGTAGGCTACTTGACCGATTTTTGAAATAAATTTGAACTGGTTAATTACTAGCACTAAGAAAACGTATTGTATTTTTTATTGACCTAGAAAGGTATGTTCTATTAATTGAAAATAGAGATTTCATGAACACACAAAAATGCCGTCCGCCATTTTTTTCTTTAGCTCGTCTGTGGCGTGACGTAGGTAAATCCGTAAAAAAAGCCAGTAATATACACTCATTTTTATAATGCGAATGACGTTCTTCGTTTTTTTTTGAGAGGGTTGGTGACGTCACTGTCATGCATGAAAATGGCGGACAGCGTTTTAAGCATTTCGAATTCAATTTGATCAGCCATCTTCTACTTTTATGAACTGAAAATTATATATTTAGGTTTCCTATAGATGTCAAATACTGTACGAAATGAACATAAGTTTAATACAATTTAATATGTGTCAACTAGCCAATTACATATATCAAAATATTTCGTGTATAAAAGCCTTATTTAGTATTGATTCGTTTCTGTTCGCAAGGCCGGTCGTCAGCGGCCACGTTTAGCTAATGTTTTGACGCTTCGGCTTTTTGCTCCGGAGCAAAAACTATGTGTTCGACCTATTTGTACTTGCGGTTACTGCCACGAGGAACATTATTGCAGTTAATAGGTGTTATGATTGGTTATGGATGCACCAATAGTTGGGTCACGACATCGGCATAACCTACAAGATATTATACACTAGTTGTTATGCGGCTTCGCCTGCGTTGTATTCAGAGATGTGCCGTTCTCACACAAATCTGGAAACGTTCTCGAGAACGGCACGCCTCTAGTTGTATTACAAATCAGGGCGCAGCCCGTATTTTACTCTGGGGGAAGATTTTGACGACGCGTTTGGCTCGGTTTGTAGACACCTGCCTACTGAGCCGGCCTGGTTCGAATCCCGGCCAGGGCAAATATTTGTGTGATAAACTCGAATATTTGTGCTTGGGTCATGGTTGTTCTATGTATTTATTTTTTTTATTTTTTTTTATTTATTTATATACAATATCACTTAACACTATCATCACAGGATTTAATCCTAAAGCGATAGAGAAGGTAAACAATTCAAAAAGAAAAATTACGATTCATAACAAATAACATTTAAGGCAACACTTTTGAATTCACTCAGAGTGCAATGAAATAAATCGATCTCTAGAGATACCCGGTTGAGCGTAGTAAGGGCTCGCGTGAGCGGCGCCCGCGCCAGCAGCTTGGTGCGCGCGCGCGGCACCGCCAGCAGCGGCGGCCGGCGCCGGCGCTCTGCGTGCTTGTCGGGAGCACAGAAGTTAATGTGCCTCAGGATACCTTGATCGCTCCGTCTACCTCTTATTAGTTCAAAGATGTAAGTGGCAAGAGCCAAGCCACGTCTAACGCTCAATTTGTTGTACCCGACCATCCCTAAGACGAATAATGTCGGGTACATCAACGGGTAATAGGGGTAGACTCCGTACTTTTTTAGATATAGGTACCTGGTAAATTTGTTTTGGATTTTCTCCAACATGAGGTTATATTTAGCTTCATGCGGTGCCCAAATCGTGGAATTACATTCTAGACAACTTCTTACCAAAGCATTGTAGAGTGTACATATTGCTTTGATATTTTTAAAATGCTCTGCTGTTCTTAGAATGAACCCCAACTTTCTGAAAGCCTTCTTGCAAATATTCACAATGTGATTACGAAAAGTTAACTCCGGATCTACAGTCACTCCCAGGTCGCGAACTTCTGTTTGCCTTTTTAATGGGACACCATTGACTTCGTAACTGTAATGGCTGGGTGACTTTGCTCGGCCGAATGTTATTACTACACATTTAGAAACATTAAAAGACAGTTTGTTCCTTTGGCTCCAATCAACCACTCGGTCTATGTCTCCCTGGAATCGTTCTGCGTCAGTTTTATCATTGATTGCAACGAATAATTTCAGATCATCGGCGAAAAGCAAACAATTGGCATCCCTGACTACTTCTGGGAGATCGTTTATCATAATGATAAATTGCAATGGACCTAAATTGCTTCCCTGACTTACCCCCGATCTAGTATAATAGGGGTCTGATTCATTACCTAGATAATCAACAAACTGTTGCCTATCCTTCATATAACTCGCAAACAAGCGAAGTGTCCGCGGGGTGCAGCCGACCGCCGCCAATTTCTCCAGTAAGATGTCGTTATCAACCATATCGAAGGCCTTTTTGAAATCGAAATAGGCGGTATCTACCTGCATCCCCGCATCGACATTCGGCACCACGTACGTGACAAAATTAAGCAAGTTGCTTGTAGTGCTGCGACCCGGCCGGAAACCATGTTGTGCATCTGTTAGTTGAGCGCTCATCTGTCGAAATATACAGCTTTGCAATACAGATTCAAAAACCTTCGCTGGCGTCGATAGAATGGCTATTGGCCTAAAGTCACTCACATCATTACCTTGGCCGCTCTTCGGCACTGGCACTACTCTTGTCAGCTTCCATTGCCGAGGGAAATATGCAGCTTCAATGCACAAATTAAATATATGGAGAAGTGGCTCAGCGAGTACCATTCGGCAGTCCTTAACGACGTAGGCGGGTATACCGTCAGGACCTGCCGATCGTTTCGGTTTGAGACGCCCTAGTGCCTTCTCTATTTGCTGAAGTTGTAAACGTTCAATATGCACACGCGCGCTCCCCGCTCCGCTCGCTACCATTGCTGCATCCACGTTTAAATTTGGTACCCGGGAATCGTAAACCGATTGAAAAAAAATGGCCAGCTCTTGAGCACATTGAGCGTCTGGAAGTATATTGCCATCCTTTTTCACTTTACTCCGCTTCGTACTCCCACTATTTGACCGTATGTATCTCCAAAACTGTTTAGGATCTTCGGTAAGCTCCTTCTGCACCTTGCACTGATAACATTCAAATGCCGTCTTGAGCAAACGTTTTACTTCAGCTCTACAATTCGAAAACCTTTCGTAATCACATTGCAGCCTGCTTTCTTTATAGCGCGCGTGAAGCTTTCCTTTTAATTCTATTTTGTGAATTATATGTGCAGTATACCATTCCGGGTAGCTATACCTAGCATCGCCCTTTCTTGGCCTTTTCTTAGGCACACATTGTTCCAATATGTCATACACAATATTGTAAAACAATTGTACACTGTCGTCTGGGTCCGTTCTCGAATATAATTCGCTCCAATCTGTCTCTAACATTAAATAATACATACGCATAAAATCAGCCTTACCGAAATTCCAATTGTGCTTGCCTGGTTCGCTCTGAGCGGCAGCAGGAGGGGCGCCGGGGTCGGCGCGCGCGCCGCACTCGAGCCGCACGCACAGCGCGAGCGGCGGGTGGTGCGCGTCCACCGGCACCAGCGGCTCGTCGGCGCCGCTCACCCGCACCGACTCATCTTTATGTATATACGTATGTATATCGTCGTCTAGTACCCATAGCACAAGCCTTCTTGAGCTTAATTTGGGACTAGATCGATTTGTGTGAGGTTGTCCGATATTTATTTATTATATTATTATTTGAAAATATAAAGTGATCAATCTACGTCAATCCTTGGAACTAATCTTTCCACGTTCCTCAACATCACACCTACTAACATTCAAGAGCTTGTGTTACTTTAGTAACTTGCATGAAGCCTTCTTTTTAACATCCTTGTCACACCGTTTACTTTTTCCTCATTTAAGTCTCTAAATTTTATCTTAATCAATAGCTTAGCCGAGAAAAGTATATTCAGTAGTATATTCAGGCAGATTGGCTGCAATTACTTTCACATATATAAATAAATAATAAATAAATAAATATTAAGGGACAATCATACACAAATCGACCTAGTCCCAAACTAAGCAAAGCTTGTACTATGGGTACTAGACGACGATATACATAATATATAAATACATATATAGATAACATCCATGACCCAAGAACAAATATTTGCACAAATATTTGCCCCGGCCGGGATTCGAACCCGGGACCGCCGACTCAGTAGGCAGGTGTCTACCAACCGAGCCAAACGCGTCGTCAACTAACGTAACTAGTAGCTATGTGCAATTATATTACAAAGGCGGCGGCGGTAAAAGCGGTGAATTAATCGATAAATATGCGACCTGGAGCTTTTACGATTTACTACTCGTGGTTTGTCTAAAGTTTTGTCTTTCCTTGGCCAGGAAGTGAAATTTTTTCCCCACGTAGCGGGCAGAAAGTCCCACTTACGGCCCAAGGTGAAGTAAAGAGTATTTTGTATTGTATTGCATTCTACCTGCACCTAGTTAGATCGGTTTTCTATTTCAATTTAGGATCAAGTTGGGTAGTTTTACTAGAAATAAAGAAAACAGTACCTAAGTATTAAAATATTGGGCTTTAAAATCATAACGATATATAGTACAAGCTTTTGCCCGCGACTACGTCCGCGTGGAAATTGGAAGTATGGAAGCAACCTCGTACAACAAGATAGATATCCACCTAATAACCTTAATTAATAAAAGGCATTATTAAAAGCGCCTTACCAAATGTAAGAGCAATTGTGCTTTTGGTCTAATCATTACATTTCCTACAGGATCATCAATGTCATCATGAATTACTTACTCACTTTTCAATATTTTTAGGGATTATTTCCAGGATGAAAACTATCCTATGTCCTGCCTCGGATCTTAATCTATCTCCATGCCTAATTTCATCAAAATCGATTCAGCGGTTTAAGCGTGAAGAGGTAACAGACAGACAGACACACTTTCGCATTTATAATATTAGTATGTATATGGATATTTTTCTGTACTAATTACTTACGCATTCACTTCATCCAATTTATTAGTGTCATTCTCGTATTTCTCTAAACTAACGTGTTAATTAAGTTAAGCACAGTAAAGGCTTCGACGGCCATTAGTTTCATTAACAAGTCTACGAATTAACATAAATTTTACTTTAACAACATTTGCTAATTTAGAAAAGCGCCCATTACCGATTTTCGGCTGGAGATTGTGTCGTTTTAACGGTTTATACGCCAATTTAGACGTCATTTTTATATATTTTAATTAGTAACGTGACATGGTTTAATGTTAATGTGTAGCGACTGCCCACGTTATTGTTCAATTTATGGTTTAATTTAAATCATCCCAAAAATCATAAAACGAATTAGCTATGGGTTCAGGTATAAGATTATATGGCTAGTTTGATAACAGTTATGTTTACTCAAATGTGTCATTTTTGTTATCAACTCAAAACTGCTCCAATAATCTTGTAATAATCACACTAATATTATAAAGGCGAAAGTTTGTCAGTGTGTTTATGTGTATGTTTGTTACTTCTTCTCGCTCGACCGGTTGGACCAATTTTGATAAATTTTGCTATGAAGTAGCTGACACCCTGGATTAACACATAGGCTACTTTTTATTCCGATAAATGTAGTGTTCCCGTGGGATGAGCGGGTAACACCGCGTGGCGCAGCTATTATTCGATAATTTGAGATTAAAAAAAAATTGCGTTCAAGCCTCATTTGAGCTGCAATGAGTAAAAAAGCATATTTGTAAAAAAATGCAAAAAGATGGCCATAATATGTGGTCAGGATCCTATACCAACACAGACGAAGGGTTAATACGTAGCCCGACATGTATTAAAACAACTCGACTGAATCTTTAAAACAACTCGATTATGTTTGATTTTTACACCACTGCAAAAAGCCTATTAAAGAGACAGCTTCTAACTTGCACAGAAATTGTCTGTCAAGGGCCTTATACCTATGATTAAAGCACACCACACAAGTCGACTATTCTCAGTATAATTTCTCGATCAAACCCAACTCCGTAGGTGTCGAAGCGCGGGCAAGCAGCTAATGTACGCCTTTATCTAAAGTAGTCCATTCACGTTTTATGTGCGCTTTGAGTGACCCCACGGGTCACTGCTGGCTACAAATTTTAATCCAAAATGTCACCTTACTACCTCAATACCAACCTGCCATATCACTCCAATAATATCACTGGAATATAAACTTAAATATAAACGCATAAGTGTAAAATTTGATCTAGTTTGATTTTGTTCTTAGTTTGTTTTAGTTCCAATAGTGTCGCCTGTCAGTTGTCTCAACACGTTATCAGTAAATAGTCCGTTATAGATTCGAAATCCAGTTTTTGATTCTAAATTCAAACGCTTACTGTTGAAACCTCTTATCTTTGTCTAGCATTGTAAACGAAACAGGACGTTTATGTATAGAAAATAAAGAAGGTTTTATTGTAAGTAATTATTTGAGATTGGAATATGATGTAGACAAAAATTGAAGTGCGTTTTAGCATGTAAATGGTGGTTTCGGTACGACATCGGCGATATTTGGTTATTTAGTACACCGTTTGTCTATTTAATGGTTAATTGTTGGAAGTGAACACGATATTAAATGTTTTAGTGATAGCTTATGGATTATAAATAAGGTATTTAATGTAGACAGTGATTAAAAAATATTTTACTTACAAGGAAAATGCTGACAATTCATCGAGAAACTTTATTTACCGCCTTAGAATAAATTCACCTAGAAACCTAGTCAGTTCCTAGACACGCAAGCATAAAATCAAAATTGTATGAAGACTATAATTTCTAGGCGTATTTATTGTAATAAAAAAGTCATATTATCTATTTTATGTGCTATTATGACCTACTTTCGCACTTTTTCAGCACCCATCAGAAGAACAGAGTATACTATAATGTTAATGCAGTGGTATAAGACTCTAATATCATTTTGTGGAGATAAAAAAAAAATAGACCTCCCAGATGCATTACGCTATGATATTGACTTCGTTCGACCACGGCAGCGTAATATAGATATACCTCAATCATTATGTCAAAGTTACATCAACATGTTACTGAAATGTCGCCATAACGTTCGTTATAATAAGTGGAACAACTCGAGATAACTGTAAAAGAATATAATACAAAATTGAAGGCTTAAGCCGGGAAGTAATTTTTATTCATTGCATATATTTCGCACAAGGTACATTTATTATACAAGTATGTATATTGTATGTCATATTTATGTACGTTTCTGTTATATATGTATATATATTTGCATATGAGGTATTATTACTTATGTGTTATTTAATTGTTTCATGTAACAGATTACATAAAAGACCCTGCACCATACCAATGTTTCTGTTTAGTCCTATGGTTGACTGGTAGAGAATGCCATTTGTACTTTTACTTGTGTATTGTGTGCAATAAAGTTTAAATAAATAAATAAATAAATATTTGTGAAAAGCCTATACATGCCTAGCCGTAAAAAGGGCTTGCCGGCTTTGTATCAGTACCCGGTCCCCGATCCCTACGGTCAGCCGTCTATACCTATTCAAGTATTCACCCGGCAAGCCCTCCTTTCCCGGCGTTTGCAGTAATGTAAGTACTATAAAGAGTCAAACTTTTGTCGGTGTAGCTGTTGAAGTACCTATGTCTTCCATCCAAAGCTACTTCATAGATTTCCCTATACGACAAATAAGTAGAACGATGCTGTTCAGCAAGGAAATGATGCCAGCGTTTTCGGGACCATGCCAAAGGGGTCCCGTTTATAATATTAAATTTACTCCGTTTTAGCATACATTTTAGCTAGTTAAGTTCTCAGTTTATAGTTAGTATTTTAATTTCTGTATTATTGCTATATTAGAAGTTAAGTAAGAATATTAATGTGGCGAACCCTGGGGGAGGCTTACATCCAGCAGTGGACTGCAATAGGCTGAAATGATGAAGAATATTAATATCAGAATATCCTGTCTATCCCAACGTATCCTTCCATGTATATCATTGTAATTGGATTAAACGATTTCTTTCTGTCATCCTTCCTGCGCCTGCCCATTGTTCTTGTCCGTCTGTTTATCCGTGTCATAATGATCGCACTTATGTACTCTTTACCATATTTCACTTTGGACTTTAATGGCCTTGCAACAAAATTCTAAATTCCTTTACTTGATTGATGTAATTGGGCATTGATGATGCTGAACTAGTCTGCTAATAAGTTTTAATGTGTTTCAATATTTTATCCTGATATCGATGTATAAGTGCATTATAATGGATGATTTGACAATGGGCTTAGATTAGTTTAAAAGGGATACATTACGATACAGTGAACTAGTTTACACGGCAACTGTGGGGCTATAAATTCATTTTATACATAAACTCTTTTTTATTAGAATTTTAAATTAGCAATATCAGCATTTCAAAGTAAAAGGAACTTTAAATAATTGCGAAGTGTACACCTATGAAAGTAAACAGCTTTGCTACAACCTGAAAAAGTGAGGTGGTTAATATAAAAACGCAATTTTTGTTTGAAAGTAAAAATAAAAATAAATAAATAAATATTAAGGGACAATCATACACAAATCGACCTAGTCCCAAACTAAGCAAAGCTTGTACTATGGGTACTAGACGACGATATACATAATATATAAATACATAGATATATAGATAACATCCATGACCCAAGAACAAATATTTTGCACAAATATTTGCCCCGGCCGGGATTCGAACCCGGGACCGCCGACTCAGTAGGCAGGTGTCTACAAACCGAGCCAAACGCGTCGTCAACAGAAAGTAACAAATTTCCAACGAAGTTTACTTATAAGCTTATTGGAAAAGAAAAAGAGATTGAACGAAATCGTCGGATTATTTCTTATATGCATGATCGATCGTAATAATACTAAATAATAAGATTGCTATTTAGAGACCCTGAAGATGTCCATGTTATGGTTAATAAAATAAAGAATAATCCAAAATATCACCACACCAATTATTTTTCGGATAAAGTTCTAACAGGATTACCCCAAGGCGACATATTAGCACTAATATTTCATCTTAATGTTTTAAATAATGACCGAAACACAAAAGGTCAGATGAATTTGTACCAATTATAAATTGTGTCAAAATTCATAAAATAAGGCAGTTTAGATGATTAAAATGTCCATTTTGATGACGTTTTTATGGCAGGGTCAAATAAGGATTATGGATATTATGATAATGGCATATTTAATCAGAAAATAAATTATTATAATAGCATTAAATGTTCAATTTGTGACAAGTCGTCGATGAAGTGTTTACCCAAAAATTAGCGCAAAAACATTAAACTTGATCGTTAATTAATTAGAATTATGATAATGTTGATACCTGAAATTAGTTCAGTAAAGTAAAATTGTGGTGTACCCACATTAAAAAAATGAGACATTACATGTTTCATAAATTTATAGTTCAGTGTTTTTAAACATAACGACTGCAGCAATATTTTTTCATATACCTAATCTATAGTACTTATAGATAATGCTAATAAAAATTTAAAGATTGTTTTGTAAATTATAATACAAAAGTTAAGAATTTAAGACTGCACCGAGCGAATTGTGAAAATAGGCAGTTGCCGTTAAGTAGACAACGTCAACACTCTATGTATTTAGCACTTCGAAGAATGTGTCAACAACTTCTCCGTGGAAAAATTATAAGATTATTAATATTTTACCCTAGAAAACTAAGTAAAGTTGGACGAAAATTATAAAATCGTAAGCAGGCGTTAAGTGTTTTTTTATACTTTAACAATGGAAATGTATTCTGATTTTCAGTTCAAAGAAAAGATGTGTTTACATTACAATTTGTCCGCATGCAATATTTCAATTATTGTTTGGTATTAAAGGTCCAGATTTATCAAAAAGTGCTTTTAAATTCTCCATAAATACTTACATTTTTACTATGGCGGCCACGCGCCGATCTAAATACGCATTCCCCGAGCTCTATGGTTAAGTCGCTAACGCTCGGCGCAGTCTTAAAATTTTAACAAGGAGAAAAAAAACTGTAATTTTGTAATATTGCCCATGATTTTATTTGATCTGCAAAAATCAAATACAAAAGGAGTTTACGTACGCGATTCATTATCAGGAGAGCCGATCAGTCGCGGCGGCAGCCAACCGAGCACTGCTGATCGGCTCGCCTGATGATGAATCACGCATCGATTCGAAATATGTCGAGCGATATTTAACTTCTATGACGTGAGTAAACTCGTTCCGGATTGTAGTTTAATATGTCTGAGACTCACGGATGTTTTCATTATACTTGTTACATATATGACTACATCCTTATCAACAACCCAAACACATCGCTTCAACAGATTCGATAAAACAAATCGCTTAACACACTTCGCATAAATTACATCGATACATACCTGATCAACGCCGCAACATAAATCATCGATAGTACGTATAATAAATCAATCGATCTATCAGTCGATTGAACCGATTCGATTCATCACTCGATTAGGGCAATTTGATTCGGTGCGAAACCATCGATATAGTGCTTATGAACTTTGATCAATTGTTCTGATTCCTAGGGGTCAGGGTCAGTTTTTGTTGTTTGGAGATTGTAGCTGTTTTTTTGTGGTGATGGAATATTTGAAGCATGAATGCATGTAAGGGTGATTGAGACGGAAAAATGAAGGTAATCTTTTTCTTCGTCGTAACCTACCTAGCAGGTGGTCATGCTTGTATGTTGTGAACTGATTGTACGCTTTAGGGTGAAGCCAGTCGAGCGTAATTTCGGTCGCGCCATAGATCATGGTCACGTGTATAAGGACTGGGCGACCGAAATTATGCGACTCAAACTACGCTCGATGGCTTCACCCTACCACAGATCATATAATACTAGTACAGATGGACAGGTTCATACAAAAAATGGTCGCCGTCCTAACTTTTTAATACCGGTAGACTAAATTGATTCCACAGTTCCCCACTAGATGGAGCACTGAATTGACACATCGATCATGCTATTCGTTTTGGTAATACATTAAAACGACAACAGATGGCGCGTCTCTCTCGTCTCGCGGTGTCTGGCGCGCAGCAACGAATTACGTCATACGGTTAAAATGAAAAGTAACTATCCGTGTCTCATTCACAAACCTACTACCTACCTATTATAAAATATACCTACCTACTCGCATTAAGAAACGAATTATTTCTTATGCGTTGCGAATAATATTCGAAGTAAGGGTCAGCTCACACCGAGACGCGACGCGACGCGACGCTGCGCGCACATTTCAATAGAGGGACTCAAAATTATACTTTATTTACTACATTAAAAGGGACACATTTCATCGTGAGAATTCAAAATACGTTGCGCCACGCAGCGCTGCGCCTCGCGGCGCCGCGCCGCGCCGCGCGGCGTCGCGAGACGCAGCGGTGCATCGCCGGTACGCGCGGCGTGTATGAGCGGCGCTGCGCCTCGCGAAGCCGCGCGACGCAGCGCGACGCCGCGAGGCGCAGCCTGAGGCCGCCGTTCTCATGCGCTTGCAATAGGTAGACTGCGGGGCGGTTGGACGCGGCACCGCGCGGCGCCTCGCTGCGCAGCGAGGCGTCGTGCTGCCAACGATTCTACGATGCGCCTCGCTACGCCGCGATGCGTCTCGCGGCGCCGCGCGGCGCAGCGCGAAATCAGCGGCCTCTTCCAGTATCGTCGCGTCGCGTCGCGTCGCGTCGCGTCTCGGTGTGAGCTGACCCTAAGGAGGGTTTCTTGTTTTAGCGAATATTTTTATTAACAGACGGTACCCTATGTTGTTTCTTACTTTCGTTTGTTTTGTTGTGATGAGTACTTTCCATTACAAATGGTGCCGAGGGTCTGAAGATGGAGCCGGGAGACGGCCACTGGAACTCCTTGATGGAAAGTGCTAAGACAGTCGAGATTGGGCTCGTTTGTTTTGTCGTGATGAGTACTTTCTATTAGACATGGTGCTGAGGGTCTGAAGATGGAGCCGGGAGACGGCCACTGGAACTCCTTGATGGAAAGTCCTAAGACAGTCGAGATTGGGCTCGTTTGTTTTATCGTGATGAGTACTTTCCATTAGACATGGTGCCGAGGGTCTGAAGGTGGAGCCGGGAGACGGCCACTGGAACTCCTTGATGGAAAGTCCTAAGACAGTCGAGATTGGGCTCGTTTGTTTTGTTGTGATGAGTACTTTCTATTAGACATGGTGCCGAGGGTCTGAAGATGGAGCCGGGAGACGGCCACTGGAACTCCTTGATGGAAAGTCCTAAGACAGTCGAGATTGGGCTCGTTTGTTTTGTCGTGATGAGTACTTTCCATTAGACATGGTGCCGAGGGTCTGAAGGTGGAGCCGGGAGACGGCCACTGGAACTCCTTGATGGAAAGTCCTAAGACAGTCGAGATTGGGCTCGTTTATTTTGTCGTGATGAGTACTTTCCATTAGACATGGTGCCGAGGGTCTGAAGGTGGAGCCGGGAGACGGCCACTGGAACTCCTTGATGGAAAGTCCTAAGACAGTCGAGATTGGGCTCGTTTATTTTGTCGTGATGAGTACTTTCCATTAGACATGGTGCCGAGGGTCTGAAGGTGGAGCCGGGAGACGGCCACTGGAACTCCTTGATGGAAAGTCCTAAGACAGTCGAGATTGGGCTCGTTTGTTTTGTTGTGATGAGTACTTTCTATTAGACATGGTGCCGAGGGTCTGAAGATGGAGCCGGGAGACGGCCACTGGAACTCCTTGATGGAAAGTCCTAAGACAGTCGAGATTGGGCTCGTTTGTTTTGTCGTGATGAGTACTTTCCATTAGACATGGTGCCGAGGGTCTGAAGGTGGAGCCGGGAGACGGCCACTGGAACTCCTTGATGGAAAGTCCTAAGACAGTCGAGATTGGGCTCGTTTGTTTTATCGTGATGAGTACTTTCCATTAGACATGGTGCCGAGGGTCTGAAGGTGGAGCCGGGAGACGGCCACTGGAACTCCTTGATGGAAAGAGCTAAGACAGTCGAGATTGGGCTCGTTTGTTTTCTTGTGACGAGTACTTTACATCACTGAAGATGATTTAGATTTAGATCAGATTTTATTTATTTCATAATATAAAATGTCAGTATAAATTTCGCTATGACCATTTATATGCATTTAAGTATACTATGATCGTCAAAAATTTTAATATTAAAATGAGATATAACAATAGTAAAACACGTAACAATTGATTGCAACAAAAGATATTTACATGTCATAATCATAATTCAGTTAAATGTGGTTACGATAAAAGAATATCTCCTTAAGGGATTGTCAAAATTCTAAAAATCGTCAATATACACGGTTTGAAATACAGCAATAAATTACATGTCACTACATCAAATAATTTGAAATTAAATAATTATGTCAAAGGTATCTCCTTAGAGGATTGTCAATGTGTACTACAAGAAACCAAAAACAATTTAAAATAAAATATAAATTACTTCCATATACTTAATTACTCCATTTCGGTAAATAGACGAACGGTATAGTGGACTGGATTATCCAATAAAAAGTTTCCCAATTGTTGTTTGAAATAATTGTCGTCTGATGCCTCGGTTCGCAACTCGTCGGGTAGATGTTCATAGAACGTCGGGCTTATGACGCGCGGGTTTTCTTTTCCAAGTACCATGCGATGCGGGACTGTCCTAAGTCTCCGTAGAACGTATTAGTTTGCCCGATACCTCGACACGTACACGACAAATTAATTCGTAGGTACATAACTACATTAATAGCTCGAATATATAAAGTGAGTAGTGCGGGTATACCTTCACTTGCCGGAATTTCATTTAAAATAATTTCATTTGCCATATTAGTCATAGTCCATAAAGTTCACTTACCATAAAATGAAATGCCAGAATTTTTGTGAATCATCATCATTTCAGCCTATTGCAGTCCACTGCTGGACGTAAGCCTCCCCCAGGGTTCGCCACATGGCCCGATCACCAGCCACTTTTTTCAGGTCGTCGGTCCATCTGGCCGGATGGCGTCCTACACTACGCTTGCCGAGTCGTGGTTTGGGCTCGTTTATTTTGTCGTGATGAGTACTTTCCATTAGACATGGTGCCGAGGGTTGTGAATCATAATAATCATTAAATAGAATGATCGATATTCATAATATCTTGTGCCATAATATCAAATTCCATACAGTTTACTTTCCAGAATCATCTGATTTTATAATATTTAATGATAAAAAAAAAAATAATGCCCAATGCGAGCCGAACGAGCGAAGCGAGTGTATCGCGGCAGCGGTTGGCGAAGCGCCCCAGGACTAGACTGCTACCAGTAAAGTAGATTAATGGGTTAGGTTAGGTTAGAATTGCGAGCACAACAGCGCGCGAGCTGAGCTAACAAAGCGTAAAGAGAAATTGTTTAGAGGGCTCAAACCTCCACCTTCTAGTAGTAGTTTTAAAAAAATATTTTATATAGCGTTTGAAGTTTCTGGCTAATAAAATTACAATAAATAAAAATATGGAAAATAAAGTTTCTAACATACATATCAATATGTCATGTAAAAATTCGGGGATATGAAGTAATGTTCTAGCATGCAAAAATTCGGACAAATGAAATTCTGGCATATGAAATTATTTAAAATAAAATTCTGTCAAATATTAGACAACCAGTAGTGTGTCATAATGCGGTACTTTATGAAGCGATCCCTGCAAGAATGCCTGGTTTCTACTCCGGCCAGTAGGTATTTGGATGGAGCCGGGAGGCGGCCACAGGAACTCCTTCTATATACTTATCTTCTCTCTCATACATACTTATACGATGTGCCCAGTAATTAAGTGTAAAGTAGATATTTTTATATATGGTACATAGTAATAATCTAATTATTAGAACAAAACGCGACTAATCGCGTTCACAGAGTGTTTATTTAATTACCTCGACGTTTTGAACGTGATGTACTTACCGTCCATGGTCTTAAAGGGACTTCAGCACAGAGTACTCAATAGTAGTACATTACATACAGAATGTACACGCACACCCTCGCACGGAATCCAGTTACCTCATCCCGCAGGAGCATTGGAAGTCGGATTTGCTGGGTCCACACAGAGCGATCGGCCTCGCGAGGCAATTGCCGCGCACGGCATTCGGCGCATGTCTCGGGCATTGGATGAAATTACGCTTAACGAACTGATTATGATGATGAAATAAAAACAAATCGGGAATAAATAAACAGATTTATTAGATTTCTATATTTTCATAACGTCTTCAACCCAATCCCATTTTTATTTGAATTACTGCCTGCGCCTTATTTTAAATACCCAAATTTTTGGCAGTTAGGGTTGTCAATGTAATCCTCGTTAATTTTTTTCTCGTCTCTTCAGGTTCTGTATCATATCCACATTTTCTTAAATTTTTTCTACTTCCTCAGTATTTCCCACTTTATTTTTTATTCCTAGACAAGTCCTTGCAGGAGTCCAAACTTTTTATTGGGTGATCCTTGATCTATAACAAAACAAATTCAAAAGTTAATTATGAAAATAGCACAATTATGAGAAAACATAAACATGTCCATCACATAATATTTCCTAGGGTTTTTTTTATCAACAGTCCTAATACTAATATTCATATATATATGAAAGCCGCTTGAAATCTCATATATCATTGTCATTATAGTAATCAAATTGGTTGACGTTACATATTATTGATCAGCTGCAATGCCCTCTGAGTGGGAGCGTTGTTGCCACGGACGGGAGCGGGCGCCGCTGCCGCCGCGCCCCGGCACGCAACTCTGCGGCGCCCGGACCCATTCGCTCCAACACAGATGGATTGTCGACTTTATTATTAAGTAGCTGATAATAGTGCACTATAAGTAGCAGCATCCTTCACGACTCTAGCGTGTCCAATCCTACCATAACCGAGACGAATGCAGACGGATACAGATAAGGGTAATATCCGTACTGCCGCCCATATATGAATCTGGCGTACATAGAAATATATATTATGCAACAATGCAATTGATTTTTCCCCTCTTAAATCACTACTCAATCTCATTATATCTTATATCGAGGGCTGACTGGTCAAACCCGATAAGTCGAAAAAATCTTGAATTTAAAGTAATTAACTATTCATACCTAACTTTACATGTTCTTTCTTATGGTGAAAACAGATATCGTGATTTGTGCTTGTATAAACCTTTTTGGTTATGCCGTTACCCACTAAGTGCCTGAGTTATTTTCTATGTGTTTTGGAATAACCATATAAGTAGCAATAAAGGTGACTTTTTTTTTACATAATCAAGCAAAAACTCTTTATCCTTACGTATAGGCCTTTACCGTTTATATAATAAGCTCACATCGAATTTGATATATTTCGGTAAAAACAGTTATTTTTAGTAAACGGGTTTTCAAACATACGTTATTCTATATGTAACGGTTTTTTTTTCATAGTAAAGACATTTATCAATAAGTGTATGATTTCACCTTAAAAAAATATAAAACTTTTCACAGTCAAAACCAATTATAAGATTTTACTTCAAAAAACAAACAACACTGTAGCAAAAAACCTTAAGGGGAAGAACCAAATACGTAAGTAGTACCTGTAGTACTTGACCACAGAACGATAATCTCCGCGTGGTGTCGTCACTCGTCACAGTCGCTAGACTCGCTGGTTCGGTTTGACAATCGTGCGCAGCGCTTCGTCGCGTTCAAAATAATTATCGAAAAATACGTTAAAGTTGGTTAATTATGATAGTGTAAGATTGTAAGAGTGAAAAACAGTACAATTAACCGATCTAGGATGTTGGTGAACTTAGCTCGCCATGGGAATCCGGAATCAGGTGAGTCGGAGTTACATACTTTGTTATCATCTTAATTATTATAACCTAAATTTTATTTTAAACAGAAAATAGGTGTTTTGAGAAGTGTTAATAATCTTGTCATTTGGGTTGTTTAAATGAACACACCGTTTTCCATAGTAACGTACCTATTGTAAGCAAAAAATACGTTAGTAATAATGATTACAATTTCTCTGCTTTGCCTTAAGGTTGACTGGTAGAGAATGCCTCATGGCATTATGTCCGCCTTTTGTACGTTAAGTTTTTCTTTTGTGCAATAAAGTTAAAATAAATAAATAAATGATAGTATTTAAAGTTTTTAGAAGTAAAACCCGATAAGTGTTGTTATTTTGTTTAGCCGATCATAATAAATTGACTTATTGTTGGATATTTTAAAGGTACAGTTAAGAATGATTCTGAGGAGAAGGCAGATACCGACAAAACTTCACATTTGGGACAAGAACTATGTAAGTATTTATAGTCTAGATAGAAGAAAAACCTAATATTAAAATATAGAACAATCGCTTCTTGTATTAGGTAAAACCCTATAAATCTCTTTAGCCTCCCAAAACGTGCACTTAATGGGTTTTATATCTATATTAAATACGTATTTTTTTTGTTTTAATTTCAGGGTCATCACGGTTAAGTAGACATAACAATGACCGCAACTCTTCGGATTTGGATGAAATTCAAATGGAGATCGTTACAGAGATGGAGAATGTCATTGATAAGAGCGCGGTATTCTCTTCAGGTCAGGTTTCAAGTAATCAAGCGATATCCCTTGACATGGAGACTTTTAGAGAGTTAGACGATGATGAGAACTTGTTTGGGAGTGACTATTCCAATTTAGACCCAGAGTATACGGCCCCCAATGATAAAACCAAGGCTGAGCGAAACGGAAGTGACAGTGGCTCGGGATCATCTTCCGATTCAGATAACTCACACTGAAAATACTAATTCAAATATAGAAATGGTAACCCTTATTCTAGAAGACGTTTTGCAAAGAGTGTGGCTGTCAGTCAAACCAGGAAAGCCAATCCTGTCGAGTGGAAAAAAAATATAAACAAAAAGAGAAAACTCGACGGACTTACTTATACTTCAAAGGGTAAATTACAGCCTTCAAAAATACTTAAGCCTGTCGATTGTGGAAACTGTAAATTTAAATGCTTGCTTTCTTTGAGTTTTTTTTCTGAAGACGAGAGGCACAAGCTGTGTAGACATTTTTACAGTTTGTATTTCAAAAATAAGAAGAATTATATTCTGTCATGTATTACGGTTCAAGAAATAAAAACAAGAAAAGTGAAAAGGTCGACAGAGAACGATCATTTAGCAAAAAATGTTACTTTGCTACAAAATCTGAAAAGATTCAAGTTTGCCAAAAGTTTTTTACCTCCACGTTGTGCATTTCTGTGGATGTGATTAGCGATGCGATTGCAAAATCTGACAGTCTCGGCATATACAACTCGGGAGATCAGAGAGGTAAAAAGGCACCTCCAAATAAGACGAAAGAGGATGATGTGCAATTTGTTAGGAAACACATTGAGTCGTTCCCGTTGATAGAATCACATTATTGCCGCAAAGGTAGTAAGATAAAATATATACCTGCTGATTTAAATTCTGTTACTAATATGTACAGACTATACATGGAAAAATGCGATGAGTTGCAGCGGACCTTAGTATCGGAGTTTAAGTACCGCTCGTTTTTTTGCGAAGAATCAATATGAGTTTTTTCAAACCGAAAAAAGACTTGTGTGGCGTATGCTGTAAATATGACAAGGCTGAGGGTGACGCAAAAGCTGCTTTAGAACTCGAATATCAGGATCACATAAATAGGAAAAATGTTATCTATTAGTATGGACTTACAAGCTGTTCTTCAGATACCTTCTAGCGGCGAGAGTCTCTTATATTACATGAGGAAGCTAGTATTGAATAATTTCACTATTTATGAAGCTGGTTTGCCAAATGCAGCTTATTGTTTATGCTGGTCAGAAATGAACGGGTAAAAAGGAAGCCGTGAAATAGAGACATGTTTATATTACTACAAGTAGTAATATAAACATGTCCCTATTTCAAGGCTTCCTTTCTGATAAGTTTATCAGAATGTCTTCCCACTAATATGACACAACTAACAATTTTTTCTGACACCTGCGGAGGGCAAAATCGGAACAGAAACATTGCAGCTCTTCTTTTATGGACCGTACAAAATCATGCACATCTAGACACGATTAAGCAAAAGTTTTTAGAAAGCGGACATACGCACATGGAAGTTGATTCCATGCATGCGGCCATAGAGAATGCGGCTAAAAACACTTCGTGAAATAGCGTATCAGATTGGAGACATATATTTAAACAAGCTAGAAGAAAACAGACCAAATAGGTCAATTTAGAAGAAGGAAAACGTAAATACGTAATAGAGAACTACAAAATAAAATAATTTAAATACAATGAAATGAAAGACCTTACTAAATTGACAGATGCTTTGCTGAAGTCAAAAATTAAGGACAATAACAATGAACAAATAAGGTGGTTAAAAATTAAAAGGATTAAATATGTAAAAGGTGTGAAGTACAAGATCTTCTTTAATTATGACTTGTCCGAAGATTTCCTATTCATGGACCTCTCGCCATCGAACACGACAACCAATACTCCAAAAACGCGAAAACTTTCACAATCTAATCCACCTTCTATTGCACAAAAGGAATACCCAGCAGAAATAGAATCGTTATACGACAGCCCTTTGCCGATTAGTATTGCTAAGAAAAAAGATTTGGAGAAAATGTGCAAAAAAGGTATAATACCCGAAGAATTTCACCCGTGGATTCATGGATTGGAAACTGTTAACAATGTAGAAGCAACTTATTATGATAGTTGCGATTCGGATTAATTTTAATACTACTTTTAAGTTACAAAATGTTAACATAATTACTAATAAAACCAAATAATTCCCTAATGTTTAAAATTATTTCAAGGAAAAACCCCATAAGTCTCTCCCGGTTGAAATTGAAACTGAAATAATTCATAAGAAGAACCATTCAGGTATGCTTATTAGTAATAAAATTGTAGTGCGATAACTATTCTATTTGTTTAACAAACTTCCATATGATGACAATCTAAGATTGCGCATCTGTGGGTCTTCAAACTTTCAACTTAAATTTTCTCGAAACTTACTTTTCGATACTTATTGGGTTTGACCGCTCAGCCCTCGATATGTAGAGTTGTACAGTTTATTGTAATTATTGTAGATAATTTATTTTAAACAGTCATAATTAGTGAGTCCGCCAGTCTTATCTAATGAACTCCGGAGACTTCTAGTTTTATCATATATTTATATCCGTTAGTACCTAGTGATTTCTTTGACTAATTGTCAGTGACATATAACTCTAACTACTACAACATCAACATTTAGATGAAGTGCGATTAGATCACGGGGTTCAATAATAATGTAGCGAGTAAAAATTAGATTAAGTTTCATTTATCTTGTTAAAATAACATGAAGTTCCTACATCCTTATTTGTGCGCCCTTAAATTTGATAACCTTACAATATTTTCCTTTATACAACTTATTTTGCACGAAATTACAAAGTGAATGCAGAACTACATATCCCACATGCACAAGCTATTTTCATATTTTTCTTTAGATTGATTAAAACAAAATGCAGTTTGCGTTAATAATTAATACCTAATATTTTCTTGATAAGACGGATACATTCTAGAAGGTTAATAGAAGTTTAATGGAACTCATAAAAAAAATGTTTTGTTCTTTGAATGTCAGTGCGAAGAAATAAATAATACATCAATAACTATATTTTATAGGGAATGTAGAAATATGTCGATACTTACTTTATAGCTCAATATACAATATATTACAATATACTCTCAAAGAATTGTCAAACTGTGTTTATAGCATGATGGGCAAATATGTATAACAACAAAATAACTCACCTCAGTTTTCAATCCAATGTAGCAAACAAAACATGGGATTTTAGCCCATCATGGTCTTGGGTCGAAAATATGTAGCGTCCATTTATGTTTTGTGGGATTATCAGTCCATTTTCCAAAGTCAAGTCAAGAAACTATCGCACTATCGCACTATCGCAGTCCAAATTCAAAGCCAAATTAGTAGTGAGTGCAATTTTCGTCAAGGACCAGAATCCAAGACAATGTAGTAGGTGTAACGTAGTCCAAATTCAAAGCACATCGTTCTGGGCTGGGTGGAATATTTTTCGCGAAAAGAAAAAATCCGTTGTTTGCTATTGTTATCGATATGTCACATATGTCATGTCATGTCGCCTTTTTGCGTTTTGATAATTCTCTAGTTTAAGATATCCGTTTTTTACTATCTTGTTTGTACTAAGATCTTTTTATTGACATATATTTTTTAAATAGTGTTTCTTATATGTTATCCATTTAAAAATTGTTCCTTTTTTTTCGTTTTTAATTCAAAGTAGTGCATTAAAAATAAACTGCATACCACATCTAAAAGTTAAGGAACCAAACGCCGTGGTCACCTTCCTGTAGTTGCGCCATCTAGTGACGTTCTTTCATATTACGCAGGTAGGGTGATAGCTAATTTTCATGTCACGATCGATTGAATAGATAGGTTTAAAATAAAAGACTTAGATTCTAAAATAAAGCATTGAATTTGTGTTCGTGATGATAATCTGCATTTAGATTAACGTGTACTTGATTAGTTATTGCATAATTATTGGCTAAATTACGGGATAATTGTTTCATAATGTCGATTTGAGACCTATGATGCCCTCTATGGGAATTTTTTGGTAATAATTATATTTTCTTCGTGTTGGGAGGGCATGACCCTACTAATACAGAATTGACGCATACAACAGACACTAAGTGATCAAGTTTGAGAAAAAATTACTGATTCTGACTCTGATTTTGTCCAAAGACCATAATATATATAACCAGGGTTGTGGCCGGTGATTTACTTCAATTTGCTCCAAAACTGCCACACAGCTGCACTTCTTGCAGCTTTTGTATGAAGGCAATTATCTCGTACCGTATCATGTACATCAGCAAGGTATCTAGCTTTATCTGAGTACGATACTGGGTTGGCTTAGAACAAGGATATGCACTGCTATAATTCGAGCCACCAGTATGTGCATACGAGGCACACGTCACAAATTTAAACCTGCAGCGAAACTGTTGGGGTTTGACGACGGAGCAGCCATTCCCAGTTCCCAGCACTAACTACCTATACTGCAACTGCATTGCAGAGATGTGTTTTATAACTTTTTGCTACACATTATTATTTTCATTACTATTTGTTTGTTATAAGTTAAGTTTTTCTTGCAATAAATGTTTTATGAAATAGGTATCTAGAACAGTATTTATAGTTTCTGGCCACCTAGACTTTAGGCACTAATCACTTAATTGTGGTAGCTTTATACAGGCTGGACAATCAAATGTATGAGAAACAAAAGAAGAGTGAAGATCGCGTCACGTTTTTTTAGTCTTTGGAACAACGGTGTGAGGAGCATGCGTTAAAACGTTGACGCTGCGTAAACGCAGCGTTTGCGTATTTTGATTAATAGTTTGGACGCATCTTATGGCTGTAAGGAATCACATATATTAAATTGTAGTAAATTATTATGACGACGTATTCAATTTTTATTAAAGCAGTAGGTAACTTCTGATCCCGCTTAAAACAAAACATTTTTCAATTTTTCGCGTCTCTATAAACATGACCAGGTATTTGAATGGGCAGTGGTTAATAAAATGATTCAAATAACTTAAATGTGTCAATGGAACACGGATATTGCCATATCCAGTGTAAGCAAATCAGTAAGCACTACACAGTACAATGATCAGCTGTCAAACACCCCATTAACGACTGTGATGTATGTTTCGTTGCGCAAGTCAGACCATGTAAAGCAATGTTTTGCTCAGTAACAACAAATTATCATATTTCCTAGAACTTGTCGTTAAATGTATCAAATGTTATTACGACACTATACATCTATATATACAATAATATGTATACAACAATCACACTAATACCAACGACAGTTAGGGTAGAAAAAATCGTGGAAAATACGAAACGAAAAACGCAGCGTGGGCCTGTAACAAGGTAGTCCATGGTGTACCTAAATCATCTTTTCAATAGTATTTTCCAGTTATTAAAGTAGGTACATACATATAAGCTCGTTATATAGAAAAGAATAGGAACCTTCAATCGAAGTTTGAAGAACCATCTCTCGGGCCAGCATGGCAGCGTCAACTGACAATGCGCTCGCTGTTGGTTTCTTGTCAGTTGGCATAGCCCCTATACTTCGCTTCGCCAAGTGGAGCCACTATGATGTGCAAATAAAAAGGACTTAATGAGTTCTTTAACGATATTTCTCCACTTTTGTTGGTTGCGAACATTGAGAGAACACTCACGGTCACTACCTCTAGGTTTTCTTCCATTCAACAAATCTATAGGTACTAGCCGCCCCATTAAACCCTGATTTATCGAGAAATTTGCAAAGGACATGAAAACCTACCTAAAATTCGTCAGTCGGCGAAAGAAGTGTAAAAGTACTGTGAATTCAGGCATTAGGTGATCTCTGCCTACCAAACTGGAATGCTAGCCTACAGTCAACTTGGTTCTAGCAAAGCCCAAGCTTTATTGAAAGCATGACGCACCTCCGATAGAATGATCAGCTGTCAAACACCACATTAATACGTGATGTATGCCTCATTACGCAGGCGCAATTCTAATAAAAATCAGTAACGGCCGCGCATTGTCTAGCCGCTGCGCTACTCCCACGCTGGCTCTAGATAAATTATTAATAGTGAATTTGTAATGGCGGCCAAAGATTAAGCAGTGTTGTCAACATTGAAGGTATAAACATTATGTGGTTATGGAACTAAACTACTTATATTAAAGATCAAAGAACAAAGAAAAACTTGGAAAAACATGGAGGAAGAGTCCAGGAAGCGGACTTGGTAGCTCTGGATTACCGGTCCAACGTGTCAACCACTCCACCACCCCAACCCAAAGAGACCTGTCTAAATTTCCATATGCTTTTTGTGTTGCATCATTGCATCGTTTATTGTAAAGGCTTTACATCGTATTTTTCAATGTAATTCAGAGGCCGATACTATGTTTGTGTCTTTTTTGCAGAGTGAAAAGAAACAATTTAGGAAAAAAATATGGGAAAGAAGATGGTAACTAATAATTGTTCTTTTGGCAATTTCGGTGATCGGATAAAGTAATAGTTACCGTCACAACGTTACGTATTTAGTTATCGGTTTGTATTTGAGGTACATCGCTTCCACTACCCAAAGGTTGTCTGGAAGAGATCGCTCTTTAGCGTTAAGACCGCCTGTTGTCTACCGTTCTTATTTTTTTTATATGTGATTTCTTGTGTAAATGTTTTGGTGTCTAATAAAGCGTACTTGTATTGTATTGTATCGCTTCAGTATAGATATAACTGTGAAAGCGGATCCAGATGTCTTTTATACATGTCAAAATTCTAGGGCTAAACTGAGATTATTTACTTATATTTTAAATAGTAACTGTACCAGCAGTTGTTCTTTGGCCATTTCGGTGATCGTATAAAGTAGTTAGTCAGCGAACAATGCCGCTCTGTTCTACATAGTGTTACGTATTGAGCTATCGGTGCGTATTTGCATAATTTGTCGCTGGCACAAAGGTAACTCGGTACACAAGTTGAGGGGTATCTTTCTTATTTTATTTCTCTCTTATATTTCAACCCATGGTAAAGTATAAATCGTTGCAAAGTAAATTTGGACACGACTTTAAAATTACAGTACAATGCCTAGAATTTTTAGAAAAAAGATCTTTTTCATCCAAAATTCCAGATAATTAAGCATCAACAAGCTAAAGCTAGTTTATTGATATTTCTACAATACGTTTACCAAAAGAAAAATGTATAAAAATACAATAGCTAAAAGTTACTTTACTTAATTAAATACCTAGACTATGTTGACATAAGTAACTATTTGATCGATGTGAGTGCAAAGTGCTAGTCTAGACTCAAATACATAATACGTATCATCAGGCACAACAAAGATATTTTAGCTATGCTGCAAAGCCATTTAATAAAAAAATCAAGTCGAGAGCTGCAATAACCTAAAATGCCGTAGTACATTACATACCTAGAGCGGTGAGTTCATAAGGCCCAGATCGCAGGTGTTTGCCCGAACCGAAGGTGAGGGCCATAAATGAGCGATCTGGGGCTTTACGAATTACCGCCCGTAGTCTGTCTAAAGTTTTACGTCTTGCCTAGGCCAGGTAGTGAGATTTTATCCCCGAAAAAAATCCACTTACGGCCTTGGGTTGTAAAATATAATATGCAATTTGTGAACGTGTACAATTTTTTATTTCATAAAACAATATTGACTAAAACTGATTATATTCTAAATACTAAAACTAAAACTTAACATTCCTAAAAAACAAAAATACATATAACCTAATAAGAAAAAAGAGAGCTAGGCTAAAAACCGTCCCGCGTTCCTCCTGAAGCAATGCCCATCACGCTCGCCGCGTTGCCACGTGAATTTGTGAACCAAGTTATAAAGGAGTAAGTGTCTGGCATTGAGGCGTATCGTTTCATAGCAGCGATTATCCTTTTAATCCCCTTAAAGGCTTGCTCGTGATTATTTAAATCGTATTAACACACGGTGAGCTAATGCAACACCTTATGGAGGAATGATTTGTTAAGATTCATTTTGAATCACCTTATGTTTAGATGTACTTCAAGACACGTATATATTTCAATATTAATAGTATTTGTCTATGGTTTCACATTAAAGTTTAATTGTATAGAAATATGTACCTTGCGGACCATAGTACACATGTAAAGGTAATATAAGTGTAAGTTTAGCTACAAAACGATCTCTTACAAATAGTTATTGAAGCAGTTGTGACCTAGGTACGTGTATAAATTACATGTTCTGTTTGGCTGTTACAGTTACGAACTTTTGTATTAATTACAAAAACGGTTTAAACTCTTAAAATACTTTTGTATTTTTTTTTTATATTGCTATCTACAAATGTAAAGAAACAACTGGCCTTTTGCAAATGACATTTGGAAAAGTCTACAGTACAGACAATTGAAGTTGTGAAATCACCTTATGTCTGTATGGCGTAGGTACAGTCAACCAATTTGATTCCTAGGCCAATTCGCACCTTGTCACAGTGAACGTCAATATGAAAGCCGCTCGAAATCTCATATCATTGTTATTGTGACAAGGGTCTGTAGTGGCCTAGAAATCAAATAGGTTGACTGTACATAAAATTTATATAAAAAAATTAAACCTAGCGAGTTATACCCCTGTACTAAATATTTATATGACGATGAACGGGGTATTTTTTTAGCCGTAGGTACACTAAATAAATAAATTTGTAACAATGGACGTAGATAGTTTTTCTCCTCAGTCCTTCAAATACTTCCAAATATTAGCTCAGTATTGACAGTCGACGTAATAACCTACTTAGATCTTAAGAGGCCTTATTCCTTTTAAATTTTATTTTTTTCATATTTTGACAAATAAATTGATAATTTCAACCAACTTTTTGAAGTGAATAATACTTTTTCCCGAGTTCTAGGTAGTAAAGTAACATAGCTATTTCATGCTTTGCTTAATTGCGTCGTTTTTCTCCAGTACAGTTCGATTCAAATTAACGAAGACCTCCGTATCTTTTGTTGTAACATTGACAGAAGAAAAAGTATTTTCTAGAAAGTTAAGAACCAACATGTGATATGGGAACATAATATACTCAGGCTACAACTCGCTATTTGGTTTTGGTCCGTTATATTATTTATGAACGTCTTAATATTTATTTATACTCTAAGAAACTACACAAAAATTCGAACCACAACACATTCTAGTATAATCATTCTACAACTCCGGGCACTTAGCAGTGTTGACAAAAATATAAATAACCATCCATGATGTTATCTCCAAAATCCGTAATAAATTAAGATTTTTTCTCAAGAATCTACATTCCGTGGGTAATGTATAGGGCTGGGATGTAACAAATCATAGCTTTGTGATACTTCTTTCTGTTAAAAACGTCACATGTATTGTAGCCTGTTCTGAGTACTTACGCCCTTTTTGGTGTTGTATGGCTGCGCCTGAGTTCATAGCTTGGTATTGAGAGGCGACGAAGTGAAGAGATTTATGCGATACGATGGCTTTACCGTTATTGTCGTTACTATTTTGAATTGAGATGATTATTTGGGGTACTTAAAAGTACGGTGAAATGATTTGCTTCAAATTTAATACAGTTATTTCTTCTTCTTCTTCTTGTGTCGTTTTCCTCAATGCTGAGGGTCGTGACCTCTGTTCATCACTCTTCGGACGATTGCTCTCCACTTATCTCGATCTCCTGCAGACTGCATGGCGTCGGTAAACTTGGAGACCGTTGTGTCCCGAATCTGATCGGTCCAGCGCATGGGACTCCTTCCTCTTGGTCTTCTTCCTTGAATCTTCCCTGTCACTAAGAGCTTTTCCAGGTTGTCACTCTTCTTCCTGGCTATATGACCGAAGAATTCAAGGATTCTACGGAGGCAGATGTTGGAGAGTCTCATGGTGATTCCCAATTCCTGAAGGATGGATGCATTGGTGCGATGGGCCGTCCATGGTATTCTCAGCATTCTCCTCCAGCACCACATCTCAAATGCATCAATGCGTGAGCGATCAGCTTTTTTGAGGGTCCAGGTTTCGGCGCCATACAGGAAGATTGAGAACACCAATGTCCTTACTAGGCCGATTTTGGTCTTCAGCGAGATCGATCTGTCAGTCCATATCTTGCTGAGTCGGGTCATCGCACTCTTAGCCATGCCAATACGTTTGCGTATGTCTTGTTCGCACGAGCCATTGTTGCATATGGTAGATCCCAGGTATAAAAAGTTGTCCACATATTGGAGATTCAGTGTCCCGCTGAGCTCTAACTGTTTCATGCGATCTACCACCATGATCTTGGTTTTACACTTGTTAATGGCAAGGCCAAGTTCTCCACTCACTCGCTCCATACGTTCTAACAGTGCCCCCATTTCTGGTTCGTTAGCAGCGACAAGTGTGGTGTCATCAGCATAACGTAAGTTGGTAATCTTTATGCCGCCAATAGAGACTCCACCCTCCCAGTCATCAAGAGTTCTTCGCATTATATACTCCCCAGTTATACAGTTATTTAAGGGAAAGTATTTGTATGATGGGTGCGAATATTCTTCCCTGCTCCTTAGACATCATCTAGTAAGTCAAATAACAGAAGCCTAATTAAACTTATTTTTTTATATTTATTTATTTGTAATTATAACATTCGTGTGTTTATTTTATACGCAGATGTTTAATTAAGAATTAAAAATACTTTTTCACGACACTGCTCGAAAATGTGGTTATAGATTACCTGAATCCAGTACACAAAACTGCTTATATATGTTCATTTGTAAACTGTATATCTATGTTAGCTCCCAACACGACAACAATGTTGGACCTTACGGTAACAGTTCGTATCTACACTTGAATTTCATAGTAAGATACGACTTTTTAGAAAATATTTCAGACTAATTTTCTCGGCCGGCTTAAACGACAATTTAACCAATCAAAGCTTAATCGTCTGCTGCATGTCAAATTAAATTGACCAATGAGAATGCGTCATTTAAGAGGTGTATTTTTTTCTTAAACTTATAAATACCCACAAACGAGTTTATTTTCTTAAGTAAGATAATACTCCTCAGGTTTACTTCTTTATAAGTTTTTGTTAAAAAAGGTTTTACTCTGAAAATCATGAACATTTATATTTTAAAATTAGTTACGGGGCGTAAAACAATTTCCTAATTTCTACAATTACTAATTTTTCAACAAATAAACAGTTTTCAACAAATAAACACTTTTAATTACCTACATAAATATTGAGTTCATATTTTTTTTATTTGGCTGAAAAGCTATGACTCTACGCTACGGGGCAGCCGGCCATATTAAAAAAAAAAAAAACAAAATGTATTGTTTAGTAAATATTAAAATTGGTTTTGTAATGTGATAATGTGATTAATTTAATAATGTTCACATTGACTCACGAAATGAATAATATTAGGAACGTATGTTAATATTGCGTACCGTTACAATGACCCTTCAGTGTATAATGTTCCGTAGGGTTGTTTACCTGAGTGTAACCTAGGCGAAATGTTTAAATGTCTTAATTAAGTTGAAAGTGAGGTAAGTTTGAATATTTTTGTTATTTCTTCATAACTGGGTTGAAAATCGTCTTTATGTCGTTTGAATCTGGGGGCACGATCAGCTTTATGTAGGTATATAATAGCCCTGATTTTTTCAACAATGAGGCTGCAACAAGGCGCCGAATTTAATGACCAATATGAAAAACTCGTATTATAATATATTTCCTCGTGTCGTGAAAAGCACTATGTTTAGTCTCGGCTGAAAGTACAATAGATGAACTCGTACTATCGAAGGCCTCCCCTGCGGGTCGGCCTTCGAAATTTACTCGTTCATCTATTGCTTACTTTTCAGCCTCTACAACAATGTACTATTTCGTAATTTTGGCAACTTGAATGAAAGCAAAAAGCGGATGTATGATAATTAAAATAATCATTTTGCATGAAAAGAAACTAAATAGCCACTGCGTGAAACATAATAAATAATAATTAATAATAATTTAATAATAATTTTTCATCGAATGTTTCATATCACCGAAAAATAATTTCATAGAAAGCATTTTTATTTGCAGCCATAAACTATTTAAAATTGGTATAAAACAAACCTAACCTAATCAATATGATGATATTTTCAAGAATTTATGAAAAATTTATACCTTACTACAGAGGAATAAAATTTCTGCGAAATGATTTTTCGGCGAATTAAACAATCGACGAAATAAGTTTCTAGGAGTCAGGGCTTCCAAATATTTGTTACACATGGCTCCAGATTAATGTCAAAATATTTTTCTACCCCACAGTCGAGTTAACTAGGGTGGCAGACGTTTAACTTCTGCTAATTTTATTTATGAAGCGTGCTCCTATTTAAACCAGAATAATACTATCTTTCACCTTTGATACTAACAAAACTTCGCACAACTTAAGTACTTAAATTAATAACATAAAGTTGAATTTTCAACGGCAATTTAGACCATAAATTCAAAAACGTCCGATTTCTAAGTACTCATAAATATTGAATGGAACAGAATTGTAACAATTAAAAGGATCAGAAGGGGCGCGACAAAAGTGGACGATTTGTAACGCCTTTTAAATAAGGTTTTAATAGAGAATGTGACATTTATGGGGTTCTGAAATACAATGTGACGATAAGTAGCTTCTAGTGACAATGAGTTGGTATGATATAACTTTCATTGTTAAAAAGATGGTTCGTTTCGAAATACTTACAGTACAGTGCCGTGTTTTAAGCCACACTATTTTTGACAGTAAAGTGCGTGTGTCATTTGTTAATAACGAAAATGAAAAAAAAAGTATTTTTAAAATTATCATGCGCACATTGAGATGCACACTTCGTTCTTATCAAACACTTTATTGTTGTATTCTCATGTTTTTTCGTCCTATTTTATTTTATTTTATTTATTTACATATTTATTCAAACGTCAAGTACATATTAGGTACATCGTCTCACAAAATTGTTTTCACGGTTTGACTGTTGGATCCGTGAGTCTATTTATACAATATTATAAAATATCTATAGAATTCTTAATTAATTAAATATTAATCTTAATTAATTAATGCAATACACCTCAATTCAGCTACTCTTTATAAAACGCCAAAAACGATCTGTCAGTATGAAGCTTCTATGAAGATGATGACGTCATAAAAATCAGTAGTCAAAACACGTATTCTTTTTAGTTTTTCTCCAATTAATAATGGTATAATGACCAAAGGTTAGTGGTAGTTTATTTGGTTCCGTATATTCTTGAATGAGTTTTTAGTGGTGTCAATGTATTTTCTTATTTATTTCGTATCAATGGCAACAGTTTAGGTTGAAACACCCGCAATAATATTTCATAATTAATTATTGACAATATTTTTATATTGAAATCATCCTCAATGTTAATAGTAGCTCTTCTTGTTAAAGTACTTATTTTTTTTATTCCACGTTACTTTATTTGATTTTCTGCAAGCTGTCCAACAATCATCTGATACGACACATCATTAAAATATTGCGGTACGTAAGTACACACCTATTTGGTTTCTGTGCATTTTCCAACTTATTGACCAGGCGCCATGCGCAATAGGATCATAAACTCACGTTATTTGAAATAGGATTATAAAGTAGGTTATGATTGCACTCATAACCAACCATAAAGACTTCATTTGAATTGACGCATATTTCACCAAGAGCGTTGTCGTCACATTACAATAACTAGACTAATTTATTTGACAGTAACAAACTACTGGTTTGTATAAAATTAAATTCAAACATTGCTCTAAATGTAAACAATTTGAACTGGTTATTTGAATACAATATTGTTTGATACTTTAAGTGATCGCAGTTTCATCTTTTAAAGACGTTGAAATGGAAATATCATATTATTTATTTGTTAGTGTGGCCACTATGTTTGTCGGCGGCGGTAACTGCTTACCATCAAGCGGGCAGCATGAAATAATAATTAAGTAATGAACTTTATTCTGAGTAGGCCACAAGGGCACTTTTATATGTCTGAGTCTACCGGCATTTCACAAGAGGAGACCACTGTTGAGAAGAAACGCCGAAAGAAACTCAACAGTCATGCTTGTATGTCACAGTATAAAAATAATAAAGTTCATTAAGAAAGAGGTAAGGTTTAAAATACATTGACTGAATAAAACACGTTATTAAAAAAATATAAAGATAATAATAGTGATAAAAAAAAACTACAAGAAATAATACATGTAAATTGTCTCCGAACGTTATAGACCCTGCACCAACTCAATGCTTCTATTTAGCCCTATCATTGACTGGTAGAGCATGCCTTATGGCATTAAGTCCGCCATTTGTACTAGTTTGATTTATTTGATAAAGTTTAAATAAATAAATAACAAAACCAAGTCAGAGATACAGTTGGATGCCGAGTCTCAGAGAGTGACCTAATTGGCAGCATAAAATTCATTTAGCTTCAGTTGTCTCAAGGAATATTGTCACTGATTATGATAAGCATTTGGCTAGACATTGCCAGGTTATAAATAGACAACTGCGAGTCATGTATCAGTTACAATAGTGTTGTAATAAGAGCATTAGTCACCGAAAGCGGTATGGTAATGAACGCAGCGAGGAGTAAATCATGAACTTCCAAGGTTGGGACACTGAACTACGAACGGCTTTCATGTTTAATGATTAAGGAGGGATTATTTATAAAATTTTGTATAATTGTTAGTTACACTTTTAATAATATGATGAACACAACTTTGATATAGAGAATCCGCGTACTTGCGAAAAGTTGGCCGAAGCATGGGCTTCCACACCATCTTATCGGTTAACTAAACCAAAGACAAAATATCTATCCCTAGCACCAGCTAGGGATAGATATTTTGTCTTTGGTTTAGTTAATAGCTTTATATTTATACGATTGATTCATGCTTACTAAAAAAAATACATTAAAAATTATACCATCCAAACGAGGTAAATAAGCAAAATCGTTTAGAGTATTGCGGCTTCTAAAGCGCCTCAACCCTTGTGTGGCAAGCCTAACCACACGACGCCATTTTTCTCTCACAGCCGCATCTGGTGCTCTCGTGCAAAGGGCAGTTTGTGGCCGATTTGATTAGGTGGTCTAGTACCGTGTACTTTAGGAACCTTTAAAAAACTTACCTTGTTAATTACAACATAATATGTTATGGCATATCCACTAGATTTATTGTTCCTCTCTCAAAATATTCGCCGACATGAGATACAGAATCATAGCGCGGCTTTATACTGCACTGCACCCACGCGACGAGTGTGACCTTCTGCTGCAGATTTCATTGTTCACAATATCCTCACGACTCTAATGTGGAAGGAAGCTGATATGGTACTCAATGAATTATTAATTGGCGTGATTTCTTAATTTTTTTCTTTGTATGAAAACACGAGTCTTTGTGCCTTTCAGCTTGCTAGGATTATTGGGACGTAACGGGTTTTGATAAGTGAATGAGTCAGTTAGTGGCCAAATTATTGTCTTTAGGCAGGTATCGATAAAATCTAAAGTATAAAAGATCTAGACCATGAACTCGTAAGTATTTTATATATTCCCTAATTACATCTTATTCTGTGAAATTGGGTTCTCGGGTGCTATCTGGGACAATGTTATAAAGGATTGAAAATTAGACGAAACGGTTTGATTACGATTCTCATTAAGTAATCAAGTTCATAACCGCTTATGGAGCTTTTTCTATACCAGGACACGTGAAACAACAAAAAAGACAGTTATCCAGTAAAGATACAGTTTATGCCTTTAAATAACAAAAAAATCTGATACTGTTTTCTATGGCAATGGCGTTATTGCCGCGCATTATACATTCGACCACAAACTAACGCGTACAATGGTAGGTGCAATTACATGTATTCACGGACGGAATACGACGTACGTAAACGAGACGGTGCAGTTAAAGGGTGTTAGAATTTCACTTGAAAATACCTATTAGTGACAGGGGTTCACCCTCATGTGGCATAATATTAGTTAGGTACGTCCTAGGCCATAAGTGGGGTTTTCGGAAAAAATCTCACATCCTGGCCAAGGCAAGACGTAAAAATTTAGACAAACCACGGCCGGAAATTCGTAAAGCCCCTGATCGCATATTTATGGCCATCGCCTTCGGTTCGGGGCGCAAACACCTGCAATCTGGGACTATCACTAATTCACCGCCCCTAGTTATGTAATTTATTATTGTAAATACAAAATGTAGCGCAGACACAGCTTTAGCTGAATGATAATTTTGCATAAAGGTATAATTAGTAAGTTAGGTTAGGTTGGAACTGCGCCCTCCTACAAAAACGAACGCAAAAAGAAGCTGAAAATGTTGGGTAGGTATGCAATTTGACATAAACTAGTAGCAAAATACTGCGACTTCGTTTCTCGTCACATAACAATAATTTATGTAAAATAATAATAATGAATCTCTTGTAATGCAAACAGCTTTTGTGTAGGTACTAGGTACATTAAAACATCAAATCACATATAATTATTTGTTAAAAATTTAAGTGCCATTATTTAAGTATTCGACCATTCGAAAAGCAAACTCATTTTTATTTAAAAGTAACCCGTAAACAAACCAACACCCACCGAAACGTCACCTCGTAGCCTCAAAGCTGGGAACGCCACAAACACCGACAATACGGCGATCATTACCGCACATGCCCCATACAAAACACTCTGTGCTTCGCGTTTAGTCACACCGCTACAGGCAAGAAACAGTAGGTGATAAATTCCACGTTTCTTGCTCTCCCCATTGTCAATTTTGTATTGAGGACGAGCTATTGTTGGATGGCACTTCGATTTTGCTCGGATTTGTTGGAGTGTGGTTTGAGGGAGAAGCGATTTTTTTGTATAAAGAAAGAAATAAATTTATTCGTAACGTGACCATAAAACATGATTACATTAAGGGTGTGATAGAAATAACAAAAAAATCAAATAAAACAATAGGCAACTATAATATAATTACGGCTGTGTCACGAAAAGATCCCACCTCAGCACGAAGCTAGCTCAAGAGCCAGCACTGATATGAAAGGTTTTTAAGGCGACGTCACTAAACTACATTTGGAAGAAGCCTTATCTTCCTCCCAGAGAGCAATAGCAAAAGTTATGAAAGTTTACCAAGGCGAGATATGGAACATATTCTTGTCTCAATTCAGTTGACGGAAATGTAGAATTGAAAGCCGCAGGCGCAAATGGGTCGAGAAATTAATTGAAATACCTAAATATTTAATAGAAGAAAGAAATAACTAAAAGAAGTAACTATTCATCGACGCTAAAACACTTCCATTTATATTCATAAACAGGATTATTTCCGTATGTTGAATAAATTCGTCGTTTTGCGTTTATTTCTTTGCAAGTATATATCCGTTGCAAAAAACACCGCAGCAATCTTTAGTACCATGAAAACATATTTAACGGATTCCTTTCTCAGCAATAATTAATTGAAAGATATAACGCAATAATAGTCTTAAATTAAATCGTCTGTCGGAATTCTGAAACCAATACTTTTACAGGGTTTATGTATCGCTCATCCAGGACAACCCTTTCGAACATTTAAAGTTTTTTTATGACATCCTCAAAAAAATTGGAAGAAAACTAACTATAATAATTCTGAGTATGACATGAAGACTATAAATTTCATAGCAATTATAACTGATAATTATTTTTTGCTCGCTTCCGCCTATATCTTAAGCCACACGCAAAACGCTGTGTGTTCGATTTTACTCGGATCTATACCGGCAACAATGTGGCTTCGTTAGAGCGCATAGTTTTACGCACTTTTTACCGCCATTATAACCCTTTATGCGGTATTAGCCTCACGGGGCATGAGCCTGGAATGTACTTTTTGCGCCCTAGACGTCTATTCGAGTTTACTTAGTAAATGGCATTAAAATTTCGCTCGTAATTATAGACTGGATTTCCACTCTAATTAAAGTTTTTTACTGCTTATTTTGACGATGCTCTAATGAATTTTATAAATACTTAGATACTCATATTCATAGTTAAAATAACTAAATATAAATAATATTATACATTGTCATAAGTCAAGTGTCTAAACAATTTCGTCAATCAGGCTAATTCGATTGGCATGGACATAAAGCTATTTGAGGTTGAGGAGGCTGATAAGTATAGATTTTTGTGCTTGGAGCTAATATAGTAGTGGCGATATTTCGTACCAATGTCAACGTTGTATTTAGCTATAGTTGTGTGTTTTATTAATTTTATTTTCACAATGATGAGAAAACCTATTAAGTTATTCTGATAATTCGACAGAGCTTTGTGATATCTTCAATTCAACAATTCTTTTATTTTCAGGATGTTATAATGTTTAAGATCTATTTAAAATGCTGACGCCCAACGCCATCTTTTGATAGATTTCAATTGACATAGTATTTAATTAATGTATTAAGTGGTTTAAACTCACGGAAAATTGTCAGAAGTTGGAAACATGTCAGGCCGTTCCTGACAATTTCACGAGAGTGTAAACCGCTTAATACAATAATTACATTGATAGGCGCAATCAGTCGTTTATTTGAAAGTGCACGATTAAATTAGACCCAAGAATTCGATCCAGTAAAACGGTAACCACATTATGCTGTGGAATAGCAATCAACCTTTGACATTGGTTTAGATTTAGTGTCAATAACAGGTTTTAGAGACAGTTCCGTTACGTACTAAAATGGTCGCCCACGCGCCGTTTCATTGCTGGTTGTTTGAGGCAATAGTCCTGTTTCAAATTGTACACTCGCCTAACTTTACAATGGTAATTGTAATTAAAAATAAAATTTTCAATGTCTCTACTACCCAAAGGTTGTCTGGAAGATATCGCTCTTTAGCGAGAAGACCGCCTATTGTTTACCTCTTATTGTAATTTCTTGCGTTGTTTGTTTTACGAGGTGTACAATAAAGAGGTACTTGTATCCTATTGTATTGTACACTCGGATTTACAATTGTATACTCGTCTTCCTTTATCCGTGAGCCTTTGATGGGAACGTTTATCGCGCGATAAGTAAATGATACACCATCATGCGGCTTTTGACACTCGAGATCTTGACAATTTACTTCTAGATACTTCAGCGATATGCGCTATTAGATTATTATCTTAGTCATTTTCTTTGAGACAAAATATCACTCACACTCGCATTTTGCCAAAACGTGACGGATGCTCCATCACTTATTTTCACGTTATTAACGCAACCGTCATCGGCCTCCTGTTCAAAAATTACTTGATTTAACCCAATTAAATAGACATGAGAGTATCTAATTATTGTTCCCAAACTATTAAACGACAGTTTATTCAAAATAATAACTCCGAATATAACCTCTATAATTGTATTAACGACCCCAAAACCAAATAAAGACAACCAGTTAATAAAGTTGAACTCACCCGACTACAATGTTCCCATAACATTTTTTCCAAACAAATAATTCAGAACAACAAAAACCAAACAAAAAGTCGTAAATATCATCGATTTGTCCAAAAATCAGATAAATATTTATAGCAACTGTCTCCAATCATAACCCTCAGCATGCTGCGAGATAACATCTCCACCTGGTATTGGGCCGTCATAATGTTGGGACAAACAGATGGTTCGGGACAAAAGGAAATTCGGTAGGCGGTGACTCGTAAACGGTTGGCGGTGAGTGTGGACATGGTTTAATGGCTGGCGGCTAATTTGGTTAGTGTGGACATGACTTTGGACGGTAGGTTCTATGTTTGGAATAAATATTGAACGGTATTTTAGTGATTTTGAGTATGCATTTGTGCAGCTTATGACTTTAAAGACATACGCCGCGCTAATGAAACTACTGTTTAAACTTTAAACAGTAAACAGGAGTTGAAAGTCTTTGCCTTCAAAATATATAAACTGCAGTTAAATATACAAACAAAAAAATTTATAAACTGCAGTTAATTGCTGGGCCATTAAAAACTTTGTAATTGGTCTAGTACACTTTGTCTGAAAATAATTACAGTAATATGTACGATTTTGAGCCCTGCCAAGGTTTTTTGAAATTGAGTCTTTGACTAGTTAAAGAGTGTGAAGATCTAAAAATGTATACATAGATAGTTTACCTTCGCGGCGCTGCAAACTTCATGAAGTTTACCAATGTAGAATAATCCAAAATTGTACTGAATGAAACGGAATATAAAACCCTACCTGAAAAAAATTGCATCTAGTTTATTATTCAATATTGTAATCACATCCACGTTAAGTTAATTTACCGAACTAATCCCACAAATTATACATAACTGCCTAAAAAGCAGAGGCAATTAATCTCCGCCGGCCACAATGGTAACGAAAACATTGTCCAAAGTATTGACACGTCGTTCACAATGTTTGGGGTGCGGACCCTCTTGACGGCGGGCCACTTGAGGGGTTAAGTGGGAGCGGGCAGCGGATTGCTCTATTCTCCAAAATCCCAAACATTTAATGTTTTCTTTTTCAGGAAAATTATCTCATAATAGTTACATGAGGAAACAGAGCAAAATTTAATAATTTACTATTATAATTTATTGGTATATAAAAAAAACCTGTTATCAGTCGAGAAATCTCCGGCTTGTTCTAAGTTATTCTTAATTTAAATAACGTTATTTTATTTACTGTGATGCACTTATTTCAATATATGCAACAGGATAGGAGGAGGAGGAAGCCCTCTAAGAACTACATAGTAAACGCACGGCCATTTAAAATCGGTACTTTGAAATAGTAAAAGATGAATTAAACTTCTAAAAAAAACGGTTTTTACTAGTATTGTACAACGATCTCATCAAAAATGTAGTACGATAATTTGAAATTGGTAATTTCCTTGGTAAAAAATATATATTAGTAGTTCATCGAAAATATTGGACGAAATTAAAAAAAAAAAATAACAAAGATAAAGCACATCAAAATTCAGTAGTGGGGGTTCGAGACACGAGTGGCGTTGAACTTCAACGGACTTTACTATATTTTCTTTTGTTTAATTGAAAACTAAAAAAATATATTTGTCAAGTTTTTTTGATAATCTAACTGTTGGACTACTATATTTTTATAGGAAGTTAAACCATTAAACTGTTTCACAAGCGCAAGCGAGTTCAATCCGCTTCCGCTCTTCCCCGACCCCACAAGTCCTGCATCACCCAATATTGTGCGAGATCGTGTCCACGATTATCTCTTATCAAAGCCATCGGTTGCCATTGCTCGCCATTGCTTGCCATTGTGGCATTGCGTCTGCATTCGTCAAGGTGCTTGAGTATTGTATTTTTTTGTCAGTAACTTATTACTTTCAATTATTTATGTGTCGTTCAATTATGTGTGAGGCTTCTAAATACTTTTCAATGAGTGCGGTGTCAGGCATTTTGGTACGCTGGAGTATAAGATATTGTGATTTATGATATTGCTTTTGCAAAAGGTAACTAGGTTTTTATTAAAAAAAAAAAAACATTTGACATATATTTAACAACACGTTATTTAAAGTACCTACCTATTGTCTTATCTGTTTACTAAATCTTTGCTAATAATAATAATATAATAAGCACTTGTAATAAATTATAACAGTGCTTACATTTTTACCACGAAGATATATATTTCCAGAATTTTGAGGAATTTATCCATTCCTCGTTGCACATACGACATTGATCCTGATTAATATTATGTCACTTATGGAGTGTGTGTTACGTAGAGCGAGTGCTACTATAAACCTAAAGGTTAGAGTTTTAACAGATTAATAAATAAATAAATATTAAGGGTCAATCTTACCAAATCGACTTAGTCCCAAACTAAGCAATGCTTGTACTATGAGTACCTACTAGACGATGATATATAAAATATATAAATACATATTATAGATAACATCGACGAATATTTGTTGCTGGGTCATGTCTTAATCACACAAATATTAGTCCTTGCCGGGATTCGAACCCAGGACCGCCGGCTTTGTAGGCAGGTGCGCCAACCGCGTCGTCAAATAGTAGTGCTTACTAGATGAATATTTGCATGTCACCAAATAACTAAACATAGTTAGACTATTTGTACCTCTCTAACACCCCTTTTTATGTTACTTATATTTTACAAATAAATAATTACTTCAGTACGTACGAGGGGCACACCGAAATGATCGGGAATAGAGTACTTTAAACTGAGTTACATTAAATCCTTTTTTGTCACATGCATACTGGCGACTTACAATCACGATGCCGTTTTTACAATTTAAAAAAAGAACGATATATTTTTTTAATTCCATTTTTAAATTGACAACTCGATGAACAAAATGGAGCTGACGCGTGAAAATTTTCGTGCAATTATTTACCATAACTTTCGTCGTGGCTTATCTCCAGATGAATGTCGCAATGAGCTTGTTACTATATACGACATTGAAGCACCTAGTCAGACGACAATATATCGGTGGTATGCTGAGTTTCGACGGGGTCGTGCCTCTCTTGGCACCGTACCTTCATCAGGTCGGCCGAAAACGGCGGTTTCGCCTGAAAACATCGCGGCTGTGGAAAAACTACTAAAAGAAGATAGACATGTGACATACGAGCAGATTCGGGCAACCATAGGCATTGGAATGACTGCAATTCACACTATTTTGCATGGTGAATTGGGTGTCAGAAAATTGATTTCCCGATGGGTACCCCATAATTTGTCTGAAGAGCAAAAGGCGGCTCGTGTTGATTGGTGCCGATCTATTCTGAAATGCTACAATGGAGGAAAGTCAAAAGCCGTTTATAATATGGTCTCGGGTGACGAATCCTGGATTTATTCTTATGAGCCTGAAAGAAAGCACCAGTCGGCAGTATGGGTCTTCGATGACGAGGTCAAACCAACGAAAGTTGTGCGTTCTCGAAGCGTGTCGAAGAAGATGGTGGCTTCGTTCGTCTCAAAAAAGGGGCATGTTGCCACAATTCCTCTAGAAGAACAAAGAACCGTTACCGCTGATTGGTATATCACAGTTTGTTTGCCGGAGGTGCTGGCCGAACTTCGCCAAGGGAACCCGAGACGCCGCGTCATCTTACACCACGACAATGCGAGCTCCCACACCGCCCACAAAACAACTAAATTTTTGAACGACGAAAACGTTGAGTTGATGTCCCATCCTCCATACAGCCCTGACCTGAGTCCAAATGATTTTTTTACGTTCCCTAGAATTAAAGATTTATTGCGTGGTCAGCGGTTTGAGAACCCAGAAGCCGCTGTGGAAGCCTATAAATCGGCCATTTTGGCAATGCCTACTTCAAACTGGAATTATTGTTTTAATGACTGGTTTAAAAGAATGCAAAAGTGCATTGAATGTAACGGAGAATACTTCGAAAAACAATAAAATATAATTTATGTATATAGTGCACATAGTTTTTTAAATTCCCGATCATTTCGGTTTGCCCCTCGTACTAGCTTTTGTGGACTAAGGGCCTATTCTTTTCCTGCCTGTACAATGTAAGATTTTTTGGTTCAGTAATGTATCATGATGTAACATTTCCATAAATAAAAACATACTAAACAGCTCGCATTCCACAGAAACGCGAATAAAGCAATGCAAACAAATATGCAAAAACTATACTAAGAAATAACGCCGGCTCGCGACGGTCCCGAATATTCCGCTCCAATAAAAGGATGCTCCCAGAACGATAAAACTCAATAGAGAGCATTAATCAAAACGCGGAGCGCAAAAAATGCGACGCGTGGGCGAACGCTTTTTATCGGTCAAGCGTGAGAGGTTTTTAAATATACAGGAAGTCAAACAATCTTTAAATTTATGAAAAATTTAATGTCTTATTATTTTTTAACGCCACAGTTTTTATATTAAACCATTTATACAAAAATCAAATCATATTTTTTTATGATTAACCTGATGGCGGTAGAGACACGTAGGGTTCGATTCGGTCTCTTCTGCTAATAAGCATTTAAATTTGTCTCTACTTTGATCTTTGTATCAATGGTTTTTGCCCTAGCAGGGATAGTACATTTACAGGATTATGTCAAAAGTCTAATAAAATTCTGGCTTTTTATTAATAAAAATATATTATTAAAATCCCTATGAAACGGGTTTACTCACGTCATTTATGTTGATTATTGTCCGTCATGTTTCGAATCGGTACGCGATTCATCATCGCGGCGGCAGCCAACCTGACTGAGATAAACATATTTTTCTCTGTCCAAGTTAAATTTCCATTTTATTTGTTTTATTTAAATGTGTAACAGTCACAAAAACCGAAGAAAACATTATTATATTTTACAACATTTTCAGTAGAAAATCCTTAAATTTTTACCCATCTCCAAATATTCGTGACAAGTTTTTTACCCCGGCCCGCATCACCACAATAAAAATATTGAACGCGATCTGTCAATGAAATTAACGACCGATACCTTTCGTTCTCTCTTTGTTTATTTTAGGCTTTTGGAATTATTGGATCTTCCGTATCGATCGACTGTGACTTATATTTGAGCAACATTATGCTGTCTCTGGATTCTTCTTTTTGGAATTGCGATTGTAAAGGTGAAACAAAGATTGAATAAAAACAGGGCGATAATCAAGCGAATAATGCCGCGCGGTGTTACCCGCTTATCCCACGGGAACACTACTATTTTTCGGGATAAAAAGTAGCAAATTTGTTAATCCAGGGTGTTAGCTACCTTCACACCAAAATTTATCAAAGTTGGTCCAACCATTTGAGCTTGAAGAACTAAAAATTGGGCTAGTGCGAGTCCGACTCGCGCATGAAGGGTTCCGTACCATAATCTATAACAAGTTTGTTGTATGGGAGCCCCCCTTAAATATTTATTTTATTTTATTTTTAGTATTTGTTGTTATAGCGGCAATAGAAATACATCATCTGTGAAAATTTCAACTGCCTAGCTATCACCGTTCTTGAGATACAGCCTGGTGACAGACGAACGGACGGACGGACGGACGGGCGGACGGACAGCGAAGTCTCAGTAATAGGGTCCCGTTTTTACCCTTTGGGTACGGAACCCTAAAAAACAATATAATGTGCCCGTGGGATGAGTGGCTAATTCTGCGCGGCTTTATAAAGCACCCATGACTTTTAACGTCTGATGTCATCTTCAAGAAAGTTAGTATTTTTGACATGTGTCATCGTTCAGTTCAGTCACGTATTTATGAAATAAACCGCATCATAATCATAAAGTTTCCTCGTAAACTGAGCAAATGTTACTACTTTTAGCACAATTCCGAGGGCATGCGTACAGGTAAAGCAAATAAGATCTCGATAAAAGTTTATTTCGTCCATGTCGGCAACATTTTGTTTATTGTTGGTTTTAGCACCGGAACTTAAAAATGAAACATATGAAGTATTTAAAATATTTAATTTTTTATGACTGTCAGAAGACATGATCTTCCCTCGGTTATATTCGTTTGGCTAAAATTTGTTGATCTAATTTTGCGTCGAAACGAAAACCAAGAAAATATTTAGTGCGCGAATGATACGACAGTATGCTTATTTATAGGTATATGTACTTTCATTCATAGTAAACTTCCACCTCAGGGAAAAAGAAAATAATTATACAGTAATTTAACAAAATCAATGTAAAAGACTGTTTTTCAGATTGCTTTTAATATATTACAATTTGTTTGGAAACAAAATGTGTAAGTACTACTTTGTCTCGTTTTTTTAATATGTAACCATCCAAATGCTGGTTTCTGTTTAGCTCTACGGTTGACTGGAAGATAATTTTTTATGGCACTATGACCGCAATACATGCAAGACTTTGTGGTACACACCAAAAAAAATTAAAACTGAGAAATGTTTCTGAATGAAGTTCCAAACACAACAATAATGAAAACATAAAGTCTCATTAAAACTGAGAAATGTTTCTGAATGAAGTTCCAAACACAACAATAATGAAAACATAAAGTCTCGTGGAATGACACTGCCAACGCCATCTACCGACTCTGCGTGGAACCTCGTGGCGACACGCCGTGCGCATGAAGCGATGCAACCTTGCACCTGCGGTATTAATACTGCGCTAGAGTGCATTTATAAACAACAGAAGATAACTCCATGGTAGTAAAAGAGCATAATATTGATATTATCAAGTCGATGTTGAATTTTGTTGAGCATATTTCAAGGATTTAATTGAAATACTTAATGTTTAACATCATCATCCTCCTAGCCTTTGTCCCATTTTTTGAGAATGAATTCTCAATCGGGGTCGGCTACCTAAATCCCAAGATGTGGCGTAGGCACTAGTTTTTACGCAAGCGACTGCCATCTGACCTTCCAACCCAGAGGGGAAACTAGGCCTTATTGGGCTTAGGTGGTTTCCTCACGATGTTTTCCTTCACCGAAAAGCGAGTGGTAAATATCAAATGACATTCCGTACATAAGTTCCGAAAAACTCATTGGTACGGGCAGGGATTGAACCCGCGACCTCCGGAATGAAATTCGCATGCCCTAACCACTAGGCTACCACCGCTTCTAAATACTTAATGTTTAACGCTTTATTTTAATACTTATTACCTATACATATATACTTACAGATGAGGATGTTTTTGCGGAATTAGTAACAAAATGTTGATGAAATAAAAAATATTATATATTTATTTTGAAAGCTATATGAATTTTGCTTATAATTAAGGATTCTGTCGCCCGAAATAAATGCATATTTTGTATTTGTTTGTATCAGTTTTTCAATGCGGTGGGTTTTTCTTGAAATAATATTGTACTAATATTATTTCAAGAAAAGGCGCAAATATAAAAAAAACTTTTAGGCATATCAGTCCTATTGGGTTGGTATGAATGATAATTCAATTTCTTTTCTAAATGTTATACGAATTTTAATATATGAAGTTTACGAATGCGGTATTTCAAGCGATTGCCACAACGGTATAATATCAGCTGATAGACTGATACTGCTGAAATGAAATGAATGGCCTCCCCCAAATTTCTCCACGATTCGCTGTGCGCCGCCCTCATCCAACTTCTTCCCACGATCCTAACTAGGTCTTGTTGGGGGCCGTTCCATGCTGTTTCTTCCAGTACGCGGTCACCACTCAAGAACCTTTCTGCCCCAGCTGCCATCGGTTCTACAAGCAATATCCAGCCCACTGCCACTTCATTTTGGTGACGGTCTGAGCTATACTTACTTATCTATAACCATGGTTCTCTTGCGGAACTTAAGTCATGGTAAAAGATTTCAAATTGTACCTACACATATTTGTCGGCGGAATGTCCTCATAACTGGCGTTTCGTAGGCTCGGCTGCCACGCGACAGTAAATCCCATTCGTTGACACTTCGTTCTTATTTGAGGCCCTATTCTGATTGGAAACGCTGAGGTGAAGTTGGATTCCGTCTTATTAGAAAATCCAAGATGCGCGCACCATAAAACCTATTTATTTACCATAGTCAGGTTAAAAGTATACTTCATCTTTGAATGTGAAGCTATCCTTAGCTATAATGTCTTAAAATTCGTCTAGACGTTTTTAGCGTTGCGTAGCGAGGCCCTAAAGAAATCTAATATAATACGGTATTTGATAACAGCTCAAATCAGCTACTCTTTATGAAATGTCAAAAACGATCTGTTAGTATGAAGCTTCTCATGACGATACATGCATGTGACGTCATAAAAATCAATCAAAAGTTAGTGATTGTTTATTTGGTTCCGCGTATTTTTTAAAGTGTGTTTAGTGGTTTCAATGCCACAATAGATATTCACTATAGTCAAATACCGTATCGATAAATTTCTTATTTCTTGAAAGTAGAAAGTAACGTGTGGTAGGGTAAACCTTAATGTTTATATTGAAGCGAAAAACATGCCACCAGGCTTCGATAGAACAATTTTATTGGAAGTTCGCCCATCTGGCCCAAAAGCCATACAGACGTGGGTTTCGAACCTCGCACGAAGAATATTTTTTTTTACTGATATGATATTGTAATATTGTTAATTGTAAAAATTGCCAAGACTGGCTGAATCAGCCCGGCTTTCTGACGTTGTACGGCGACCGTTCTTCAATCGCGAGATTTGCAAGTTGCCACGCCCTACGACCAATATTTTCCTATTTCACATAGCCAACGTATTTACATTACTGCAGACGCCAGGTGAGTAGACCCGAGTGATACGAAGCCGGCAAGCCCTTTTCACAACTAGGCATGTATAGTGCTTTTCTCAAACATATACAATTAAATAAAATATAATTGATGTTCTCATGAACACTTACATTTTGTACAAAATTCCTTCACAGTTATATCGAGTTGCTCCGCCCGGAACGTGAAACTTCGAAGCCTGTTATAACGCACGTTATGACGATATTTCATCGCATGTTTGAAAGAACAGGTTTGTTATACTAGAACGGTAAACATCTTGCATCTAAAACGCGCCAGCTCCCAGAATAAGCCCGCCCGTTCGGGCCGCGCAAAAAACAGCGAGCTGCCAGCAATTTGTTGCGCGCGCGTCGATAAAGCCTTAAACGCCGCGCGACAGATTGCGTACGCCAACCCATTTTATAATGGCACTCCTTATGCCACAGAGTTTTTGACTTGCATCGTTAGGTGTATTATTTATTAAATTTGAATTTTAATTAGTTATGTATAATTTGGTATCATGCAATTTTATATTAATTTGTTGTTTGTTCACAGAACCGTAGCTTATTTTATTATATTAGTTTTTTAGATTCTTAGATACGTCTAGTTCCCAATTTTTACGCCTATCAGAATGGAAAAGGTATATATATTGATCTCGGAGAAAAAATGGCTTCGGTGACGGCAGAAAAAATAAATTATGTATATGCAAAAAAATCTAATTAGAAAGCGAAATAAATAAATAAGTATTTTTCTAATTATATAAATCGTGATATCGATAGTCGCTCTTTAATTTAATTATCGATTTTTAAATTATAAATGAGTACAGATTTTCAACCAACTTCAAAAAGTAGAGGTCCACGCGTGTGCCTTTCTACATTATTAACTCAGAACTTTATCGTAAATATATGAATCGAATCCCCGAATTGTCCCGTTTTTTCAAAATTTAGTTTTTCCACTGAGTTACACAAAATGTATGAAAATTTCATTACTAAACTTCGTATTTTGTACTAAAGCTTAGTGCAAAATAAGGAGCTCGAAAAAACGACGGCAAATAAATTGGCCCTAATGGCAATTGTAACCGTATTTCTGCGTACATAGAGTTCAAGGCTTATGATGATGGCAATAGCAATGTTTAGTGGAAACGAGCCGGCGCGGCGGCTCGATTTCTATTCTCACACCTTCTCATCTTACCTCGTATCGCTGCTGGAAAAGCACCTTATATCTATAAATTTATGAAACATGTAATGTCTCATTATTTTTAGTGTGGGTACACACCACAATTTTTATATTAAATTATAAATACAAAGATATCAAAGCTCAAAGCAAAATTGAAATGAGTTACCTGGGGGACAAGACCGGGAATCGAACCCGGTACCTCTGGATTGCCGATCCAGTGCGTTATTATTAGTACTTATTAGTACCGGTTACTAATAGTTCACCTTATTATCTGTCTAAGACTAACAACTTTGGGTAGATTAGCTACGCGTCGATAAATTCAAATTCAAATTCATATTCAAATTCAAATCTTTATTTCGAAATATTGCAATCCATATAATTGTTAGTAACACACAAACTTATAAACCTATTTTAAGGACAATAACAACCATAACTTATAACAATACTAAAGGCGGCGTGGTGCGGCGACCGGCGGTGCGTGCAGCCGCACCCAGCGCGCGAGCAGCGGCGAGTCCCATCGCTGCGCCAACGCGTTTACAATGCTATTTGAGCTGAAGAGAGCGCGATTCAGTAACGATGCGCACCGCTTCCTAATTATAGCATCAAAACCATCGGTGTGCGCCTCGGCAAACATTGCTGACGCGCTACAGAAACGTGGCAGCCCAAACAGCACCCTAAACGCGTTGTTATATTGCACGCGCAGAGCGTTGTATGCCCTCTGCGTAAAACTGACCCACAGACTGCACGTGTAGAATGATTGGCAGTATGCTTTGAAAAGCGTTAACTTCACTTCATTACTGCAACGGGCAAATCTGCGAGCCAGCATGTTACAACGAACACACAACGCCCTGCGCTCCCTCTCGATATCATCATTATCTGACATACTTTCCGTTACCCAGTGGCCTAGGTACTTAAACTTTTGTACCACATTTAAAGCGGTACCACAAAGCGTTACAGGGGTCATTTTATACGATTTTTTACCGGCTTTAAATTGAAGTAGCTCGCTTTTTGAAGTATTGTACTTCAGCCCATGGGAACCTGCATATTTTTCACATGTTTTCACCAGTCGCTGCAGAGCACCTACCGAGGGGCTCAGCAACACCATGTCATCCGCGTAACTCAGATTATTAACGCAGACCCCGCCTATATGACATCCAGCATATGTGCTGCTGAGCTCCTCGATCAGCTGATTCATGTATAGGTTGAAAAGCTTGGGTGAGCTTAATCCCCCCTGCCTCACTCCGCAGTTCATCCTATACACGTCAGAGTGCACTCCGGCCCATTTAACAGTATTCGATTGGTGCCCGTACCAATACTTAAATAAGAACGTGACTTCTCGGGGTACGCTTGTTTGCTCTTGTAACTTATGCCACAATTTGTCATATACCACCATGTCAAATGCTTTTGACAGGTCCAAGAAGCAAGCGAAAACAGGTGTCTTGCGAGTGGTGTAGTACTGGACAGTTTGCTTGAGACATAATATAGCGCTTTCGGTAGATAAGCCCGGCCTAAAGCCAAACTGCGCGTCATGTAGGTTTAGGTGCTTACCTAGTATGTCATCAAGCAGACCATCCAGCACCTTAGCCACGATCGTGGCAAGCGAGATTGGCCTGTAATTAGATAGCTCTGAAGCGTCCCCCGTTTTGTTCTTTACAATAGGGACTACAACGGTATGCATTAAATCTTCTGGTAAATAACTATGACTAATACACAAATTGAAAAAAAGGGAAAGTACTCTAGGGAGATGACTTCCAGCCAACTTGAGATGCTCGACACTGAGGCCATCGTGCCCTGGGGATTTCCCTCTTACCATGTTTTTAATCTTTAAAGCCACTTGTTTAGCCTCAAATCTGATAGGAGGCTCAGGTTGATCGACAGTATCGAGCGTCTCCTTTGACTGGGCTAGCGGTGAAGTAACTGTAAAATAGTCCTTAAAAGCATTTGCAATACCATGCGGTTCGTGTATGCCAGCAACGCCCACGGGGAGACTCGACTTTATGTTAAACTTGTTGGTGTTTTTCCAAAATTTGTTAAAATCCCTGTCCGAATGGTTTTTAGCTAAAATATCCATTTTAATATCCAGTTCGTGCTCTTGGCAGTATTTGAGTTTCGATTTGAACACCTTTTACCGATACCGATAAAGCCTTACACACCTAAGATCGAACGCAACGCATTTTATAAACCTTTCTTTATAAATTATAAGACCGTATTTTTAACTTGCCTTGAATATTAACGACACTAACTTGATAAAAACTTAATCCATACCTAGAAGCCCAGCAATTCCAGGTTCGAATCCCAGCGCGGGCAAGTATTTGTAAGAACTAGGGTATGCTGTGCCGGGAGTTCACAGTAATCCCATACTATTTTTTTCTGGGATCGGGACGGTACAATGATAACGCATATTTGGTTTGTACTTGGATCTATGATATTTTCTTAGGCATGTAAGTATAACATCTTAACATCTAGGTATACCTACTATTATAAGCAAACTTATTTATTACTTCAAACTTAACTTATTTATTATTTCAGAAGAATGCGATTCAGCAAGGACATGCTGCCAGCGTCATTGGGACCATGGTGCCGCGGAGGCATAGTTTTGTAGATTTATTCCAGCTTATTTTAAAATATTTTAGATTTTAGTTCTTTAGTTTTATATTTTTAGTTTTAATTGTCCTTTTATATTTTCTTTTCTTGTCCCAAAGTTGGTACCTCTTAATAAAACACTTGTCTGCTTTCAGAAAAAAAAATCAAAGCACCATGCAGGATTTGAATGGGTACTCGTTCAGCGCCACCTGTTGGTAAACATTTCTTTATCCTCTCATCAAGCCGAAACGTCTAGACCGATCTTAACCAATTTTGGTACAGATAACTGAACATGCAACGATGGATATAGGATACTTTTTACCCGACTATACCGATAAAACAAGTTAAGCGCGGTCGAAGTTGTACCTTAAAGTGTTATATAAATGCGAGAAAAGTAGTGAAACCGCGGCAAAGCCTTTATAGGCACCGTAAGTGAATTTAAGTAGTAATGTAATGTGGTCGCGCAAGAGGTCGGGTCGAGCGTTGCGCGACCAGCGGGCTCTAACTGGCTCATTAAAACTAAATGGTTGGCGATTTAACATAACATTAGATGGGAAGGAAAATATTGCTTTTCTAAAACTTAAATCATTGATACAAAAATCAAAGCTCAAAGAAAAATTGACCGGGATTCAAACCCCACCGGTCTCTTCCACCAGGTTACGCATTTAAATTTTTCTTTGAGATTTGATCTCTGTACCAATGGTTTAATATAAAAATTTGTGGTATGTACCCACATCACAGAATAAAGACACTACCCACATTTAAAAAATGCGACATGAGATGTTTCATTTTTTTTTTCAAAAACTTTTATGGCAGAAACAACAATATCGGTACCTTAGTTATTAGGTATAACATGCATATTTAACGGAGTATAAGTGACTTTTCTTTCCCTGGAAATATTTTTTGAGTAGAGTGGTAAATGGTATAAAAATAATTTTAATAAGCATTTTCGATGGATTCATAATTGTCATTAGCCATAATTTCCGTAGTCACAATTTCTACTTTTTTCTGAAACAAATAACTTTTCAGGATTGTTATGATATATAGGTACCTAACCTAAACTAAGGTATCTAATGGGTTTTACTCTCAAAACTCATATAAAATAATCTCACAGTTATGGCTAACGATTTTATGACAAACAATACGTTATGACAATCAATCGTTATCCCGTCTGCAAGATGCCGTAAAGAAAAATGATTTACCTGCAGTTTATAGATCCTTACATCAAGGATTAAAATGAAAAAGAAATGAAAAATTTATTGATAACATTCGTTACAGGTCATTATCTTATTACATTATTACATGATTAGAATATAATTTAATGGTCTTCCAAAAATTGTACAAAGCCTATCAGAAGAAAGTACACATTTATATCATTTATTTTCTAAGTTACAGTTGTCCTAATGTTAGCTTCTACACGATTGAGAGAAAGGTAAGTTCGGCAATGTTTACAAGATAAGCTCTCAAATGGAAATAGACATAGAAAATTGCAACTATAAAATTGTCATGAATACGATAGAAACTTGAGAATTACAGCTCCATCAAATTCGCGAACACATTCGAATATAAATATGTTTTCGAAATCTTAGGTAACGAGCATCTAGGTGCTTTGGTTTACACTAAAACTAACTGTAACTGGTACTTAAATCTAAAATGTACTATGTCGACAAGCTGAGCCATAGAAATTTTAGTCTTGGTACAAATCTTTAGGGCTTAAGCTTAACTGGTATCTAAGTTGAGGTTGAATTTGTTTTGTTTTGAATCTTCAGTGAGTAGTTTTGTATTCATGAGTTGACTTTTGAACCGAAGGGTGTACTAGAAAATGCCTTTATTTACATGCATTATTATTTACGACTACATTACGACATGATGTTCACGTAGGTATTAAGTTTTCTCAACTCCTCATCATAGATAAGTTCTTGAATCAGTACGAGATCTTCGGATCGGCTAGCTGCACCGCGTGGTGTTACACGCTTATCACACGGGAACCCTACATTTTTTCGGCATGAAAAGTAGCCTAGTGTTAATGCAGTGTGTCAGCCACCTTTATACCAAAATTTATCAAAATTGGTCCAGTGGTTTGAGCGTGAAGAAGTAATAAACGTACCTACATATAAACACACATACAAACTTTCGCCTTTATAATATTAGTGTGATTGACTTACTCCACAAGAGTGTATATGTATGTAGGCATGTATTTAAATCGATATCTGTATATTTCCTTTTTTCGATCAAAATATTTGAAAGTTTCACCAAAAATACTGACTTGCACACTAAATAATGCGAATTAAATATACTAAGTATTTAAAGGTATATGCAAAACTGTTTTACTGGATATAAAAAAAAAAATTGGGCAAGTGCGAGTCCGACTCGCGCATGAAGGGTTCCGTACCTATATATATATATATATATATATATATATATACATAATCTATAACAAGTTTGTTGTATGGGAGCCCCCCTTAAATATTTATTTTATTTTATTTTTAGTATTTTTTGTTATAGCGGCAATAGAAATACATCATCTGTGAAAATTTCAACTGTCTAGCTATCACCGTTCTTGAGATACAGCCTGGTGACAGACGGACGGACGGACGGACGGACGGACGGACGGACGGATGGACGGACGGACGGACGGACAGCGAAGTCTCAGTAATAGGGTCCCGTTTTTACCCTTTGGGTACGGAACCCTAAAAACTAACCTAACCTAACCCGGCTGAGTCGGGTCTTAGTGTGCAGTGCGAGGATAATTAGTGTGCAAGTCAGTATTTTTGGTGAAACTTTCAAATATATCCGATGTACGAACCATATTTTTGGTGTGAATTCGGTCAAAAAGGTCATCTCGTTTTGTATGATGTTTAAGTTTTTTTTGTAGGACATGTTCAGTTAATCAATTGTTTTTTTTGCACAGCATTAGTTTTTCTGGTATGCATTCAGTTAATTAGTGGAGTTACCTAGTGTGGTGAAAAATTATACAGATGTGCATTTAATAATATCCCATGTATTACATATATTTTCGCTACATTGTAGATATGAAAATCAAAGTATTTTCAAGATCATTTCAAAGAAGAATCCCCAGGGAAAGAAAACAAGAGTAGTGTGATTATAGGTAAGTGATGACTTGATGAGTGTCCCCACATAACATATTTTCATCATCATTCAAATACGTTTCATTTATTCTATTGTTTTGTATTTATTGTTTAAATTCGTCACAATATCTTAAGACAAAGATAACGTTATCTTTTAATTAGGTAACTTGAAAGTACGTACATTTTTATTAGTATTGAAATGCAAATACGAATAGTATATATTTATTAAACATACCTGTATTATATTTTTTTTAAGATACGGACATAACGAAGATAATAAGAAATTGATTTAAAAATAGATTCGACTAGGTAAGTACCTATACGCGTTATTTCCTTTTGCATAACAAGTTCTATTTTCTGAAATAAATAATTAATAAATAATTGAATAAAAAAACGAGTCATCATTGAACCTTACAAGCAAAAGGGCACCTACATAACACCGTGTACCGCGAGTAGGTACGGTACGATACATACAAGGTGTGACCGCTCTCATTAAAACCCAATCAACAAGTGCGAACAATTACCAATGTCACCCCACCACTTATGACGATTGATCTAAATCCCCACTTTTAGGGCAGTCAATGCCCCCCTATAACGGTACCAGGCGTGGCCTGCGCACCGTACGCCAATCGCCGCGCACTCACGCGCTCCTCAATGATCTAAACGAATGATCTAGCGTGTTTGTCATTTCGCGACTGCCCGATTGGCTGACGGCGGACAAAATTTGGAGCGGCTATGTAGATCATAAAATTATGCGCGATCAATTTATGACCAATTTTAATATTCATTTAAACTTTGACCTAAATTTTTTTTGTTGTAATTTATTTATCGATTATGACCTAATTAATATTCGACATTTAAATCTGCAACAATCAAATTATCATCATAGTCCACGTAAATTACGTAGCTTGTCTGGTATTCTAAAAATGAATAACGGAACATAGACGTGCTTTATGGTCATAGAGAAAGTAACGGGATGCGCGGACGCGACCTTCCCGCCCGCTTGCCTCGTGCCGACTGACTGATGAGCCAAGCTTAACCTCTGATAATAAGAGGGAGCGGCACAGCGATACAGTAAGCGACGCGCGCGAGCGAGACGCACGATGTATCTTCTTCGGTGATCGTGAAGTGCAAGATGGGTTTACAGTCACACACGGACCATATCCGAGTGAGGCTCGGGAAAAACTCACGCGCCGGCCACGCACGGACGCGTTCGATTTACGAATTCGCGGCGGTTCGCAAATTTTTTCTTTTTTTAAACGGCTCGCAAAAAACGGACAGTATTTTTAAGTTCAGTTCGAAAATCGAACATTTCTTTTTTATTTTTAAACAGTATATTGTGATTTTTGGTGTGTGTTTTGTGAAATTATGGAGAACAAATCTTGCAGCTGAGTGGACATCGATTATTTTTTATTTAAAAATCCAGGGATAATCGAGTGAACAGCTGATCCTGTGATATCCAAGGTGAGTGTTATTTACTTATTCGTACATAAAATATATTTTGTTTTTTGGTTTTATATTCCCGAAATAATGTACACAGTTCTTAAATTTTATGCCTCTTTAGCAATTTTTTTTAAACTGATATTTACCTGTTGTGTGTAAGTAACATCTTTCGTCAACAATATTAAATTATGTAGCTTTAGGTACGTAACTAGCTATTATTTACATACTTATCACATACTTATTATAAGAATTAATATCATAGTTTTCAGCTTCGAGTCATAAAGTAGGTACAACAACTTTAAGTTGACTCGATGCATTAAATCCTTTTTATCTTTTCTTATCTTTATTACAAGATTGGTACACGTGGGTCGTATCTGTATCGATATCTGAGATTGCACTTATCTGAACATCCCTATTGTTTTAAATCCGAGAGCTCTAGAGTCATAACTTGTGTCCAGAACTTTTGTTTTATTCATTTTTTAAATTGGTTTTAGTGGCGATTCCCACTGGCTTGCCTAGTTTAAGGCTTTTGAGTACTTGTACTCTCGAAAAATTACTTAGTCAAATTTGCTCAGGCTTATCGAAGAATTATTTCAACGCCACGCCACTGATAGGAATTTACATTCACGTGTTACATTACTTACTTTAGTTAGGTCAGGTTACAAAATGATGATATTTTTTTTCTTAATCAAACTTTTTTTGTGTCAGTAAGGATTTAACCTTATTTCTAGTTTTTTATGATCGATCACAGTTTATTTTGTAACAGTTTAACATATCACGCATGCGCTTTTCACTAGAGATGGAGAAAAGCGTTATATATCAGTCACTGTGACTATTTTTCCTATTTTAAATACATAACTGTGACTTTTTATTGTTTGTACACGTACTTACGTTACTAACTGTAATGTGATCACCATCAGATCCTTGTAATGATTGCCGAGATTTTATTATACTTTTTATGCTCTACTAAATGCGTTTCAGGCGGAGTAATTTGAAAAATATGGCTAAAATTATAATAGTAACTGCACTTTGGCAACAAGTAGTACGTACGTAGTAGGCGTTCATAAATATCTGAACACGACTCTTTTTGACTGGGCGTTACAGTACATGTTATGCGATATATCTGATGGTGACTGTACATTATGTATATGTATAAACTATAAGTAGGTCCTACCGGCCCTTACCCCGGCTCCACACTACTAGTGAAGTTGACCGAAGTTGGGAGAAAATGATAGTTTAAGAGGCACTTCACTGAGGTAACCCATACTTCGGCAAACTTTGGTCAACTTCGCGAGTACTGTGGAGCCGCAATTATACTAGAAGGCAGCTACTGACACTATTACGTTGTTATTTCGTGACAATTTATAGTAGTAAATACTTTAAGACGACTGATCGCTGTGACTTTTTATAGCCATGTCACCCAGCTCTAGCATTCGCAGTTACTAAAATAATCAAGATTAACTAATCAAATTATCTATTTTGAATACAGTGGACATACCTATGTATATACTCATGTGAGACATGCAGACTGCGTGTGTCTTTGTATATGCGCATCTGTGTATATGATAATGTTTCTGCGGCATAGTACCTTTCAAAGAGATGATCCGATTTTTAAGAACTATTCAGCCATTTGAAGTTTTTTTTTTTCTATATACAGAGTTGGAAGGTTTTTATCGTACAGTCAACCAATTTGATTCCTAGGCCATTTCGTACCTTGTCACAGTGAACGCCAATATGAAAGCTGCTTGAGATCGCATATCATTGTCATTGTGACAAGGTTCTATAGCGGCCAAATTGGTTGACTGTACCAGTTTACTAGATATACCTTATTTTAGGAATGTTAATGCCCGTTTATAAGGCTTAACTATCCAAGAGCTAAGTGAAGTACTCATAAAGAACTTTAGCATCTTAGTAATGTTGGAAACAATGTGCTTACTTACTGAGATAGCCGACATACTAAGGATCTGATTACTTTCTTTTATTATGCACTTGCAGAGATTACCTAGTTAGGTAGTCTATCCGAAATGACCACACTTATTCTTAACTAAAGTAATTCACTATTGTAATAAAATAGACATTATCTAAGTCATTATTTCCTGACTAAATAAGGTGGGGGTTATATCGTGTTTTATTTGTACCTGTCAGTCTCTCTGTAGCATCGCGGCTCCTGAATAAGTACGATTACGATTTAGTTTGTTTTTGTTTGAAATGTGCTCTCTATAGGTGTAACGCTTTCTTATTTCAACGTTTATTTGTCGATGTATATAACTTTATACACGAAATAAACCTATAAATATATTCTCAGTTCCGTTTCATGTCAAAATAAAACTCTGATGTTGTCAACATCATTAACATTATATCACACTACCTACCTAATTATTTTGTTTTTGAGCATCAACTGCGCAGTTCTAAACATTCACCTTTTGCCAAATTGAAACGAATCAATTCATCTTTTCATAACGATATCGCTCTTACCAAACTGTTTATAGTCATACGTTAAACCTTTCCAGTCATACTAATCCATCTAGTTCATTTTTTTCTAAATCCGGAGTCAGATCCGTGACCCTTTGTAATCAAACGCAATAAATATCATATGTTTGTATGATCCCTCACATATGTCAGATATATCACATGCATGATTGATTATGCGTATGTATTTCCTAATCGAATTATGTATAAATAGTATACAAACTTACATTTGCTGATATCAGCAGCGTATCAAAGATTGAAGATGGTTTGCTTGGTACTGAATGGTGATCCTTTTATGTTAAATCGAACGCAAACCTAAGTTTGTGGTTTGTGAGACCTTGGGTGCTTCTTTAGGTCATTATAACGCAATGTTATATTGACGCCAATTAATTTTGAGATTCAATTTGAGTTAATTAGTTTGTGGTTAAAAATGTCAGTCTGATATTTCTAATGACGCGAAACTAAAGATGTGAATTATGTGTTTTTTAAATTGTTTTTCTTGGTAAATACGTTACTTGTTTTGATCTGAATGCGTTCGGTTTCGTTTGTTTTGTTTTAATTGCATAATTATTTTTGTTGGATGTATCATATACCTGTCAAAGCAGACTTTTTTTTATACAGTATTAATAAATTCGGAGATTTTCCGATACAAATCCAATTAACACGTTTAAACAAATTATGCATACTTACATATTTATATAAATGAAGCACCTAAGGAAATTATTGATTTAAATGTTGGAATAGAATGAGCATTAATAAGAACAATGTAACTACGAGTACTAAGATAGATAAAAAAAATCGTTTGTCCAATCATGGTGATGATGATTGTAACGTAGCTAAAACTTTTGTAAAATCCAATAGCTGGAAATTTGTTACTTGTCCTATATTTTCACAAAATATTAATATAAAACTATTGATACAAAGATCAAAGCACAAAGAAAAAATTTAATACGTAGCCTGACGTAAGTGACCACACGTTTGACCGGTAATCCAGAGGTACCGGGTTTGACTCCCGGTTTCTTCCGCCAGGTTACGCATTTTAATTTTTCTTTGTGCTTTGATCTTTGTATCAATGGTTTTATATTTATATTTTGTGAAAATATAGGTATAAAAAGAGTGGTACCCACATTAAAAAAAAACTGCTTTGCCCTAAGGTTGACTGGTAGAGAATGCCCCATGGCATTAAGTCCGCCTTTTGTACGTTTTTCTTTTGTGCAATAAAGTTTAAATAAATAAAGAAATAAATAAAATAATGAGACAAAACTATAGATATTATTTTAGTTTTATTTTTTTGGAGTAAATCTAAAATGTATGCTAATAATACCAGCATGACTATATAGTATTAGTAGGCAATTAAATATAACATTTATAGTAAGTACTCAACCCGGTTACAGTCCAAGGTAACCATTAAACACACAAGTGATCTCATTAACCCTTAAATGCTCCTTCAACACTCGACAGCAACAATCAATATCTCAAGGTAATTAACTGCATGTAACATAACTAGTAATACATTGTTAAGCAAATGAAGGTTTTTCCGACAACCTTTATTTAACCATCGTACTGAACAATCTAATTAAATGTTGTGGAATTATTTACGTAAAATGAAGGCATGGTGAAGGTATTTCAAGGAAACTTTGCAAGCAGGTTCTTTTGCAAGGGTCGGCAACGCGCGTGTGATGCTCCTGGCGTTGCAAGCGTTCAAAGGCGGCGGTAACTGCTTAACATCAGGCGGGCCGCATGCTTGTTTGCCACCGTCGTAGTATAAAAATAAAAGCAAGTATTTAGCTTCATATGGAACAGCCTTACCATGAGTTACAGTGACAATATTCGCAAGTGACTCCGTAAAGGATATGTATGGAGAATTGTAATTTTACAAAGTAACTGCTAGGGGCACTGTACAAATTGTTTACTCTGTCGCTAGCGAATACGTTCACGTTAATTCATAGTAGGGGTACATCAACTCTAGTGAATTGCTTGTAACACAAAAGTCTCGAACGCGTTTGTATACGGAAAACGTAAATGAGATCTAGATGCTTTATTGTATTGCAAACTTACACTTGAGGTTCCGACCATGAAGATTGTATAGCCATTGGTAAAACATGGGAACTGAATGCCAAATGGTATTTTTATACTCGCGTAGTTTAATCTGTCAATTATAATTTTCACAGACAAAATCACAATAACGCACTTTTTAATCATGTACCAAAATTCTATACTCTATGGTACCTGCTCTTTAATATTCATAAGACATCCTCTCTACTCAACTCTAATAATTTCAAAAAGAGAACATCAGCATATTTGATTTAGAAAAAAAAAAACACGATACTGTTTAGGTACTGATTGGTTGAAATTATTTGTCAAAAGATTTTACCAATCACGAGGCACCCGCCTTGACCATCGCAATCATGTTTTGTTTAAAGGCTAGTTTTAGTTGAACGAAAAAGAATACGTCCAAAATAAAAATTCATAGTGGGGAATGACGATTAAAGAAAAACACGTTTTTATGTGTTTTGCTCGTATAAAAAGTGGTGTGTGCAATATTAAACACAATTACTTAGGTCTTAAAATCTCGTACCTTACTTAGGCCACTCAGCAAGCCTCGTGACCTAAACGCGGCACTCGACTTTAAGAACCTTCATAGTGCAACGATTGCATAAAATACTATTACATATCGCCTGTTTTATCTATGGATCTATCGATGCGCTTGCGCTGGTGACAGTTTACGCACAGAGTGGTCAAAGGGAGTGTTCTCTTTATGGTCATCTCGGTGCATTGTAGTTGTCATACATTTAGCTTACCACAACAATTGGTATACCAACCATCCATAATCATAAAATTTGCATAACCATAACTTTCTAATTTCGATGCAAAATAACACTATAATTAAGCACAACATGTTACTGGTATCACAATATAATTTAAAGTCATAACTCAATCTACATAATGGTATCTAATTTTTTTAAATAATAATAATAAAACTTAACTAGCTATAATATAGGCTAAAACGGAGATCGGGCCCCTTTGGCAAGGTCCCGAAGACGCTGACAGTATTTTGATTTAGTTATAAACAATCATCGCATATTAAAATTGGCGGGAGGTCTTAGTACATACTATCCATTAAGTTATGTTTAATAATATCTAACCTTGTAAAAGAGGAAACCTTTTGCAGTGGTTTATCCCGTGTCTGTGGACAAAACAGCTGAAAGAAAAGCTAACCGTTATAGTTTTTATTTTACAATTTTCAACCTACCACCTTTCAGCCACAATAGTGGTCTGCCACTTTTGCCTAAGTATGGGTTATTATTTTCCGGGCATTTAAAATAATAACTTGGCATCGTTGCCCAGGATTGAATGCCAACTTATTCATTTAGATGCCAAGTTATTAAGTATATGTTAGTTTAGATTTTTAGAGGCCTGGCATGTATTTAAATGCCTTTGCATTAGGCACTCATAAAATAGAGTCCGAAACAGCTAGACCAATTTTTTAGCTCGTACTCGCCGACTTGAACTTCTTTTTAACCATAATGATCTCTTGTCCCAATTCCCACAACTGCAATTTTACACAAAAACCTAATCCCTCACCACACGCACCATATTAAGATTCTGTAACAGTTGCGTAATCCTCGGAATGTGGTGATAATTTGTAGCAAACGTGCGATGTTGCGTTTCCGAGCGTTTGACCTTTTATTTTGTGCAGAACCGCATGTCATAATAGGATGTTAGTGCAAGGCAGAGATATGAGCGAACTAGATATTCTGAATTGTACAGACCAACGAACAAAATAGAATAGGTCTGTTCGCATGTGCGTACCACTAACGAACACCTAACGCAACAGGATTTCGTGTTCAGTGTTTGTGATTACTATGTTTTTGTTCGTTTGTGCGTTCATAGCTTAAGCTATCCTCTTACGGCGTGATTATAAGAAAAAAAAACGTAAAGAAGAGAGGTGTATTGTTTTTTTTTATATTTTTATATTTCCATGCGCAATACCAAAAAAAGTAATGTGATATTTTATGGGGAGTGAAAAGCTACACGTGTGTGACACAACTGTGGATTTCATGTTTTCTAAAATAAAAATAACATAAGCTACGCTTTTTTCCAATTTACTTTCAATGATGGTAACTTAATGATTGTCATACGATGTTCTTTACGAAAACATCAAGTATCAAACACAAAAAAACAATCAGTTTTAATTATTGATTTTTTAAACAAGTCCTAAGTTTACAGCTTGATTCGAGTAACTCGGAGCATTTTGACGTTGGGCGAATCGAAACCTATAAGGATAAGTACATCCCGATGACCTAGGATCGTGAAACTTAGCAAGAATATATCCTTAGTAAATAAAACGGTCCAAAAACAGTAGCTTTGTTTTTACATTACAATGATAATGTATTTTAGTGATTACAAACTTATTTTTAGTTGGTAAACTAACGCTGACTTATGTCGTTTCCTTTTTTGTTTACTTACTTACTTACTACGCTGACTAAGCGACCCGAAGTGGATCTTGGCCTCCGACACTACGCTATGCCATCCTACCCTATCTTGCGCAGCTTTTTTGTTTAAGAAGACAAAATAATACAAGGTGGCTCTGATAACCATCGCTTGAGCTCACTCCTTACGCCATCCACACGTCTGTAGAAAGTTTGGAAACAGCAAAGGTTTTTACAATGGGGTGTGTCCGCGGTCAACGTTTCACCCGGTTTATGGGCCTTCATCTAATGTGGACAATGGCTGTTTGTTACTTTGTCGTTTCATTATAAGCTATTCGTCCTTATCCAATTTAGTAAACAGCTTTCTAACCTCAAAATGAAAATGAAAGTGAGAAAAACACGTAATGTATGGCTAAAGAATACAATTCGTGTAGTTTTTTATTTATTTATATTTTCTTTCTGCAATCAGCTATACAGGCCATAATCAGAAACTGTGGATGTGTGTGTGTTTGTGTGAGTGCGTGTGTGTTAGTACTTTAACTGTTATTTTAACTAATTTTGGTACAGGAATAGCTGGATATGGACATCCAAATAATCGTTATCGGATACTTTTTACCTACTTTGTTAAAACGTTGCATACTTAGTTAAAAAGGCGTAGGTAATAAAAAGTGAAAACGTCCAACACCGATCAAAAGATACGTCATCCTCGTTTCGTACACAGGATGGAACCGGATAAATACAGCATGTATAAAAACTTGTGTAAACAAATCTGCGGTAAATATTTTATATAGGTATTGTCTTTATATATTAGAAAGTGACAAGTTATACTTAATGAAATCTTTCACCAAAAACCTGCACGGTGGGACATAGAGGCTTCCTTTAAATCCATTTTACCCCGTACGTAGCTAGCAGACACCTGCAACCTTCACTAGATCAGCTTGGGGGCTAATTCAGTCATAGAGCCTAAAATTAAATACGAGACCAAATTCCGTGAACACTCTGTATATAAACATAAGTCTTTCTTAGTGTACGAGGCCTAATTAATAGTAACTGCTGAGTTATCTATCGTCTCCGTGATATATTGCCTAAAGCCGAATAGATAGATCGGAACGATATGGCTCTATCGGCTCAAAAGGGCTTAACAACCGTGTATGATAGAGGCGCTTAATACGTTTTTAATCAAGGTAAAAACATAACGTAATCGGATTAAAATGTCTTAAAAACCGTGCAGTATGATGGCGTTTAAGTCGTTCTTATATCATAATGAAAGTGTTTTATTGGAGTGATTGGGAAAGGTGAGGTGGCTTTATTAGTTCACTAGTGTTTACGTGTGACTTCGTTTGCGTGGGCTAAATAGTATCCTATAACCTGTTAGGCTTTTTGACTGGACTAATTAAAACCGGTCGAGTTACTCTGCGTTAAAATCTTCCTCTATATTTCCACGATTCGTAATCGGATTCTGGTCACCCTAAGTAACATGTCTAGATCATCACGCCATCTCCGCTTAGGCGTTTCTCATCTGTGATCGTCTGTCTGCCAAAATTTTCAATATGCGCACCGCTACGACGAGCGGAGAAAATTTACTTGTAATATGTTTATTTAGAAACAATGCAGATATTGTGAACCAATCAGACTGCATCTTTCTGAAGCCCAGAAGAATTTCATTCAAATCTTCGTATGTGATTGGTCCATTTTCCACAGCTCCGTTCCAGTGAATACGCAACCTTACGCACCCATCTTAATACTATGATAATTAAGTCAGCTTCAAGTGAATTCACCACCAGTAGTGCTAGCCGTGCAGATGAGCAGTTTAATTCTGATCACAGGGTCTCGTTACTAATTAGATTCGATTGCTATTTGATCGGCTACAGTAATTACTGGGTGCGTGTCGAGTGCCCGAGGCGCGCAGTGGATAGTCTAGGAACAGTATGAAAGGTAAAAGTCTATTCGATTGGGTGTAGCACATCGTTACTATAGATTCTCAATATAATTTGAGACGATGGTGACGAAAAAGTCAGAATCTTTACGGTAGATGGCGCTGCCCCGCAGTCGAAATGAAGTAACTGGTTGAAAAAATCTAAGATTTAGCTAATGGCTAATAGAATGATAGGCAATTCACCCGTTAGGCTCGGAAAGGTGTGGAGACGTGACTTTAAATCCAGCTCAAAGCACACAATTTATCAATTTTGCGCTTTAATAGAAACATTTTCTTTTACACTAGTAGACTTTACTGCTTTAATTAAATAATAATAATAATTCGAATGCAATCAAATCTAAATATTTGTATAATGTCATGCCCAATTTTTATATTGGTCATCTTTAAATTAGATATTGAAAATATTATATCTTGATCGAGCGTACTGTTTAATAATTTCACACTGTAACCAATTTTCTCTCTACGGCAACTGAGATAGTTTTGTGCTGACATTTTGGATTTATTGTTTTTTTTTTAATCACCACTTAAGCCAAGGCTGAGGCTCTTTCCTGGATTCTTGCCACATTCCGATACCGCTGAGTGATAAGAGCGGTTTGACATATTAATGTGGTCTTGTTTACAACGTGTAAGTACAATGTAACTTTATTAATTTTATAATTATATAAATAATTATCAACTATCAATTAAAAATTAATTATCAAAAGTATAGATATGATACCGTATAATTGTGACCATCGTTAGTACATAAACTAGGTAATTAATGAGATTATAATCTGACGGTTAGGTTAGGTTAAGTTTTAATCCCACTTAATTTTAAATTAATTTTAATAAAGTTATTTTTAAACCTACGGGAGTTCACAATTTTACTGTGAAAGATAATTATTAATAAATATTAGTATTCAAAATGCGTTTCAGTAAATTTCTCTTTAAATTATTCTACTCGTATTATCTTATCTAAGTGGTTTACACTCACGTGAAATTGTCAAAAACGGACCGACGCGTTTCAAACTCGTACGGACCGCTTAATACAATAATTAAATAATATGTCCCACGAAATATTTAATAAGATAAAATGCATATTTTTAGCAAACTTAACGACAGCATTTTGACAAACGTAACTGAACACATTATTCGGACACAGTTCGCGTAATATTTCAATCTAAAATTTTCTAAGGTCGTCCAACTTGTGTGGTTTATGGTAGGAATTAATAATTTCACAACTGTTTACAACGCGAAAGTTAGTGTTAAAATTTTAGATTGCATTTTTGAAGTTTAAACCACTTAGTCAAATTTAGGTCCGTGATCTTTAAAATAATATATTACCCGATAACGCGGATTCGACCGGAGTTATTCTGCAGAAGAATATAAAAAATAATTTATTATCCTATCATAGAGCCGAATAGGAACATGTACATTAGGGTGGAGCGTAGATGTATGGAGAAAAAAAAAAGTTGTCTTATCGACCTGGAACATTTGTAATATGTTGCCTTTAGATAAGATATTAATAAATATATACTTGTAATTGATTTTAAATATGTTTCAGCCCTCTACTTGAGCTAGAAATTTTTTTTTTACTCATAGGGTAAATCGCCAATAATTGGCCACCATTCAATAACTGGCCACCTCAAACTAAAAATGAACTCTGGTTCACCTACAAACTGAATTCATTTTATGATATCGTGGCCAGTTATTGAAGGGCGGCCAGTAACTAACAGCTTATACTAAAATGAATTATATTTATAGGTGAACAGAGTTCATTTTTAGTTTGAGGTGGCCAGTTATTGAACGGTGGCCAATTATTGGCGATTTACCCTAATTGGTAAAAAAAAAAACTTTTTTTTACGTAATTTGTATTAGATTTATAAAGAAGGGTTTCAACTTCAAATGATTTGAGCTTATTTCATACTTACAGCAACTACTACGTGAACCTGTGACCCAAATTAAAATTCGGTATTTTAAAAAATTTAATATTTTTAATATTGTTATATTTTTATGCAATAAATATCTTTTATTTCGAGTATTATGTGCTTAGAAAAAATCACTTGACTTTCATTAAAAAAAAAAACAAGTTTGATAAAAAAAAAAAATTCAGTATGGGCTTGAACATTATATTTAAAATGACAGTAGAGGGCTAAAAGTAGTATTGAATATTTTTGGAGCGGAGCGAGCGAAGCGAGCGAAGCTCCCATGGATCGACTCGAATGGACTTTGTAACAATGCGCAGATCTCAGCGAGTTCTCAACCGATTTTAGAAATTTTTGTTTTAAAATGCAAAAATTAAATTTCGCTAGGTCGTGACGAAGAGAAAATTTCGAAAAAAAAAAAAAAAAAACTTCGCTCCAATTTATGGTGCAAGCATAGCCGGTGGCTGACTCTGCATCGACCTAGTTATTATTATTTTTCTCGTACACCTGGCAGCCTAATGCAACCTTTTAGAGACGTTCTGAGTCGAATTTCTAAAAAAAAATAATTCGCTCCACCCTAATGTACATCCCTCTACAAAGGACATAAACGCGCTCACTAGCTCTACCTCCCAATTTTTTTTATTAAAAACAGTACCTAGCGGTGGTAACGTAAACTCCGTCCGAACCATTTTTTTTATATTTCTGGCTTCAATATAGACACCTCCTAATATTAGGTAGTTACTTACCAAATTATGGAAGGTAGAGTTTAAGCAAGCGCGTTTAAGTTTTTTGCAAGGCAATGTCGACTCTACCTATAAGCAAATGGTGTTTGTTCTCTTCAGAAAGTTACGAAATGATCCATTGGCATTTTATGTACTACTAGTAGTAGTAGTAGGCAGTAAACAATGCTTTTTATCTTGACACCTACGTTAGCAAGGGGCAACTGAAGAAAAAAAGATAGTAAATGGACAGTAATTCATCCGCAAAAGTCGGAACGCACATCGTTCGCACGTCGTTCGCACATCGTCTGAACACCGCGCATAATGTTCTCAGTAGTTAGGACTTTTCGTTCCGAGTGTTCTTGGTTAGGCTAGTACTTGTGCAAGTTGCTTGCCTTCTGGACTTACCCGTCAGCGCTGCAGTGTGAAGATTACGTAAATTTCCTTGATTTTGTCTTCTTGTATCATCATATCAGCCGATAGACGTCCATTGATGAACAAATGCCTCCCCCAAAGTTCTCCATAACGATAGGTCTTGCGCCGCCCTCATCCAATGTCTGCCCGCGATCCTAACCAGTTCGCCAGTCCACCTCGTTGGGGGGCCTTCCCACGCTGCGTTTTCTAGTCCGCGGTCGCTATCAAGAACCTTTCCACCCTTTATAATTGGAATATTTTTGAAAATTTAAAAATGTGGTATTTTTTTCTATTTTTATCTTTTATTAAAAAAAACCGATAAAAAAATAGACGTTGTCAATTACCTACTCATTTAACTAACAAGTATTTACAAGAGCGTATAAATGACATAAGATTGTTTACAGCTTTAACTTCGAGTGTCAACTTTTGATTCACCGACCCTGGGAACTAGGTTGCGCTTGCAAAACTTAATTACCAATAGCCATTAGATTAGAGCCTGGGTAAGCTTTTAGTGTTGACTTTGGGAGTATATTAATTATAAATATTTATTGCATAATTATATTGCTATGAAAAATATGTAAATAGAAGAAATACGGGTGAATGAACTTATATGTTGATCGTGTCTTGATTATTTTGTTATTTTTTTAGACGTATGTTAAATTAATAATTTTTTGATATAAATATTTTTTTAGGTTTGATATTAAGTACCGTCACCATCAAACCGAAGTACATCGCCTCTTTTCGTTACGATATAAAACTCGTCAATCAAATAATAAATAAAAAACTATTAAGAGACAAATTTTACACCGATCAACCTAGTCCCATACTAAGCAAAGCTTGTACTATGGGTACTAGACAGCGATATACATAATAATATAAATACACATAATTATAGATAACATCCATGACCTAGTAACAAATATTCGAGTTTATAACAAAAATATTTTCCCTGGCCAGGATTCGAATCCAGGACCGCTGGCTCAGTAGGCTCACGAGAACGACTTGGTTGGTGCAGTTTGTAGTGTACCTGACACTACACACTACGCACACCACTTCGTATTCTTGTATTTTTTTTGCACACTTATATTGGTGTGCAATTAAGCATAATGTGGTTTTTTTTCTAGCGTCCATAGCCTGTGGTCATAGAAAATGCTTTCAACACCAATTTGGGGTTTTATGTGGTTTTCATACAATATAGAAGTGAAGGCAGCATAGGCCCAGTTTAGCAATTACTCCAGCGTTAAGTAACATACAAGAGTGCAGTTCTTAGAACTGAGCAAAACGCTTGTGGCGTAAGAATTCTTATTAAAATAACTCATATACCTCCTGAATATGACTTTGGACTGGTTAAATGTTTGCTTGTTTAGGCATAATTGCAAATGATGCAAATATTCTGCGACTATTCTAAATAACTGTCTTACAAATAGTATACATATAATATATGTTAGATATTAAAATATCTGAAGTATTACGTATGTACCTACAAAACTATGAAATCCATAAAAAATCTTAACATCGCAATGCAAGTTTTCGTTTATTTCGTATGCAACAATATGGTGGGCAATTCAATATATTTAAGAGGGAATATCACTGCTTATTTTTCGTCGGTTTTCCCCTCCAAAACTGAGCCAATCTTTATAAATTTTTTGGAACTGAATGAGAAAAAAAAAACTGTGTCGGACCGTTTTGATTTTTGCGCATATTATAAGCTTTGTGTACTGTTTTTTATGTACGGCCAAAATTCCGCCGCAAACGGACGCCTAGCACACAAATTTTATAATAATTTGCGCTCAAATAAAATATTAATATATACGCGATAAAATCTTACCTAAATTGTTTTATATTAGATGTGAGACAGTCAGAATAAAATATTACTTTTTTTTTTATTCATTACTGAACAAATGAGGTTTGATTTCGCGATTTTTTCGGACATATTATACGAGGACAAAGTTGCGGACATTTCCAAGAAAATAAATAAATATCTGATGAGCAAACGAACATTTGATGCGAATAGAAATTAAAATCAACCATCGAACCCAACAGCCAGCATTATCTTTATCGTAGCAATAATCTCACCAGTATATTTAATAAGATAAGTCCAGCAATAAAATAAACCCGTCATAAACTTACGTGTCTTAATTAAATATGTGGGTTTATGACAAAAACTATAACGGGGCCGTAAAAGTAAACTAGTTAAAAATATGCAGTGAATTTTTAAAATTTTATTTCAATCAGTTTCTAGTTGGTTCGTAAAAAGTCGAAGACGCATACGAATGGTTACCCAAAAACTGTCTCATTTTTATTACTTTGTAGAAATAAGGCAATAAAAATGTGAATTAAGATGTGGGAATCTGACAAAGTTTACCTAAATAAGTACATGGCTCAACAGTCTTTAGAGGCAAGATCGCCTGTTGTTTACCTTTAATTGTAATTTCTTGCGTAGTATTTCTCCTGTATGTTTTTATGAGGTATGCAATAAAGAGTACTTATTGTATTATACAAGGCGCAAATTAGATTTATTTAAACCTCTTTGCACAAAAGAAATACGGTATAAATGGCTGACCTTATGTCAAATGGCATTCTCTGCGAAAATGGCATTCTTTAACAGTGAACCATAGAGCAAAACACAGATGTTAGAGTTGGTGCAGACATTTAATATAACTACTGCATGTAATAAATATCCATATTAATATTATAAATGCGAAAGTGTGTCTGTCTGTCTGTTACCTCTTCACGCTTAAACCGCTGAATCGATTTTGATGAAATTTGGTATGCAGATAGTTTAAGATCCGAGGAAGGACATAGGATAGTTTTCATCCTGGAAATTATGCCTAAAAAGATTGAAAAGTGAGTAATTAATTCATGATGACATTGATGACCCTGTACGAAATGTAATGATTAGACCAAAAGCACAATTGCTCTTACATTTGATTAGGCGCTTTTAATAATCCCTTTTATTAATTAAGGTGATTAGGTGGATATCTATCGTGTTGTACGAGGTTTCTTCGATACTTCCAAGTTCCATGCGGACGTAGTCGCGGGAAAAAGCTAGTCTGCAATAAAAAACGCATACCATATACCGAATTTATTTTTATCTCTCATAGATGAAGCCCATAGCAAAATATACGGGCCACTAAATTGTTTTCTACATAGGATTCATATATATAATATGTAGCAAAGCTTGGGACAACTTTGTGGTTAAAATGACTGTTATATAGTAGCTACTCGTGAAACATATTTTTATTAGCATAACATTTTTCAAATTAAAACTCCGTAGAAGTCCGGAATGCAAATACGCCACCGGTTTCTATAAAACCACCGAACACTCGTAAAAATATCAAATAACCTTTAATATTGTCATTTTATGTCGATTTGTCGATACGCAGCGTAATTTATATTTATGACGATTCGTTTTATTAAGGACATTAAATATGGCCTATGATTTTTATGGGCGTAATTATAATTATACTTGTAAGTTTAATTTTGTTTGATTTGACCGATTATTATGCCTAGTTTCTCGGTAACTAAGCTTATGATCCTATTGACAGACTTATCTATTTCAGATTCGGACTAGTAAAAGTGGCCTACTAACAGAATAAACTTTTTGATTTTGATTACCGTAATGCTAGGTTGCGTAGTAGATTGTACGGTTTGCTAATAAAACCCTATAGTTGCATAGTAGTTGTTGTTTGTGTATGCAATCATAATACTTCACAATTAATATCACAGTGAGGTAGGCTCGTTAATATATTGCTATAAATAGTGCAGTATGTAGCTCATGTCTACATTTAGTATTCAACAGTAACACAATGGTTTACTGTAACATAATGCATATTGCTTGGATAAGCGTTAACCAAATTGTAAAATATATATATACTGAGGTAGATATGAAATAAAACACACTTATTACCCAGAGCTCCGCCTTATAACTTATCACCTACTCTCACCCTAAATTATTCTATTATTTCATGGCGACCCTGCCATAAGAGCAAAGAAGATCTTTTGAAGACACGCAGGTCAAGAAACCAAAAACCAAGAATCAAAAACAAGTTGCAGGACAGATTTACACCAAGAAAAATATAATATCAATAATGTCAGCCATCACCGTCGAAATCAAAATCGAGGGAGTCAACATGACAATCGAGGGTCCTCCGGATATGCTGAAAACGCTGAGAATCACGATACGGCGAGAGGAGCAACAAAGCGAGGACACAGCTCAAGCGACGCGCATAGCAACGCCACCACCAGCCGCAGCACCGGCACCAACGACACCGGCAGCACCAGCACCGGCGTCAACGGCAGCAACGGCACCAGTTCAGACAACAGCTCGGGTAACACCGACGCACCGGCAGCCGCAGCCAAGGAGCATGCCTCCACCGAGCGACGTCCACACTGAGACGCCGCTGGCAAGGGCGCACCGGTTGGTCCACAACAGCAACGAGGACCACGCGGAAAGAGGCGTAGGAAGAGGATGGCGCCGCCGCAGGTTAGGCACCACCATCACGCCGCTCCGACGACCGTGGCCGCACACGTTTAGGGAGCTCGAGGAGTTCCGGACCACCGAGCCACCTACCACGGAACTGTAGGTCATTATTATTATTATTAATTTTATTATTTTGTGTGTGTGTCATAATGTTAATATTCTTCACAGGTTAACGCTCAATTTATCCGAAATTTTCATAAAATCATACATTTTGATTAATATTTAAAAAATTTTTTTTCGATCATAGTCAGCCCATGTCACTTAAAATCATAAGTTGTTGCAATTCATTCTAAATATAGATTAACAAAGTCACAATTATCGTAAACAAGTTTCGCAATATGTCCGGGTATTGCCGCCTTTCGCAATACCGGCCGCGTGCTCGGAAACGCAACACCCGCGCGCGTCAGCAAATTTTTTTAAGTAGGTCGCGCGTGTACGCCGACTTCTGTAACTTTTAAATTTTATTGAATGAAATCCGATACCCACACTTAGTGCGTTCGAGATTGACTTTGAATATTTTATCTTAACAAATTACACTTTGACTAGTTGTTGAACTGATCATTTAATAATGTAGTCTAGTGAATTTAAATCTTGAATTTATTGTTTTCCTTATAGGAAATTTTTATTAATGAAATTTTAATTTCAAATATTTTTTTTTTTTTTTACTCTCTCAGTACTTGGTAAGGTACGGTACAGATTTATGTTAGGAGATGAAGGCACATTTGTATAGTGTGTACTTGCATCGGTTAGATTCACGATCCTTTTACTCGATCATAGTGTGACCCACCGTCCTCCGTGAGAGTAATTTGGGGACTTTTAGTCTTAATATATATATTGTGTTTCTAAGTACAGGCGACGGACCTGATATGCCATGTGGGTGACCATGCCCACTATTTTTGAGTTGAGGGTGCGCACGGACGCGCAGCCCATTGAGTATATTTTATAGGGTGACCATGCCCTGGGTAACCATTCCCGTGTATTATTTTTTTTTTGGAGCGAAGACTCCATTAATACGGCATTAGATATCTTATAGGGTAAATGTACCGATACCGTAATACCAGTACAATACATGTGATATATACATGAGATTTAATGGTGAATTTTATAATTTTTTTTTTTATTATTATTTTGAGAGAGATTAGGTAATTGATAATAATACTAATAATTTTGTTGGAACAGACAGGAATTTTTATAAAAATAATTTAAACTTTAACTACAAAATATTTCATTTGAAACAGTGACACTGGGATATGACGACAATTTATTTTATGGGGTGACCAACTAATTTTTGATAAATCCTTTTAAAGTGTTTAAACTTAGTAATAAGTAGTTTACACAGTGGTCCCCATCGAATTGTAAACAAGTAACATGCATTATTTTTTTTCTTTTTCTCCAGCACCCCGGGGGTGAAGGTATCTTACGGGGAAGCTGCAGTATGTAGCTCATGTCTACATTTAGTATTCAACAGTAACACAATGGTTTACTGTAACATAATGCATATTGCTTGGATAAGCGTTAACCAAATTGTAAAATATATATATACTGAGGTAGATATGAAATAAAGTACACTTATTACCCAGAGCTCCGCCTTATAACTTATCACCTACTCTCACCCTAAATTATTCTATTATTTCAATAGCATAATAATAAAAGTGCAAACTTTTCTATTGTTGGTAGAGCCCAACCAAGCACATCAGAGCAGTCTAGAGAGATTGTATCTATGTCACGAACTAGTTGATTGTAGCTGATTTCATAATTTATAAGATTTTTCATCATGTATGATGATTTCAAGATATTATTAACCTTTTTCAGGTACGTCGACAAATACACTACAAGCAATTATATCACGACACGGCCGTGTCTGTGCATTACAAGCAATATAAAGTGAGTACTCAATCGCCCTCATAAAATGCCATCAACTTTATCTTAAGCTAATTTAGCATTGCAAACATAACCAATAAAACAATTCTCTAAAACGTTTTAAAACCAACTTTATAACACGAGCGTTACAACTTAAATTTAAAATCAATTCAAAAATCGAACGCTAAACAAAAAACAGCCGCAATTACTGGCCACTAATAAGCCAATTAAAAAATTAAAGCGATCTTCGAACGCTCCAGTTCGAGATTCAGACGTGATATGACGTGACGCGTGACGCGTCGTGACGTGACGTCAGCTGTCAGGGGTCGTGACGCGACCCGGATCACAACACGGGTGAGGATCGTGCGTTATAAATGTAATTAAAGAATTGAGAGCGGACTGGACTCTTTGAAGATGAGATGTGGAGTGCGTTTGTTTTGTAATAGGGGTTTTAGATGTCACAGATATTTAATGTGTCTTATTTCGTTAGAATTTTTTGAACCCAAGTGATGATGGTAGTACCTAATACATCAATGTATAATTTTGAGTTTAGAATACAGCTAAAACTTTGAAAAATATGGACCAAAAGTAACATCACCTATTAACGGATTCAAATTAAATACAATATAATTTTAGTTTGAAAATTGCGAAGATAGTATAAAGAGGAAACTGAAAAGCCATGTTTGTTCTTTTGCTTTCCGGGCTAAATGTTAATAAAATGTGTTATAAAATGTTAATAAAGACATATCAAATTTCATGATAACGCAAATATCGCAAGTAATAATTTCAGAACTGCCTTAACAGATAATATCAAAGTATATGCCGTGATACAGAATAGCGACCAACTGATAGTATTTTCCGATAATCTATCTTCTTCATCAGCTACTCCAACAAAAGTTCGACTTTTAAATTTATGATAATACTTATCTTTAGTCATAATCATAAAGTAACTACTACAAAGAGGGAACATAGAAGAAAATATGATGATGATTAGTAAAAAAAATTAAATCACAATAACTATTATTATATTTAACTCATCAGAACCACAAACAAGTTAACTTTTTTCAACTGTCATTCTGACGCGCGCCTGACATGACATGTCAAAATCGCCGCCGTGACAGACGAGTTAATTTGACTGTTTTGGGCACTTTAGCGATTAGGGTTCCCTTGTCATATAATTGAATACAATTATTAAGCAATTCTAACGTCTTAAGTTTTTAGTTACTTATAAATAGTTCATCGTCATCATCATATCAGCCGATAGACGTTCACTGCTGGACAAAGGCCTTGCGCCGCCCTCATGCAATTTCTTCCCGCGATTCTAACCAGGTCGTTGGTCCACCTTATTGGGGATCTTTCCACGTCTTCTGGTCCGCGGAGAGACTTAAGAACCTTTCTGCCCCAACGGCCATTGTTATAAATAAAGCCCAAAATTTTACAAACATTCGTTTATTGCAACATTATCACAGGTAGTTAGATACTTTGAAGCACTAGTAAGTGCTAAAAAGTACAACAATTTTTTTTTGGACACTAAAAAAGAAAGAAGCAGCGTTTTGACTATATAATAATAGGTGAATAAGCTATTACACTAAAAACAGTATTGTATAAGTTTATTTAAAATTAGAATATTGGCCATTGTATATGGATAACAAATGTCACCAAACTAAATATTACTATAATTGAAATATAAATATTATTGTAATAATATAAATAATTACAGTGTCTCATAACTTTCTAAGTTTAGATATTTTGTGAATACACAATATATTTTAGTACGGAACTCTTCAACACTCGCTCTTGACTGATTAAAATAAAGTAAATCACTCACGAGACAAGGCACCCAATGCAAACTAACATAAATGACACAACTCGTACAACATTTGCGTTCAGAATGCAATCGTAACTTACAACGTTTAAAGATCAAAATAGAATATAAATATTTTAATATTGGTCATTCAAACATGTTCCTCATCACATCATACCTTGTTATAAAGTTCCTCCATTGCGTCAACAATTTGTAGCAAACTTATTTAACAATTAACAAATTAAGAATTCATCCTTGCAATTATCCACAGTATTGCCAGACCCTTAAAGTACATATTGTAATGGGTATTCCGCCAAGTTTTTTGGATGTCAAGTGACATGTACTTATTGGAACTGTAAGTGCTTAACTCATCATGATTCATCAATATAAACTTCGATAACTTAAATGAGCGTAAATCTAATTTACCTACATCATTATTTTTTTACTGGTTCAACAAAGTTTATATTATAAGGAGTCTATTATGATTTTTTTATTGGGCTGTGTGTTATAAAATATAAAAAAAATCTCATTTAGTTACTTTATAACTTAATATTTATATATATAAAATCGAAAAGTTCTATAACGCGACGCAACATCACACACACATCATATCGCCGCGCTTAGTTCGTCCTTGATAAAATACGACACGAGAAATAGTAGTACATGTTACAAATCATAGGTCAAAATACACTGGTCCTCAAACGAATCGTCAATTTGACACAAGAAAAGCAAGCTAAGGACGATCTACGATAATATGAAAGTGTTGACAAGCTTACCAAGTTAGCGCGTAGGTATCTATACATTTTGTGAATAACTATGCTGTATATACATATTTTAAGTGATATAATAATGATGACAAACTAAACTGCTCAATATTTTCATCATGATGACAAACTTAAGAGCTGGGCTCTTATCGGTGGAGCAAATTCAATGTTTCTCTATCTTCAGCTTTCTTCTTGATTTCCTGTTACGACACGCTGTTTACCTTCTCCTTGATTTGGTCTTTATAAGATCTTCTAGGTCTTCCTCTACAAAGTGAGCTTCCTCTACCAGTTAAAGTATCTCTCTTCCTCTTAATCTTTCTTTCCATGATAATTTTCGTGTAATCATCGTGTCCGACGATGAGGCGGTTGGCGCAGTGGTAAAGCAGCTGCCTACTGAGCCGACGGTCTTGGGTTCGAATGCCGGCAAGGGCAAATATTTGTGTGATAATTACGAATATTTATTTAAGAATTTATTTATCTTTATAAGTATGTATACCGTCGTCTAGTACCCATGACACCAGCCTCCTTGAGCTTGATTTGGGACTAGGTTGATTTTGTGTGAGGTTGTCTGATATTTATTTATCGTGTCATAGCAGGCGTCCAAGCATCTTTCCTCTTTTGTTCTAAATGGTTTTCAACAACGTTTTCTTTTCCTTTACTCTCTTAAGCACTTCCTCATTAGATTTTTGTACTTATTCAGTTCAGAAATATTTTCATAAGCCCCATTAATTTAAGTAACAAGACCATAAGCGATAAAAATAACTCCGAGTACAGTATCTCGGGGATATGACCCCGCGCACCGGCCGCCATGTCATACAACCCCTGTCGAGTTGCGCACAGGAAGTCATATCGTATCCTCCTCTGCGCATATATCACAGTATGTTAACTAGCGAGTATCGCAGCCATCTGTGTAATGAAATATCTTGCAGTCTAACTGGACCCTAGCTGGTTATTTTCTTGGACATACCTAGAATTCCGTACCCAGTATAAAATCCTACAGTCCGTTAGCTTTCAGATTGGGATTCGGGTTTGGGTGAAAACTGAGAGGTTCTTATCTGGATCGCTTAAGAGTGAGCGAGAAGTAAAATGCGATATGCCCTCTGATAATTTACGCACTGTAGTATAGTCGAACATTTGTAAGCTGTCTGTTCAAACTTCAGACCTTATCTTGTAAACATTGCCGCACAGTGCTATTGTCATAATCGTGTAGAGAAGCTCACTTTAAAACAAAAATGGCAACAAAAAATTGCAAACGAAATTATTATCATCTTTACTAAGCCACAAGATTAAAAGTATCATAAATCGAACGACTCATTCGGGAAGCGAATTTTCGGCCATGGTTACGGTTTTAGTGGCATAGTCACAATTCATATTCCAATTAGTTAAGTTTTTTTTCAATGAGTTGAGAACATTTATTTATTCTAAATTGTGCTACACAATTAAGACCTAAACATTGTACGGCAATGTTTACAAGATAAGCTCTCAAGTACAAACGGACAGCATAGAAAAGTGCAACTATATATTACCTTCACTGCTGCTATCTATCACAAGTTTCTAATTCTTAGCGTAATACTAATAGAACAAAATACTAAGTACACAACATTATCTCTTTTTATCATCGCAAAAACTATCTGAGCATTGCATTTCCTTGGTGTTATGTGTCACACAAAATGTGTGAAATCCTTTCTTAATGCATTTCTGGACTCTGTAAGAATGGAATAGAATAGAATATTATGTTTATATCACATAAGGAAATATTATGATCTTTTCTGTATTTTGTCATCCTATCTTCAGCGGTTTAGACTGTTTTATATGTATAGGTAGGTGATTTATTGCCTTATGAATACGGTCATCATCGAATTGACAATTTTACTACTGGCATATGTTAGATCGCACATAAAATATTATAACTTTTGATGATCATTACTATGGAGCGATTATAATTTATCATCGCCTTTTCTCCTACCCTGTGCTCAATAGCCATTTGTTTAGCTATCAAGTCCAACTAAGTAAGTCTCACGGAAGCGAACGCCTGACAGCCTTTACACCGTTTTACGATGTTCGCAAGAAAGTGACAGCTCGCAGCTTTTCTTTACGACTAATGTTATGACTGGAGTTATGACTACATTTGTTGCTTTCGGAGACAATGTGGGAAATTTAAAGATCGCACAAACATAGGTAGTCTTTGGTTGGTAGATAAGTTTGTTATTGCGCGATTTGCGTGATTGTTTGTAAATAGTGCTTCGTTTGTTTAAATTAGTTGTGGCAAACTTGGTGTAATAAAAATATTCTGTAAGGTGTGGCGAAATTAGTTTTACTCCCTGTTTGATTATCAGGCATCGTTAACTTGGTAGCAGAGAAGAAGCGGTTATTTCAGTTTTTGCTTTAGATCTAACGAAACCCTTGATATTATTTATTAAGATTGAATAGTGTTAATATGAATTATAGCTTTATTGAAATACAATATCCATTTATGATAAATACTGGTTCATACGTTTAAATACCAATTTTTATTTGTTATCGATTTTTTTTAGTTGAAAATTTGGTGAGTTGGTAAAATGGCTTTTTTTCTGACCATGGTAAGCCCAATTATCACGCTATGTCCTATTTTTTTTTTGTGTCACTCAATGAAAAATTGTTGCACATAGCGTAAAATTGGGCTTACCATGGGCAGAATAAGCAACTTTACCAACTCACCAAATTTAATAGAAAACTGAGAAAAAAAATCGTCATCGAAATAAAAATTTACCCTTAAACGCTCGGCTAGCGTTAGTTTAAACAGCACCGTGTGCAAACACCCTAAGAACTCTACCGAGCGCCATAAGTTCCACGTCTCATCTCTAAATGTAAATAAGACCATAAACGTACTAGAAATTAAAGCGTACTTGTTCTATTTGTGGACATTTTCCTCGTATCTGAACCTACATCGAGATCCTCGCAGTGTAGTTGAATAACTCAGTCATGTTATTGTGGGTAATGCAGACTACATTAAAAGGTTGCAAGTACAATAAAAGTATTGTTTAAAATCTCAAATGATTATAGCAAGATTTTCATATGTATTATTTTAAGTACATACTATAAATATCGAAGCGCACCTATTATGATTTAAATACAGTGCTTGTATTTAATATTTTTAATTGATACTAATTAATTGAACACTTATGAGTCAAAACAAGTTAATATAACTCTTTTAATAACTACTACCCAAAGTTTGTCTGGAAGCGATCGCTTTTAGCAACAAAACCGTGTTGCCGACCGTTATTTAAAAATTTAACCTTTTATCGATGTGCAATAAAGTATTATTGTACTGTATTGTAATAATAGTATACAATTTAACATAAAGTCCGCCTTAGATTTCATTTGTACCTACCTAGTTAGTATATTTTTTCATATTCATATTATATTCGTTTATTGCTGTCATGAATAGGTACAGTAGGGTGTTAACATAAATGGCAGTCAACACATAACGCCCTGTCAGGGCACTGCAACTATCTTAAAAGATAAAACTAAACTTATATTCGATTTTACATGTAAATTTTGAATTATTCCAAATGCTTGAATGTCATTTATGATCGCGTAACAGGTGCATGATAAACGAATACTGACTTTTGCGATACAAAGCCGCGGATAAACTTAGTTTATAACACGGACAAAGATTTGTAATAGAAACATTGGTCCGACCTTAACCTCTGACAACTGACTCGGCTCCATACATCACTCAGATCGACACACGCGCACTGCACCAATTAAATTGTGAATAACACTTGAAAGTTGAAACACGAACAATAGCAATACCTATTTATAAAACAAAGGGTTCTGTAGGTCGTGTTGACCTTTGGACCCCTTATACAAGATGACTTCTAATTGGTAATATAGAACACTTGATTGTGGCTCAGTTAATGATAATAATATACTCGGATTAATAAATAAATAGGTAATAAATAAATAAATATCGGACAACCCCACACAAATCAATCTAGTTACAGAGTCCGGTATGTATAGAGACGGCATACTTAGCATTAATGCAGGGGCGTCCAAAAGTGCATAGTTTGCGTCTGGCGTAGATAAGCTTTAGAACCTAAGAACATTTTTATTAAATAAAGACAGTCTAATATCGACCACCGTACGAATAACTTGTATTTTAATTATAAGTTTAGTTTTTAAAAAGTAGTTTTCCCTCCGGCGCGATTTGACTGGCGCTGCGGACAGGATACCGGTACGAAATCCTGCGCCTGTGAGGATCACGAATTGATCCGAGTGCATGACTTTCGTTAACGTGTTTACGTGAGAACTGGTATCTTCGAACCAAATAAATTTGTCTCAGTGCCTGGAGGACAACACGAAAACGCCTGCGGCTATAATTGGAGGAAATGGGGAAAAGCGTACTGTGAGTAGACCTCTTCACTGTCCCGTCTATCCCTGTTCTTATTCCATTGGCTGTGTAATTTAGTGTAGACTTTATAATAAGCTCTCTATACAAACTCTATAGTTGCGAATTATATCGTCCTAATAATAAGTTAGTTAAGTGTTTAAAAGCGATTATTGAAATACTAAATGGAAGAAATAGGAGTAGTTCCCAGAGATAATATTGAAGAAAATATAGTAAATCCCAGAGAAAATATGGATCAAATCAAAGTAATTCCTAGAGAAATGATGGATTTAATTCCAAAATTTGATGGTGATGAAAAATTGTTAAATTTATTTTTAAGTAAAAGCGAGTATGTAATTCAAGCTTTTAGAAACCCGGAAAATCTTGCTCAGGATTTGTATATATTTCATGCAATTACCGGCCGGCTAACTGGCAAAGCCGCCCACTTGATAAGCGAACGCCAAGATATAGATACTTGGATGCAATTAAAAAAGCTGTTAACTCAACATTTCGGCGACCCGAGGTCGGAGGAGTGTATTGCGATAGAATTAGATAATTTAAAAATTAGGCACAGTGAATCATACGCTAGCTTCTGTAATCGTATCCAAAATGTCAGAAGTACATTATTTGCCAAAATAAATTTAATTGAAGATCCTCGTGAAAAAGAAACGAAAAAGACAATTTATAATCACTTGTCTCTAAACGTCTTTCTTTATAATTTGCCGGAAGACATGTTACGCATAGTAAGACTCAATAGCCCCAAGCAGCTGGAAGACGCGTTAACAATAGTGATGGAAGAAGTCAATTTCTTAAACCAGTATAACGCAAAAAATAGAAACAATAGTAAGCCTTCACAGCAAAGGCCCATTTTCCCACAAAATAATAATTTTGGACAGAATATGAGATTTTCTCAACCACAAAATGCAGGATACAATTTTAATACCGCACAAAATAAATTCCCACAAACTCAAGGTTTTAGATTTGGAATTCCCAACCAGTCAGCTCCACAAGGTTTTAGATTTGGAAACCCTCAAAATCAGGGATACAAATCTTTGATGCCCAATCAACACACACCAAACTTTAAATTTGGGATTCCCCAACAAGCAGGTTATAGACCATTTGTTTCTAATAACAATCAATTTAGATCTAATAATTTCCAGCCAACACACCAACCGCAATTTAAATTCGGTATTCGACCTCCATATCAACAACCACAAGGTCAAGGCCAATCTTCGCACCAATATAATAACGATGTCTCTATGCGAACAGCACCCCAACCAAAACCAAATTACATACCCCCGCGAACAACTAACAATTTGTTTTACGCAAATGAACTTCAAGAAATCGAACCTGCCCCTGAAAATTTCAATGAACCGAACGCCCTTGACTCAAACTACCAACATTATTACGCGCAAACTGAAAACGAAGAATATTTCTTAGACGATCAAAATGAGACTGAAATGTTACAAGAATTGCCCGAAAATGAAAATTTTCCCATAAAAGCCTCTACGACAGATCTACAGAAATAGTACACCTTAATCATCATAATGCCTTAAAACTGCCACACATTGAAATTCCCGAAATTAACTCCAAATTCATGATAGACACTGGAAGCACACGATCATTCGTAAGCCCTGATATTGCAGACAAATACTTTTCCGAATTCAAATATAATGAACCATTTGAAGTAGTAAGTACCCATGCCCGAAGCTCTCACGCTGAAGTAATTGAAATCCCATTGCTGAAAACTTTTAAGAGTTGTGACACTCATAAATTTTATGTATACGAAGTCGATAATAGTTACGGAGGACTAATTGGCTCAGATTTACTGAAACAACTTGACGCGAACATTGACATGAAAAATCAAGTACTGATAACACGAGACACACAAATACCTATAATTTACCGTCCACCATATACAATTCGCATTGAACCTCGATCTGAAACACGCACGAAAATTCCCGTAAATCTTTATAGTGGAAATGCAATTATAAACCATATAGATTTCGGCGAAGGTGTGCGAACACCAACAGCACTTGTAGAATGTACAGAAGGCTTTGCAACCACGGTTATCCAAAATACATCCGAAAATCACTTTGATATAAAATTCAGTAAACCTCTCAATGTCACACCATATGAAGCAAAAGAAATTGAAATTAACAGTTTACATTCAGTAGATAGCTGTGAAAAGGATGAAATTTTAACACAAAATTTAAGTAAATTACGATTAGATCACATGAACTCGGAGGAACGAAATCAAATTTACAATTTGTGTTTAGAATACAAAGATATTTTTTACACTGAACATTTACCATTAACCTTCACAAATCAGGTAAAACACAAAATCCGAACCACTAACGAAGACCCTATCTATATAAAACCATACCGTCAGGCCCCAGTAGAAGCAGCTGAAATAAAAAAGCAAGTAGAAACATTATTAAAGGATAATGTCATTCAAGAATCTCACTCACCTTGGAGTGCCCCGGTACATTTAGTCCCAAAAAAAATGGATGCTAGTGGAGAAAGAAAATATCGCATGGTTATTGATTATAGACGGCTAAACGACATTACCATTGACGACAAATACCCACTCCCGAATATTACAGACCTTTTTGACAAGCTAGGTAAAAGTAGTTATTTCTCGGTACTCGATTTAGCGAGCGGGTATCATCAGATTGAAATCGAAAAAGAAGATCAGCCAAAAACAGCGTTTTCTACACAATACGGCCACTACGAATTCCTGCGCATGCCCTTTGGGCTCAAGACGGCTCCAGCGACGTTTCAAAGAGCAGTAGATAACGTTTTAAGAGGACTGCAAGGTATTCACTGCCTAATTTACCTCGATGACATTATAATTTTCTCATCTAGCCTGGAAGAACATATGACAAAACTTAAAGCAGTTTTCGAACGACTCCGACAAACGAATCTAAAAGTACAACTCGATAAAACTGAATTTCTATGTAAAGAAGCTAATTACTTAGGACATACCATTACACCCGAAGGACTAAAACCTAACACAGACAAAATAGATGCTATACTGAAATATCCATTACCGAAAACAGTTACCGAAATAAAGAGCTTTCTTGGACTTATTGGATACTACCGAAAATTTATTAAAGACTTTTCTAAAATTACTCGCCCGATGACGTCTTGTTTGAAAAAGAATAGTAAAATTATTATTGACGAAAATTACCTGAAAGCCTTCGAAAAATGTAAAGAACTGTTAGTAAGTGCACCTCTATTACAATATCCCGATTTTACGAAGCCGTTCATATTGACAACAGATGCATCTGACTTCGCCCTGGGCGCAGTACTTTCTCAAGGTATAATAGGTAGCGACAAACCCATCGCTTATGCCAGCAGAACCCTAAATGATTCTGAAAAACGATACAGCACTATCGAGAAAGAGCTATTAGCCATCGTATGGGCTGTAAAACACTTTCGTCCCTACTTGTACGGCAATAAATTTACTATTTTCACTGATCACAGACCCCTGGCTTGGTTAGACTCGCTAAAAGAGCCCAATAGCAAGTTAACTCGTTACAAACTCAGATTAAGTGAATATACATTTAAAGTCATACATAAAAACGGAAAACAGAACACAAATGCCGACGCTCTCTCACGAATACGATTAAACGCATTAGGAAATGACAGCGATAACGACCAATTATCAACAGCAGTTAACGTAGGAGATACTGACAAACTGGATGACTACGTACAACAACTAACTGATGACATAGTTAGGTTAGGGCAACAAACACATGACCCTCAGAATCCTACTAATAACGAAAACCAGCCCGATATTAATTCCAACACCTCTGAAAGAACTTTAAGTGCAAACGAAAGTACCTTATCAGCACCGACTGACACACAAACAAAATCTAGTACAGAGACTGTCCATTCCGCCGTAGATATGGATACAAATGGCATACCCATTTTGCATGAAGCTATTGACACCAAACCGAACCAAATTCTAGTAAACGCCTGGCTTAAAAATGAACTTTTAGTTAAAATAGAATCACATCCAAAACAGAAAATCCTTAAGGTTTTCCTACCCTTAGACAACACTGAATTAATAAAGAAATTCCTCAAAGATTATATTAGACCCAAAATTAAATATTTTATACACTTTAACAATACCGAACATAGACGCCAATTTTCAGATATAGTCATTGCATTATTCCGAAAGGATACCATACAACTTTACGAATGTACTGAAAGAGTAGTAAACGTAACGGACGAAAAAGAACAGGAAGAAATTGTACTTCGATACCATGAAGGCAAAACATGTCACCGTGGAATCAAAGAAACAATTTCCCATTTAAAGAGGACTTATTTTTGGAATAATATGGAACAAACAGTTACTAGTATAATTAACTCATGCGAAACCTGTAAAAGGATGAAATATGACCGACGTCCTTTCAAACCACAAATACAGCTTACACAGACTCAGACTAAACCGTTTCAAGAATTATTTATGGACCTATATACAATAGAAGGCAAATACTATTTAACTATCATAGATGCTTTTAGCAAATTAGCGCAAGCTTTTGAAATTCCCGATAGGTCTACCCCCGAAGTTGTTCGTGCCCTAATAAAGTATTTTTCATTTTATGGTATTCCCACTAAAATCAGTTCAGACCCTGGCTCCGAATTCAATAATAGACTTATGAGCGAAATGCTTTCATTTTATAAAATAGACATTCACATTGGAACCCCTAATAACCCGAACTCTATGGGAATGATAGAACGCTTCCATTCCACAATCGCAGAAATATATAGACTTGCAAAGTATGAAAGGAAACATACAGATGCCGCTTCCGTAATGACGTATTCAATATTGGCCTATAATCAAACTATTCATTCAGTAACAGGACTCACACCGTTCGAAGTTGTTTTTGGACATACCGAAAGTAAAAATCAGTTTAACGCAGATTTTGATAAAGAATATACCCAGCAGTTAGTTAAAGACCATTGTAAAAGAACAAAATACCTATATAAATATTTGACAGATAAAATGTTAGCTAGAAAAGAAAAGGTTCAAGAAGATAGGCAAGGAGAAACCAATTTCGACTTAAATGACAATGATGATATTTTCATTAGAGGCGTAAATAGACGACGTGCTAAGGACAAACCTAGGTATCAAAAGGCCAAGGCTAAGGGCAAGGTCCACAGAAATATAATCCCAGTTGAAACAAACGCTAGAGAAACTAGAGTCCCGATTAAAGATGTGCGACGTCCTCCACAGGTTCGTCCTGCTGCTGACCCAGGCAGTACTGACCCGGGCCCTTCAACTTCATAAAATCGAGAAGAACCCCGGCGTTTTTCCAATAAGAGAGGGTACCGCTCTTGTTAGTTATAATAAGTGGCTAGTTATTAAGATATTAGATATTAAACTTATTAAGCAAGACCTAGATTTAAATATACATAGATATAAGGAACTGGATAGGTTGGTTGGTTCATTTTCTAATATTAATGCCTCATATTTAATATACTGGGATGACGTAAAGCGACAAGTAAATCACATGTTAGATATCACTGTGGAAAAATACACTCAATTAGTTCCCAATAGCAGGCAAAAGAGAGGACTCATCAATCCTCTAGGATCTTTAATTAAACTTATCACTGGAAATTTGGATCACGACGATGCCATTAAATATAATAATCTGATAAATGAAGTCAAAACCCGACAGCATTCTGTAGAAAAGAAAACAACACTCATATCCGAAATGGTGAGACTTTTTACAAATACTACTGTAAATATAACTGACAATCTCATACAATTGAATACAGCCATAAATAAAGTTAATAATGACATAACCGAAATTTCAATAATATCTCATGTCAATCAGATAATACAGGCTTATAACTTGTTCTTTCATAATTTCCAACTGATATATTCTAAATTGAATGAGATTGAAACTGTACTCGCATTTAGTAAAATAGGTATATTGCATCAATCTATTGTTAACACTAATGAACTTGTAAAAACATTTAAGCTCATAGAAAGAACAGATAAACTTATTTTTCCATCAAATCCTGAAAACATTGTAAAAATTGAACAGTCAATTACATTGAAATCATACTTTAAGAATTCTGAAATAATGTTCATCATGGAAATACCATTAGTTAAGAGAGAAACTTACTTTTACTATAAAATTGTTCCCTTACCTATTACCGAACCTGAAACAAACCTCACCCTAATTATTTTACCTAAATATCCTTACCTTATTGTGAAGGGGTTGAACGCTAGCTCGCTCTCCACCCCATGTAAGCTCATCGAAGACGAAACATTTCTATGTGATGAAATGCAATTAACAGTACCCATCCAAGACACCTGCATTCTCGAACTCATGCGATACTCAAGTAATGCTCCGTGTATGCAAATCCCGATAGAAGTGGAAAATGTGAAGATAGAGTTTTTACAGAAAAACAGATGGATTTTATATACCAAGGCAACTACGGATCTTGAGAGAACGTGTGCTAACGAAATCCTTCATTACACACTTTTGGGCACATACCTGCTTACAATTGACGATAATTGCGAATATAAAATTGGACAACATTATCTGAGAGAACAAACCATAAATGGAGAAAAAATCATATACCAAAAACTACCTTTGGTAAAGTTTCCTGAAAATTTGAAAACCGACATAAGACGGAGCGCTGATCCAGTACAACTGAAAGGAGTTGAGCTGACCGACCTGAAAGTGTTATCGTACGCACTGAAAAATAGTGAAGTGGAAAGTGGAAGTGTAGTGAATACGGAAAACGTTAGCATAGGAACCATTGTTTTATATGTAATCTTAATTATAGGTTTTCTTTCATTCTTTTCGTATAAATATACACTTTTGGTATGCAAGTCTTGCAAAAATCAAAATAATCCTCCGAATAACGGTTCTTCGGATAATTTCGAACTAAAGGAGGGAGGAGTTACAGAGTCCGGTATGTATAGAGACGGCATACTTAGCATTAATGCAGGGGCGTCCAAAAGTGCATAGTTTGCGTCTGGCGTAGATAAGCTTTAGAACCTAAGAACATTTTTATTAAATAAAGACAGTCTAATATCGACCACCGTACGAATAACTTGTATTTTAATTATAAGTTTAGTTTTTAAAAAGTAGTTTTCCCTCCGGCGCGATTTGACTATCTAGTCCCACAGTTAGCGCTAGTAGACTTGTGTTATGGACACTAGACGACGATAAACATACTTATATAGATAAATACATACTTAAATACAAATGACATCCATGACCCAGGCACAAATATTCGAGTCTTCACACAAATATTTGCCCTTGCCGGGATTTGAAACCAGGACGTCGGCTCAGTAATTTTGTATGACTAATTTGAAGTCACCCTATTTGAAGGCGACGGGGTTGGTGCAGTGGTAAAGCTGCTTACTACACACACACACACACACACACACATTTAGGTGAATTGTTAATATAATAACCTTTTGGATTGATAGTAAACACAGGTCTACAAAAACAATTTTTTTTTTTGGGTTTCTGTTTTAATGCTTGAATTCTGATTCCAAACATCGAAAAACACTCGGATATCCATTTTTAACTCTTAAAGTTTGCTTTTGTTTAAATAAAATTACAGAGAAAATATAAAAATTAGTATTTTTTTTAAACTCCGTAAAATTGCTCTAGTTTCTACAAAAGCAAACTTTGATCGGAACAGATATTTTTTTATTTATTTGTGACATAGGAGAAACCAAAATTTCACATTCAGGAGCCAGACCCAGAAATCGTGTTGACCGGTGTAATTTTAGGTTAAGCGAACCCGTTTTCATACCTTGTATTTGATAGGGAGACCTGTTATTGGCTACACTAAATGTATCTTATCCGTAGATTATTTTTGTTTGTTACAAAGCTGTTGGTCTTCTAATAAAGAAAATAAAAAAATAAAAATAAAAACTCGAATATTTGTGCCTGGGTCATGGATAATATGTATTTATCTATATAAGGATGTTTACCGACAGTTGACTGGTGGCATGAAGTCCAATGCTGGACTTTTCATTTTGTGCATAACTTTCAATAAATAAAAGGCAAAATAATATCCACATGGTTCCGCCATAATTTTCCAACACGGGCCCCTAAATCCCGCGCGCGGGTCGGGTCGCGATCACTCGCCGGGATGCGCAAGAGTGGATCGGCGCACGCTTAAGGCGAAATACAACTAAATAAATATTGTAAACTTATAGAATTATCTTTATTGCATTACTCGACTAGTGGCGAAAGTCGGGTAAAAAGCGGTGGTAGCCTAGTGGTTAGCGCATGCGACTTTCAATCCGGAGGTCGCGGGTTCGAACCCGGCCCGTACCAATGAGTTTTTCGGAACTTATGTACGGAATGTCATTTGATATTTACCACTCGCTTTTCGGTGAAGGAAAACATCGTGAGGAAACCACCTAAGCCCAATAAGGCCTAGTTTCCCCTCTGGGTTGGAAGGTCAGATGGCAGTCGCTTTCGTAAAAACTAGTGCCTACGCCACATCTTGGGATTTAGGTAGCCGACCCCGATTGAGAATTCATTCTCAAAAAATGGGACAAAGGCTAGGAGGATGATGATGCATTACTCGACTACTAAGAAATTAATTGGACATATTTTTTTTCTATAGGCTCAGTGCACGAACAGCGAGAGAATATAGGGAACTAGAAACAACTGTCAAAATGATTCGTGAAGAATTTTGAACTAATTTAGATAGAAACAATCACTTTCTCAGCCATATAATTTTTTTTTTGGCTAGTATTTAATCGCTCAGCAAAACTTACTTTTTTGTACTTCCCTGAAGTTTAGGTAACTTTTTAGTTACCGCTGTCCAAGGTTGACTGAGAAAAACATAATTTTCGTCTGTCAAAGTTAAATTTGTGCAAACTACCCATATATTCCGTTTAAATCGTTTTTAAATGTGTGACAGCCGCGGAAACAGAAGAAAATATCACCTCACATAACCTACAAAAATACTGACTTGCGCATTAAATAAATAATCTAATTGCACAGCAAGTCCATGGGCAGCAAGGTAAATTTGTTGTGCAAATAATTTACCTTACGCCATACCGAGGCGACATGGCATAAGGTATCAGTTCAAACAAGCCTAAAAAAAAATCACTCTTTATTATCTTTGTATTTGTAGCGTAAAATATCATTTTCTCAAACATGCTCGGAAATGCATGCGTTAATGTCCCGATATGAGGACATGAAGTTTCTCGTTCATGGCTCCCTATATTACTTCTTGGCCTTAGGCCACAAAAGTTAGTATGAAAATCCATTATTGTCCGCTGCTCTAACTTTTTAAATTTCCTTACTAACGTTAAATTGGCAAAGGAAAAATTACATACAGCCAACCACCACCGACCTCTGTAAGCATACTTGCGATATAAAAAAAAAAAATCAAAATCTATGATACTATATTTATGTGCGGTTAAACATGGTGCTCAAATAGCTGGATCAAATAACATATTTAAAAAATAAAAAAGGCAGCAATATGAACAACTTTTTTTCTGCTTATTCGTATTTCGTAGTGATTATAATATAATTTTAACAGACATAAAAATTACTTCTAGTGATGAGAGTGACGGGGAACTTATGAACAAAGGATGACGGGGAACTTATGAGGAGGCAAATTTAGCCATGCAAAATATGCTACGGGAAAAAAAATAGTTTTTACTTTTTTCCCGTAGCATATTTTGTTTTGTTTACTTGATTATCTAGTAGTTATTTTAATTTTAATATTTCCTCACATCGTTTGAGAAAAGCACTATACAAGCTTCGGCCGGAACAGGGATTGCAGGACTCGTTCTATCTGGCCTCGTCTTCGACTCGGCCATCTACCCCAAACTCGTCCAGCAATCCCTTACTTCACGGCCTCTGCAGTAATGTACTATTTTTATAAATTAATAATTGAATTGAATTGAATATCCTCACAGATGCTGCCCCTTAACCTGTTAGAAAGCTGCGCACAGGTCGAGTGGATCTTCATTAGAACTGGCCGCAGCGCCCTTTCTATATCAATATTGAGCATGCGCTGAGCTATCTATCAGTCACAGACGTCCACTGCTATACATATGCCTCCCCCATAGCTCGCCACGAGCTGCGATCCTGTGAAGACCGCATCAATCCACTCCCTGCGACGCTAATGATGTCATCTGTCCACCGAATTCGAAGGCCAACCCACGCTGCGCTTTCCTATACGTGGTCGCCACTTTAGGACTTTGTGCGCTGATCAGTAAACAATAAGTCAATATGATTTGACACGTTCTTCTTTTATAAATATTGATACTGAGGTTAAAACTAAATTAGACATTTTACGCGATCCACTACATTAAAGCGTTGGTAGCCTAGTGTTTAGAGCATGCGACTTTCAATCCGGAGGTCGCGGGTTCGAACCCGGCGCGTACCAATGAGTTTTTCGGAACTTATGTACGGAATGTTATTTGATTTACCACTCGCTTTTCGGTGAAGGAAAACATCGTGAGGAAACCACCTAAGCCCAATAAGGCCTAGTTTCCCCTCTGGGTTGGAAGGTCTGATGGCAGTCGCTTGCGTAAAAACTTGGGATTTGGGATCTACAAAGATATGGGACAAAAGCTAGGAGGATGATGACGCGATCCACTACATTGAGGTGGGGATCAAACCTTCGACCTCTACTTCTGGAGTAATGCTCTGCTCCTGAGCTACCGCGACGCCGCATCGCGTAAAATAATCAATCAATATAAAAGCCAAGTTATAAAATATTGACATATCAATAATAGGCGTTCCAACTTCTTTATAAGTATGAAAAGTCACGCGTCAAGTGTCCGACATTCAGGTAGAGTATCCAACATTCTGGTAGAATGTCCGACATTCAGGCAACGCTCAATTCACTGTCGGGTGAATACAAACAACGGAATACAATTCAATATTTTTATTAAAGCAGTAACACCTGCTAGCGTAAACCAAATGTTTTTTGTTTTATATAAATATCGGACAACCTCACACAAATCAATCTAGTCCCACAGTAAGCTCTGTTAAGGGCACTAGACGACGATAAACATACTCATATAAATAAATACATAGGTACTTAAATACAAATAACATCCATGACCCAGGGCGAGTGTATAGTTAGTATAGCTACCCAAAATTTTTATTCCTCAATATTTTATTTTCCATTCGTTTATTTTTCCCACTTTATAAATTTCCTATGCAGCTGTGTTACCATTAGTTCATTTCTTCGGACGTATTAATTTCTATTCGATTTTATTGCTAGACGTATTTTTTCGCATGCATTTTGTCACCTAATGCGTATTATCCCTACGCGTATGGTTTACCTGTAGACACAGTTCTTAATTTTATTTTATCACATGCTTTCGATAACTTATTACTTAGACAAATGAACCTCTTTAGGAGGGGAAAGCAATCTTATGGCAAGTCCATAGTTATATGGTCTAAGGACTAGGTTGATTTGTGTAAGGTTGTCCACAGGTGCATGCAACCACCTCCTTATTTTAAAAACTAATCTCACCCCGGGGTGTAGAGCCGGACTACACTACTAGGAAAGAGAAAGACATGGTGATGTCGCCATACGTGTCTCACGTATAGCTGCATCCCTTAACCGCGGCCAACTTTCCTAGTAGTGTAGAGCTGGGGTAACAGCGTAATTTGACGGAGACTATCGATCGGCAAATTGTTTGACATTCATTTTTGGTTTAAGTTCATACTTCAAACTAGTTCAATTTAAGTTCAAACGTCATTTCAGTCCATTTATTGTGAAAGCATAACAGCTGTGAGAAATGTGATAAAATAAAATTAAGAACTGTGTCTACAGGTAAACCATACGCGTAGGGATAATACGCATTAGGTGACAAAATGCATGCGAAAAAATACGTCTAGCAATAAAATCGAGTAGAAATTAATGCGTCCGAAGAAATGAACTAATGGTAACACAGCTACATAGGAAATTTATAAAGTGGGGAAAAAAGCGAATCGAAAATAAAATATTGAGGAATAAAAATTTTGGGTAGCTATACTATACACTCCCCAGGGCATCGAGTTCTTCACACAAATATTTGCCCTTGCCGGGATTCGAACCCAGGACCGTCGGCTCAGTAGGCAGTTGCTTAACCACTGCGCCAACCGCATCGTCAAATGTTTATGGCACGCAAGAAGCAACTGGTTCAATGATTCAATAACTCTCGCATCAGGTTCAGTGCTCCAATAGGTGGGTCATTGTCAGTTCAAAAAACAAAATTTGTCCCTTCGGTGGTCAAAAGTTAAAAGCTTGTATGAATCTAGGTTATGTTGCTATTACATCGGATTATAGAAAAGGGAACGTTCTTTATTCTCACAGGCATTTAATCAGAAAATTAGGCCCTGGAATCCTTAATTTCGCAAATGTCCACCGGAAAGACGCGCACCTAAATCTGACAATGAACAAGATAGGACGCCCGATCCGGACGTTGGCTCAGAAAGCCGTCGAAGACACAGGTTCGAACCCTGCTTGAACTACTAATTTTTCGCGTCATTCTAAACATCCGCATCATTAAAATACAATTAATAGTGTATGTTAGGTTCTGTCTATAATAAAATCACAAATCAGTGACTTGATATTCAATTACAATGCTGGCCGAACGACAAAAAAAAAACAAAAATGCTACCTATTCAAAGCAAAAAACAAAGTCACAGGCCAGTGTCACCGACTTCAACACTAACCACAGATTAACGAGTTCCCAGGCCCAGGGTGCAGAGGTCCGGTGCTCCCGGTAGCTAACTAATTAACGGTTAATTGTTTTTGGACCATTCGAAGAGAAACCGCACGAATAAAAGTAAAGGCATTTTCTAATTAGCGTTTATAGGCTCTAGCCGTTTGTTTTTAATGTTTTGTTAAGGTTATTAAATCAAGTGTTTAGTTATATTAAAAGTTATGTTTTACCATTATGCTGTATAATTATGGGTGGTAAAGATAATTAAGTGGTTGATTATGGCGTACTGAAAGGTTTATACAGGGTGATCAATCCGAATTGGTCAGTAGGGAGAAAACGAAAACTATAAGAGATATAAATCTGTTCTTAGGAAGGATGGCGTTGATTTTAGATTTCATAGAAACTGCATTCAATTATTTCTTTTCAATTCTCATACGTATTGTAATATTATTTGCAGTGGTTTTGACTGGGTTATGTATGAGATTTATATAAAAAAAAAACTGCCTCCACGACTGCAGTGTGGGTGGAATGAAGTGTCGCTTGCGGTATTTCCGGACCGATACGACCTTCAAACCTTCAAGAAAAGAGCGTACTCTCACCAGAAAGGCCGGCAACGCTCTTGACTCCTCTGGTGTTGCAGGTGTCTATGGGCAACGGTAATGGCGCACCATCCGATCCGTTTGCTCCTTTGCCTATGACATAAAAAACCGGCCAAGAGCATGTTGGGCCACGCTCAGTGTAGGGTTCCGTAGTTGCTCATCCTTCACAATAGACGGGCTTAAAAAAGCGGTTTTAAGCCCGAGGTTTAAATTACGAGAAAGATTTCAAGCTCTATACAAAGGTCGTAAACGCCAAAGTAACTTTAATGACTTATTACCTTCTGGAAGTTATCGATTATACGCGACAGATTGAGTGGAATGTTTTAATGCAGTACCTATAGGTATGGCATTTAACTAATAATATGTGTAACGTTCGAAGGACACCGCGCGGCACTTACGTCATTTTAAATAAAATTATGAAATATTGCGATAACTCAGAAACGGCACGACCGATTTTATTCCATAATTTTTTGACCCGTGGTTGAAAAGTAAAAGTGGGACAGACGCTATTTTGTTTATTTTCTTAGCGAATATTTACAAAAATGCTGACCTTATCAAAAAAAAAAAGTTTGGATACCCGCATTATTTTTAAAAGACCTATTCAACGACACCCCGCACACTAGTGTAGAAACGAAAAAAAAAAATTCGCCCCAACTTTAGGTGTTCGAGAGGTACCCGAAAATAAGTTTTTTTTAGTTTTTATTTTGCCGTTTTGTCAGCGTAATACATACATACACGTACTCCTACCAAATTTCAGCTTTCTAGTACTAATGATCATGGAGCTAAGCCGCGTACGGACGGACAGACGGACAGACGGACATGGCGAAACTATAAGGGTTCCTACTTGACTACGGAACCCCAAAAAAATTACATGCAGAGGATTTTGTCGCTAGGTTTTAACTATTATTTAAATTTTAAGTATTTCTGAGAATCCGCGGATTCTAGAAGTTATATTTAGATAGTTATCTTCATGATATGGGAAACGGAAGTACTTCTCAAGATAAATACATTACAACGTTGTAAAAGCCTAGAAAAGTCAAGCAATGTGACAATAAAAGTGAGATATATTGCTGTATAAAGCTTAAACGCGATAATACGGTAGTTCAGGCGTTAAAAACTCTTCCATTTTGATCTCGATAATTATAAGGTCAGCGATACACCGTCGTTGTTTCATGCTGCAAATATTAAATTGTAAATTGTCGACAACTTGCTTTACATCTCTCACCGTGTCTTAGACTTTTATTGGGGATCATTTATTTTACTGGCATGACTTTGTTACCTTATAGTAAAAAAAATCTAACATGAATGATCATAAAGATCTTGTAAATATGACCCCAAAATGCCTTAGTCGTAGGTACATCATATGCCGATAGACGTTGTTGGGAACGCCAGCAACCACGCCGACAGCGAGACTATGTAACGCCGTGACGACGACTTATGTACTAGGCTAAGTTAAAATAAGACTGATTAATATGTGTAACATGATCTCGTAATTATAAGTTAGACACATAAAAGCTGTCATAAGGTCCTTATATACAATAAGAAAGGCACATAAAAGATGCTATAGAACCCCAAGGTAAAATGATCCGATCCCACTGGTAACTTAGTTGCGCCTACGACCCATAAGGTACTGGTTGAATAAGGCGTCACGAAACCCTTATTAAATCACAGGTAAATGGGTCGAGGACGCAGCACCCCGCCGTGAAGCACCCGAGGCGGCAAAAGAGCTTATGTAACTCGACCACGTGAACCGTTGTGAAGCATAACGTAAAACGTAAATGTTTTATAAGTCAGTTACATAAGGCCATCTACCGCCTCAAATACATAAGGGAGCAACGAACCCGCAGTATATAACGATAGACCCGAACCCCCTGTAATGAAAACACATAATCCGAACCCCTACCGTAAGCGAATGTAAATAAGAATCCGAAGGAACAATCTTGCAAGATTCTTATTTACAAAAGTTACTCACTATCCGTGAAGTACAACCGAACCCTGTTACCTGAACCCTAAGGTTCAGATAGGACTTAAGAGCCCTTAGCGAGCCCCGTCGAACGGGATATGTATAATATAAATCGGACGATAAAGAACCGAGATATGCTAATTAATGTATAATTTTGATAGACCAAAAAACGGCCGTTATTGTACAGAGCCCAAAAATGTAGAGCCAATCAGAGCGAGGAGCAGGTTTTAGAACATTTAAAATTAAAACTGAACACACTTGACCGAAAGGGGCGTTCCCGAGAGGAAAGGAACGCTCGCTCGTCTCTGATTGGTTCCAATAAGAATATTTTGCTTACGGGAGATATGTCTGGCGAACCGAGCCTTAGATTTTATATAAGAAGTTGAACAAAAATAAATGTATGCACTACCGAAGAACCAGTCTTGTTATTAACATCGTGAACCTGCCTACCTCCAGCTATCAAGAGCTCCAGCCTGCACGTCGGTCCAAGCGATTCGTTGAGGTCCTGTCCGTCAGTCGAGCTCCGAATCCTTGGACGCGTCCATCGTTACGTCGTACTACGATTCACGTCGCGTCTACGTCGAGTTTACGTTACGTCACATCGAGTCACGTCGAGTCTACGGCAGATCTACGTTGCGGTCTACGTCGCGGCCCGTGCATCCCGCGTCCGTACCCCGCGTCCGATCTACGTCGCGTCTACGTGTACACTACGTCGCTTACGTGTGTACTACGTCGCGGCCCGTTTACGTCGCGTTACGTGTCCATACGTTTGGACTACGTCGCGGCCCGTTTTCATCGCGAACGAACCGAGCCGAACCGAACCTGAACCTGAACCTGCAAGCTGAACCGAACCGAACCCGAACCGAACAAGCTGTTACAGGAAGACCCGATCGAACATCATACAGTCCACTGCGAGCTGAGCCGAAGAAGCCGCCCTGTTGAGACCTGTACTCAACAGCGTTGGTCATTCGAGAGCCGGATTTTCGAGCCAGAACATCCGAACCACCATGGTGCAGACAAGGAAGCAGACGAGTGAAGCAACTTCGCACGACGACCCGCCGACCGAACCGACCCGAACCTCCGGCGAGACGTCTGCAGAACTGCTTGGAGCACGTCCGCGAACGAGAGAGACACGCGCCCCGGGCATGCAGCCCGAGAAAAGGACATCGCCAGAGTCACCGCCACAGTTGGACGACACGCTCCAATGGCGGGCAAAGCTGGACGAACACCTGCGCAGAACCAGTCTGAACCAAAAAGAACCCGAAGAACCCGCAGCCGTCGGATACTCAACACCGACCGGCGAACATGTAGCGTCCCGTCTGACGCACGCGCCGCGTACCGGCGAGACACGCGAGCCCCGCGCGGCTATGACGTCACTCGCGTACGCGGCCTTCGACCCCGCGATCCGCGCACCGATCCCGCGACCCGCGACACCCGTACCGCGCGAACCCCGCACGTTCGATAGAGACCGCGCTCTCGAACAGGTGCGATTCGAAATCGACGAACGCCGCGCGCCGTCGATTACGTCGAGAACCAGCAGCACTACGGAGGCGCGGAAAAAAGAAGCGGAACTAAAGGCAGCAGAGCGGCTTGCTGAAATCAAGCGGAAGCAGCTGCAACTAGAAGAGGATCTAGTCAAGAAGAGGCTGGACACCGAACTGCATCGCATCGAAGCGGAGGGCTCACAGGCCGGCGGTTCGCAGTCCGGACGTCCGGCGGCAGAGACAGCGGAGGAATCGAAGCGGAGGATCGATGCGTGGCTTACACACCACGAGGTAAGTGACGCTGCTTACCGCGATGACCCGACGCCGAGGAGGCGTCGCACTGTCACGCCCGAACGAGCCGAACGCGAGACCCGAACCTCCCGAGAGCGATCCTCCAGCCGATCTCAGGCGATAGATCGGTTAGCCGACCATCTACAGACGATGGCCCGCCCTCCGCCGAGACAAGTGTACGAGTTGCCTGCGTACTCCGGACACCCTGCCGAGTGGTTGACATTCTACCACAGTTTTGCAGAATCAACAAAAAGGTACAAGTTCACGGAGTACGAGAACGTCGCCCGTCTACGAGCTGCGCTGAAAGGCGAGGCGCGAGAGTGCGTGCAGCACATGCTCGCGTCGACGTCGAACCCCGATCTCATTATTAGAGTACTGAAAAAGAATTTCGGCAGAACCGACCTGTTGGTCGACCGAGCTCTAGAGGAGCTTAAGCGCCTGCCGTCGCTCGGACCGAGCGCCACCGACCTGAACACCTTCGCAATAAAGGTAATGAATATTGTGTCGACATTGGTCGATCTAGACCGTCGAAACTACGGCGGCAACCCGTTACTGATACGGGAGATAACCGACAGGTTAAGCCCGCATCTACGGTCGAGGTGGTGCTCCTTCGCAAAAGACAACGTGAAAGGCGGTGAGTGCGAAATAATATTATTAGCCGAGTTCCTGATGGACGAGAGTGACGCGGAGTTATTATACTCACACGCGAGAGCGCCGTCACGCAGACCCGCGCATAACGCGCCCACGCAACCGCCACCGCCCCGACGAACGACATACCCGAACCGGGGAGCGAGCGGAGCGATACAACGAACGCAACCGACACGAGCCCAGACATTCGCCACGGAACGAGTGGAAGCGTGCTATTGCTGCGGCAATAGTCACCGCACGAACGAGTGCCGCAAACTGCTGAGTATGCCGGTACGAGCAAGATGGGAATGGGCACGGGTAAATCACGTATGCTTTAAATGCATGAACCAAAAGCATCGTCGTGATACGTGCACTGCAAAAGGCTGCAGTGTACCCGGCTGTCCACACTCACACCATATGATGCTACACGAACCGAACCGAACTACGTCAAATGTGAGTACAGACAGCGCCGACAATAACGCCCGCCCGCCGCAGTCGCGCGCGCCCGCCCGCGCGAGCGCGCCCTACACTGCGCCGCCCAGCGAACCGAACACAGCGCCGGCACACCGCCGCGCAGAGCCCACACAAGAGCGAGAGACAATCGCTATGACATCACACAATGAATCAAACAAGGTGATGTTGAAAATCATGCCCGTAATGTTGCGCGGTCCCAAGAAGGAGGTGCTATGTTACGGGATGGTCGACGAGGGATCGACAATTTCCATCGTCGATCAGGAGTTAGCGAGCGAAGTGGGTCTAGAGGGACCTCAAGCGCCGCTACTCATACAAGGCGTAGGAGCGCTATGCCTGAACCAGCCGAGCCAGCGAGTCGAGGCAACTGTACGAGGCACCGATGGAGGCCCGTCGTACAATATGCGACTCAGAACCGTGCCGCGCCTAGGCATTAGGGAGCAGACAATGCCGCGCGACAGTATAGTGCGCTTGCCGCACTTGGCCGATCTAGCCGAAGCGTGCTACACAAACGTAGTGCCGAAAATTTTAATAGGAGCAGATCATTGGCATCTAACATTGCCGTTGGAAGCCCGAACGGGGAAGACGAGCGAGCCGCTAGCCGTACGTAGTCGCCTTGGATGGTGCATTTACGGCTCAGCACCGAGAACGGTAAGGGCCGGCGAAGTAGTCATGCATATGACGGAGCCGGACAAGGCGCTGAACGCGATGATGAGGCGATACTTCGACATCGACGCGTTAGGGGTAAAGCTGATAGACAAAGCGAGCCCCCTAGACGAACGAGCAACAAAGCTGTTTAACGAAACGGTAAGACGCATCGACGGACCCCGGTACGAAGTAGGACAGCTGTGGAGGACCGACGAACCGAACCTGCCTCCCAGCTACAACATGGCGTACAAAAGGTTACGCAACTTAGAGCAGCGGATGGACCGGGATCCCGACTTCGCGCACGAGTATACAGCACAGGTAAATAACCTTATCGAAAAAGGTTATGCAGAGCCGCACTTAGGTGACCTAACAAGCCCTAAGGCATGGTTTTTACCGCACTTTGCGGTAAGAAACCCGAACAAGCCCGATCGCGTCCGTCTAGTCTTTGACGCACACGCGACATCGCTGGGAACCAGCTTGAACGACGAGCTGCTAGAAGGACCCGACTTACTACAGTCATTGATGGGAATACTGCTGCGCTTCAGAGAGGGTACGTACGCCGCTACGGCGGACATACAGGAGATGTTCCTGAGAATAAAGCTGAGACCCGAGGACCAAGTATCGCAGTTATTCCTGTGGCGGGGATCGGACCGCCAACAGCCGCCGAAGGTATACAAAACAACGAGCGTTTTGTTTGGAACGAAATCTTCGCCGTTCCTAGCCCATAGTGTCCGCAACCGAAACGCGGAGGACAATGCGGACGCTTATCCGGCAGCCGTGTATGATATCACAAAAAATACATACATGGATGACCTCGTGACCTCTTACGACGATGAAGACGCGGCGGCCGAGACCGCGGTGCAAATCATCGCGTCACACGCCCACGCCGGCTTCAACTTGCGCGGCTGGACGTCGAACTCTAAAAAGATATTAGAGCGGATACCTGTAGCGCAGAGATCCGACGAACCAAAGAACCTGGGATCTAAAGAGCAGAAAGTATTAGGTATGTTTTGGAACGCCGAAACCGACGAATTGGGTTTCAACACGGCAATGGTACGAGTCCCGGCCGACGTGCGGAACCTGAACCGAGGGCCAACAAAAAGGGAGGCCTTGAGCGCGGTAATGTCCGTCTTCGACCCATTGGGGCAAATCGCGCAATACACCGTTACCACAAAAATACAAATGCAGCGAATTTGTATTTTAAAACTAGGTTGGGACGAGCCATTGCCGGACGACGAGAAGGAGCTATTTTTACAGTGGCTCAGTAACATAGAATATGTTACGGCGCTGCGGCTACCACGGCGATGCTTGTACACGGGGGGAGGTAAGAGACACCAATTACATATATTTGTAGATGCCTCCGAGCAAGCATACGCGGCCGCAGCCTACTGGAGAACCGAGGGAGGACCTCACGAGCCGGTACGTGTGCAGTTGATCACGGCGAGGGCAAAGGTCACGCCCATTCGCCCGATATCGATACCGAGAGCCGAACTACAAGCAGCGCTTATAGGTGCGCGACTGGCGCAAACACTGCGAGAGGCGCATCGAGTAGCTGCCGAGCAGATTGTGCTGTGGACAGACAGCCGAACAGTACTGCAATGGGTGCGAGATAATGCACGCCGGTACAGTACATTCGTATCACATCGACTTGGCGAGATCGCCGAGTTAACAGAGATCGAGCAATGGAGGTGGGTCCCGACCCGCCTCAACCCGTCCGACGACGCGACCCGCGCAGACCCGCAGCGTATCGTAAGAAATACCGACCGCTGGTACACAGGCCCGGATTTCTTGCGACTGCCGGAGGCGCAATGGCCGCAAGAGCAGCGAGATACAACGGAGATACCACACGAAATAATCGAGGTATGTAACGTGGCACAGGTCGTCGACCCGCCACTACCGAAAATAGAGCGATTTTCGAACTTTGACCGACTGATCGGAGCTACAGCGCGAACTCTGCAGTTCATCGAACGACTGAAAAGAAAGGTGAGAGTCCCATTAGAGGTACGACACCTCAAATCAGCGGAGCACCTGTGGATGCAATGGGCGCAGAGGAGAGACTTCGCTGACGAACTACGGGCTCTCTCACGAGGGGAGCCGCTAGCCCGCAGTAGCAGGCTATACGAACTCGATCCGCAACTGCACGACGACGGATTGATGCGCATGCGGACGCGCATAAACGCAGCGCCGCCATCCGTCAACAAGCAGCCCGTCATACTAGACGGCCGCAACCCGTACGTGAGACTACTGATATTGCGCGCTCATAAGCGAGCGCACCATGCATTTAACGAGACTGTTGTTAATGATCTCAGGCAGCAGTTTTGGATCTTGCACTTGCGACCATCGGTGCGGAGCGTGGCCCGGACATGCATGCATTGCGTGTTGCGGCGCGCGCGCCCGCGCGACCCGCCGCTGGGCGACTTGCCCGCGGCCCGTCTACAGCCGTTCACCCGCGCATTCCACTACTGCGCGGTGGACCTATTCGGCCCGCTAGCCGTCACTATCGGCAGGCGGACCGAGAAGCGATGGGTGGCACTGTTTACGTGCCTCACTACCCGCGCCGTGCACCTCGAGGTGGTGCACACGCTGTCAACCGACAGCGCCGTGATGGCGCTGCGCCGGCTGGGAGCCAGGCGCGGATGGCCCGCTGTCATGTACTCGGACAACGGGACGAACCTGAGAGGCTGCGACTCCGAGCTGCGAGCCGCCTACATCGAATGGCTGCCCGCCCTGCAGGAGCACGGGCAGCTACACCGCATGGACTGGAGGTTCATCGCGCCGGGCGCGCCGCGCCAAGGCGGCGCCTGGGAGCGGATGGTGCGGACCGTCAAAACCGCGCTGTCCGCCACACTGAACACAAGATCGCCCAAGGAGGAGATTTTCAAGACGCTGCTCGCCGAGGTCGAGCACTGCGTGAACTCTCGACCTCTCACCCACGTGAGCGTTGAACCCGATGACCCCGAGGCGCTCACACCGAACCACTTCATACTGGGAGGACCGTCGGGGGTCCCTATCACTGGCCCCTGCGAAGAAGATGACAGAAAAGCTTGGCGCGCCAGCCAAGCACTCGCCGACTCTTTCTGGCGAAGATGGCTACGCGAGTACATCCCATTACTCGCACCCCGGGGATCCTCAAACCCCCGGGAGACCGCCATAGCGGTCGGCGACTATGTTTTGATCGCCGACCCGAACCTGCCAAGAAATACATGGCCAAGAGGCATCGTCGAAGCAGTCTATCCGGGACCCGATGGCATCACACGCAACGTGGACGTCCGAACGAGAGGAGGCGTGTTCCGGAGGCCAACGACGAAGCTGGCTGTTCTGCCCGTCAACAGAAGGTCGCCGCCATGCAGCGACCGAGGGGAGGATGTTGGGAACGCCAGCAACCACGCCGACAGCGAGACTATGTAACGCCGTGACGACGACTTATGTACTAGGCTAAGTTAAAATAAGACTGATTAATATGTGTAACATGATCTCGTAATTATAAGTTAGACACATAAAAGCTGTCATAAGGTCCTTATATACAATAAGAAAGGCACATAAAAGATGCTATAGAACCCCAAGGTAAAATGATCCGATCCCACTGGTAACTTAGTTGCGCCTACGACCCATAAGGTACTGGTTGAATAAGGCGTCACGAAACCCTTATTAAATCACAGGTAAATGGGTCGAGGACGCAGCACCCCGCCGTGAAGCACCCGAGGCGGCAAAAGAGCTTATGTAACTCGACCACGTGAACCGTTGTGAAGCATAACGTAAAACGTAAATGTTTTATAAGTCAGTTACATAAGGCCATCTACCGCCTCAAATACATAAGGGAGCAACGAACCCGCAGTATATAACGATAGACCCGAACCCCCTGTAATGAAAACACATAATCCGAACCCCTACCGTAAGCGAATGTAAATAAGAATCCGAAGGAACAATCTTGCAAGATTCTTATTTACAAAAGTTACTCACTATCCGTGAAGTACAACCGAACCCTGTTACCTGAACCCTAAGGTTCAGATAGGACTTAAGAGCCCTTAGCGAGCCCCGTCGAACGGGATATGTATAATATAAATCGGACGATAAAGAACCGAGATATGCTAATTAATGTATAATTTTGATAGACCAAAAAACGGCCGTTATTGTACAGAGCCCAAAAATGTAGAGCCAATCAGAGCGAGGAGCAGGTTTTAGAACATTTAAAATTAAAACTGAACACACTTGACCGAAAGGGGCGTTCCCGAGAGGAAAGGAACGCTCGCTCGTCTCTGATTGGTTCCAATAAGAATATTTTGCTTACGGGAGATATGTCTGGCGAACCGAGCCTTAGATTTTATATAAGAAGTTGAACAAAAATAAATGTATGCACTACCGAAGAACCAGTCTTGTTATTAACATCGTGAACCTGCCTACCTCCAGCTATCAAGAGCTCCAGCCTGCACGTCGGTCCAAGCGATTCGTTGAGGTCCTGTCCGTCAGTCGAGCTCCGAATCCTTGGACGCGTCCATCGTTACGTCGTACTACGATTCACGTCGCGTCTACGTCGAGTTTACGTTACGTCACATCGAGTCACGTCGAGTCTACGGCAGATCTACGTTGCGGTCTACGTCGCGGCCCGTGCATCCCGCGTCCGTACCCCGCGTCCGATCTACGTCGCGTCTACGTGTACACTACGTCGCTTACGTGTGTACTACGTCGCGGCCCGTTTACGTCGCGTTACGTGTCCATACGTTTGGACTACGTCGCGGCCCGTTTTCATCGCGAACGAACCGAGCCGAACCGAACCTGAACCTGAACCTGCAAGCTGAACCGAACCGAACCCGAACCGAACAAGCTGTTACAGGAAGACCCGATCGAACATCATACAGTCCACTGCGAGCTGAGCCGAAGAAGCCGCCCTGTTGAGACCTGTACTCAACAGACGTCTACTGCCGGAAAAAGGCCTCCCCAAAGTTCTCTACAACGATTGAACTTGCGCTCTCATCCAATTTCTGCCCGGGATCCAACCAGGTAGTCAGTCCACCTTGTTGCGGGCCTTTCCACGCTGCGTCTTCCGGTCCGCGCTCGCCATTCAAGAACCTTTTGGATTACTTACTCGTATAGAGAAGGTCACATTAGGGCAAAATGGAAGCAAGTGACAACTAGTAGCTCTGTGAACTGCAAACCTCTGGAGTGGTTCAAAATTGATAAAACATGTTTTTTTTACATTAACTTCAACGCCCATAAATAAAAAATTAAATCATATTTTTTTTAAACCCAAATCAACAAAAAAATCTACTATTTTAACAAACCTATTTCATGGGAATCGGTTTAGAAATGCGACCTCTAGGTGAAAACACCTGAAAAATGATCAGCAGAAATCCAAACATCTGGACATAATTATGAAATAATTTTAAACAAAGCTGAAACGTAGACACTTCGCTCGGTCAAAAAAACACAAAAATAAATATCTGCTTATTAAAACATTCGTGAGCGGTCAATTCCCCTTAATACAATAATTATAATATCTGCTTGTGTCAATCCATACAAAACACCAAGTCTATGACTTCTGGAAAACTATTGGTAATCAATAGTTTACCGGAGGAAATACGACGAGAGCCAAGCAAGGAAAAGTTCAGTAGAATGTTAAAAAAACACTTTTAAACACTACTAGCTTCATATACATTTGTGCTTAAAATAAGAAACATACTTATCGTACCTAAAGTAGAGATTCCCCAAAGAGATCCCACAGTCAAACCAGCCACTGGTTTTGTGGGACATTGTATTAGACCTAAGAAAAATGTGAAGTTCCTAATAAATAAATAAAAAACCCAGTTCTCTAATGTAGACGCAGCATTAAAAACGCATCGCCATTTAAACAGCATATCTCCTGAGATCTAGAAGCGCTCAATGAAGTCATTTACCCGATTACGGAGACCCGGTCTATTTCAATAAAGATGCGAGATTTCGGAGATAACCGCATACAGCTCCATTTGAATAACTTGGGCTTGATAACAGCTTCTGATAGTACGTTATTAGACGTCTAGGTTGTGTTCCTGGTGGTAAGATACAGTATACTGTACAGTCTGACCAAAAATAGTACAAAATTAAAAAGTGGCAATACTGTAGTGTCGTCCCTTTCTAATAAATCTAAGAAAACGGGGACGACACTACAGTATTGCCACTTTTTAATCTCTACTCTCTTTGGTCGGACTGTATACGTACCCTTACCATGAGCTAAGGCTCCTAATTCTTTCAAAAATGCTGATTATTTTAGACATTTACCTATGATTAAAAATGTTTCTTAACATATTATCATTGTTACTACTTAGAACAGGGCTATTAAGTTTAATTGGTATATATTCGAAACATACAGTTTGAATTTTTCATTGATAATTAGTGTTTCAAAAACTACTCTAAATTTACGAAACTCACGCAGAAAACTGTTTTTTTTTTCAACTTATTTTCGACTGCACGCTTTGAAAGCATGAAAAAGCTAGGTATGTTACTTCTAGAACTTCACGGAACAGTACCTATTATTTACTTCAAAAAGTTAGTTTAAATTACCAATATGAAAAAAAATATTGAAAGGAGTAATGAAAAAAAAAAACAACAACTACAATAATGCATCCCGACGAACTGAAAACCTGCTCTGTTTTAGACGTAAAAAAAACTATTTAAAGTTCTCTTCTTTAAACGTCGTAAAAGCTTGAATACTGTTTTATTGGTTGTTTTGTGTAAATTGCGACGCAATTAGTAGTAGATGGCCATGCAACTAACCGATGCGCGCCGTATCGCTCGAAGGAAACTGGACGGCGGAGTTCAACTTCTATGGTGTGCTCTATTGCTCTAGCGTGTCGGCAATTTGCGTAGCTTTTATACTTTTACATATTCTGTGCTTTAATGCACGAGTGATTTAAAATGTATGGGAGCAAAATATGTCGCTGCTTTGAGCACCCATAAAATATAATATTGACATAGTACTTAATAAATACTAAACTCAACAATGTACGACGGTCGCATTTGATCATAAAAGTCGTTAGCATAAATAATGTTCTGCCAAACATAGCTTATGATAAATAAATAACGATCATAGATTTCATACGTAACTGGCCACAAGCAATGTCATCATTTAAAATTAAACGTTAATAAAGAGAAAAGTTTGACACGAAATTAGTGCAAATCGGATTAGAACGTTCCTATTCTTAATTTGAATTTGAATGTTTCTCGAACGACGTTCGAAGTTCAAAGATTAGAGATGAGTCATGCTTGTTCTTGAGTGGTCGGTGGGTTTGGACTAAATTTTAATTTAAACAATCGTATAAATAAATAAAGATAAGGCAGAATGCTAATAAGTTAGAAGTCTAACTGTTGTAAGAATATATGTGATATGCCTTTGTTAATATTTCTATTAATAAGGATCGATTAAATGTTTCCAAGGAAAACCTATATGTACATGGTTCAAATTTTGATTAGTTTACTTACAATATCATTGGTAAGAGGAGTTAGGGCAGGAAAAATTAAAAATTGACTACCGTAAAACTAACTACCCAACTATAATCCAATCATCCAACTATGGTCCAAAACAAAACTTGTTTATTTCTATCAAAATCCATATTCTATTAGTGATTTTATATGATTTTATTTAAGTTTGTCAGTCAAGTCAGGTGTTAGCACGTCGCCCCATACATGTAGCCTCTGCCACAGATCTTTCACCACCACTAAAGACCTGAACATACATTTCTCAAATACACACAGTTTGTTTAATTATGTTGTTCACCTTAGAGTTTATTCGTAATAATTGACATAATATTAACGAGTATTTTTCGGATCAAATTGGACCATAGTTATGTGGACTGGACTATAGTCGGGTAGTTTTACATGAGACAATGAATATTATTATTAAGTTTCTTCTTTACAGACGATGTCATAGAAAAATCCCGGTGTCATAAAATACCTATTATATTACGTTTAGAACCCATAAAACAGTGGCTGACTAAGTTACGTAAATTATAAACAGAAATCTGCATTCTAGATCAAAAGCTAATACCTATTTACATAATACTAAATTGGACAGATTTTTATCGTCTGTCAACATTTAAGTGCAATGAACTATTTATTTCAAACAAGAAAACAAACTTTTCTATAAAAAAAAGAGATTGGAAGTTTTTTCTTTATTATTATACCTAAGCAACATTTACAAGCATTAAGGCATACTAGTTTCCTTGTAGTGTCAGTTATATTTTTGTAACAAAACATATTTTGAACTGTTTAACTAACTGATACTTGCATATTGTCTATGGTATTTTTATGTAGGTTGGTAGGTTTGGTATTATCTCAGTTTAGCCAAATTGAGTGCTAAGTATTTCAAGCCCATACGTAGGTGCATGTTACTTTTTATTTTGCATTTGCGCCGTAGATTAAATCCTCAATTGGTTAGATGCTGTAAACTGTACAGCGATAAGGGGTTAAAAATATTTCTGGGCCATAGACACATACAACTTTTTCTTTTCGCATCTATTGCTTAGACTAAAACCATCCGTTAGGCGGCGGCACTTGTAAATTGTCATTCCATGTTAATTTTATGGCTATTTATTGGTCTTTTTATATACTGAGCGGCGCGTATCGGCTAGATTGTAGCTTAGCTCTACATAAGGGTGTAAGCGACGGGATATTTCATAGAGGATATGCCTTTTCTGTAAGTGATGGAAGCTGACGATTGATGCTGCGCGGGAGCGTTGACCGTTCATCGGTGTTTGGGGTTACGCAAAAGATAATTTTCTTTATTAGGTGACTGATACATTTTTGTGAAAAATATATAGGAGGCAGATTTGAAGGTATATTGTGGTTCTGATTATATTTAATTTTAATTTGTCTGTTATTTATAAAAATAAAAATGCATAATGTACCTACTTAATATTTCATATTTCAATAAAGCCTGTCTCTGGAAAAAGAGGGACATTGGCGTAGCTAAGATTATTTTTCAGGTGGGGCCCGGGTGGGCTGGCCATGGCCTATGAGTTGAAGTCATGACTTTGTATGGGTAACCCAAAATCCTGGGGTGGGCACGGCCCACCCAGCCACCCCCCTAAATACGCCAATGAAGAGGGATATTTATTAAAATGGTTTTCAAAGCTTGTCAATATATTATTATTTTTTGATACTGAACTGCGTGCTGAATAAAAACACGTTCATTTGTCTTTTTTCATAATTAGTAATTAATTATTTTTTTAATAATAATTAATTGGCGATAAGTACCTACCCAATTGTATGTACAGTCAAGGAAACTGAAACACGTACCTTTTTCCCTCGCCACAGATTCACAGTGACAATACGGTTCAAAAAGGTGCGCGTTTTAGTTTCCTACTGTACATACAGCTTTTAGTTTCAGTTTTTTTTAAGAAACAACAAAACGAAGGAAAAACTTTTATGCCAAGAAGTAGCAAGTAAATACATCGTGAACAGTAAATACCTGCAGTACAGTCATGCATGCGCAATACAGTTTTTTTTTTTATATTTGATTAACCTCATTCAAACAAATCTGATCTCACCAACAATATACGCGTGGATTATCTGATAAAAAACACAATACCGATCCAATCCGCAACTTTTAATAAAACCGGTACCAGTAATCTTAAACGGGAGCATCTGATCTACATACTACCCCAAACCTTGTTACTTCTACCGCTTTTCAAATAAAATTATACTTTATATCAATGTGTCACGGTGTTATAGAGAGAATTGGTTTTGTTGGTTGATGTACAATGACATGATATAATTTACTGCCCAAATTATTCATACGGAAGCTTGTGCTGAACCCCTGAACCTAACCGGTACCGAACAATGGTATCAGTTCATGTTATAACATTTATTTGGTAGCGCACTTGTGGTATAAAAAATTGGGTGAGAGCGCTTCGTGGTTGGAGGGTTCCTCATACATTATATTACATTTTACATTGGAAATGGTCATATAAATATATAAAATATCAGACAACCTCAAACAAATCCATCTAGTCCCACAGTAAGCTTAGGCACAGTAGAAACGACGATAAACATACTTATATAGATAAATACATATATAAATACAAATAACATCCATGACCCAGGCACAAATATTTTAAATTTGTAAAGCTTATTTATTTTAGACCATATAGGTATTGAATGTTAAAGAAAACTTGAATAGGCGTCAATTCGTCTTTTTTACGAGTAATTGGTGTAATAGTTATTATAGTATTCACTAACTAATATACTATGGATTTTGTAACACTAAGAAATATTTTTAATTGAATGTAACTTAATAAACAGAACAAAATATTTTATTGATAGGTACATAATTATGGATTTTTTTATTAGGTTTTAAGTGTCCCGCTGCTGGGCAAAGGCCTCTCCCCTTAATTTCCACGACTCCCGACTCAAACTAATTTAATAATAATCTAGCGGTAACGTATATTTGGAGTTTAAATTGTTGAGTGACTAAGAGTAAAAGTTTATTGATTATATTTTTATAAGTGGAACCCTAAACAAGTTAATGTCATAAACTCAATTGATAACATTACCACAAATGCACTTTAATACTTCGGTATAAAGTAGCAAATTACACAACCCTTTTTTACAAAAGAAAGGTCTATTATTTAAATATTACACCACTTAACCTGACAAAGATGAACATACCAGAAGTCAATTTTGAACTTTTTTGAACTGGTTTTGTTTTTAATGGTCAATGTTTTTGGAGACAATGCTTTTGATTTATGATTGTATGCTAATGTATGGGGATTTGTTTATGGGAACATTTTTTTATGTTTTCAAGTGACAATATGATTTTGCTTATTGTAATAAATTGGTTTCAAGGGCTGGCTGGCAGAAGTGTATCATTTTAATAGTTTGGGTTATTGTTAACAATATTTAATGAAATTATTAAACCATTTTAAGTGTCGGAGGATATTTTGGATGGAAAATAAAACATGTTGAGTAGGTACCTCATTGTTGTACTTCATAAAAAAAACTGTATAATAAAACGACTACTTAAAAAGAGGTAAAAACACTGTTTGTATACTTGAAAAGAGGTGTTTGTAAACTGAATTATGATGTTACTAAATAAACAAATAAAAAAAACTACTGTCTATAAGTTTAAAGGTCATGATTGCAGGAAAAAAAATATTAGAGAAAATATTAGAGCATACAACACTTTTTCCCTTTTTTTCAGCAGATGTATGTACCGAAATACAAAAAAAAAAAAAACGATGTACTGATTTCTATATAATATTTCCCATTTTTATATCTTGAATACTGTCTATATATTTTTACTGTTGCAATTTAACGAGTGTAATATTCGAAGTAACGTAATTTAAACTATGACATAAAAGTTAAACTTAATTAAAAATGAGTCCAGTTACAACTACTACAACATTAATAGTTTTATAACAGTATAAACATTTAACGGACAACAGTCATAAACTGTAACTAACCGTATCTAAAATACAATTCGTACTTCAAGCATGACTTGGATTATCCAAAACCATCATTAGTAGATAAATCTTTAGAATGTTGTGAACCGTGTCCAAACACAAGTCACTTTGACATATGTTTTTGCGCGATAATATCACATATTGTCATAATTTTGACATGATTCGATCAGCGCTTGACATGCTTTAGTTACGGTATAAAAAGCGGAATGCTTTTGTGGTTATTTTTTGTCGTATGGTTGAAGTTTCACCAAGCATCAAGCAAGCTTGTAGAGCTAGCATATCTTGCCGTGACTTCGCTTGTCGCACATCTCAGCTACTTTAAAATAATTTCAAAATTTATATTGCATTAAAAAAAAAATTTTTTTTTTCTTTTTTTTTTTCTCTATGATAGAGCTAAATTTATTCAAATGTTATTCAGTATGTTATTCAACATCAGTTTACAATGACGATTCGCAAGCAAAGCAAACTGCAACACTTTTATTCTGTGAAACCCCACAGGAAGCCCGATTTAAACAAGACAACGGTATATTACTTACTAGCTGTTACCCGCTCATACGACGGGAACATAACATTTTATCGGGATAAAAAGTAGCCTATGTGTTAATCCAAGGTGCCAGCTACCACCGTACCAAATTTTATCAAAAGTGGTCCAGCCGTTTGAGCGTTTTTTTTTTTTTTTTTTTTTTTTTTTTTTTTTTTTTTTTTTTTTTTTTTTTTTTTATGTCATAGGGGGCAAACGAGCAAACGTATCGCCTGATGGAAAGTGATTACCGTCGCCCATAAACACCAGCAAAACCAGAGGAGTCACAAGTGCTTGCCTACCCGGAGGACGAAGATAGAATGCCTCTATGCTAGTAATTTCACCGGCTATCTTACCCCCACACCGGAACACAACAATGCGAACATTGCTGTTTGGCGGTGGGTTCGCAGGCAAGACGGTAGTAACAATCCGGACGGACCCTGCACGAGGCCCTACTACTCTAAAAAAAAAAAAAAGCGCGTGAAGAAGTAACAAGCATACACACAAACACACTACAAACTTTCGCCTTTATAATATTAGTGTGATAACCAAATATAAAAGCCAAACGGACTGAAATGATAGTAGGCGTCAAATCGTAAGGTTAATGTGTATAGGGCAATCTGTCGATCGCTTCCCACGAGTACATTATGTACATACAATTATTGTTTTGATAAATTATGGGGATACCGAAAACAATTTCAAACATGTGTGTAATTGTTTTCGGTATCCTTTGAAGTCACTTTTTTTTTGTTTTTTTTTTCTCGATAATTGAGATAATTTTATTCATACAACTACAGTATGTTGTATAATTGAATATCAGTATCAGTCTACACCCGAAGCGGTGGTAGCCTAGTGGTTAGGGCATGCGACTTTCAAGGAGGTCGCGGGTTCGAACCCGGCCCGTACCAATGAGTTTTTCGGAACTTATGTACGGAATGTCATTTGATATTTACCACTCGCTTTTCGGTGAAGGAAAACATCGTGAGGAAACCACCTAAGCCCAATAAGGCCTAGTTTCCCCTTTGGGTTGGAAGGTCAGATGGCAGTCGCTTGCGTAAAAACTAGTGCCTACGCCACATCTTGGGATTTAGGTAGCCGACCCCGATTGAGAATTCATTCTCAAAAAATGGGACAAAGGCTAGGAGGATGATGACTATCAGTCTACACCCCTTTTCGCAAGCAAAGCAAACTGCAACGATTCTGTCAAAACCCACAGGGATCCCGATTTAAACCAGGCAATGGATATAACGAAAATACGGACTGAAATGATAGTAGGCGTCAAACCGTAAGGTTAATGTGTAGGGTAATGTGTCGATGGCGTCGCTTCCCACGAATGGTGATGTTATTACCCGGTATTAGCGGACGGGTGCTCTCCGGCGGGTGTGTTCCACTTGTAACTATAACACCTAGTTCTCTTTCATCTCTTTATCGCGCGGTTACATTAGTTACACTAGTTACACTAGTGTTAGTTTTTAGCGACCGCCTGTTGTGTATCGTTATTTAAAAATTGAATTTGTTTTTTTTTCCTTTTGTAAACTTTGATTGGTTTGCAATAAAATATTTTTGTATTGTCAGTCAGACAGTCGTGCTGTCTAAGTGCAACCATGTCCACGCTCACAGACCGTAGCAGGAACTTCCCGTGGTATAGATTGGAACGCATTGGCAAATTAAAATACAGCCAAGAAACTATGATCTCTTCGCATTGACTCCTAGAAACAGAAGAGTAATGACATGATACAGAATCCTGGATGATTGCGTTAGATTAAAAAAATACGTTTAGAATATCTGTTGTGCTTACGTTTTCCGGACAGATTTTTAATTAAGTGACGTCAGTTTCTCTAAATCTACTAAAACATTTTACACCATATCTTCTTCTTTGACGACGCGTTTGGCTCGGTTTCTAGACACCTGCCTACTGAGCCGGCGGTCCCGGGTTCGAATCCCGGACAGGGCAAATATTTGTGTGATGAACTCGAATATTTGTGCTTGGGTCATGGTTGTTCTATGTATTTAAGTATATATTTATCTATATATCTATCTCTTTTTTGTTATTAGGTTATATGTATTTTTATTTTTTAGGAATGTTAAGTTTTAGTTTTAGTATTTAGAATATTATGTAGATTGAATTTATATTAAATTTTATCTATATAAGTACGTATATCGTCGTCTAGTACCCATAACACAAGCCTTCTTGAGCTTAATTTGGGACTAGATCGATTTGTGTGAGGTTGTCCGATATTTATTTATTTATTTATATTTATTTATTATAGCAAGCATTTTTAGCCTAATACTAGAAAAGAATTTTCGGATTTGGTGTCTTTTACAGCCTGGTTATCTTATTGTGTGTATGTAAAAAATCCGAGTTGATCTTTTGCTATTCAATTCATCTGCTAACGCGTGTAAGTATGACACCTTTTAAATACACTATAAAATGGGTAAGGAATAAATTACCAATTATTTCGATTCATAGATTAATGGATTTTGAATGATAGGCCCAATAGGAACAAGCTTCCGAACGTGATCAGTAATGTTATTATAATAGGGAACGGCGATGATGCCTTAATGATTTAAAACGATTTTACCAATAACTGTAATCAGAAGAAAACCTCTCTTACGGTCAAATAGAGAAATAAGATGTCAGTATCAATATTTTTTTTGCCTACACTAATGTTGTCTTAATATTATTAAAACCATCGTAAGACATCTATCTGCAATCATTATAAAAACGGTTTAAATTCACGTAAAAATTGTCAGGAACGGCACAACATGGCCATCACCACTATCACTAATGCTTCATCATCACTATCATCACTACATAGTATAAAACAAAGTCGCTTTTTCTGTCCCTATGTCCCTTTGTATGCTTAAATCTTTAAAACTACGCAACGGATTTTGATGCGGTTTTTTTTAATAGATAGAGTAATTCAAGAGAAAGATTTATATGTATAATACATGCATAATTTATCAGCATTGCACCCGTGCGAAGCCGGGGCGGGTCGCTAGTACTACATATATTGAAATTAAATTTTCAAGTATTCATTTAGTAATCAAATTATTGTAAGCATAAAGATGTTAATATTTTGTTCATTTTCAACTGTCACACATTTTAAAATTCATATTTGTAAAACGGGTGGTTTGCGCAAACTCTGACAAATAAAAATTGAGTTTTTTCAGTCAACCTTGACAGTATTCCCTTGATTTGTCTAATTTTTTTTTGTCTAATTTCAGTTTGTCTAACAACTTTTACCATAATGAACATTTTATCTAAAGTCAATATGTATAATATCATTTCTCATAATTATTATTTCGTCGAAATTCGTTTTGCCTAAATGATCACTTTCATAACTCTTGTTTTGTCGAATATTATTTTATCTAAAACTCACTTTGTCGATTCTTATTTTGAAAATTGTAGGTTAGGTTGAAGACCGAATACTGTAGGTTAGGTTAGGTTTGTTTTATGACCATGGATAGCGGAGCGAGCGAAGCGAGCGGAGCGTCAGAATTCTTGCTAGATAAATAAATTGGGCGAAAAAATTGTTAGGCAAAATATGTTTATACGAATTAAAAATTAGGCCAAATAAAATTAGACGAAATAAGATTATGTGAAATGAGTATTATACAAAACGACTTTCAATCAAATGAAAATTAGGCAAAGTGAATAGTTATGCTAAATAATATTAGTTTAACTGAAATTAGGCAAACCGAAATTAGGCAAAAAGTTGTTAGGCTAAACAAGGTACAACCAACGCGAACGGTATCTGTAAAGCTACCGAAACGTCAGGGAGGCTCAAATAATTAATATACGCATTATAATCCGTTTAAATTGTTTTATTTAAATGCATACAGATGTTCCTATTATGTTAGCAGGCATGTATATTATATTATATTAAAGTATTCATGTAAGTTTATGGAATACATTATTATATATATATTATATATATTATACACCGTGACCGTTAATAATCCGAAAGATTTAAGCTAACGATACTAGAGCCTAATTAGAGTATATAAACTTATGTAACATATAGTCTAAAAACTCATAATTAAGGAGATATAAATTATTTAAAACAAATCAAAAGTTAATAAATCTCCAGTCTAACACACCCTAATTCACGTCATTATGCCAATGTTCAAATTTGAACTCGTCAAAAGTGAAACATAGAACCCTGTTATATTGAGACAGAGATAACTTGACACTTCTTGTCATAGAACACAAGTCACGGCATTCGCCGTTCGTCGTATGATTTCGGAGCGATTCGTTAAGTGTCATGCTCGCTCACTCTTCTTCAACTAAAGACTTGTTCACAAAGAAGCGGGCAATTAATATGATTTAATTTGTATTGGAATAGTAATTTAATTTAGACACATAAATAGACCCATGTTGATATAACATTATTTACTCGTATTGTCGTCAAAAATACGTGGTTTAAATCTTTCGGGTTATTAACGGCCACGGTGTATATATATTATGATTTGTGTTTGTTTTACTTTTTTAGTCTAACTCTGTAATCATGTGTCAACCAGGTGTTTCTGTTAACTCAGCAGTGGTTGACTGGTAGAGAATTCCATAAGGCATTAAGTTCGCCATTTTTACTTTTTGTTTTATATCGTGCAATAAAGTAATAACTCATTAATGTTTCTTTGCATTTACTTTAAGTGGTAATATCTATTTATGATTAACAAAATGTATGTATTAATCCTGTGTTAACTTTCACTAATATAATAAGACTAGCAGTGCCCCGCGGTGTTACCCGCTCATCCCACGGGAACACTAAATTTATTCGGGATAAAAAGTATCCTATGTATGGACATAGGATACTTTTTATCCCGAATAAATTATATAGGACGGGGATGGCCCCGGGACTGAAACTATCTATATGCCAAATTTCATCTAAATCGGTTCAGCGGTTTAAGCGTGAAGAGGTAACAGACAGACAGACAGACAGACAGAGAGACACACTTTCGCATTTATAATATTATAAGTATATAAGTATGGAAGTATGGATTATAACATTGAAGGGCATGATTGACAAGCGAGCAGTAGTCTTAGTAAATTCAGTGTTCAGCACATTCGAAAGCCATTCCTATTGACATTATTTAATCGCCTATAGACATTTTGATTCCCCTTTTCATATAATTTACAGTCATAATAATATTTAATAACTGACATTAAGCAAATTGCAGATGTTTGAACATAAAACAGGCTAATGGTTTTCTATTCACGGCTTGAGGGAATCTAATACAGTCAGAAAATGTTTATTAGCTGTGAAAATCGAAGATAAATTTAATCTTTCATACAAAGCATTGATTATTAGGTACTAAATTCTGTCACAGTTATTTATTAAGTACTAGGAGATGCCTAGAGGGGTAAAAAGTATCCTATTACCGTCTTTGGATGTCCAGCTATCCCTATACCAAAACTGATTAAAATGCTTCCAGCCGTTTACTGCGTGATGCGGGGACATAGGAAATTATGCAAACAGATGGCGCCAATACGACGCGTTTGGCTCGGTTGGTAGACACCTGCCTACTGAGCCGGCGGTCCCGGGTTCGAATCCCGGCCGGGGCAAATATTTGTGCAAAATATTTGTTCTTGGGTCATGGATGTTATCTATATATGTATTTATATATTATGTATATCGTCGTCTAGTACCCATAGTACAAGCTTTGTTTAGTTTGGGACTAGGTCGATTTGTGTATGATTGTCCCTTAATATTTATTATATTTTATTATTTTATTTATTTAATAGAATTTTATAATGGTATAGATATTTACTAGGTGAAGCCAACCTTTCTCAATCCTTGTATATTTGTCAGAAATTAATACTATCTACATCCTAAGGCGCAGCATGGGATGACCCTTTGGCCTTTACTAGGTGGACAGATGACCTCGTGAGGGTCGCGGGGAATCGATGGATGAGGTCTGCACAGGATTTTACTTTGTAACATGCTAAAGGGATGCCTATGTTCAGCAGTGGACGTCTGTGGCTGATAGATAGAAATCCTACATACGTTGAACTACGGCTATAAAATCGAGTCGACAATGTCTGCTACCTCACTAAACCAACACCTCTAACACAACTGTGATATGCGACTCTCTAGGTATTTATTTATCTCTTTCTGTGTAGTACTGTGCGAGAGTGACAGGTGACGATACCGCGCGACAAGAATCGCAAAGCATTGCTGCGCTAGACGGGGAATCAAATCCAACATGACAAATTGTCATTTTTGTATCATATCATTGTTGTAATATTTTGAAAATAAGCTAAAAAACTCCATTCATACATCACAAAGGGCACTTAACTATAAAAAGGGAGCACTTACTGGATGATAGAATTAATCACGCATCGCATTGTCGTTCTGTTGGTAAACTCGCATTGTGTGATGAATGCATTGTGTTTTTGTTACGGTAAAAGACACTCGAGTTCTTTTTTATTTTGGTCTCAAATAAATTTGGTTTTAGCAATTACTTCGGTTACGTCTTGATGTACTGTAATGTTTATGAGGACTGTTACTGAAGATATTTGTAATAATGAAGAAATGTGTTACGGATTTATATATGCTATAACAGCTGTCTGAATTTGTAATTTTTCTGACAGTCATCATTATTAAATATTATGATAACCCTTATAATATAGCTTATATTATATAAATATTTATTCTTTTGTGAAATGCCGTTAGACTCAGACATGTAAAAGTGCCCTTGCAGACTAAAGTTCATTATTTAATTAATACATATTGATTGTGTCTTAGGCTGCCAGTTGGTTTATATATTCCTGCAACGGGTTGTCGTAATACGAAATGGGAACCATACTTAAAAGACGAGTCTAATATTTTTACCAGATTAGCGAAGCCACAAAAACCTACAAAATAATGTATTCCTATCACAGCATTTTACTACTTGTTTTGTTATAAACGTGATATTTCCATTCAAAGTAACTCAACTTCCGATTCTATTAAAAAACGATCCAACGCTTCGTGTTCATCATTTTCCCTCACAAAACAATCGGCATTGAATATCCGGTCGTTCATGAGAGCTATGAAGCAATAATCATAAATTAGCCACCAATCTGCCAATGCGGGCCCCGGTAAGGCAACGATTGAGTTATACGTCAGCGAAGAACGTGACTGATCCAAATCTGATACAATTCATTGGTTTTATATAGAAGAAATCACAGAGCAATCGATCGCAGAGCCGTATACGCAACCATCAATGTCGCCAGATACTTTTTATCACATGATATATGCGTTACTTTATTTTTCCTTTATCTAATTTATTCTCGCTTCTAAGCTGACTTCTTACATTAACAGTTGTTTATCGTTTTAATTAGTTGAGTTTCATTATAATTTCTGTTCATGATAAGATCAGGATATATATGAATGAATATTAAATAGTTTACATTTAGTAATTAATATGGATTTGTAACGACATTAGGATATAGATTCGCTTTTATAATTAGGCTTTTATCTAAAACAAAATGGTAGCAAACCAGTTTTTCTATCGACTTTCTAAAGTTAAGTTAAAAGTGATCTTATAAAAGGCAATATGCTTTTAAAACGAAATCGATGAATTCCGGATACGTTACATCAAAGAAAGCTAAAAAAGTATAAAGTTTACCTAAGCTTGCATCAAAAATTGAGATCATTAGTCATGCTCAGAATTTAAGCGTCAATTGAACAAAAACAGACGACGTAAACAAATTGAATATTCCCACATAAGAAGGTGAAAATCCACAAGTAAATATGGGATCAAGTATGATAACAAATGATCTTTTTCCGATTCATACCAATCTCGGCGATAATGCTAAAGCTGTAGAGTCTAAAGACGTTTGGGTAGAAGATAATGTCGTTAGCGAAGGTATTAAAGTTTACAATCAAAATGCAGTTTCGTTTTATGCAGTCTAAAGATCCGCATGTGTTCTTTGATTAATGATGTTAACTCCTGAGCTATTATCAAAAGATAGTGCGGAGACAATTGCTACAATGCGAGGTTGTGACCAAAAAGTTCACAAACCTACCTTTACTATTACCCTAGTTACAATATCAAAATTTATTTCTGTATTAACTGCTTTTAAAGCGCATTTTCGTGCAGTCCTTACTTTTTCAATGGAAAGATCAACTTTGGGATTTCGTTCTACTAAAAAAGTTGACTAATGATTCTGGTTTGGGATCAAAATGATATTCATGTATTTTTTTCTGGATGGTGACGCATTTTGTTCCACTTAACGCTTTTTACTGAGCATCTGTTTAATGACGTTAACTATTGCCTTTGTGTTTGACTAGGATTCACGCTTTACTTTTTTATGGATCAAGGGAAATTTTAATATCCTGTAGGTTTATGGCTAGTGTATCACTATATTTAACAGAGGAAATTCTTACGCTTCTTATCTATTGTTTTATCAATGGATTTTTTTAGCCCGGCTGCTGATATATTTACTTAAATAAAAAAAATGCAAATGTGTTTGTGTAATTATCGCTTTGCCTTTCTTTCCTGCAAGAACAGAGCAATGTTCTGATATGTTTCTGTTCTGATATTTTATCTTGGAAGGAAAATACAAACAACTAGAAGTATTAGAAGAGTGCATGTTTCCCCAAAAATAAGCGAGTAAAATATTTTGGCTGTGCGTATCTTTAATTTACCGTCTAAGCAACCCCCTAAAATGTGACGTAAAATAGACTAACTATCACTTTATGTAATAGTTAGTCTTCACTATCTCACCGACCTGTATGTAAATAGCGTAATCTTGGAGCTCCACTTTCATCTATCCGCGCATCCATCCGTACTCAAATGAACTTACTTCTATAGGAACAGCTTGTTGGGTAAGTCCTTCTTGACTGAAGAACGCGTGAGCATCCATCCCTGCGTGAAAGGACTTATTTCTATAGGAATAGCTTGGTAGTTAAGTCCTCATTGATAGAAGCATGGCATTATATCACGGACTTGTTCGTTAGGCGCGGGCGCAAGGTCGCGATAAATCGGTGAACTTAGCAGACTGAATAGAGCGTGGTAACTAGGGCGTAGATATAGTTCTGAGTCGCGTTTGTCGCTGTATTCAAGATCTTTTCTGGTAAATATGAGGCATTATGCATGATCTATGAGTGGTATATATAAGTCTTACGTCCCGGCCGGCATTACGAGCGGCAAGCGGCGAACATAGGTGGGACCGAAAGGTCCGAGCGGAACGTCTCTCGATTTTGCATCTTTTTGTCACGCGACAAAGAGCTTACGGCGATCCCACAATTTTGTGCGACCAGCGGCGTGGTGAGCGGTTGAGCGAGAGATCCGAGCGCAGCGGCAATACGAGTGAGCAAGAGACACGTACTGCGCATCGCTGCCGCTGTCGCGCAAAGTCGTGGCATCTTCGTTAGGGTTACATTTGTGCTAGACACATGTGTGTGTATACTGCTCAGTCGCACATGTGCATTTAATGCAAAAATGTATTTTAATATCCAAAAACATACTTTATTGTCGCAATTTAAAATTATTATAATTAATTTAATACTTAATATATCGGACAACCTCACACAAATCCATCTAGTCCCAAATTAAGCTCAAGAAGGCTTGTGTTATGGGTACTAGACGACTATATACGTACTTATATAGATAAATATATACTTAAATACATAGAACAACCATGACCCAAGCACAAATATTCGAGTTCATCACACAAATATTTGCCCTGGCCGGGATTCGAACCCGGGACCGCTGGCTCAGTAGGCAGGTGTCTACAAACCGAGCCAAACGCGTCGTCAAAATAAACTTAATATACACTATAGGTACACTACACTAAGTGGATACCGCAGGATGGCTACCGGCGCAGAGGCAGACCGAAAAGGAGATGGCGGGATGACCTGTTCGCATTTGAGAACGTTTGGGAGGAAGAGGCCTTTGCCCAGCAGTGGAACACACACACACACACAGGCTAGATAAATAAAAACGGTATAATACAATACGGTTTTTTATGGTAATCACTGACATTTAAAAATGTATCACAAGATACGAGTATCATATTAAACGAGCTCACCAGTTTTATTTCAATATAATTTCGCATAGAAAAAACGAAACAACGGATCCAATGGGCAGGTAACATAAACCGAAACTAGGCTATTACGACTCGTTAAAACAATGTTGTTGTAATAAAAAAGATATAAAAATCACAATAAAAGCCCGCATACAACCGTCAACAAATATATCAACAGATTTGCTTAAAGAAGACCCTGTTTTAAAAGCCACAGAAGCGTGATTTGATAATATAGAAGATGACTTCCATGTTTTTGTTGTATTCAAACGAGCAAAAGCCACGCTTTTGGATTAGAATCAATGGACCATCAGTAATCGTAAGGTTAACAAGAATTTAGTAAACTACGGCAATAATCAAAGTAACCCGGTTTTGAAAATAATATTGAAGAAATATAAAAAAAAACAATATCGAGAATATGTTCATCAAGTACTTCTTATAAAATATAGTGTTATTTTAAATTGATGATTGTAGAAACTGTTTCTCGTAACTTATGGTATTTAACTCGTAGATACTTTCATTTTTCTTAATACATACATATTTTCTTAGTTCTTAGTTGAGTTTAGCTTATCACGACGCGATAAATGATTCACAGATAGCAACATTAAAAATACTGTTAACATTGCAATTAAAAACATTGATTGAGCTATTAATAACTCCACCATATAATCAATTCAATCATAATTCAAAACTTTCATCTTACACTTAATACTTAACATTCTAATCGATTCCAATATCTCACGAAACTGAATTAAAACGCGTTAAAGTCCGAAATTCATTTAAAAAGTTTTAAGTTCAAACCTACACCGGTCATTTCGTATTCAAATTGGTTCACAAATGTTTGCTTTCATCATTAGAAGAGTGCAATGAATCAATTTCGATGTATCTTTTAATGAGGGGGGTAATTACATTCATAAATAAAGGTGGGGTTCGTTTTTATTTTCGATTTTGTGTGGGTCGATCTGTGAAGCAATAGCGCACGACCAACCTAACTTTGCGGTTCGATATGTAACTAGCTTCTTTACGTAGATATCAAATTTAGAAGCAGTGATGATGGTTGTTGATTTGTCCGATGATTAAATAAGTTTGTCGTGTAATAATAAAAAATCTGGTTCGAATTTGGAGCATGTGAAGTGGTGAAGATATGAACGGTAATGGTTCTTGAGATAGTTCATTGGAATAAATGGAATATGTATCGCGATCAAATAGCTGAGTGGTAGGCCTGTTTATTGTAATGAGGCAGTAGGTTGAATTCTCTTTAGCACTGGTTGTGTGAGTTTTATTTGTCTACAGTAGGAATTATTCTCTGGAGCTTTAATCCATTTGATTTAGGGTAGGTACCTACGGTTCCTATCCCTATCTTGGGTTAGACAACCCATCAGGTGGCTTTAGTTTGAATATGACTTTGACTACCACAACTACTGACTCCGACTATAATTTCTAGGGCAACATTTTCCGCCTCCAAGACTATATAAGCTGTATTCGACTTACAACCCTGCCATACGATTAAATAAATAATAAGACTTATTTTCTCTTCTTAATTTTCTCAGTCTTTTCTTAGTTTAAAATTCAGTATGCGGCCTTCGTTTTTTGTAATTGAATTTTCTTGCAATATACCTAATTACAAAGAGCAATAAAATTACATGCGCTCATTTTAATAACAAACATATATTTCCATACATTTTTTAAAGTATTTTAGCGATTCAAAGACTATGCCCATGCTACATTTAAATAAATGTAAAAACGCAACGAAAAGTGCAGTAATAAGACTGTGTAAAATGTGTTGTTCTATGGAATAAATGTCTAGGAACTATAGGAAAGCCAGTAAAATTTACAGTAAGATGCTAATTTAGTGCTTAAACTGCCCGTTCCATATTTGACCTCGTAATAAAAAAGTTAAACTTCTTAAGGCCTAGATACAAGTTCAGGCCCTAAGACATTCTCAAATAGTTTATGAAGGTGTTATAATAAACACAACACAAACAAAAAAAAGATGCGGAAACGTAACACAATTTACTAATTTAATCGGCACGGTTCCCATAGCTCCCAGTGTCAAACTCTATCATTTATCAAAATCTAACTTCTGTTCTAACCTATCTACCACACACGGAGTGTCTCTCACTCCATTTTTATTTTCAATCTTATTATAAGGTTTAGAAGTTGCTTCTTCTTTGATACAGTTTAGGTGATCAACGAGATTTAACTTTATCGTATTTTCAACTTTAACTTTCGTGCTTAAAACTGCTTTTTCATGGGCCGTATTGATGTCATTGATGTCTGCACAAGACTTTGTTTATTGTAGATGTGTCATTGAGGGACAGATGTGGTTTAAATACTTATTAATGATGCTGCTGAAGTTTAAATGGGAGTGAAAAACGATTTTTGAGGTTCATGGCAGAGATGACAATGGCTCGTCTAATCATGCTTACCCACTTCGACGAGTTCTAACGATATTTTGTCATTGCAGGTGATAGCTAGGTGTTTGTATTAAATAGTTGTAAATTCAAAAGCAAAAGTATGAGCACTTTAGAAAATGTTGAAAGTGGCATAGGTAATATGTTCTCATCTATAGATTGTTTCAATTCCATGTGATAGTTTTTATAGAAGGCGTTTAAAATCGAAATATACCTAAATGGTATCACAAATCGTACAAATAAAAATATTGCTTTATGTTCTGCTACTTTTATTATTTACCATTGAGACTAGTAGTCTAGACTAAAGCGTCGCTAGTAAACCTTTAAAAGACTGATGTAGCCAATATTTTCAATGAATGTGACCACATTATGTCCTAGTCAGCACCTTTCCGACAATTTTCCACTATAACAGTATGACAAACGACATTTCCGAATGGACAATTCATTCCAATTCGCAATTCCCATTTCCCGCTCGAACCCACTACATTTTACTGCGTGCATCGCACTTCGTAACCCTATTACACTTACGTTTGAACATTTACGACCGTCCAGCGGTCCCGTTACGATTATCGACTCAGACCACCTAGTTGTGACCTAAAAGAATCGATTCCTAAACAGGAGATTAGAGCGTCGTAAAATCTGTCGGAGCTGTTACACTTGGGCGACGGTAAATTTAACGATCGTTGTTACACCAGATTGGAGTTCTATCAAATGCTGGCCAGTTGTGAATGTGAACTCGAATTCGTTCACATGAACAGTTTTCAGCCGAGGTTAGGATAATGATATAAAGGTGCTTGTGAACTGTACAATAAGACCGTTATTTTTTATCAGTAAGGTAAATATCACTTTTACAGTAGTATAAACCCGAGATTCATGTCAATTTTCTCATTAAACTTAAAGAGAAATAGAAAATAATTAAAAACACTGTAATCTATTGTGGTAAAATCAATACGTAGGAAATTATTATTCACGTCACGAATGAACCTTAAGCTAAACAACCGACTACTTATACTGTGATAATTTAAGAGATCGTATAATCAAGAATGGCAATGCTTCGGAGAATATGGCTAAAGTATTGATTATTCATAGGTTTATTTTCGTTACTAGTTTACGGTGTGACAGAAGCCCACGCTATGGACATAAAAACAAAATTTACACTGATGACACTCGAGACTTGACTCATCAAAATTAGATCACTTGTAACTAAGTACTTACAATGTAGCAACCAAATTGCATGTTTTGCTTTAATAGCATTTAATGTAGGAACGTTAAGTTGTAGGTATAGGTTGGAAATTAATTTTTAGTGCAGTTATTAACTAATTATTGATAAAGCTTTACAGGGTTCCGATGCTCTCGTACACTGACTTGTCGATAGCATTTTGATGAGTGGTGTGTCTATTAGTATATAATTTTAGTCAAAACGTTCCAAAATCCAACTGGACTCGGCTGGACACGATATAAGCCGGATGCCAAACGAACTGTGGGCCAAGAAAACCAAAAATTGGATCCCACCCAATAGGGTTCGACGTCGCGGTAGACCTCGACGGTGATGGCGGGATGACCTGGCTGCATTCCAAAAGGATTGGGCCGTTGCTGGTTTTGGAAAGAAAGAGTGGAAAAAGAGAGGGTGGTTTTTGACCAGTAGTGGGACAGTTCAGGCTAATATAATAATAATAATTTGGTCAGAACATTCACAGATGTAAGTTAAGTTTATTTAATACAACTAGTGACATCAATCTTTTACAAACATTTTATGATAGGTACAATTACTCGCTAAGAATTAGGATAAGAAGTAGGTAATATGGTTTGCAGCAGCAATTAAAGTATTAAGAGCGCCTTTTAATGCACGTTTTTGGTTACCATTAAAATTTTCAAACCAATGTTATCTAGTTTGAAGTCAATATATATCCACCATTTGTGACACTTTTATATTCCGGTAGACAAATATAATTTTACGCTTTTTATTTATTGGGTCAATAAATTAAAATGTTACGGGTGTAAGCATCCGTCAAGTTTGATTTTTATTGAAACATTAAAAAAGCAGATTTGTGTATGTCTGGTTTTTAAATCGTCTCATTAGGTAGTCGTTATAATTGCTTTGACTAACCTAATTAGGATTAATAATAATCAAAAGGAAAATATCACGTATACATAAAGTTATGGTTTTGAATTTGATGACACTAAACTAAACATTAGAATTCTATTGACACTTTTAATCCTACCATTAGTGAATGAATAATCTTTAAAATACTGAATTAACTTAAAAAGTAATATGTCACAATTTGTTCGATACATTGAGATAAGTTAATTTACGTATGTCTATAAAATTAATGACATTGACGATTGATACAGAAACGAATCAAATAGAAGTGTCGACATTGGCAGTTAAAATTTGCAATGCAAATAAACCTTAAAATACCTAATTAAACGAAAAGTTAGTCCAGCACTAAAATACTGTACATAACTTAACACGCACACATTTATAAAATCTCCAGCAGTATAAACAACCACTCACAGCTTGGAGTATAAAATTATTGCACTAGCTTATATTGAAACAAAACAAATATATTCATAGAATCAATTGAACTTTCCAAAGCACTTCAATTTGCAAATTCAAACTTTGACGACATCGTATCAGTTTACACTAAAAACAAAACGAGTAGAACAATCTTTAGCCATCTAAACTGACACATTTTATGGCATACAGTTGGAGTTCTTTGGAACAGGAACAAATTGACTGAGCCGTATGGGCACGCATGGCTCTAAAACTGGCTTTTACATTTTACACTATGCGACAAATAGGTGTAAACGTTAACCTGTGAATATTGTCGCTCTAACACATTTGGATTGTGGTTTAAAATGCTAAAGAGAGCGTTTAATAAACGCTCGACTAAAATAATATATCTAGCATTCTTATAAGACAACATGAGCTTCCACTTTTCGACCGCAAGTTGAGTATAACTATGATTCCGGCAGCAAGACCCTCTAAAGGGCCCGAAGTGCCAAATCTGGAAGCGTAGTTATAAATATGACTGGTGAAACTAAAAACATTAAACATTTAGTTTTCCATTCATTTATTTCCTCCTTACAATATTTATTTTGACATTTGATCAATAAGTATAAGTAATTCAGATCAAATTATGAGTTCCACAGGGTACAATGCTTAGTCACCTCCTTTACATGTAAGTGACGCAATACATTTACATAAAATCTTTAAATTCTCTGCTACATTTATAAAAAAATACAATATACTTTCACTTGCACCACAACACCACGTGGGAGGTAACGAGCCATAGAATAATATCATCGTTTCTGTACCATTCGCATACGAATTGAGACGAGTCTATGACCGGTCCGTTTGGACCGGGGCGTAAATTTGTGGAATATGGCACGGTGTTACGTTACACGGATGGGCGCATGAGGCCCAAAACGTTACTGACTCTCATTACCATCGAGTTCCCACGACGCAAAAGGCAGATTCACTTTTGATTACAACTAGAATGACTAACATAATAAACTGTTATATTTGAAGAGTGTTGTAGAAAAGTGTTGTAATATTCAATGCTTACTTGAATTCCTTTGACATTTTCTTTTCCTGTTGCTTTCTCTGTTTCCCAAATGATGTATCCCTTTTGTATCTTTTTTAAATGAGTAAATTGTCTAATGAAAACGTGGTTGAACATACTTTTGCTTGCAGAATTTGAGTTCGATAAATATTCAGCGTACATAACATTGGATACGAAACATATTGATTTGGAGCGTTTTAATCATGTTAAGTAGGTCACTAATTTATTTAATGTCACGTTGTCAAACAAATGTGTCTTATGTAACAAACTTTAAATTACAAACAATGTCAATCGGTAATTTTTTCCCCAAAGGCTTTTATGCGATCGTAAATTCAAAGTTCACCATTCGACGCATAAAGCTATTTTTAATGGCGTCGCGTCGGAGCCTGCCCCTTATCTGTAAAAGGACTATTAAATTAATAATTAGATAGCATTCAACACTTCGCAAATGGATACATAATAAAAAGATAAAAACCTAATTGCACTGCTCGGGATTTGAGGCAAGTGGCACAGCCGACAAGGGCACACACCTCACTTATTAAGACCGGATTATTTTAGCTGTCAATAAAAAAAAAAAAGAGAGCTTCAAGTTATTTTATAGTAAGAGCAGAATTAATCACGTATTTTATATTATAGTTCAGTAGTTTGTATTTTTACGAGCAATTAAACTTCTTCCTTACTTATATTTTAATTATTATTATAACTGCGATTAGGTTATTTAAGTTCGCATACTTCCAAACACTAACGGAAATATAATATGTGTAAATATCCACATTGGAATCGTTAGTTTTCTTATAAGAATAAAAAACTAATAAGAATGTTTTCACCACTACCAGTAGAATACAAAAAAGAAAAAAAGTACCTTTCACTGGAGTGGAATGATACCTCATTGACTCCACTGAGCCCCTTGCTAAGTTCCAATAAACAGTACATGCTGATACTAACAACGACTACATTTGACTAATTTGCCTTTAAATTCTTGTCTGAAGTCAACGATTGGCGCTGTCTTTGAAGGTATTTCCTAATATGTCTATCCCTTATCCGTACTTTCTCTTGCAATAAACTTAAAACATTGACGACAACACTTTTGATTACCGGATGATATACATAGTTCCTTTAAAGGTCGGGTAAAAAGCGTCTTGGGCAATTCAGGTAACTGAGTTGTGCTCACTTGCGTATATCATCGAGCAGTATCCTTCTCCAGAAAGAAACACCCAAGTCATTATCAGCCAAGATTCATCCATTGCTGACATCTAGACCTCCCTAAAGAACGCCGCCGTGACCGGTTCAGCGCCATTGGGTTCTTGTGGACTTTAAAAAGATTATCAGTTCACCTATTACACTTCGTTTTCCAATGCGTGATAATTGTCACTCCAGAACAGCCCCCGCGGCCATCGATTATACCAGCAATGTGCACATTGCCGCTTAGTTTTGGAATTGTTCGACTGATGCCAGTTGGTACGGTTCTTCTACGGATATTTCATTCCTGCTTCAATCCCGTAGAGAAACTTCGAGCCCTTTTCATTGCTCTCTGGATGCCTTCCTATAAAATGCAATGAAATACAACTAATTTGTAATATTACGGAATTTGGTAATGTAACACCTGATTCCGATTTAAGTACCATTTGATACATGACGCAGCTTCCCCAATCCAGTGTGGCTTACCGCATTAATAACTTAGATTCGGGCGCGATACGAGCGCTCACACGGCCAGCGATTTTTCTTGAAACACCGATACTCGGTTACAATTACGAGTAATTTATCACTCGGCTCTCACCATATTAAAAATCGCGTTTGGGGCTCTTGAATAATGACAAGTGGATTTTTTTGGGTAGCGCTTAACGATACAAACCCTATAGGCACTACTGTTGCATTTGTTGCCACGCCTTCGCATCCTTTGTGGTCATAAGTCTTACGTCAGTTACAAATTAAAAGTATCAATAATGCAAAAGTTTTGCTGAACGCATGTAAATCTGGTCTGTTCTGATTCAAATTAGAACGAGTAGTTTTAAATAGATTGCCCTTTTTTACTTGTTTTATATTTTACTATTGTTTCATAGTCTAGGTAAGTATATTCATTTCCATTTTTCTTCACCACCAATCAAGAACAATAAAATTGTACATGCTGTAACGTAAATGCATAGATTGTGAATATTAAAACTTTAACTAAAAACCATCTTATTGAGGATCAGATTCCAGTTAAATATTTCTAGTTTACTAAAATTCCAATAGATCCGATCAGATTCTACTTGGCATCAATGTAAATTCGCAATATCGAATTAATTTTCAAAACTCAACGTTTAATTTTATTAACTGCTACCGGAGCGATACTTTTTCTCTTTCTACACTATCAGTAACACTTAAAGCTATTAAAAATTAATCGTTGTTATATTAATTTGTACGCCATTTTTAATTCTCGTTTAATCAATAACTCCAAATCTAATAACCATAATATCAATAAAAATATTTAAATTGACCATCCAAATTTGTAACAGTGATGTGCGAAGTTGGTGGCTGATGCCAATGTCTACAAAAGAGGAAGGTCTTATATACGTTTAAGTTTTATACACTGAACTGTTGTTTTGATTTTAAGTTTAAGTAGGTGAAAACAACGAACACACACAAAGGTGTTGTTTTAATAACACACTAACTGACTTAGAAGATCGCCATATAACTACGTTCTCCCAGAGAAGAACGTGTCCGTAACTTCGCCCTCGTTTTTTTTCTTTACCATAGTCGTGTAAAAAGTGTCCTATGACTCTTTGGATGTCAAGCTACCCCTGTACAGCTGCCGGCAAACTTTTAGAGCATAACCTTGATTGCGCAGTAGCCGATTTAGTAGAAAAGAAAATTTTATCAACAGATGGCCATGTATAGCTGTCTCTATAAATAATGACTACTCTTCATGGAAAATTGATTTTAGTATTTTATAATAGTATAGATATTAAAAAAGAACGCCAGCGTGCGCGTAATCAATTAGATTGCTTTTTACAATGTACGATATCCAAAAAAACTTTAAATAAGACTAACGGTGATACATTTACCACTGTCACTGCGCAATAATCGATACGCGAATCGATATCGAGTAATTGTCCGTAATAACCGAATATCGACAAGGTGTCGACGGTAAAGGATTGCGGGCCGTTACTTGCAGAATGCAGGTGGTCGGGTTTAGGGTTCCTCTTGACACCGTATAGGGTCTTAAGAGTGCCGCTGCCGCTGTCGCGCAACATGGTGGAATCTCCGGAGGGTTTCGAAACAAATTTTGAATCGATTCTTTCGGTAACGAAAGACAGTAGACAGTAGTCACACAATATATGAAAACACTAAAAAGTTTTCTATCCGAATATTAAGGATCAAATGACACAAACTAGAGAAACGGACAATAGGAGCCCTGGCCTCTTGGACAATAGTAGTTTCCTTGCAGGATGGAATCCGAAATGATGAGATATGCAAGAGATACAAGGTTGTAGACTGATATAGTCAGACAGTGGCCAAACTCAAGTGGACAATGTCGAGTTATTATCCGTAAAAACCGAGATCAATAAGGTACATACCTTAAAGAATGTAGGCCATTTTAAGCATCAAAATTCGAAAGCTCTCCAAATTCCCGTGTCAAAATTCAATATTATTAATAACAACCCAAATATCATATATATATATATATATATATATATTTTATTTATTTAAAACAAGGAACTTATGATCTATTACATAATATACGGTGGGCGAAAACCGCGCACGGTTTATCTGCCACCGCGTTATCACTCGCTTACAGCCTATCTCAATATTTTATACTTAAAACCGTCACCGATATGACCAATTTTTTTGCTATTAGTGGAACATTAGCTGATAGACAATAAGTTGATATTTTAAAGAGGATTATGATACAAAATATGGCTTTACTCTCTAACGATAAATTATTATGCACTATTTGGTCAAATACCTACTGCAAATCGGTAAGGTAGGAATATGGCAAGATCTCGGTTAGGTGTCAAATGTCGAATTTAGACCCTGGTAGTAGGGAATGCAAATCGGTTTTAACCGAAACCGAAAAAATCGGTTTTAATCGGTTATTTCAGTCATATCAATAACCGATTATTTTTATTTGTAATCGGTTATAATCGGTTATTTAATATTTGTTTAAATCATGACATTTTCGTCATTTTCGTAGTACACCGCGAAACCAAACATCATTATAAGCTTAGTAACTTAGGTAGGTACTGTACTTAAAACAAATTTACGACTACTGAAACTGCCGAGCCCGGAGCAGGGTTCCGAGGAAACTCTCAGAACGGTCGATACATGAAAATAATCCATACTAATATTATAAATGCGAAAGTGTGTCTGTCTGTCTGTTACCTCTTCACGCTTAAACTGCTGAATCGATTTTGATGAAATTTGGCATAGAGATAGTTTAAGATCCGAGAAAGGACATAGAATAGTTTTCATCCTGGAAATTATACCTAAAAGATTGAAAAGTGAGTGAACATTTCTGTTGGGGTGCGGTGACCCTGTAGGAAATGTAATTATTAGACCAAAAGCGCAATGGCTCAACATTTGCTTAGGCGCTTTTAATAATCCTTTTTATCAAGTTCCACGCGTACATTGTCGCGGGCAAAAGCTAGTAATACATAAATGCAAATTATAACTTTTTTGGGTTTGTGGTATTATAGCTAATATACCACGGCGCATTGTTTCCTTTTTTGGAGATAAACATCTCCCTTCTCTTTCTTACTAATGCGCAGGTAGAGTAATGAATAAAGGACGGGTGTCTATATCCCGAAGTTATATTGTTGATTGAAAATATTGGAAATAAAAATGATTGTATTTTTTGTCGATTAAAGAAATAGATAAGTACCAAACATCGTTTGTGTTTTATTTATAAGTCGTACGTGTAGCATAGCTTTCCACGTTTAGACCATATTTCTTCGATTTTTTTTCAAAGTTTGTAATAATCGGTTATAACCGATTAATCGGTTATTTTGTGGTATAACCGATAGAATAATCGGTTATGAAATTTGGTCGGTTTTTGCATTCCCTACCTGGTAGTTATAAGTATTCATTAAGATTTTAAGTAAATAAAATTAAAAAACTCATACTGAACCCTTTAACAGTAAAAACAATTACGCACATCCTAAAAATCGATCTGCACTTAATCGATTCCACTCCGGCGCAGTTTGACGGATCGCATACAGCGCCCGTGGTTCTGATGATTCATTTAAATAACACTTAACTTCCCAAACCTCCCATCTTCTACCCGCACCATTGAATTACTAACCTTATCCGCCAGGAAAGAAGCTGACATTGAAGGAGGTTAAATTGGAGATATAAGGTGTGGGAAGATAACAAATATTGGGTAACTGTAATTAAAATTTAATGCTTTAAATGCATTGTATCGATTTGATTTTGCACGGTTTGCGATCCGATTTTAATCGAATGAAGTTGCTGAGTGATTGTGGTTTTATTTTTACGATATCAATTCTGGTACGACTTTGTTTCTTTAGTATTGAAGGACTTCTAAAGGTACCGAGTTCATGTGACTACAAAGGTGCTACCTCACCGCGAGTATTCATCTGTAATGAAACGAACTGTTTGGCTAAGTGATTCAAAAAGGATCTTAGCCTCCAAAACGAGAGCACGCCACTTATTCCGTGCCTGTGCAGTTTCTTGCCAGTTTTCGGCTTGAAGCTTACGCAGATCCGCTTCGACCATGTCTTCCCAGCGATACCTGGGGCGACCAAAGGGGCGTCGTCGACCAGTTGGTCGCTCCAAATATATTATGCCCATTTAGTAGCACGATCCGTTTCCATTCTTAGTAAGTGAACGAGCCAGCGAAGCGAGGGACTTTATTACTCTGAAAATGAAACAAAAACAATTTCAGTTCAAATATCTCGTTGACCAAAGTCACCTCATTCTAATATGGCACACAATAGCTTACAGAACAGCGATTTCACCGAAACACTAAACATTATTTGCCCGGTGCAAATTGCGTATCGGCAAATTGGCCGAGTGTCTTACTGTGTGCGTTGGCTTTTCACACAGCGCGGGCTATTGTACGGTGCAGACGGGCGGGTGAAACGCGGCGGGTAAACAACGAACTTAAAAAGAGAGAAAATATAATTTACTGTCTATAACTTCAGTCATAAAACGCATGAGTTAGGATTACGTATTCTCGTTTTACATATTTAAGTATGTATGTGGTGATGTTTATGTGAAAAATGTTATTGTCTCATTTGTTAATGTTAATTAAATAACTAGATTAGTAGATCGTTTTAAAAGCGATAACGTTCTTCAACTCAAATATGAATTTAAATTCGAATCAGTTTTTTCTACCTTCTTTATCTTAAAAGGGCATGAGATTCATAACCTTTAAGTTCTCTTATAAGACTTTATTCTAGTACGACAATATTTGCGTCTCACTTGAATATTCATAATGTTACTTAACTATTTATTGACGAACTAACTAGTTTTTTCTGAATCAAAAATGGTAATGAATCGTAAAACTTTATTTACCGTTACGCATAAACATATGGATTTAGAGTTAAGGTAGGTCCCTACGTTAATGACATGCGACTATTTTAGTCAAAACATTTCGTCATCTGCATATTAATACGGAGTTGTAAATTAAAGCAATTTGTTTGTTTCGTAAGTTAGTGTAACATTACAATAATTTCTTGCATATTTGACACACCTATAAAGATATTATTTATTTTACATTGAGAACAGATCGCATTACGTGACGAATACAGATCAGACAAAGTAGCATTTTTGTCATCACCTCTAGAAAGTGATGCAATGTAACTTTATAAATTTCATGTCGGCAACTAAATAATTATAAAAAATACATAAGTTAGATAATTATGTACATGTATTCACTCATATTTTCGACGCTCTCCGAATGATTTATTTTCTACTCTGCATCCACTTGAAGCAGCTCTGTTTGCCATTTGGCATTAAGTTCGCTATTTGTACTGACTTTTGTTTTGTGCAATAAAGTTTGAATAAATAAAATATATTTATACTATAATAATCTAAACTTTATCGTCGGACATAACAGGCAACTTGTCTTTATGTAAAAGTTTAGTAAGATGTTAAAAGTTTGTGGAAAAATATAATTGCAGCGTTTCTATTCCTAATTCAAATCAGATAGATAAACTGCCTGTCTGTTCTGAACGCATTTGAATGAAGAACGCGCTTCTGCAAACATTGCTTATTTCTGGTCTGCCAGTGTTGACGGACAAGCTATTCGACCAACTTCACCAGAACCCCAGCAAGCACACGATACCTTAACACATACCTCAAACAACACTCGAATAAGAAAGCAACACGGCTCTTCCCAATTTGGCAGCATGTATGCTTAGAAATGGGATCGAAATACAACTGTTTGACATATATAACCGTTAAAATTAAGAAAAGGTTTTTGAATTTCGAACATGGACGTTGCAACTGACAGCTCTAATAATTAATTATAATTGGAACGGAAAGGTCAATCCTTAAATTTAATTGCATTATATAATTTTCATCAACTATGTATAATACTCATTATGTGGTAGCTTAGTACTGTTAATTTCTAACAATGATTCTTAAACGTCTGTCATTGGATTAAGATGCAAAATTGTATACGTTTGCTTATGCTTAATATTTGTTGAATATTCATTTGTTAAGTGAACTTTAAACATTGAGGTTGGTAATTGAATGATATGAACTTTGATAAGGTTGATTTCATATTCGAACCTTGACATTGCTGATACGCCAATTAAAGTAAATTGTTTTCGAAATTGATTTCAAGATTTTTAAGACAACAATGAGATGGTACAGTAAACATTTTTTATATATTTAAGGTGTGGTAATACAATTAAGTGTGAATACCCTTGAGAAAGATAATATAGGTATGAAAATGAATTTGACGCTACTAATAATAAATGTCATAATGATAACACCACTACTTCGTCTGCTTTAGCACTATGCTCTACTATTAACCTACTATGATAAATCAAGTTCATAGTTTGTTAAAGATAGCATTTAACTTCATTCATGACACGTAGATCACTTATTCTTTTATTTTGTCGTTGGTATTGGTGGGGCACCATACTTACTGACAAACCATACAAACACATGAGCTTTTTTTTGTACAATGTGAAGTTTTGTGAAATGGACCGACCAGCTGAGCAGGAAGCAAAGAAGACAGTGAATAGGGGAAAAATGGTGAGACATCATCGTAAGGCGAAAAACAACAGACGTACAACAAGAACGACTATCATGACGTTATTCTACAAAAGATCATCATCTGATCTTTACGACGGAACTGTTTACTGTAATGCTGTGTAACTTATTTGAAAAATAAAAAGTAAACAAATGACCACGATCGCTGTGACAAGATTGGTTAATATCAGACAACCTCACACAAATCGATCTAGTCCCAAATTAAGCTCAAGAAGGCTTGTGTTATGGGTACTAGACGACGATATTACATACTTATGTTTTGAAAGTGCCCTAATTATTCTCCAACCTGTCGCAACAACACAAAATAAGAACACTATAAATTAAAAACCGAATTTTCTTATTAAATTTACCCATTCGTGACCAATCGGGTTTGCTCGTAAACGGTCGGCGGTTTCCGTTGTGTTTCGGGAATATAAAACGTTGGTCACTTTCGGACCTTAATACCATTACATATAGTCGAAAAGTGACGAGCCTTTTTATTCCCTGACTGTACTTTAGGACCCCTCGGGCGGTGCAACGAATACGAAATTGATTAATGAATTTTCGTATAAGTACAAAAAGTATTTTTGCCCTGCAGGTTTGAGGATTGATGTTTTTGAATGGAAATCTTACTACTGAAATAGGAGCGAATCCGTATTGAAAACATACGGAAGGAACGCTGTCTATCATCTTGATGAAAAAGTAAGCCATCGACCGAGCCAATCAGCGAGTAAGGATTACAAAAACCGTTTATAAAATTCCTTTCGCTACATCCTTCTTGCTGTTATATAACTTAAACTGTATCAGAGATGCAGCAGAAAGTCAATGCACTGGAGATGTGGTGCTGGAGACGGATGCTTGGTGTATCGTGGACTGAGTTCCGGACCAACGTCTCAATTCTTGAAGAGCTTGGAATTAAAGAGCGTCTGCTCTCTGTCGTCAGATCCCGCATCCTCAATTTCTTTGGACACGTGTCTCGGCGAGACGGAACGTCCATAGAACGCCTCGTTGTTCAAGGGAGAGTGGAAGGTGTCAGAGCTAGAGGAAGATCGCCGATGAGATGGACCGACCAGATTAAAGCCAGTGTGTCGGCTACCGTCAATGAATGCTCACGGAAAGCGGCCCTACGGGACGAATGGCGACGTGTCGTCAAACGGGTCACTCAGAACTCCACAAATGCATAATGGCCACGACCACTCTGTAAAGAGTGTAACGAAGAAGAAGAAGAAGTATCAGAGATGTACATCTAGCAAAACTTTGACACGCGACTCTTTGTCACGCGGCATATACTACCTGTCACTTTCCTTTAAATACGGTGCGAGCCAGACAGGAGACGCTGTCGCGCGACAAGCGAAGTCGCGACAATATATGCTAGTCCGGCTGGTTAGCACTACCAGCGAGTAGGACTTTGTGTGCGTTGCTTGACGTTGATTTCCACGTCACGACGACGTATAACGTGTACGTTTCATGTCGTCACAACCTTTTACGATAAGAAAGTATAACGCGGAGTTGCGGTTTAGTCTTTTTTCATAATAATTATAAAAGCATATATTTTTTATTTTCTCGGCAACTGCTACACATCCGGTCACAGTTAAAGTTTAATGAACTTTTCTATACCAATCATACTTGGGTACTCAATATTTGATCAAGACATACCATTTGCTACACGATAATGAAGTGATGAGTGGATACGATCACTACTGTTATCATAAGCTAGTTTAGATAATTGACCGTCGCTGAACTGTAAAAATGTTTTTTTTTTTTTTTTTCAATATCAGTGGCTCTGGCATCAGGTTCAGTGGTCCAGTAGGTAGAACGCCCGTTTTGCCCGCTGCTGCTGCAAAGCTGTTGGAGGCGCGGGTTTGAATCCTGCCTGAACCATATTTTTTTTTATTTTATGATTCGTTATAAACAATAATATGATGATAAAAAAAAAAATTAAATAGGCTATAATTATAAATGGAGTGATCTTTATAGTTTCAGCCTTAGAATAAATACGCCTACAACGAGAGTCTTCATAAAACTGATTTGCGAATGATTAAACCGCTTTTGGTTTTATGTATGCGTGACATTGCCATGTGACATTGACGTTGTGACAGATGCGGCAACGGACGATACTTACCCCGTGGCTAACCAAACTTGGCTAAACTTTCAAGCACTAACTAGGTTTCTGGGCATATTTATTCTAAGGTCTCATCACGCAAAATCTAGACGGTTTTTCGCCGTCCAAGCACGGTTATAAGGTATTTACCGGACTACGGTGAATCATAAAATGAACGCGAACATTATTGATACTTTGCAAGTATGTTTGTATAGCAAATGATAGTCGACTTGACAGTCCAATTTTGCAATAAAACTGAACCAATATTGCCACATGACATCCAAAACTGATCGCATTTACAGCACCAATAAAAACACAAAAACCTCAACAAATAAGTAGATTTATTTGCATAATTATGCAAGCGAACAATATAAGGATAAACTCGACGAAGTTTTGATTGACAGGTTCTAAAAACCTGACATATTTATGGTATACATGTGGCATTCCTTTCTCCATAGAGTAACGACATAACTACTTTATTTTTCTTATAGGATGCGACCTTCTTACTGGACGAAGCTACTTGTGCGTACGCATTTTATAAGATTCCAATTTGGAATTTTAATCCCCACCCACTATGGGATTATTGAAATAAAAGTGTTGAATTGGTAAATGTATTGATTTATAGTGTTTTTTAACAATGTAAGCAGAGATATTCGCAATAATATTCTGAGTGAGAACATAAAAAGACACATTTGTTCAATTTATTAGTATGCATAATTATATAACAAAAAAGAATACAATAGATAAAGTTAAAAGGAATTCCAATTTACGAAAACAATACTGGGAATTCGTAACAACAAGCTATATTCAACAAATATGTAATAATGCAAATGTCTGAATAGCAACGTGGCAAAGGCAGTTTAACAAGTACTTAATAAACACAAGAAGCCGGTCATCATGAGACCCTCATTCAATGAGTGATATAAAAAAATCTATTAATAGGTAATTTGTTCCTATGAAAGCTAAATATCTTGGAAACTACTGGTCAAATTTCCACCAAACATAGCTGAACCATCCTCGATGGACATGTCCATTTGGGAGCTACGATGCCACAGACAGACACACAGATACACAAACACACAGATGCACAGATACATATGTTAAACTTATATTCTTATTTTAATTTGACACCACTGTACACGTAATTTCAGTAAACTAGCCGTCTACTTGAGAATGCCGTTGCACGCCTGTAATTGAGGCACTGGACGTCCTACCTGTGTTTTGTAAATTTTTTTTTTTTATTGTATAAGCCTGTGTTTTGTTGGTGTGTCTAATAAATAAAATAAATAAATAAATATCAGACAACCTCACACAAATCAACCTAGTCCCAAATTAAGTCCTAATAAATAAATTATAACACCCCTCTTTTTTCGATGGTGGTCAAAAATAAAGGATAATGAAATGAGAAAATCTAGAAATACTCAGAAATCAAAATACTTATCCTATCCACTAGATTGCTTTTGGTAACTACGGCTACCTGTCACCGCTCTTATTTTATTATATAAATAGAGTCCAACTCAAAATTCGAAGCAATTGAGTGGCTATCAAGATCTCACATTCTGTTAGACTTCTTCACGCTAAACCGATTTCCCACTTCACAGGGAATAGTGTTAAAATCTGGAAATTCTCTGATATTTATCAATCAATCGATCGTTTAATTTTCAAGAATATTATACAAATTAAGTTATTTATCAAAGTATTCTATCATAATCTCACTCTCCAGTAGCGCCCTCTATAATATATATTAATTTAAAATGCTTACCGCATGCCATACATGACATTCTGTTACACTTTTTCACGCTAAATCGATGTTCCACCTCGCGCCGGTCACGCCACCCAGAATGACCATGTAACACGCCTATTGTTCAGGATACACTATAGCTACCACTCAAAACAAAACGTATTTGAAACTTCAAATTCTTTTGGACAAAACAAAATAGACCGTCAAATTTTCAGGGTTGTTGAACTGGACGAATATGCTGAATTTTATGCACCAGTTGTTTGGATTTTGGTATGCTATGCTCATCTGAGGAGAATAGATTTGCTTCTAAGAAATAATATTTGCATATACGTTATTGTACTTTACGTACCTACTCGTCAAATTTCTTTATCAGAAGAGTGATGGTAAATAGCATAGTTAAAATAACGGGTGGTAAGAAAGCCTGAAATTTTTACGTGTTTACGTTCACCATCGGCTTGCGCTACATGTTCAAAAGCAGTTTGTCTATGAATTTTCTGAAGTTGTCCTAAAATTTCCCAACGAACGGTCCTGAACTTATTTCTACTTAGGTTTATAGAACTTATAGATAATGAGTAGATTTTCATAATGTAAATATGTTATGGCAAATATACTACACAATATGAATAAAATTGATATTATATTCAGTTATGACATAAACTATTCACGTCCATTTTATTACAGATCATTTACACACGAGTTAAAAGGAATAATATTAAATAACCGCAGTTAATCTTGTTACGAAAGGCGAACCTGCCAACGTCCAGTTAACGATAAAACGGCCTTAATTTAGATCCCTTCAAAATGTATTTAACATGGCAAACCGTATCATTTATTTAAAGTCAACAGCCATCATCTTGTCTTGAACACCTCACATTTCCAGACTAAAGCATACAAAATTACATATGCAACTGTTCTTTTCGAAGCCCGAGAAATTCAACAGCAAATCTTACGTGGTAAGTTGAATGAGAACCAAAAAAGTGACGTGGGCAAGAATTAATTTTAAAATTAAACAGAACTAAAGTTTCATTGATTTTTTAAGGAATTCGCGGTTCTGTATAATTAGCTTTTGATAAGGGGCTGTCGTCGGTGGGTAGCTGGGTACGAATAACCGTGACATTTAGCCTGATTAAAACAATACCCGGTCCTCAGAAGGGCTACTGATGTTCAAAATTAGACCGTCGTATAGTGCTGTCCTGTTCACTCAAATATAATTTGACGGGAGATCGAGAGGAACGGCACTATACGACAGTCGAATTTCGAAATAAGAAAATAATAAAATAGTGAATTATACTGAAATAATGAGAAATTATGAAATAATAAAATATTCAAATAATAAAATAATGCAAATATGAAATAACGAACCAATGAAATTAACTAATGAAAATAATGAATTGAAATAATAAAATAATGAGATCAAATGTTTAATATTTTAATGCTCTTTTGAACCACTATTTTCGACGGTTATATTTACCAAAAGCTTTCTAATTGTGACGGTTACAAGCTCATCTTTATGTAGACTATCTCTTGACAATACCAGTCGTAAATACCCACTAGTATTCTAAGAATTTTAATCACGATTGTCTCCTGGGTCACGGGACAAAATAACATCAGGAAAAAGTGGATCGACCCATGAAACGAAATAGTGCCTTACATACCTGGGCAGTGAATTTGTGAATGTGCCAGATCGCAGGTGTTTGTGACCCAAACCGAAGGTGAGAGCCATAAATTTGTAATCTGGGGCTAAACGAATTACCGCCCGTGGTTTGTATAAAGTTTTGCGACTTGCCTTGGCTAGGAAGTGAGATGTTGTGACCCTAAGACTTACTTAATTGTTTCGTATGGGGATTACGACGACGCGTTTGGCTCAGTTCGTAGACACCTGCCTACTGAGCCGGCGGTCCCGGGTTCGAATCCCGGCCGGGGCAAATATTTGTGTGATGAACTCGAATATTTGTGCATGGTTGTTCTATGTATTTAAGCATATATTTATCTATATAAGTACGTATATCGTCGTCTAGTACCCATAACACAAGCCTTCTTGAGCTTAATTTGGGACTAGATCGATGTGTGTAAGGTTGTCCGATATTTATTTATTAATATTTATTATTTATTATTACATTACAACGTCCTCGTCATCACGACAAATACAATATGACGGGTTTAAACCAATTTAGTACAGGGCTAGTTGGATATTTTATAAAGATCAAACTAACATGATACTGTTTTACCCGATAATTTTAATAGAGTTGAGGGCTAGTAAATAATATAAGTGCTTTAGTGACCGATGCTTTGTCATCATTTATTTATCATGTGATTAACGTATAATTGTAATAGATAGCCATGCAGCCTACAGCTGACCTGCGTACTCATTTGTCTACTCGATACCATAAAAAGGTGTAAAGAAACGAGTTGGCTCATTTCCACGGATCCATCAAACCGGTACCGAAATCCGAAATCCAAGGAAGTTACTCTGTATCCGTTCCAAATTCATAACGGTGCCCTCTCACTCTTTTAAACAATATAGGAACGAGAGGGAAGACAGGATTCGTATCTCCGAAATTCGGAGTAATCCTGTTTTCTTGTGTTAATATCTATATTGACGAAGCTCGCTCAATTACTGATAGCGATCACTAATTAGCGATTTAACCGAAATTTTTAAACCCTGACAGTTAAATTACGTCTTTATTTATCTAAAATACGATTTCTGGTTATTTGGGCGTACTTACTTTCATGTGAAAAAGAAATTACTATTACCGTGTATGGAAAAATAATAAGTTTTTGGCTATAATAATGTTAAACTGCGTAGTGGAAATCGTGATGCTAACCAGGTGGTTGGTTCACCTTGTTGAGGAACATTGATGCTGGTTGGATATTTAAAATTACACTTTATTACAATTGATATAATGCTTTTATAAATAACATCATAGAAGGAAAGATTGAGAAGAAGCGAGGAAGAGGAAGGCCAATAATAAGTTGCATTAAACAAATTAAAGTGAAGAAGACGTCATGTCGTATAGGGAAGTCAAAGAAGTGGCTATGTACTAACTACTTTCTAATTCTATAGAGATAGACGAAGAAAACTACCTACATACTTCGTCAGCTACACCGACAAACTACACTGACTTGACTCTTAAATTTATGATGATGACAATTGTCAATTTTGTAAATTAAAGTTTTAGTACTCTTAATGCAACAGAATAAAAGACTATGGTACAGGATGAAATCGTCACCCCAAATGTCAAGAAGAGTGTTAAAAACGGTTCAACAAGGAATTATGTCGTAACCGAGTTCACACTAATTGGATCCTTATTATTTTTGCGAAAACTCGCTGATTGAGTTGTTTCGAATAAAAAATATAACGAAGTCTCATTCGCTATTCGCAGTATGTTGATTGGAAGTTTATTTTGGAAATGTCAACAATTTTACAATTTAGCATTCATATTTTTGTTATTACTCAAATTACATACAGGTATGATGGCTCGTTGCTTGATTAAGTCTTCGACTTTAACAACTTGATTGTGTACATTGCTACCTTCCTAGTTATTATCGTTCAATTAGCTGTTTACATAATAATTGAAATTGTATAATTTATTTTAAGCGAAATTATAGTTATTGTTGTTATATAAAATGAATAATTATATAAAATGGTGTTATACTTAGTGAAAATATATGAAACGTTGTGTATTCATCATTACACGCCCTCGACGGGTGGTCTAGCCTATTGCAACCTGCGCACGCGTCGGTCACCTCTTTTTGACCAATTACATCCGCTTTACACAAACAACTAATAACATACAGTCTTCTTGTCAATCAAAGGAAGAACTTAACTAACGACTTGCGGCGGAAACCGTATCGCTATAGATTGGGTCTACTCGATCGATTAACGGAACCCTAATAACCCAGGAAGTATAAGCCAAAAGCGGATGAAAAGAGATAAAAACAGCAAAGTAACTTATTAATTAGTTACACGCATTTGCCTTTTAGGGTGCGGTCCCGTCGGTCCGTCCGTCCATTTGTCAACGACTGATGGACGCGACCGCGATTAGTTTTTTGCTCTAATAATAAATGTGAATAAAAACAGTATATCTGTATTTATGAGCTAGCTTTTTATATGCGGTCATTGAAGAGTATTATACGACGAAGAGAAAAAAAGTATTAGAAATTGAAGAATGTTGTAGGATTTCTACCGTGACTTCAATGTCATTTGATAAGATTAATGGAAAATAATTACCTAGGTACAGTTTTTTCGCATAATTTGTACCTACAGACTGGTCCGTATGGTCACATTTTAACTTTCCATTGAGAAATGAACAAACCTGTCAGAAAATTAATGGCTGTTTCTCATATTTCAAAACGTTATCACAATAAAAACGAACTTATTAGATCATGGTTTCGAAACGACTGATAACTGCAACAAAGCAGACGAACATGATGTGAGATAGACCAACTATAAGACAAGCCTTCTTGAGCTTAATTTGGGACTAGATAGATTTGTGTGAAGTTGTCAGATATATATTTAAAGATCTAGTTGTTTTTGTTGTTATAACGTGCGTGCGTAAAAACCGTGTAAAAGTTTAAATCAATATATTACAATTTCAACTTACAAAACGGGATATCCTTCATTCGAAATCAGCAGGACGGTGTTCCCCTGTATTTCGCAAAGTACTTTTAATAATCGATTTATACCATTACTTTTATCCGGCCAGTTAGTCACAAGTAATACATTTCTTAATAACGCGTGGCTATCTAAAATCACCATTTAGCGTTTAATGACGCTTTCATACATCGTTCCGTACCCGTGGTAGCACCGTATCGGCGCATCGGTCACGCCTACTCGAAATTTATTATTGCGATCGAGTGCGAGGTGAAATTGGGTCGAGTTAGGGACAGGTGGAACTGGGAATTGTAAAGGCTGTAGTATATTTATTGGAAATTAAACGTTCCTGATGGAGTTAAAGTAATGTTTTTATCGCAGTTAGGTAAGAGCTATTATTCCATTTCAGTAACTATTCTTCCATTTCAGCACATTTCAGTAACTATTCTCCCATAAGTAGCAACAAAAATGTGCTTTATCCTACCAAAAATTCTAAGTTCGTTTAGTTTTAATAACATAAAACACACAGTGTTTCTTAATTCATGAATTTACCCCCACTTAAAAGAACATAATTAAATAAACAATGAACGGTTTCCATTCTAACCATTCATTTGCAAGAATCTCACAAGCCTTTCCCAGCAATAAGTGCTAAAGTGCCATTTAGCCGTCGGTCACAGCCCAACATGTCGCGACAAGGATTGAGCTTCGCACTTCTACAGCCTTAGAGCATCGCTACGTGCGACAATTTCCCTTCCTACCATTTTTGACGTTCCTATTGGATGGCACTATGCAACAGTGTACAATATATTTTCAAGGTTACAAATGCAAAAAAAAAAACAAATCGAATTTACAAAGTAACTACCTGATAGTTTCATCGTTATTTCAAAGGTACCTCATTAAACTTATCAGTTATCATTAGTCTTCTAAATCTAAACAACAATAACATTATATTTTATGCTAATCCTAAAGCAGAATACAATTGAAAATTTGTCCTTAAAAACAACCTACTATTGTAATCATCATTCTCTATTATGTTCTCTGATAATTTCTCGCCAGCCTTCTGATACCAGAGGGTGACTCTAAACAGATGGTCAATTGGTCATTAATCCGTCTCGAGCAAAGTTCACTTGTTGCATCTTTTAATATACAAACTATTACCATTAGTTCAATATTTATACTACTTTCATTCGTGCTTCTTGACAAGTTACAATTTGTGTGAAACTTATTTTATCTACTTAGAATGTCAACACGCTTTGACCTTCTTTAGAATTAAGTTTAGTCGCATCAGTCTATTGTAAATGCCGACTGGCACCCTTCTACATAACACCGTCAGCTGTAACTCAGACCGAGGCATGCAAATCACGACGGGATCGGGCTGGCCAAGTTTAGAAATTCCTTTTTCGATGTATTCCCTTTCTTGCACTGACGTGTATTGGTTTAAGTTGCCAATTCGATGCCGTTTTGGATGGTCGTGGCTGAGTGTGGCTTAAGGGATGAGAGGTTGCGTGTTGCAGTTCGAACTAATATTAATTTTAATTAATTGATTGCACATGATCGGTTATCCAGTATGGAAAAACTGTACTTATCCTGGAGGTCATATTAGCAATATGATATAATGCTTGTTAGAAAGAATCAGATCAGAATGTAATGTTCAATTTAGAATTGCAACAGCGATAACACTTGGTGTTAAATTTGATTCTCTTTAGGTGGTTTTCATGAAAAAAAAATGAATAATATCGAACATAGAAAGTAGGAAAAATAATTAAAATCAGCTTCCTGAGGTAAAATTTCTAGCACAACAAATATGTATTTGCAATTGCGTTTGTCACAAATGCATTCGAGAGTTTCGAGACCTTATTTGTGTTAAAAGCAAATGTGTCAAAACTTCAAAAAGTTATTCTAAAATGTATAAAAGGAAGAACTGGCTAATTCACATTTGAGAAATCACCTTATGGCTAACGTATTTACGTAAAAATATACAAAAAAATATATTAGGGACTCAGCTAGTAGTTACTACCCCTGTTCTAATTTTTCATAGTCTTACGACACACCTCGGACAATGGCGATCAAATGTATGAAAGAAACGCGTTGCTACGCACACAGTCTAAGCTCGTGTAGGTGAACGCGTATCATGCTTGTGTGAGTGAGATAAGACATGCTAGGGTTGCTGCCATTTTGAACGCACGAGTCGGGAACACAATGTGCAGCAATATGAGATGACCTTGTAATAGCGGCGTCGAATTAATTTTGTGTGCTTATAATTAAAGTAATGTTAATCTACGATTTCTTATTCCGCCCGCGTTCAAATTCGATAACCTCAATGACTAAAAACTCATTGCGCGAATTAGGAAGAATTAAGAATCATATTACGCTGTAAGGTGGGTATCTAAGCTCGATTTATACAAATAGTTTCCTATTTTGAATCAGTATAAACGAAGTAACCAAATTTTTGTAAGGAAATTCAGGCCACCAAAATATTACGTAAGTTGAAAACATGATTTTTTGTTCATATATATATTGTGTTGTTTTCAGTGTGATCTGATAGGTTTAGGTCGAAAACGGATAGGGCAAAAAAAAAACTAAACATAAGTACCTATTGTAAGTTGGTTTTCTACTAAAACATAAAACACTTTGAAAATAACTGGGTATATGTACATGCCTTGATTCATCCAATGGCAATCTGTAGAACTTTCTTTTATTTTTGTTGTTTATAGAGCTTAAACAACCGTACACAGCACAACACACGCCCATTACAAAAGTATTTGTTTAATATTTGAATATTATACGTGGCCTCCGCTCTGCGCACCGCGTCGTCGCGTCCCTGCCAGCCGGTAACTGCGAGGTAACCGAGCGCGGGTGGGCGGCACTTTCGGGGGGAGGCAGGGAGTGTCCATACTGTACGTTAGTACTCTTTATTATACTGTGCTTACGATGAACTGGGTAATTTGGTAGCAGTAGACTAAAAAAAAAAATAACAAAAAGTACTTAACCAGTTTCCCCTTAGCCCTTCACATCACATGTTCCTTGCACCACACCCCACGCTGGCATGCTATACTGACCGTGTCAGCCCTACATCTTTTGCTTGTTGCAAATTGCATATTGTTTTCGTCAATCAACGTTCCGATTAGCCCTGGGCGCATGCGCTTAACGATTTCTGGTTTTCTGTTTAACTTGAATTAAATATGTAGCTATTGTTCGTGGTCCTGCAGTTACGATTGTTTATTTAGCTTCTGGATACCCATTAGGCGATTTGATAAATCATAATTTAGCGTTTCAGGGATTCTATTAAGGATAATCTTGAAACATCCCGGTTCTCCTTACAAAAAATTACCAGAATTCCCAGGACTACAAAGTATTAGAAATAAATATATTTTTTCGTGACGTGGCCATAAAACATAGTTACATAGGTAAAGGGTGTGGCATAAACGATAAAAAAAAATACAATAGGCAACTATAATATTATATGGCTGTGCCAAGAAAAGATCCCACCTCAGTATGATGAAGTAGTACTTATAATATCGTAGTTTGACTTTGAAAAAAAATGGACGAGAAGGCGAGAACATTAAGTTATTATTTATTTCCAATAATGAACAAGTTACGGGGTACCCTTTACGAAAAAAATAAAAACGTTTGCATCTTGGAAGTGAAAAAAGAATAAAAAAATAAGAGTTGTATTTAACTGCATATTAATTTCTTCACAAGACAACAATGAATAATTTGCAAACGCGAGAACACATAAGTGTGCGCACGCACATACCGCAATCAAAACAGTAATAACAGTATAGTTACCCCGTGATAAATAACATCCATTTGTATTTCAGCCAAAAACGCGCATTTACGTATGAATCTCTCGATACAATCAACAATGATTTAAATTTGGTCGAAAAAATTACTTAATTAAACTGACGTATCTCGCATGGCAATAATCAGATAAAATTATTAAGATTGCAACCTAAATTTCGGACTTTGATATATCATTCATACGATCGTTCAGAGATGCTTGTTGAGATAAAATCAGGTCAATTTATAAAAGGCAACTCTTGTCGTATTCCGATCCCTGAACAAATTAAGGACGTTGAGTTATCGGTGGAAATAAATATGGTTTTGAAATTCGACGCCCTTATTCCAGCTCCACATTATTGGCGAAGTTGGCCGAGGTTGGCCGAATGGAGGGGCACTTTGCTTCAGAATCTCATACTGCAGCCAGTTTCGCCTCGCCCAACCTTTGTCAATTTCGCCTCGCCCAACCTTTGTCAATTTCGCCTCGCCCAACCTTTGTCAATTTCGCCTCGCCCAACCTTTGTCAATTTCGCCTCGCCCAACCTTTGTCAATTTCGCCTCGCCCAACCTTTGTCAATTTCGCCTCGCCCAACCTTTATCAATTTCTCCTCGCCCAACCTTTGTCAATTTCGGGAGTAGTGTAAAGCCCGGGTTAAGTTGGTTGGTGATTATACTAAGTTGGTTCGTTTTGGTAACGAAGATAATGATGAGATAAGTAACGAGAACTTTTGGAATGGATTGGATGTGTTTATGAGGTAACGTTGCAAATGAGTTAACGCATTATGGCAATGACGTAATGAAAGGTGTAATGCAACAAGTTTTTTAGATCAGTGAAATGTAACATGCTCAAAAATATTAGGTTTAAACTAAAGATAACTAAACTTAGTTGAATTAAACAAAATGTTTGTAGGGTACGTACTACTTGGTGAACACTAAGAAATTGTTATGTAGAAATAGTTAGTTAAGTTATTCAGATATTTTAAATCACCTTGACTTTAATCACATAATATTTTTACACAGGGGGAACCCTAGTTTAGGTTATGCAAATTGTGAATTTATTTGTTTTTTAAGTATAGAATTTAACCGTTACCTCTCTGTACATTATGTTTTATCAATAAATGTATTTGTATTTGTATTTTTGCTCATTAGCTTTTTTACAAACACCATTGAACAGAAAACATTCACAATTATTCTATTATTGTCACTCTTTTTTATATTGGCACAACATATTTAGTGGTTCCTCATTGCCTGCCGGTAAATAAAAAGGGAAGCCCAAGTCGCAATGGCAACTGACAAGTAACCAATATGCTGACCCGAGACTTGCTTCTTCACGTTTCGTTTGAAGGGTCCTATGTTGTAAGGAGCAAACACATAACATATATACAAATATACATCAAATATATTAAAGTTTTGCAATGCCAAAGACGCTGGTATCTCATCATATGGTTGCTGGTTCCCATCATTTTCATTTCTCGTCACACGCCGGGATAAGCGCATTTACCATATAAACCTGCTCCCATTTCGAACTCGCTGGAAAAATAAAACGAAAACACGTCACAGGTTGGACGGAAATACCTACACTTATGCGTACACGCTCGAACACGAAACCCCACTATTTCATCCAAAAATTCCGCAAAAAGGAATCCATTTAAAGCCAAGCTGTCGTGTACAGCGCGCTGCACTCAATCCGTCATCGCCTCTTTGAGCGAATTACTAAAGCAAAAAGGAACGGATATGTTAACAGAGGGCAGTCACGCCATCCAGTTAACTCAACGTATTATTATTGTACAATATTTTATTTTATTTTTTAAATATGTAAACCCGTTTCTGAATTCGTGAATGAGGAAATCAGTTCAGTAAAATACACATTGTTCGCACGCGATCGCGCGCAGTTTGTTTTTGAGAAATGAAAATGAGTAAATACTCGTGGCTGTTTGTTCTGCCAGAAAGAAAGTAGTTCCTCGGAAAGTTTTCAAATGTAAAAGCACAATGCCGGTGCTGGCTTTATATTGTAAGCTCATGTACTCTCAGTAAAAATATTCCATTATATGTATAAAGCTTAGTTCTACCTATACAACGAAATATTAACAATGCATTAATTTATCACTGACATCGTATGTTCTTTCTTGTAACATGCGTCATCAATTTACAAATGAAACAAGATTAACTTCTCTCAGACTCTACCTTACGTCAATTACAGAATTCAACAGTAAAGATAACGATATTCTCTAATGACTTCGATCCTTCCTAGATAATTTAAAAACAGTCGTTTTTCTCCACCACTTCTTTCCAGCTATGATATCATCGGACGGCCTTACTTTAGGGCGGCGGTGGTGACAACAAGACAGAAGCCACCACTCCGTTAGTTGTTACTCTGTTGTCGTTGTTGTTGTCCTAAGGCACCCCGGAGGTGCAGAAGGCGTTCATCAGCTCGCACCACGCCTTTCTATCCTCAGCAACTTCTGGCCTCGCTGCAGCTCAGTCCGACGGCACGCAGCTCGCTCTCAACGCGATAGCTTATAAATTAACCTCAGGACAGATGGCCTGCCCAATACCCGTTGCCACTTGGATCAGAAAGATATAAATAGCGCCACCTGGCAAATATCAAATATTTGTTATAGTAAAGCAAAAGTTAGGGTAATGAGTAATGACGAATTGCCGATGTTGTTGACACAACGTAACTAAATTGCTGTGTCATGTGGCCGGAGAGCGTGAGAAAAAAGTATATTAGATCATACTTGTTTGTCTAAGTGTGGACAAACTTTATGTCCACTTGAGATGATTCCGTTTATCATCACCATTCTCAAAAATATAATAGTTAATTTTATTCAGGACTACAAGTTGCCTGTTATTTATTTCCCGTAGTCTAGTAAAAAGTATCCTACCCATCTTCGGATACCCAGCTATCCCTGAACCAAAACTTCATATTTTATTATTTTTCATATATTTATGGTTTATTCACTTTTTCATATTTGTATGGCATAATTCAATCGAAAAAATTTGAAATGATATATTACCACAACACGTATGCGATATGGCCGGTCAAATCACTAAAATGTCAATGTCAAGCGAATTAGATCCCTGTATAAAATGTTAATTGCCACATGCTTTTTAAAACACTCCAACAAAACCTATATCTACCTCTTACAGCAATCACAACACGGCAACTAGAATTTCAAATCCATCTTGACATTTTGTTAAATACTCGTGTATTTAACAAGATCGACCTTCGAGCACTTGAAGACACTCGAGTTTACATTCGTGACTACCATGTATGCGTTCAATTTTAGGCAGCACCCAATTTTTCAACCTCATCGGCACTCAAGAGCGATAACACTTGAGTGCTTGGAGTAGGAAGTGATGCTGTCATGCCCGAGTGCCATGACAATAATCGATAAATATAGGCAGCGTTGGAAAATCGGTCAACGCACGGGAGTTTAATGCCCATGCCATTAAAAAAAAAATCTTTCTTCCATCCGCCTTTTCTTGTTCTTCTCTCCGGCATTTTGTAATATCGCGATAGCTCAGGAGTTAGAGCGCTAGTCCGGATACGTAAATCCTCACCTCTATTAGTGGAACGTGTAATTTTTTGTATTGATATTTAACCTGCTGTATTCATAAAAAAAATCTTTATTGTCAGTCTGTTAAGAGCCCGAAGAATTCCGCTAAGCCCCTTGTCACGATAACCTCTAACGAAAGCCTCTTTCAGCGAATTGGTGAAAAATTCATCGAGATTTAAATTGGTTCCACGAATCCAGTTTGGACTGTCCATCTTCTGGCTTTCTGACGATAACCACAGAAGACAAACACACTGAGACTTTAATATACAACAAATTTTAGAACTATCTTTAAAAACTTCAATGGTGCAGAATTTTTTATTTCGATTAGTGAAAATCATCTTTGACATCTCATTGTGTCCGTTGAATATTTGTCATAGTAAACACCAAATGAATCGAATTACTAATGTATACAAAATATTACCCAGATTTTTAAGGAAATCCAGTTCTGCAAAAAAGAAATCTGGAAAGTATGCAGTTTGTATGTGTCAAAGGGACGTATTATACGACTTAAAATTACGCAAATGGTACTAAACATGTTGAACGGACACAAATATGTGATCAATTCTTAAACGTGAAATCAATATCGCTTAATAATTTATTCGAAAACCGCATATCAAATTTGGCTTCTTACTTTATGACTGCAATATTCATTGAAAAGTATATTTTATCGTTGGTAATGAGTACATACCTCGTTAGGGGCCCGTAAAAGTAAAAAAATACTGAATTGAAAAAATGGCGATGAATGAAATGTTTGCTGAATCATACGTACCAAATAAAAACTTAAATTAACAAAAAAACCAATAGCTTCGTTTTTTTATTAGTTAAGTAGTCAATAATAAACACGGTCGTTAAAATTTGATATGAGAAAAGCAGTTGGCCTACTAAGGAACTAATAATATTTCCTTAAAACTGCTTATATTTCCAACTTTCCAGCAAAGCTTTGCTCTGCAACCATATACATTTAAGATTTTGAATAGGCCAAAACCTAAACTAACCTCCGGGTAGTGAAAAAATTACGGTTTTTTTTTCATTTCGGAAAATAGGTATGTAGTTGCTAAATTAAATTAAGAAAAATAGTGATAGGAGAAATTACACCGTTACAAATGTACTTCATGCATGACTATGACGAGGACAGGGTGAAGTGGAGAAGGAAGAGAGAGCGAGAGAAAATAGAGAATGTAGTTAATTCATAATTTACGAGCTTCACTCCTGTCGGTGGAATCGTAATTCTTCCATATCCCCTTGAGTTTCATAGTTTTCTTATAAGTTTTTAGAAGAAATACCATTGACATCTTTCCTTACCGTTTAAAAGCCTGATAACCACAACTCGGGGTTTTCGATGCCCACATGATTTACCTCTAGGCTGACAGGGTGTCAAATTATCCATACACCGAAAACCTCGGGGTATGCTGATAACCAAGGCCTTTATCGATAGTCGACCAAAGTGTTTTGTCGACTATCGATAAAGTTCTCTCAAAGTTTGATTTTTGCTATGAAGAATTCCGGTCCTTGCTGATAACCAAACTCTGGTAGTATGGTTCACGAAGATTTTTAAGGTCGATTATTTTTTGCAGATGAACCAACAATGCAAAGTGTGCGGTGAGCCGGCCGCCGGGTTCCACTTCGGCGCTTTCACCTGTGAGGGCTGCAAGGTAAATATTTGTTGGTTTCTTGTGCGCGACATACTTTAAGGTAACATACATTGCTGCCATCCCGGATGCGTGAACGCAACGAATAATGCTAGTTGGGGAAATACCAATTCATATTAATTTTAATTTCACACTCTACTTTTCACTTTGAATGCGAGGAAAATACAGTAGTATAGTATACAGTAGTACAGTAGTACATTAGTTAAAATTCGTATAGCTGTCGTTGAGGAACCGAGGAATGTGTGTAAAGTGGTAAAGTCAAAACCAAATTTCACAGTGTATCATAGATACAAAAAAAAGCGCAAAGAATATTTTCCATGCGTAACCTGATGGAAAAGACCGGGTATCGAACCCGATACAACTAGATTATCGGTCCAACGTCTCAACCACTCCTCCACCACCAACGCCAGGAGACCTCTCGAAGCTGTCCTTATGCTTAAGTGTGTTGATTTTTGCATTGCTTATTTTAAAATATTTACACCTTAGCCACCTCTATGTGAATACGTTAAAATTCACATCTTACCGCACTCCTTTACAACAGGTACTTCTTTGGTGAAATACCTAAGATATATTAATATCAGTTTATATTTCGAAAATATGTCGTGCCGCGTTCCAGACATAATCATCAGTGAAAATCGTATACATATCTAAATTAGTAACAAAATATCGCCTATTTCTGTCACTGATCTTCAAAACATCGTACTTATTTTACATTTTAGATAAGATAAGATAATAGTAGTTTATTAATTTTCGGTAGCAATATGTGTAAATACATAAGTATGTTAGTTACCATGTCATAGTTCATCTTATTAATTACGTTAATGTCAGTGTACGTTGTAGTTAAATATTGATGGGTATTAAAAAAAAAATTGACTCTAAAAGTGTTAATTTGTATAATTGACACTCAAATTATAATCGTAATAGCAGGTAAACATCTACCGAACAAATTGAATAACAACGTTTTCAATAACATTAACAGTGATTACATAATGACTTTAATCTAATAACCTAACGATCCAAAGCCAGTAGCCCTGATTGAGATTAAATTATTATGAAATTAATTTTAAATCATTTTAAGTTAAATTGCATCGCGTGATTAATGGCACTTGCACAATTGAACGGAATCATTACGTGTCAGTTCCCATAGCGATTGAATATTATTTTAAGATTTAAACCGTGCCGAGCTTAAAACCTTATTACTCATTTATGTCATTATAAATAGTGTTTTTGATGTTATTCATAAACATCTAATCAACCTAGATTAATTTAGGTACACGCACGGACAAATAATACGGTTCAGTTACCGTAGTATATTTCCTGATTACTGCATACCTTCTAGTTGGTTCCATTGTCATCAGATCGGGGTCTGATGATGGCTCCCAGTCTGGAAATATCAAGTGACCTCTGTATAGTACACCTTGGAAATGATGCATATTACTGAATTTGAATTGAATTAACTTTCAAAACCTGGTTGACTGATAGGGAATGCCTCATGGCATTAAGTCCGCCTATTGTACGATAAGTTTTATTTTGTGAAATATAGATTAAATAAATAAATGAAACCTAATTGATTCGAACATGTTATGTTAGTGTCCTTAAATATTTGTACGTAGGTGTATTCAACGTTATATGACACTGAATATAGTTAATTATAATGGGATTCTTAATTTTTATGAATGCTAGGAATTATGAATTTGAAATGTCAAACAGGGTAATCGCATTTGCAAGTAATAATTATATTTTATTTTACATTTATTTACGTTAATTACAATCAATACATAGAATGTTATTTTATACTTACGAGTTATAAGTATCTACATACTTATACATATATAATTTTAATGCTTAGTTTATCCTTAACTTCTGATCCGATTCAAGCAAAACTGTGATTACACACAATTACTTCAAAATAATATTTTGAAAGTAAATGAAATACAATTTATATATACATTGACATGGTCGCATTTCTCGCTAACTTGTGGAAGCAAGCATCAAACAGGGACCCATGGATATCAACGGGAGAGACCTTGGTCCAGCATTGGGACACGTCTACTGTACAGGCTAGTTAAAAAAATTGGGCAAGTGCGAGCCCGACTCGCGCATGAAGGGTTCCGTACCTATACATATATATAATCTATAACAAGTTTGTTGTATGGGAGCCCCCCTTAAATATTTATTTTATTTTATTTTTAGTATTTGTTGTTATAGCGGCAATAGAAATACATCATCTGTGAAAATTTCAACTGTCTAGCTATCACCGTTCTTGAGATACAGCCTGGTGACAGACGGACGGACGGACAGCGAAGTCTCAGTAATAGGGTCCCGTTTTTACCCTTTGGGTACGGAACCCTAAAAAAGTGACAGAAGGTGATTTTGGTACTTTTATGTAAAACGAAATCAAAATAACGTCATTTGAAAGAAGACAGATAATCACTTTAAGACAATCAACGACTTTTCTCTCGGGTTTACTATAAAACGGCAAAAACCTGTAATAACCTGAACATGTCAAAAACCCTGTCATGGTTGTATTTTTTACTTTCCTGCCAATTCCCTTTGCATTACGTAATGAAGCCGCAACACCGCGAGTAATTCTCTACTCCAAATCAATTTGCCAACTTTTTGTCGTTCATAATGTCGCTGATTCAATTTTCTCTATAAAACCTTTAAAACAGTATTAAACCTTATTTACAAGTCATAAGGTATAGAGTGAGTTGTTGAAGAGTTGGATCTTCCTGTTACGTTGTTTATCGAGGATTGCAGGTTTGAATTGTGGAATCAAAAGGGCGTAAGTGAGCTTGCAGTTAATGTCGTGTAATGCTTTTTGCTTTTAGTGATAAATGCACTCGATTCGTTTTGGTTTTAATTTGTGAACCGTTAGGTCGAACAAATTGTTCAACTTTTTCTAACATTATGAATAACGCAATGATGTTGAAATTTTCTGGATAAACGTCTGACCTGTAGACAAATTAAACTATAGTACTATTTAATGATTATGCGACTTCGTTTGCATTTCTCTCATTTTTGCTTCAGCGTAGATGGGTAAAATGTATCCCAATACCATCTTTAGATAGGTGCTATAACCGTACAGAAATGTGTTTATTTTTAACTTTCTATAACTTATAAATTATACCTAATACAGGTAATATAAAAGCATTTTTAACACACGCTTTTATAGCTAGTACATCGCCTTTACTACACTTTAAACTACATAATTTATTGACGGCGTGAAAACAACAATTATATTGTGACCAAAAAAAGCGCCGTGGCCATATAGCATCTGAATCATTCCCAATTAAGGACCACCTGTTGTTCTCAAGGCAACTATTATAATATGTCACTGTTAATAAAAAATAAGTTTTCATTAAAAATATGATTTAAAAAAATTGGCCAATCCATCACAATGACAAAAGGCTTAAGCTGTTAATGATAGAGAAAAAATGTATTTAAATTTGGAACTCGTTACTTATATAACAACCAAATGGGCGGATATTATATTTGGATATTGTGTACATACGTCCTTAAGTTACTGAGATGTATAAATAGATACGTTATAAATCGTCATTAATGATGCGGAGATAAATCAAAACCTAATTCATTGTCACAGTTTTAAGTTAAACATTAGTTTGCGCAATGCTTTATGATGCGGTTATATTAATGTAGGTCGTGATTGGATACTAAAGGTCATAGGAAAGAGAAATATTCACAGTTAAGTTGATATGCAATTCCCTTAAGGCCCTTGAGCAATCGGGAAGAAATTTAAAATACAAAATCCACCTAGATTTAGTTAGATAGCTATTTGCTGGATACGGATAATGTTGAATGTATTAAATAACTCTCGGGCTTAATTTAATTGACTTTGTCATACCAGGTGTTTCCTGTAATAGGAGCAATAAATTAAAACATAGATTTTACTCGTTAAAATGAACAACATTTGTTCACCAACTTTAAAAAAAGTCAGTTTTCAAAATTTTATTATTTCAAACAAATTAAATAGTATTTTCAATGTACGTCGTCCAACATTGACAGTTCCTGAGCATTGACATAGCTGTCACTCTACTAATATCGGACATTTCGCAATACATTGCTTCTTTGTCTAAACATTATTCTACAAAATATCATTCAATACACGTTATTTTCAGAAGTTGCTTAACAAAATGTTGTCCAGTTTCAAGCGAAGAATCTATGTTTTAATTTATCGCTCCTATTAGAAGAAACACCCGGTATAAAACAAACAATAATGAACTTTATTTTGTGAGTAGGCATAAGGGAACTTTTACATGTCATTCGAATGATGTAGGTATCAAGTATTACAAAAGCCCTTATAAGTGAGCTGTGCCGCCCGGTGTTACCCGCATAAAATGTAGCCTATGTTTTATTCCAGCGTGTCACTAATTTTTTTCAAAATTGATCCAGTCGTTTGAGCGTGAAGAAGTACCTAACAAACATATACATAAACGCACTCACAATTTTTTGCCTTTATAATATTAGTGTGATAATGGTTCTTACGGCCCTTTATGGCGTTTGGGGCAGATTTGTTTAGGAAACAAATTAGGTGTATATTTTTTTACCTTTCTGAAAGTTTTACCGTAGTTACCGATATCTGTTCACAAGCAATAGAAGTGAATGAACGATAGTCGCTCTAAATGGCCAAGTGAAGTTCCGGCGAACGTTTAATTAGCGATAAAACTCAATCATTTTAATTAAAAATATGTCAATTAAAACGATCCGGTTTTTTTATCAATGCTTTAATTACACGAATCCATTATTTACGTCCGTGACGAACAATTTATTCAACACATTTTATCCCATCATAAGGTCTAACAGAGCTTATAAGAATTCCACTGATTAGAGATTTAACATAATTAGGTATTTATTCAAATGCGTAAAACAAACACGGCAAGCGTGGGCGGCGGATTTATGCTTGGGGAGTGCCCTTAATGCGTGCTGGTGTCATATTTCTCTAGCCTATTTGAGAATGGTGCTTGAGAGGACATTGGTTCCGTATATTACTAAAAATTATTTTGTCCTGGGACAAAAATTAAAAAAATGTTGAAGGGAAAGCAAAAGAAAGAAAAAAAAGAGAGAAAGAAACATTTATTGCCACACCAATAATATAAAACAGGTACAAGGAATAAGCAAGAACAGCATTGTCAGTACATTGTCCACCCAATTTATTCCGTGTGACAAAAGGAGTGGACTCAGCATGTGCTGCGACAGCTAGGCGTCTACGCAGCACTGGTTTTCAAGCCGTCCCTTCTCTCACTCTGAACCACATTGTCAAATTTGCGATGGCACAACCAGTTTTATATAGTAGTTGTACCCCTAGGCACCCTGACCCCAGACCCTAGTCCAGACCTTAGTCAGTAGTAGAAGGGTTAATCTTATTACCAAAGACAATCGCAACTCCCGCTGCCTTTCATGGCAGACGGAAAGATTCCTCTCTGACCTATTCTTTAAAGTTAGGCTCTCTATGCGTATGCACCTGCTTACTCGTCTCCGCCTTCCACCATCGTTCCTTTTAAATTGAAGCGCGTTCGTAGCTAAAAGTATGGCAACACATGTGTTTTTTGGTCGTGTCTTTACCACAACCCTTGT